>JAMJFZ010002927.1:3195000-3795000 GCA_026225945.1 Cricetomys ansorgei
TTCAGAGAGTGCCTTTGGATCACAGGTCCTAGGATCTCATTTCTAACCAGACTCCTGAGTGGTTCTCACAGACCTTGCATTAGAGAACTGGTATTTTCTACCATCCTTCCAGGAGAAAATGCATTGTATCTTTGGGGTTAAGTGATTCCCAGGGCCAGGACAGGGTCTGTCCAAGGTTGGAGATGGGGAGAGCCAGGTAGCAGGCGTGGGGCTGAGGGCCCGGAGATGGGCTTTGGGGAGGGGAGAAGTCTAGCAGCTGCGGCAAGGGCCAGTGTGTGTAGTCTATTGTGGGGTGCATCTGCAGAACGTGGGGGAGGACAGTGGGTCCCAGGTGTAGAGGGAGGCCTAGGAAGGATTGATGGCTGTGGATTTGTTGGTAGGTTGGCTGAACTGAGGAAGGGGTTTCTGTCAGCACTAATGGGAAGAAATCTGAATATCCATCTCAGGCTCCTGGGCACAGCTGGAGTAGAGAAAGGCTGAGGGAGGGCCTAGCCTGTACTGCAGAGGCCTGCTCAGTGAGGCAGAGCTTTGTAGACACTTGAAGAGCTGTGTGAAAACTCAGATTTCTGATGTTCAATTGGCCCTCCCCAGAGCTGCGAGCTCTGGAGACTGTTTTCTTTCTTTCCTTCCTTCCTTCCTTCCATCCTTCAATCCTTCCTTCCTTCCTTCCTTCAATCCTTCCTTCCTTCCTTCCTTCCTTCAATCCTCCCTTCCTTCCTTCCTTCCTTCAATCCTTCCTTCCTTCCTTCCTTCCTTCCTTCCTTCCTTCAATCCTTCCTTCAATCCTTCCTTCCTTCCTTCAATCCTTCCTTCCTCTCTTTCTTTCGCTTTTGTTTTTTTTGAGACAGGGTTTCTCTGTTTAACTCTGGCTGTCCTGGAACTCACTCTGTAGACCAGGCCGGCTGGCCTCGAACTCACAGAGGTCTACTTGCCTCTGCCCCCCAAGTACTATGATTAAAGGCCTGCACCACCACTGGCCAGCCTTGAAGACGGGATGTTCAAAGTTCCCACATGGTCTAACGTATCCATCGCTCAGGACCTCATTTAGCACACAGCCTGTAGAGAGCTGTGGACCTTGCTGAGAATTGGAACTCTGTGAGTGCCTCGCTTCTGTTACTCACCTAGTTGGAGCCACACTTGATTGATCCATAAGATGAAATGTTCCCTCCTGCGCCCCTACCCAGCATCGCCCCTTGCTCTTCCCCGACTCCTCTAGCTCTCAGTGTGTAGCTCATTTTCAGTCTACATTTGAGTACATATATCGTTCAGTAATAGCTCAAATCTTGTGACAGTTGGGATTCTAGAAGGTAATTTGGGCAGGGCATCTGCCCCACAGGTGTTGGGCTCGGCAGAGGGACTCAGTGATCAGGACTGGGTTATAAGATAGTGCCTCGGTCTTAGACAATGGTTCTTGGTTTTCCAGAACTGGCGCTAGGGAAATAACATTGCCTGAAGTACTCAGCTATGTGTCAATATTACTTCAGGCACGCATCTTCATGACAGATATTGACTGTAGCATACTTCTACTACTGCCAAAAGCTTGGTAAGTTCAAAGGAAACCCATAACACGAAATTGCCTTGTTCTGAAAAATCCCTTGATTACATCCTATTGCATTCCTGTGTAAGGTCTGGCCTTTGACCTTGACCCATTCTTCAGAGCTCAAAGAGCCTCTCTGCCCAGGGTTTCCCCTCACCAGCCTCACGGATTCAATCCTCACTTAGCTTTTGTGAATTCAAATGTCTAACCAAGATATGGTTCACGCCATACACGAAGGATGGGTATTAGGAAATATATTCATTTAATTCAGAGAACATGTCAGAATGTCAGCCTCTAGTAACTGTTCTCTTTCCTGTCTCTATTCCCAGGACATAACCTTCAGTAGAAGGACAGATCAGCCCAGCCAGGAGCTGCCGAGTGCTGCCCTCACCTTGTCAAAGAGAGCAGCTGGACCCATTTTTAATCAGCACCTCCCAGCACAAGCCTTTGTGTCACAGAAGGAGAACAGGCCAGAACTTGAAACTTCCCAAAGATGTTTAACACACACTGTGTGTAAAAGGCTACTAAGGTCGTCTTTGTATGATTATGGTTGATTTGAGAAACAAATTTAAAAGGTGCAACTTTCACTGAAGAAGTCACACGGACTTACACACCATTTCAACCATATAATAGAGGATGGTTATCGGAACATTTACCACGGGGCAAGAGATATAGCTTGAGGGGCTGCCAGACAATCCCAGAACCAAGGAATGGATGACTACAGGTATCGGGACAACTATGAGGGCTATGCCTCCAGTGATGGCTACTACCGGGGCAATGAGTCCAATCCAGAAGAAGATGCACAGAGCGATGTCACAGAAGGCCACGATGAGGAGGATGAGATCTACGAGGGCGAGTACCAGGGCATCCCTCATCCAGATGATGTCAAGTCCAAGCAGGCTAAGATGGCGCCCTCCAGAGCAGATGGCCTTCGGGGCCAGGCAGACCTGATGGCTGAGAGGATGGAAGATGAGGAGCAGTTAGCCCACCAGTATGAAACCATCATTGATGAGTGTGGCCATGGGCGCTTCCAGTGGACCCTCTTTTTTGTCTTGGGTTTGGCCTTGATGGCTGACGGAGTGGAAGTGTTCGTGGTGAGCTTTGCCCTGCCCAGTGCAGAGAAAGACATGTGTCTGTCCAGTTCCAAGAAAGGAATGCTTGGTAAGTAGAACTTTCCAAAGGTCAGTGTCCTTGTGACATCAAATATTTGAAAATAAAGAAGAATACACAGACATACACATACACACACACACACACACACACACACACATACACACACACACACATACACATACACACACATACACACACACACATACACACACACACACATACACACACACACATACACATACACACACACACATACACACACACACATACACACACACACATACACATACACACACACATACACACACACACATACACACACATACACACACACACATACACATACACACACACATACACACACATACACACACACACACACATACACACACACACATACACACACACATACACACACACACACATACACACACACACACACACACACACACACACACACACACACACACACACAGCCCGTCACTGTTAGACACCTTAAATGTGCCATGGTGTCCTAGAAAGTTACAATTCTACAGTCATTTTGCCACGAAGGTGTTATTGTCTTATGGAAATCAATTAATCAATTGATTGGCTCAAACTTACATAGCTAGTATCACAACTTGCTTTTCCTATTCAAATCTGTTTGATTCTTCGCTCCTTCTTCGACCCCTAACTCTTGTTTTCTTGAATGACAGACTATTCTCTCCCTAGTAAACTGTCTTCCATATCCAAGTAACAGTACATTTTGGAAGGGGTGAGCCAGTGGTCTCTTCCGTCCTTCCTTCTTGATGCGTCTTTCTGGAATCCAGTGGCATCTGCTCCTGACTTCTGTACTGGGAATGGTGGCTGAGTGCCCATGTGCCTTGCATAACCGATGGGCTGAAGCATTCCCGCAGAGTCCCCGTAGGCAGCTGAGAGCCGTGGTGTGAGGCACAGATGGATTCTGAAGGGTAGACGACCAGCTTGCAAGTCAGTTAGCAAATGGGTATTGTCAGAGCCGAGCCTTGGCCGTCAGGGCTTGAGGCAGAGTGGATTCTGTGACTTCAGAGAGGATGGGCAAAAATGGTGTGGAATAGAAGGGGTTCATCATCATATGACCAAGGGCTTGTCTTGATTCCCAGATGTCCTGAAAAACATATCTACTAAACTAAACATCCTTACCGAACTCTGTAAACTTAGTGTCCATATAGAGCCCGGGAGACATGCAGCGATTGCGAACTTGCTATGAGGCAGTTCCTCATTCAAGACGAAGAATATTTTTGGCCCTCAGGAGTTCAAAATCTGTGCAGCCACCAAACTCATTAATTCAACAAATAGGTACATATTGCTGGTCTACAGTATTCTGTCATCTGTGATACAATCCCGGAGAGAAGATAGCCATCGTTTCTTTAAACAATGTCTTGTCTCAAGTGACAAGAATGTCTTCATGAACACAGAAAAACTTAATAACTTCAGGGATAAGCGCTCGGATGTATCTTGTGTGTTTCTAGACCTTGACTTTGGAGCAAGAGTTAGCAAACATTTCTGCAAAGGCTGAGCTAGTAAACATTTTCGAAGCCCACATGGCCTCCGTCACAACTCTCCAAACCCACTGCTGTAAGCAAAAATCACCTGGAGAGAATATCCACAAATAGAATGCCACTGTGTTTCAGTGAAACTGAGACCACACCCAGGAGGTGGAAACATTAGGACTATGAACTTGAGGGTAGCAGTCTGCGCTGTTTAGTAAGACTATACAAAATCTGTGGGGGGGTGGGGGGGTAGAGGGGGAAGTGAGAAAATGCTTATAGAGAGAAATATGAAGAATTATCACTGGAGAAACACAATAACAGCAACAAAAACTCCCAAACCAGACAAACAAAAAGAATTGTTTCTGGGCCTTTAAAATGTGTCTTATACATTTATGCTTGATTAGAACCCCATCAGGGACCAAGGAAATCACAGGCATATATCCAAACCGAACCAATGTTTTAAGAAGCTGGGATGTCACTCAGCTTGTCCAAGCCAGTAGAATTTTGTTACATATGCTCCCTCCCCAACATGCGCGCACACACTATCCAATCTTAAATGTTAGATGGCAGATTTTTAAAAATAATTAACTTGTTTATTTATTTATTTTACATGCATTGGTGTTTTGCTTCTATGTATATCTTTGTGAGGGTGTCAGATCCCCTGGAACTGGAGTTACAGATAGTTGTGAGCTGCCATGTGGGTGCTAGGAATTGAACCTGGGTCCTCTGGAAGAGAGGAAGAGAGCTTTCATCAGTAGAACCATCCCGCCAGCCCTGATAGTTTATTTTTAAGAGGGCAAACGAAGGGACAAAATTCTCAGCTGAAACCAATCCATCCCTAACTGACTGAAGCATCTCTGAGCCATCAACTTGTTTTGTGCTGTTTCCAACTGAAACCCGAGTCCCTGTTTATCCTGGCAGTACCAATAATGGTTTCATGTCCACCAGTCTCTCTGGCACCACAGTGCCCAGGAACCTCATCAGCAGAACTGCAGTACTGTGGTAGCTCCAGCCTTTTCCAGGGCAAATGCTGGGTGGAAGACGAGGGAGGGTAGTTAATCATCTAGAAAGCCCAGGCTGTGCAGTTTTGCCCTGTGTTTACTAAGGAGAAGCTATGACTCAAACCGAGAAGGGCACATAGACTCTGAGCGGAGATTCTCACCTTGGGAGTTCAGGAGACCTCCTGAGTGGTCAAAAAAATGTGAGTCAAAGTGGATCCAGAGAGGGGGATGACTGAGAGTCTCGGAGTCACCTTGAGGTTGACTACATGTGGGAACAGATTCAGAGAGCCTTATCTTAGCCCACAGAGATAGCCAGTGCCTCTCAGCGGGTGATGGTGGGACTGTCCGACTTTGAAGTCTGTGCTCCCTCCTCTGTACCATCTTGCCTTTTCCTATGCGTGGGTTGTGGAAATAGAAGCCATGTCCAGGACAGGCTTCTCTCCATGTGGGTTCACGCTACAGTGGCTAATAACTTGAGCACTGGAGTTTGACCATGAGAGTTTGGCAGCCATCTGTGTCATTAGCAGTCAGTGACCTTGGGCAAATTCCAGCTGCCTCCACTCACGCAGTGCTCCTGAGGAGTGAGGAAGGGTTAGGACACATTTGTTACGAGGACTGAGACAAGGCAGGCAAAGCAACAGTAGGAATGCTTTTTAAAGAACTCAGCTTTCTTCTTTAGGCGGTGACATCCTCCTGCCAGAATTTGCATGGATTCTGATTGCACTGACCTAACCAGGCAGCCTGGATGTCAGAGCCAGGCTGCTTCACCTGGTTTTCTCACCTGTAGAATGGGCGGTGGTGATGCCTCTTCTGTAGGGTTTCTTTGAAGATGAACTGAATTCAGCTGTTTTGGATTTGACGTAGTTAACCTGGCTGACTTACTGCCCGTACCTCGCAGGTGCTCAAGAATATCTTCATTGCTCTTGATTGAAGTTATTATTATTAACCTGATAGCTTGGTGGTGATGAGCCACCCACACTCGGAACCAGATCTGTGCTAATAGCTTTGCACAAATCCTTCAGCCAAAACGATGCCACGTAGACTCTTGAGGCCAAGCTGCTTGACCTTAGCTAGCAAAAGGCCTTTGTGTTCCAGCGTTAACCTGGAGCTTTCTCTCTCCCATCTCCATTCTGTTTAAAAAAGGAACTCCCCCTCAAGCGAGGCCTCCAGCTTGACTCACAGTTAATGGCTCGAGAAAATGACACAGAGAACAACCCTGCTCTAACTCAGAGGACATTTTATTTTCCTCCTGGAAAGAAATAAATCAGTTCGGAAAAATTAAAGATGTTCCCTTGTCATCTTGGTTAGTATTTTTCTCTTGAGCATTGTGTTTTAGCAAGGCGGCTGTTCATGTACAGCTGCCTCTCTGGGCAGAAAACAGATCCGAGAACAAATTGCTAGCCCCAGAGGCTCAGCCATGCTTCCATCCGGTGGTGGTCACCTTTAAGACAAGGAGCAAGCAACTAGCAAGTATGTTATTAAGCGTGTCCTTCATTCTTTTAATTATCTGTTTCTTTTATTTTCCCATGTATTAGTATGTGTGTGTGTGTGTATGCATGTGTGTGTATGAATGTGGACACGTGTTTGGGAGTTGCGCATACATGTGTATACCAATGCGTTTGGAGGCTCAAAATTGATGTGAGGTGTCTCCCTTGATGTCTGTCCATATTATCTTTTGACACAGGGCCTCCTTCTAAACCCGGGAGCTCACCAATTCTGGCTAGTCTAGCCCGCAACTTGGCCTGGGAATCTCCTGTCTCTGTCTCCAAAGCACTAGGATTACAGGCAGCTGCATGGCTGCCCAGACTTTACATGTTTCTGGGGGTCTGATCCTGTCCACATGCTTGTACGACAAGGATTTTATCCATTGGTCCATTGGCTCATTCTCCTTTTAATTTTTTAAAAAAAAGGAGCCGGAGGTGGCTCAGTGGGTAAGAGCACTTGCTGCTTTGCAGAGGACCCAGGTTCAATTCCCAGCGCCTATGTGGCAGCTCACAAGCATCTGCACCTGCAGGTCCAGGGGATCGGACACCCTCTTCTGGCCTTTATAGGCACCCAGGTGGTATGTTTATATACATGCAGGCACAATACCCATGCACATAAAAGGGAAACCATATATCTTTTAAAGTTTATAAAAGGATTTTGGCAATTGTCATTCATTGATCCCAAGTACTGGAACAATGTAAGCATGCATTCTACTCTGAGCTCCATCCCTAGCCCCTCCCTCCCTCCCTCCCTCCCTCCTTCCTTCCTTCCTTTCTGTTTTAATTTTTTTTTAATTTTTAATTTTGGGGGTTGGGTAATAGGGTCTCATATAGCTTAGGTTAGCCTGAGACTTGCTATGTAGCCAAGGAAGGTCTTGAATCCCTGGTCCTTCTGCTTCTACCCTCCAAACACTGAGATTATAGTCATGTGTCTCCATGCCTCACCTTTGATTAATTAAAAAAATTAATTTTAATTCTGTGAGTGTTTATGCACATGCCCTGCCTATGAAGGCAAAAAGAGGACATCGTATCCCCTACAGGTTGAGTTACATGTGGTTGTGAGCTGCCCAATTTAAGTTCTCAGAACCAGAATCCAGTCTGAACACTAACTGCTCTACCCACTGAGCCACCTGTCCACCCCCACATCATTCATTTAAAAATAATGGTTGAACATTAACGCACGCCTATCGCATCTCTGGTTAATAGAAATACAAGCCAGACCAAGTATTAGCATCCGGAGAGTTTTATCCGCCCAGCAGACATTGAGCTCATGTGTGCGTTGTAGACCAATTGTACAGAACAGTACAATCGTGCAGTGCGGTATTCGGCGTCTCTTCTATCAGACAGGAAAGAAGCAGAGGCAGCGTGAGGAAATGAGTCTGGGGAAGGGAAGGCTTGGACTGGGGGGCCTTGTTTTCCCCGGCCTTGCTCTGCTATTGGATGGTTCTGTGACCTTGGGCTCATCGGAAGTTTTCCTTCTGAAACGTGATGATTTGAGGTGGCTGGCGAAGGGAGCTGACCGATCTCTCCGTCTCTGTTTACATTTTCAGAATTCAGTATGTGCGTGTGTGTGTGTGTGTGTGTGTGTGTGTGTGTGTGTGTGTGTGTGTGTGTGTAGGTCTGACGACAACTTGCAGGTGTCAGTCATCTGGATTGCTGGCAAGTGCCTCTCCCGCTGAGCCTTCTTACCGGCCCTTTTCTGTCTTTGACTTTCTCTTTTCCTTCCTGTTTATTTGAACTTCCTCTCGGGAGATATGCATTTTTATAGTTAGAGGGAAACAAAAATACCCCCCCAGGCCTGGTGGTATAATATCGTAGTCCCTGTTACTGGGAAGGTTGAGGCAGAAGCATGGCTGGCCTGGGAAACTTACTGAGAACTTATTTCAAAATAAATGATGAAAGATGACTGAGGATACAAATCGGTGTTACAATGCTTGCTTCACACAGAAAAGATTCTAGGTTCAGGCCCTAGTACCACTGTAAATGAATGAATGAATGAATGAATGAATAAATAAATAAAATCACCTAAATCAATGGCTTTCACAATAGAAAGTTCTAGACTTCCTGGTGGGATGAAGCATTTATTTGCTTCTTTTAGAGGATATTGAATGACTGACAGCTAAGAGTGCTATTTGTTTAGCTAAGGTGACACTTAGCATGGATGACATGAAAGACAAACCACTAGCATACTCCCTGTGGGGGTTTGATGACATGCTACCGGCTCCTTACCTTACAAATGGGGTACCCTCCAGCTTTATTCCTATCAAAAGAAAGGGGGCCTCACTTGTAGGCAAGACTGTCACGCTTTCCCACAGAATCACGGTTTCCTGAAGAGTCCTTTAGTGTAGGTTTTACTGCTTGTTAGTTTCTCTTGCTAACGGTAATGCGAAGTTCTAGGGGGTCCCATGCTTCAGATGGTATTTTTGGTCCTAAGAGGGGGGCCTCTGGGATTTGGGTCTGTTCTGGCTCTGAGAGGACACAGAACAAGTTAGATGAGGTTAATCCATCAGCATGAATCGTGAGTTGAGTCTTCATAGTATCTCAGACAGGATTTATCACTCTGATTTCATGAAAATGTATCTTTTAATTATTTCATGTACAAATCATTCCTGAGAATGAGGGCAGAACATTAGATTTGCAAAATACTTTTTCCCTTAACTTAAAAAAAAATCAGCATACCGGTGACTAAAGGGAGAGGGACAATCCATGTCCAGAGGCCCAGCATAAAATGTCTTCAGTGCCTACCACTGGATTGCTTTTGTGCGTTCCTTTCTGGGGTGCATTTATTTCGTCCAGCTGCTCTTGCTTATCAGCGTGCAGACCACAGGATTGCTTCGCATAGAATGAGAGCCAGAGGCTCTCTTACTGGCTGCCGCGTGTGGCAAGGGCAACTTGATTCCACAGGCAACAGAAAGCTGTTCTGTGTTAGACGCCTTACAAGACTATACACATCCTGAGCCGGACGCCAGCTCCACTGTGTTAGCACCACCCACGGAGCTGTAAACGAATCCAGACCTGGGGCTGGGGAGATGGTTCAGTTACGAATATGCTTGATGCATATGCACGAAGTCCTGAGTTTGGATCCCTAGAACCCGTGTGAAATGTTGGTAGCGGTGGCCTCTACCTGTACCCTGGCCCTGGAGGAGAGCGGCGGTGGCCACTGATGGATCCCTGACGTTCATCAGCCAACCAGCCAGTCTAGCTGAGTCAATAAACTTGAGGTTCAGTGAGAGATTTTGTCTCTAAAATGAGAAAAAAATGTAGAGAATGGTGGAGGAAAGATGGAGGAAAGTCTGCCTCTGGCTTCCACAATCATGGCACTGTGCACAGGCACATGCATGCACACAGCTACATTGGCAAGTACATTCACTACACACGTGTGCATATTTACCCACACACATACCTAAACTAGCAAGTATATACACCACATACATGTACCCTCTCTCTCTCTCTCTCACACACACACACACACACACACACACACACACAACATATATCTGGCTCTATAGTAGTCTCCCTAGCTTTCACTGGAGTCCCTACTGGTGGGCCACGGGCTTGGAGTGGTTTAGGGAAGGGATAATTGGTACAGAGACTCCTTGTCAGTGTGGGCTGCCGAGATGCCAGGGCTTTTGCTCACTGTGCTGTGCGAGTTGACAGATGATTCCCCCGTGGCCTTTATTCTTGTGCTTTTCTAGTTTGTCTATCTACTATTTTGGTCAAAGTGACAGGATTGGTGTGCATCAGACTCATACCCAGGGGTTTACAGATTTCCAACCATTTTCCTGGTCATCCTCATTTTATCTTTAAACAACCCCACGAGGTAGCAGAGTATGAATCTCCAGTTCCCTGGACGGGGGAGGTGTTGCTTAGAGACCTTAAGTGATGAATGCTGGATTCCACATCCTAATGAAGTTCTCTGGCCCCGTGCTCCCTTCGTTGCTATTCATCTTTGCGTGGGTTACTTTCTGCTAATGAGGTTGGAAGGTTGATTTTATCATGCACAGATTTCCTCCCAGGATGCCAAAGAAATGGAAGCTAAGGAGTCACCAATCTCCCAGAGCCTGTACAATCTCTGTCAGCTTTCTTCTAATGTAAAATCAAATTATAATAATCACACCACCATGACCACTAGCTAGCTATAATTTGATAAGCTCTCTCCTTGCATCAGTTCTACACGAGTACCTGATATATGACCTCTCTAATCCTGATCGCAGCATGCAAGGTAAATATTGTCTCCATCATTTCACGGATGAGGTGAAGACTCTAAGAAGTTAAAGTAACTCGTCTAAACTAGTTGGAGACAAAGTTGGGATTTGAACCTGGTTACACCTAACTTCACCTATTGCTTCTCCTTTCCCTTGCTCTGCCATCTATGGAAGACTTAGCAGGTGTCCTGACATATATAACCTTAACCTTTTAAGGAAATAAAATGCATCAGCTAGTAAGTTACAAGTGAGGGAGTGGACTTCCTCCCAAGTCCTGAAACCAGTGATAACCCATTTCTATAGATCACAGCAGTCTCGGCCAGCTGTGCCACAAAAGCCAGAGGACCGCAGGGGCGTGCAACAATTCCTTAAGACATAGACTGTCGACAGGACAGGCCCCAAGAGAGTTGGAATATAGCACTGCCATCCTGCATCAGGCCCAGAAAGATGTCCCCCGAGGTAATGTCCGTCACCATGGATACTCCACAGCAGCGAAGGCACAAATGCCACTCCCAATCTCTCCTCCAATGAGCACATTAGATGGGGCACTTGGGTCCAGTGTGGAGTTCGTGACAACACAGCTAAAATGGCCCTGTGTTGGCTGGCAGCTCTAAAACTCACCTTTAACTTATAAATCTTAGGCAGCGCAAGCCCAGAGGATCTGACTTGTATTGTGCAGGGGACTGATTTAGGTCCTAGAGAAGGAAGGGTAAGTGTCATAGATATTAACAGGAAAGATGAGAAGAAGGGGCGTAGATATGTGCTTCTAGAAACACCATAGCCTTTAACATGCCTGCTCCCTGCCCTGGGGTTCACTGACCGGACTGGATATGAACGACTCTTCAACCTTGGCTGACCAGGTTGCTCAGAAGTGCAGGGCGAGCAGTTTCTGTTTCACTGAAGGAGGTTTTGCTGACTCAGAGGCACACATTAATCTCTGCTGGGGATGTGCAGAACATGGCCGGAAGCCGGCTCCTCCCTGCCCTGGCCTCTCTGCTTCACCTCTCCTTGGCTTTGAGGAAAGGAGCTAATATCTTTGAAAAAGGATGTGTTAACTGATTACGCGTCAGCCACGAGGTCTAAATCATAAGTGTGGCAGAACCCCTTGATATCAGATGTGGAGAGGGTGGAGAGCTTCTAGCACGCTCTTCATTTCCAGCTTCAGGAAACGGAGCCCCATAGAAGTACCTTGGTCAAGGGCATGAGTTCTGAGACCAGAACCTGGGCCTCCTTGGTACTGGCTGTTTTAGTTAGGGTCTCTCTCTCTGTGACAAAACACCGTGACCACAGCGACTTGGGGAGGGAAGGGTTTATTTCTTCTTATACTCCATCACTGAGGGAAGTCAGGGCAGGAAACTGGAGGCAGGAGCTGAAGCAGAGGCCAGGAAGGAAAGATGCTCACTGGCTTGCTCCCCATGATTTGCTCCTCCTGCTTTCTTATAAACCCCAGGACCACCTACAGAGAGGGGTGGCACCGCCCACTGGGCTAGACCCTCGAGCATCAATCATTAATCAAGAAAATGCCCTACAGACTTGTCTATAGACCAATCATATGGAAGCATTTTCTTAATTAAGAGTTCCTGTGCTCAAATGATCCTCGCTTGTGTCAAGTTGACACAAACCCAGCCAGAACATTGGCACAGGATCTTCTCTAAACCGCATCGTCTTGCCTTTGCTCCTAAGACATACCTATGTAAGTCAGTCAGATGATTTTTTATCTGCGTGATTTCTTTTTATAGGAGACAACATGTGCACAGCATATATTTGGCTGCTTTTAACAGCGGCTGTGAATCATAAAGGCATTGCTTATTTATTGCTCCAGAATGATCAAAGTATGGGGCTCCAAGCATTGATTCAGTGGCTTGCTGATGTCAGGGCTGCGAGGTTCACGTCTCCGTGAGGATCTTTGCCATTTCCTTAGGGTCACAAGGTTGCCACCGCAGTTCTAAGCTCTCTCCACCCACTCCTCTGGGTACTTTTCTAAGCAGAGAACAGAGAGGGGTGGCGGGCAGCCTCCCGTCTCCCTCTGTGTTCCTTAGTCTGCCAGGACATATTACTCTGAGGCCTCTGCAAGATGTCTTTACTACTCCCCTTCTTCTCCTTCTCCTCCTCCTCCTCCTCCCCCCTTCCTCCTTCTGTTCTTCTTCCTTCTCCTCCCCCCCCCCCACTTCCTTCCCTCCCCTCCTCTTCCTCCTCCTCTTCCTCCTCTTTTTCCTCCTCCTCCTCCTCTTCTTCTTGGATTATCACTGGCAAAAAGAACTGGATGAAGGCGGCCATCTTAAGGAAACGATGAGTCATCCCTGAGGGTTAGGTATGGGAGAAATTTCTCAGAAAACATTCCAGTGCTTGGAAAACAAACTAGCAAACAAAACCCCAAGGTTCTTGTAACAAGGAAAAAGAGAAAAGGAAGTCGGTGGGAATGCAACTGGCATGGTTTGCCACACTTTTTTCGAAGTGGACTTGACGTCATAGGTTGGCTATAGCACCATCTGTGCCGTCCGAGACTGGTCACGTGAGCATTCTGATCCTTGGTTTCCTAATCAATAAAATTAAGACCTCGTCCGCATTTACTTCACAAAACACTGATGAGGATTAAATAGAGATCGTGTGCGTCAGGAGGCGGGGGAGACGGCTCAGTGGTTAAGGGCACTGACCGCTCCTGCAGAGGAGCCAGACTTGGTTCCCGGTACCCACGCGACCATCTGGACCTATGATTCCAGGGGTTCTGGCGCTCTCTCTGAATACCACAGGCACCGGGCATGCATGTGGTGTACATGTATACATGCAGGCAAAACACTCATACACCTGAAATAAAAATAAAGCTTACAAAAGATGGTGCATGGGAAGGCTCAGCACCCTGCCGTGCCAGGACCCACCAAACATGAGTTTATATCAACATTTTTTCCCCATGTATCTACTTTACACAATGAGCCAACATTTATTCACTGGCCTCTGATTAATAAGACATGCAAGTCTTTCCCTTCAAGATACAAATGTCTTCATGAAGAAATAAAACTCCCAGAGACTCTGCCCCTCCGCCTCTGTTTCTCTGTTAGGAATGAAAGTGCTTGTTCTGCTTTTGAGACAGGGCCGTGTGTAGCCCAGGCTGGCCTCAGACTTGCTTTGTGGAGAGGATGACCTTTAACTCTCATCTTCTGTCTCCAGTTCCCGGATACTGGGACTGCAAGCATGCACTACGTGTGCCTGGTTTATGCAGTGTTGAGAATTGAACCCAGGACTTGGTGCGCGTGGTAGACAAGCCTCATATTCTCACCCTCAGGAACTTATCAGACCCTTGGTAGGCTTCCCAGCATTCCTTTCTCCGCAATGCTACCAATCCTGCTACCAAAGCCAAGATTAAGTTTATGCTTTTTGTCCTGTATGTATCAGTCTCTCGGGGAGCCCTGAGTGTCCTAGGATATCCCTTATCACCCACACTCCCACCCATGTGCAATGAAGTTCCCCATTTTCCCCTTTAAGTCTTCTTGGGAAACCATTTACCTTCTTTCTGTAACAAAACTTGTTCTCCTCTCAGAGCATCACTCAGCTGTCCAGGCTCGGTGTGTACCGTCTTCTCTTTCACAACCTGTACCCTTCCCTCTTGTTCCTCCTTAACCTCCCCAAACGTCTAAAGGTTCCTTCTCTAGAACCATATTCAGAACTGTTACTTACATTCTTTAAACTTTTTATTTATTTTTTATGATTTATGATTTTGAGATTGCCATATTATTAATATTACTGCATCGTGTCTCCGTTTTCTTTCTTGTCTTCAAAACCCTCTCACATACCCCTCTTTGCTCTCTTTCAAACTCACAGTGTCTGTTTCCACTAATTGTTGCTACATATATTCCTAAATACGTAAGTAGAACCGAGCAGAGGGGTTTTGACTTACTCATCTCCGTGCCCTTATCGTGGACGCACTACGCGTGGCTTAGCAGATTGCCATGTAGACGTTGACTGCTTCCCTAGATCTCCCGTCATCTCTCTCGGCTTTACCCTGTGGTTGACCGAGTTGTGACACTCATAGACCGTTTCTAGATCTCATGGGACACAGACTTTTTCCCTCTAAGCAAGGACCACAGCGGGAATCACAACACAACCTTAAGACCAAAGGTTGAGGCATTGCTGAGTCTCAGTGGGTAATGGTCATATCTGAGATGTCCATCCACAGTGCCCAGAAGCGCTATCTGAGGTGTCATACATCTGTGGCTGTAGCATCACCTCCTCTTACCAGCCCTACCTGCAATCATTCTGCATATACACTACCAAAAGGGAAACCTTGCCTTTCTAAGGTACTTCTATAGTATGCAAACAAGGCAGTTACAATTTTCCTACAGTGTCTCAGGGAATAGTCACTAATGCCTCTTGTTTTCAATGCAAGAGAGAACTCAAGATGCGCCCTAAGCCCAGGGCTAGGGTACGCCCTGGTTAGAAGCCCCACTAGAGGTTCTGTGTGGTTTCTGTTACAGTTGCTCCTACCACAGCGCACAGAGTGCCTCTTCTTACCAGAGACATGGCCTGGAAATCTGGAGTCTGGGTCTGCTCAGGGAACACCACTCAGCAGAATGTTTCCCTGAGGTTGTAAGTGGGTTTCCCTTCCTCTAGGGTGAAGAATTCGCCAGGCTACCTTACAGAGTCCTTAGTCTCCCATAAACATGCTTCCTGGTTTAAAGGTCTATCCTGTCGCCACGGTGACAGGTGAAAACAGGCGGGCTTCTTCTCCAGTCTGCCTGCAGCCCTCTGGGGGTGTTGACCACACTTGGAGCCTCGAACTTCCACAGGGCTCAGCTCTGCTCTTTCATGGAGCTGTGGCTTGGCTGCAATTGAAGATACGATGGTGAGGAGGCTTCATTTCCAGGCAGGGTGACAGCTATGTCTCCTCAGCTCTCATCTACCCCAAAAGTCTTGTCTTCTCACAGGCTATCCCATAATATGGGGAGTCGATGGCTCTCCCAACCGTATGCTTGGATTCTTCCGCCAGATATTTTGAAAAGATTATTCAGATATTTTGATAATTTTGGTTAAGGGAGGAAAATTCTTAACCTCAGTTTTCTTGTGTTATCCACCCCCCTCACAGAGGGGCTAGCCAAGGGAAAGCATTGCATGTGTGTCATTTAGCAAAGACCTGATGCGCGGTGGGGGCCCCAGGGTCACTAGCCTGGTTGCTCTTCCTTTTTCTCCTCTTTTTAAATAATACACGAGACACTTAGGGACATTCCACCTTCCAATAGACTAGGAGAGACTCACTTACCTGCGTGGTTATTGGTCTCATGAAAGGGGGCATAAAAGCCTACTGTAGTGACTCCATATTAGTTTCCACTTACAAAACGGAAAGCTAAACCCCTTTACTGTGACATATACAAAGTGTTAGCTCATCTAGAAGCTTCCAAGGATCCAGATATATTATATAGATACAGCACCTGTCAAACTTGACTAGCACTTCTGATTTCATAGAGTGTGAACAGAGACACCTCCATGTTCTTCCATGATTTGAAACCAAAGTACGAGCACTCTGGTGTGTGTCCCTGTGTTAGAGTTAGACCTTCCCCACATTTATTACCACATGGGCCTATAAACCCCAGGTCCTAGACCAAGAGAATATCTTCCCTGAAGAGAGTGCATTTCTTCTTGTAAAATAAAGAAAGAAAGAAACAGAAAAGCACTGCCAGGAATTATCTGTTATAAATGGCTGGTGGGACGGAGATAGTTTAGCTGATAGAGGTTGATTTTTCTGTGGGACTGTGCTGCTGAGAATCAAATTCTGTCCAGCCTTTGCTATGCAGAGACTCTACCATCGAACCCCGGGGTGCTGAATTTTCTCTCTGCAGAAATGTGTACATAGAGTGAAATAAATATTTGGAGTGTTTGCAGGAAAAGGGAGTTCAGAATACTCCTGGGAAAATTATCCCAGTGTAATTAGCACATTTAATTTCTCTCTATTCAGGCAAGAAAAGAAAGCTAGGAATGGCCTCTCCATCCTGGGTTAATTGCTAAATAATGCGATCATTCATGTAAGGATCTCTTTTTTTTCACATCACTCTAAGCAAATACGATCTGATTATCTCTTTATCACATTGCCTTTCCTGCTTAGAGGAAGTGTGGAAAGAAAACCATCCAGCTAGTGAAGGGGTTTTGGTACGTGCCTGCTATCTGGAAAGCAATTTGGCCTTCCATGCTGGGAACCACCGACTTATTGATCGCACATAACCCCGTGATTCTGTTTTTAGGACCTGTTCTGAGCAAACAGCTAGCGATACAGGCAAGCACATATGCGCCAAGATGTCCTTTCCTGGGTCACTTATAAAGTGGGAAAAAAACCCCAAAAAACCAGACTCTGGGACTTCTAATGCTGAGGTGATTTCGACACTGTAACTACAGCATATAGTATTATACCTACAGACAGAAAAGGCCAGCATGCTAACGAGAGTCTTCACGTGGTGTTATGACGGATAGTTTTTTTCCTTATCTTTTATACATCTTGGGGGTGCTGTTCATGTTTTCCGATGGTGAATATGAATTATTTTTGTATTACTTTATTGAGCAAGTATTAATGGCTTCCTTCTCTTTGGCAGTGTGGGGACTGGGTCTAGGGCTTCACGTGAGACTTTACATTGAGCTATAGCTCTAACCCTGAGCAAATGTTAATGGAACACCTACTGTGTGCCTATTCTGTGCTAAGTGCGTGACACACGAGCAGACAGTCGAAGGAGTTTGGCAAGCATGGGATGCAAGGATGTCTAAAAGAAAGTGGAGAAGGGGGGAGGGGAGGAGGGGCTTGTCACAGGAAGAGGAGCAGGGTGACAGTGTTTGTTTGGGATAGGGGGCAGCAAATCATGGCCAAAAGCCCTGTAATCTATTTCTATTTCTATTGCTTAAAGGGATGTACATGTTTATTTAAAAAATAATTGATGTATAATAATTGCACGAGTTTATGGGACACAGTGTGATAATTTGATAGTTTATGTGATATAGAATCATAAAATCCAGATGATCAACATTCCTCTCAAACATGTATCATTTTGCTGCACTGGGACCCTCCCTCCACACTTCCTTTCTTTTCAATCTCCCCCCCCCCCCCCCCCCCCTCCCCGCCCGAAGCAGATCTGATTGTGTAGGCCTGGCCGGCCTGAAACTCACCTTCTAGACTATACCAGCTTTGAGTTCACAGAGATCTGCCTGCCTCTGTTTCCTGAATGCTGGGATGAAAGACATGCAGCACCAAAGCCAGCTCTTGTCAGTCTTTATAAAATGAACAGGAAGTCTCTGTAAACTGTAGCCACCCTCCTGTGCTGTAGAACACCAGAGCCCTTCCCTTATAGCTCAGTGGATTGGGTACAAAGTGCAGCTTTAAAAAGACAAAAAGGAGGAGGGGGAGGGGAAGGGGGAGGGGGAGGAGGAGGATGGGGAGGGGGAAGGGAAGGGGAGGGGGAGGAAGGGGAGAGAAAAGCAGGTAAAGGGGGAGGGGGACCAAAGGGGAAGGCGGAGAGGAAGGCAGAGACAGTGAAGCTGCAAAGCCAAAGCCCTGGGAGTTCTAGAAAATAACTGCTTGCCAGTAAAATATCTACTTTCTGGCCCTTGGCAGACAAATTTGGTGAGGTGGAGTTTAGAACACAGGGGAGACCTCTCTAAGAGAATGACATTTATGATAGGAACTTAAGAGATTTCATAACTGGACTGGGGAAAGTTTTACCTTTTTTTCCTGATTAAAGTTTTGTTAGAGAAAACTGAAAAGTATTTTAGTCAGAGGAAACTTTATATTGGAATACAACTCCTTCTCCAGGTCTGGTGGGGGAGGAGAATCTATTGAAAGGGCAAGCTACTATAAATAAGCGCCTTCTGCAACTCTCTAGCCTCCTTTGTGATTCCTCTCGTATACGGATGGCTCGATTTCAAAATGCCACCATTTCGTCCTCATTTTTCTGAGCCCAGGCGTCCTAAGGCAGTGACCCACACCCAGAGGCACTATCAGTGACAATGCGCGCATCTGCATTTATGCTGGGCTTCCGCTCCCTCTCCTTCGCATCCCTGTCTGACTCTGACAGCTCTGCAAGAGTGCTGGCTGAAGTTCATAAATAAGTAGCTGTGGTCTAGGTTAACCCCGGCCGTGTTGCTCGTAACTGTTGCAAGCGTGGCGACGTCTCTAGTCCTGTGTCCTTTGTTGTGTTGTTAAAACACAACAGTTAAAAGCGGTGCCCCCAGCCACATCTACTTCCTTTTAACATCATGAGCTCTACTCTTCAGTATTTCTTAACTTTCGTTAAAAAAAAAAAAAAAAAAAAAGCTGGGAACACCGGCCCAATCTCCCACCAGCCTGCTGACTGCAACCGAAGGATGATAATTTCCAGCTTCCTCAGTAGCCTCCCCTCTGCTTCAAGCTAAAGTAATTTCGTGATAACTCCATTGCACTCTCATTTTCCAAATTTATTATCCTAATTTCTTCAGCTAAAGACAGGTTTTAAATGAGTTTCGTAGTGCGGTCATTTCACAGGCATCGGTAACTTCCCATTTCTCTTCTCTGGCGGACAGGATCATTTTTCTTCCGTCCCTCTCCCCCCACCCCCAACCTCAAAGGCAGTACTTAGGATGCTCTTCTTGCTCTTTCTGGTGCTGACTCGAGCAGGG
The DNA here is from genome assembly GCA_026225945.1 of Cricetomys ansorgei. Classification (NCBI taxonomy): domain Eukaryota; kingdom Metazoa; phylum Chordata; class Mammalia; order Rodentia; family Nesomyidae; genus Cricetomys; species Cricetomys ansorgei. The sequence continues at coordinate 3,214,474 of JAMJFZ010002927.1, forward strand.
GGCGTTGCCGGTGAAAGCATCAGGCTTGGAGCGGAAAACTGGGATGCAGTGATCGCAGACCCTCAGCCAGCATCAAGGTTCTTGGACATTGATGAGCTTCTTGGGGCTAAGGCTCTTTATTTAATAAACTTAGAGGGTGGGATCCAATACCTAATTTGTGAGATTTGCCAATTTCCTGGTGTGTCCAGCTCAGTCAGGGACACCAAAGTCATACAGATTATGTGAAAAGAGAGACTTTGATGGAAAAGATTACTAATTGGGTTAGTGAAATGTATTTAAAATGTGTGACTTAATTGCGTTAGTGAAATGTATTTTAAAAGCGTGTTTTAAATGGTGAAAGCAGGGTGTAGCCAGCATCCCGAGGACTGCAGACACGGGGAGAAGCTACTGGGATTACTATAATTAAACAGACCAGGGAAGGGCTACCCTGGTGCTGTTATCTCAGCAGGGGAGGGGGTCCCTGGCTGGCTCTGGTGTGAGACAGGAGGATGGGGGCACAATAGGGCTTCTGCTTATTGGATTCAGCTGCTACCTCAAGAAGGAATTGCTGCTGTCAGGGTGATGACGATGAAAAAATCATCAGAGGCTTAACAGGGTGGGATGAAGAGGGTTATCACTTCTTCAAGACTCTCTGAATTATTTCCCTGTGGGAGGGGCTTCGAAGGAAGTAAAGTCCTGTGGCAGGGGCTTCGAAGGAAGTAAGGTCCTGTGGGAGGAGCTTAGAAGGAAGCCAAGACATGTAAAGGCCAGAATAGCGTTGGAGCTGGGAAGACAATAGCTTCATGCCTGGCACAGTTTTCAGTGCTAGGGCAGCAAATGGGTCACTGGAAGCCACTTCTGGTTAAAAACATATCTTTTGTGGCTGTCCATAGTTTAATTAGACATCTGTGTTTAGGCTTATGTTTATTTTTCTACATTAATTAGTTTGTTTAGTATGTGTGCATGCGTGTGTGTTTGTGTGTGTGTGTCTGTGTGTATGTGCATGTATGTGTATGTATGTGTGTATGCGCATGTATGTGGGTGTGTTTGTGTGTGTGTATGCGTGTGTGTGTGTGTGTGTGTGTGTGTGTGTGTGTTTGTATGTATGTGTGTATGTGTGTGTATGTGTGTGCTTGTTGTGCCATGACATGCACATGGAAGTCAGGAGCCACCTTGTAGAAATCTGTCCTCTCCTTGCCGTGTGAGTCACGGAGGTTGACTTCAGGTTGACAGGCTCAGCGGCAAGCACCCTTTCCCGATAATGCATCTTGTGAGGCTTGTTTTTAACCTGAAGAGCTTCTAAGTGAGAACTCTACAGAACCTCATCTTTCATGATTTGTATTTCTCAAAAACAAGTGTTGGGAGACAGCTTGGAGTTCAGCGATCTGTTTATGAATGAGGTGGCTCAGACCCCCAGAAGGCAAGAGCGTTTTCTCCAAGACCATCCAATTGGTGAATGAGATCTCTGGGTTCTGAGGCCAGTGTCCTTACTGTTATTAAAGGAGGTCAATCCTCTTGCTAGTCAAAGGCTTGCTTCTGGACCAGCACGGCTAGCCTCACGTGAGAGATTATTATTATTAGAGATTCAGGAACTCGGGCTCCCTCTCTGTCACACATCCAGACACAGAGCTACTGCTTATGTTTCACACATTGGCCTCAGTTTCCCATCCCCTCAGTATTAACTATATATCCTATGTTAACTATATATACTATATAGACACTACACGTATATTATATATAGTTAATGTAGGGATACATTAAATATATATGTGTGTATATATACATTAACTATACTCACACTCAACTATATGCCAGTAATTGCCCAAACATACCAGACTTTCTGTTTGCCTTCCTGGATTTAGACATGTCACTGGACACTGTCTTGTGTGCTGGGTCTCAAGGCCTGAATGGTGCTTCTATCATGGAGACAGTTGTGCTAAGTTCTGGGGCCCTGTTACAGCCAAAAAAAATTCAAGTAAAGATAATCCATTATAGGCCAATATCCCTGATAAGCTTTGATACAAAAATCCTCAACAAAATATTACCAAATCACATACTACAGCAAATTTGGAAGCCCATGCCACATGATCAGGTGGAGTTTTTTTCCTGGGATACAAGGACATACAGGTCAATAGATGTGTCTTAGTTAGGGTTTCTATTGCTATGATGAAACGCCATGACCCACAGCAACTCCGGAAGGAAAGAATTTATTTGGCTTATACTTCTACATCTGTAAATCCATCACTGAAGGAAGTCAGGGCAGGAACTCAAGCAGGGTGGAAAACTGGAGGCAGGAGCTGATGCAGAGGTCATGGAGGGGTTCTCTTTACTGGCTTTCTCAGCCTGCTTTCTTATAGAACCTAGGACCACCAACTCAGGGGGTAGCGCCACCCACATTGGGCTAGTGCCCCGCCCCCGGTCAACATTAATTAGGAAAATTCTCTACAGGTTTGTCAGCTTACAGCCCCATCCAATTTTCTCAATTGGGCCTCCCTGCTCTCAGGTGACTACAGCTTGTGTCAAGCTGAAATGAAGCTAGCCAGCAAATGATTGCAAACTTACAACAAATCAGGTGAAGAAGGAATGCGCCTCACCATTTTAAAAGCTGTGGGCAACAAGGCCAGAGCTAGTATCCTGCTTAATAGTGAAAACTTTCTAGTGAGTTCAGAGGCAAAGTCAGGATGGGCCTCCGTATAGCAAGCAGCACGCCACAATCTTTTACCCTCAGTTTAGGGAAGGAGAAAGGAAAGATAGAAATCTTCACTGCTTTTACAAGCGGCCTTAATACAGAAAGAGTGAAAGGTAGAATCCCTCCGACTTTTGTTCTCTTAGGAATTATCTCACTAACAACCAACAAACACCCACCCTGACTCTAGGGGCTTCAGACCTTTTATGCCCTAAGCCAAAAGTTCCCATAAACCCATGCAGCAGGGAGTCCCAAAGACAAGCTACAGGTGCCAGAACGACTGCACCCAACCAAATTGTAGCCACCTGCATCAAGCATTCCAATTCCAACTCGTAAACAAATCTACCATAGCTGGGGCGGGAGCACGAACCTCTAGTGACTAGTCAGTTAAACCAAAAAGCTGTTCTTAACATAAAAATTCCAAGCATTCCTCTACACCACTGCTTTCACTTAATTCTGGAATGTCCCACTTAGAGCATTCAGGCAAAAAAAGAGATATCACGTCATCTAAATTAGGAAGGGGAAAACAAAAGTGTCTGTTTGCAGATGGTATGATCCCTATAGCAAAACCAAAACCAAAACCAAACAAAACAAAAACATACACGCCATAAAAACAACCTGTTAGAACTAATGAGCAGATTCAGTTTAGCTGTAGCATGGGGAATCCACACGCAAAACTCAGTAGTGTTTCCATGTGTGAGGGATGAGCTCTCCGAAAGAAAGACATCAAAACCAGTGCCATTTACAGTAATGTCAACAAATACTTCAGAATGCATTTAAGCAAGAGAATAAACGAGCCGTATACAGAGAACTGTGTAACACTGAAGAAGAATGTTGGAGAAGACACGAATCAATGGGAAGATCTCCCTTGTCCATAGATTGGAAGAACGGGTATTGTTAAAATGCTCATACCACCCAAAATGACCCATCAAGCAACCCCTATCAAGTTTCCAATGGCATTTTTCTCAGCGTTAGAAAAAAATGTAAAGTTTGTACGGAACACAAAAGACACTGGAGAAGCCAAAAAAATCTTGAGATAAGAGAGCAAAGTTGATACCGTCACATTACCCAATTTCAAATATGTTTCAAAGCTATAAAGGTCAGGAGAGAATGGTATTGGCACAAAAAAATAAAGAACCGGTGGCAGAGAATCGCAACCTAGAAATAAATCTACAAATTTATGGTTGATGGCCTTTTAAACATATCTATTTAAATTTATTTAGTGCATATGTGTGTTTGCTTGCTTGTACGTCTCTGCATCACGTGTGTGTCTGGTGCCTGAGGAAGCCAGAAGAGGGTGTCAGGTCCCCTGGGACTGGGGTTACAGATGGTTTTGGACTGCCATGTGGGTGCTGAGACTTGAACTTGGATCCTCTGGGATAGCAGCCAGTGCTGATATGCACGGAGACATTTCTCCAGCCCCGTGGTGGATTGGTCTTTGAGAAAGGTACCAATAAAATCCAACAGAGGAAGGGCCAATCTCTTGAACAGTGTGGGAACACTGGGTACCCACAGGCGGAGGAGTGAATTGGACTCATCTCACATTGTTATAAATTATATAACCATTTCCCTAAGAAGTCCAAACACCGTAGCTTGAGAAACGCTGCTTATGAGTGTGTGTACGTCAGTTAAAAGTGTTACCGATTTCTGTTTTTCATTTACTTTATTTTTTCCCTTTGCAATTTTTTTTTCGTACAATTTAGCTTGGAAATTCTCTCTTTCAACATTGCATCTTACGTGAGTGCCTGTAAAGCACGCCTTTCTTGTTTAGAAGCAAAATTACAGCATTTGATTCATCTGTGGATTGGGGGGCTAAAAATAGTCTAGAGTAGGTTGAGAATCCCGATTTCAGTTGATCTGTGTTGATGTGTATGCATGTAAAGTTCATGATCTTATTGTTTTGTGGCAATAGCAGGTGTAGAAAATCACCTTCGGGTAGTTTCGGATTTGCTATGGGAATCTTGTCCTGTCCCTTTTAAAATGTGTTCGACATGAGATTTCTAGTACAATTAAAACGAGCATTGGGTGACCAATGAACAGCCAGTACTGGCTGTTCGCTCAAATTCTCAGGCTATTTCACTACAGGGCCTAAGGGTGGAGTAGAAGGTAATGGATGTCCTCTAATGTCTTCTCTCTGTCCCCCTTGTCTTCCTCTTCCTCACAGGGGTGATAGTCTACCTGGGAATGATGGCAGGAGCCTTCATCCTGGGGGGCCTGGCTGATAAACTGGGAAGGAAGAGGACCCTCAGCATGTCCTTGGCCGTCAATGCGTCCTTCGCTTCCCTCTCCTCCTTCGTGCAGGGATACGGAGCCTTCCTCTTCTGCAGACTCATCTCCGGCATAGGGTATGTGCCGGCTCCCCGCCACCCCGAGTCTCTCTCCTCTGCTCTCTACTAGTTTCCTGTGGTACCCCGTGAAGCACTTGGACCAGGTGTTTTTATTAGACTTTATAGATACTAAAGTTAAGGGCAGACAAGGTAGCTCAGCGAGTAAAAGCGTTTGCCACCAAGCCTGATGACCTGAGTTCGATGCCCGAAACGGACATGGTAGAAATAGAGAACCAACTCCCACAAGTTGTTGTGTAACCCTGATGCACCATACCACGTCGTGTGTGTGTGTGTATGTGCGTGCGTGCACATAATACACAAACAACAAATACATGCAATAACTTTTCAACAATTCAAAACCACCCAAGATCTCTTTCCAAATGTAGGGGAGACCTCTGCCAGTCTCCTAAATTAGTGGCTTACCTCACCACAGAGCCTGAAGGTGCCGTAGAAGGCAATTTGGTTTCTGCTGTGGCCATTTTTTAGCATATATCTTGACTATCTTTTTCTGGCGTTTTCTCTCTTCAGGATTGGGGGCTCGCTGCCAATTGTGTTTGCCTACTTTTCTGAGTTTTTATCACGGGAGAAACGAGGTGAGCACCTTAGCTGGCTGGGCATCTTCTGGATGACTGGGGGCATCTACGCATCTGCCATGGCCTGGAGCATCATTCCACACTATGGTGAGCCACTGACTGCTTCTCTGTTTCTATGGCAACTGCATCAAATAAATACCTGACCTCAACCTGATTCCCTATCTCATACACAGTTTCTTTATGTGACTTGATGGTGGGTTTTTTTTTTTTTGTAAATTTTTAATTCATTTTTTAAATGTATAATATTGCAGGCAAATTGCTAATTTTAATACACATCTCTTTAGAAGTGATGTCATCTCTTTCCTCTCCTCCTTTTCTTACTCTTGCTCCTCCTCCACGCCCTCTCCCTTCTCTCCGTCTTTCTAATTTCCTTTGACTGTGTCTCTGTGTGCGCTCTCAAGTACGTATACGCGAAGGTCAGAGAACAGCTTGTGAGGTTCAGTTCTTTACTTGCAAAACCTTCATTTCCTCTGGTCCTCTTCACTTCTGTGAGTCGGGCTTCAGGAGACCCATCTTACGGATGACGGACGTAACAAAAGTCGAGAGAAATGGCTGACTTACTCAAGGTGATACACCAGAGATGGGGTAGGGATGGAAGCCTGTGCTCTTCCAGGCGTAGCCCGCTGCTTTCTTTCTTCCTTTGTAAATTTCGAGTTAGCATACACAGACATGATTTTACTATGGCCTCTTCATGTGCCGGAGTCCTGCCCGGCAGGTGGGACAGTTCTCTGAGAGGGGGTGTGAGGAACAGAAAAAGACAGACAAGAGACAAAGATTTGGGAGGGTGCACAGCAGCAACCTCTGTGACAGCCCAGATTTTAATTAGCTCAGCACACACAAAACACACACACACACACACACACACATATATATATATACACACACATACACACACACACACACACACACACACACACACACACACACACTTCTCTAGCGTGAGAAACAGAATCTCCAGTTTTGCAAACAGTTCTTGTAATCTAGGCACTCTCTTTTCTCAAGGCTAGAAGAAACACTCAGGTCCCAGTCCTGAGCCCTAAGCATGCTTTCCCATGAGTCAACAGATCAGCCTGCCAACTTCTCCAAAAGACCTTGCAACCAAGCAATGTGCTCAAGGTCGAGAAACATTAAGCATCTCCTCCCATAACTCAGCTCTTCTTCTCATGTATCCAGGGCTGGGAAGGCTGGTCCGTGTCGTAGTCCTATTAGTTTTTCAAGGAAATTCCATACGGATTTCGATAACCAGCATTCAGAGTTGCATTGTCATCGACAACGAACCAGGGTTCCTCTCTGGCTACACCGTTGTCCAGGGTTCCTCTCTGGCTACACCGTTGTCAGCATTTGGGTTGTGCTGTTGTCGCTTTCTCGATGGAATCACAAAGTGACTTTAATTTGTTTCCTTGGTGGCTAAGGATGTTGAACAGCTTTTCAGGTACACCTTGGCCATTTGTATTTCTTTTGAGAACTGTCCGGTCAGTTCGTTAGCCCATCGGCTAACTGGACGATTTGGGTTTGAGGTGCTTAATGATTGTAGTTCTGTACGTATCCTAAATATGAACCTTCTGTCTGATGTATGGTTTGAAAGATGTTCTTGTTTGGTAGGTGGCCTCTTCAGTGTGACGATTCTTTCTTTCGTTGTAAAGGTCTTTAATTTTGTGCAACTCATCTGTCAGTTCTTGGGATTATTTCCTGTGTTGCTGGAGTCTTGTTCAGAAACTCCTTACCCGTATGGTAGTCTGTTTTCCTCTAGCAGTCTTAAGTGTTTCATTGACATCTTTGATCTGTTTTAAATTGACTTTTGTGCAGGTTGAGAGCTACCGTTCTAGTTTCTAATAAAAACCCATGGAGATCAAGTTTTCTGAGCACCATTTGTTTAAAAGGCCATTTTTGCCAACAGAGTATGTTTTTGACATATTTGCCAAAAATTAGGTTTCTGTGTCTGTGTAGGTGTGCTTCTGAGACCTCTGCTCTATTGTTAGTAGTTTACACGTCTGTTTTTGTGCCAGGCCCACCCATTGTCACTGTGGCTCCGTCGTATAATTTGAAGTCAGGCATTATGACACTGGACTGCCCTTTTTAAGGACGGCTTTGGCTCCTTTGGGTCTTCTGTGCTTTCCTATTCATTTTAGAATACCATTTGGATTTTAATGGAAACTTCACTGAATCTGTAGATTTTTGGTAACATCGCCATTTTGATGATATTTAATCCCACCAACCAACCCATGAGCACGGTAGTCTTTCCATCTAACAGCTTCACTTTCTTTCTCCTGTGTCTTAAAGTTTTCGCAGCAGAAGACTTTGACCTCCTTTGCTGCGTTTACTTACAGGTATTTGTGAAGCTCTTGTGAACGGGGGTGCAACGATCCTTCGTAAATCTGTCATTGGTATGTGGCGACGCTGCTCACTATTGTGTGCTGAGTTTTGTATCCTGGCACTGCTGAAACACTCCACTGTCTTGCCCGACGTCACTGTCGATTGCGCACAGAAGTGAAGCGATCCATGTTCAGGCGGGGCGGTTTTATGATCCCCGGTAGGTTAAAACTGTGATCGATCTCTGCACAGAAGACCTGGCAACATTAACTTTACTACCAGTTTTGTTGAGCGTTAAACGGGGGCAGAAACAGCAGTTTTGAATTTTACGATGCCTTTTGAGTGTTCTTATAACGCATCAGCATCCCCCAGAAGCATTTTTTTTTTTTTTTTTTGGCAGTGTGGATTGCTAAGTCTAGGCTCCGCGGCGCTCTACGATCCTGCAGAGCGGTAGGCAGGAAGAGCAGATCCCAGTTCCGGGAGCTCACCTAGCACGCCTCTCTGTGTCATTGTCTCCTTTAAGGCTGAGGTCAGGGAGGCGAAGGTGCATCTTCCTGAGGAGCAGTTGTGGTGGTGAGGATGCTTGCTGTGGATTGGGGTGGTACTAGGTGCGCTATTGTGATAAGCTGATAGACCCGGGACTTTCAGTGATTTAACACAACAGAAGCTTCCTCCTGCTGTGGGGTCAGGCGGATGTTTCCAGTCGGCAGTTCCGGAGCTCGCACCGTGCAGTTCCACCATCTTTAACATAGGCTTGCCGCGTGTCGTAGTTTTTTTTTTTTTTTTTTTAATACAGTACTTTATGGTCCTGGCTGTCCTTGAACTTGCAGCAGCCCTCCTGCTTCTGGTTCCTAACCGCTGGGATTTACAGGCATGTACTACTAAAGGCCTGGCTTCTAAGACCTCAGTAAAAAATTGAAGTGGAGGAATAGATGAGACCAATGAGAGGCTGTGGGAGGGACCACATGGTTGCTCTCCGGTCACTTCTGGTTGATAGCGGAGCCGTGGCTAAATAGTATACCCCAGATGGACAGGAACTTTCTCTATTCAGATGCCTGCGTGAAACCTGTGACATTTATGCTCTCATTTAGAAGTAGAGGAGGTTTGATCAAAGCAGGCATTAGCTTGGAGGAGAACTATTCTGGAAAGATGGTTTGTTAGAATCAGAGCACAACAAGAGCAATCATTTACTTCAAGCCTCGTGTTACCAGGAGCAGATGTTTGACACACCACGAGCAGACACTTGATGGCATTTCTCAGTATGTTTGAGACATCAGGCCTCTGACAAATGTGAAGGGCCAGCGGTGCCTGCCTATGCAGGGCTTGTGTGACCCATTTAGTTACTGTTGTAAGAATGGACCATGGAAGTCTTGGCTCCAGAGATTTGGACAATTCACCGAGAAAGAGAGAAAGGGGGGAGCATTGTATGACATAAGAAGAACTAGGGACAGCTCAGGAAAAAACAAACAGCTTATGACGGGTGACAGGCTCTCATCACAGCCAATCCCCCAGATGTTTTGAAATCCTGACAGAGAGAAGTAGGGCAAGCTGAACCATCAGCCAGCAGAACAATCCCTGCCTCTGAATTAATATTGTTCCGAATATTTGGAGGCAGCTCACCATTTAATTTTATTCCATTTAAAGCCCTAAAGATGCGCCTAATGAATGCAGTAAACACAGATGACTGAAATCACCAGAAAAGCCACGGAAGCATGAGGGGATAATGGAGGTTAGATATTTTACACATATTATCATAAAGAAAAAAATCTTTCTGATGCAGGACACTTTATAAATACACCAACATCTGTCTCTCTTTCCCGGTTATCCATTGAGTTTGACTCCCGAGGAGTTTTGATCAAGTTTTCCTTCTAATGGTGCCAGAACTGTGTTTGGACCTGAGCCGAGGATGTATAAATATTGCTATGGTTTTTATCTTCCCCTGACTAGTGTTACTCCTGGGAGGAAGTAAAGGCTTTTTAATTAAAATTGAAAGGAACAAACCAACCCCAGTGAGACAAGGAGGGGCCAAGCTGTGAAGAAAGAGGTTTGGCTCAGATGGAGTGTACTGGATGAGGTGCCTGTCACTGTGGTCAGATTGCCCAGGGGGCGGCATCTCACCACCTGGACTCCAACTCGCTGTCGGTGTTCAATTATGCACAGTAGGAAATGTCTGTAGGCCCCACAGATGTGGGCTAGAAATCTACTGTGGAAAAAAAGTTGAACCATGATGGACAGCCATAGAAAACTCAAGACATAAGCTTCCCACCACCTGAGTCAGCAATAAACTGATCTATCTATCTATTTTAGTTTTTGGAGACAGGGTTTCTCTGTTGTAACTCTGGCTGTCCTGGAACTCATTTTGTAGACCAGGCTAGACTTGAACTCACGGAGATCCGCCTGCCTCAGTCCTCTGAGTGCTGGGGTTAATAAAGCGTGCTTTTTTAAAACTAGATAACTAGAAGTTTTGTATCCAAGTAGTTAATACCTTCTGAACATTGGGGGGGGGTGTATTTATTTCTAAAGCTCTATTATTAAAACAGTAACAGTAATTGAGCTGTTTCCAGCTAAGTCCTGGGGTTACTGTAACCCCAACCTTTGCTTTTCAAAAGCAACCCTTCCATTTTATGCAGCAACTTTAACACCGAATGCTATGTGGCTACTCCTGAAAGTGTTGACTCTGGTCTTGAAGCAGGAGAGTTATTATGGGTAGCCAGCAACAGGCATGTGACTCAAGCTTGTAGGGGATTGTTGGCTGCTTTCTGGCGCTGTGAAGGCCCATTAAGATGATGATGTGGTCAGGATTTGAACTCTGACCTGTGACTACAAAAGCTCAGGCTCCTCCCATTGCTTTACTGCTCCTCAAAAGAGGGGAGTTGGCTCCATGGGAGGGCATTATTGAAAAATGATGCTTGGGTAAAAACTAGTTCAGTCACTATGGAAACCACACAGAGGATTCCCCCCTTACAAAGAAAACAAAACCAAAACAAAACTAGAGCTCTCCTAAGGTCCAGCTATGCCATTCCTAGATGTATACCCAAAATAATCTAAATTAGCATGCTGCAGAGGCGGGGCACATCTGTGCACAGCAGCTAAGCTATGGACCAGCCTGTGTGTCCGCTAACAGATCAGTGGGTAAAGCAGGTGTGGTGTAGACATAGAATGGAGACTTATTCAGCCATGAAGAAGAATATCATTTGTAAGAAGGTGAGTGTGGAGTTGAAGATTATCATAAATGAGCCAGACTCAGGAAGAGAAATATCACATGCTTTCTTTCATATGTATATGAAATTTAACTATATTTAACTATATATGTGTGAAAGGAAAGTAGCAGGGGCAATCCAGGAAGAGAAAGGGTGCTAGACACAGGGGCACAGGAGAGGATAATGGTGTGATTATGGACAGAGTACATGGTATGCTCGAATGAAGATGTCAGAATGAAACATAGCACTTCTTACAATGCGTATACACTAATAAGGCTTAAAAAATGCTTTCCTAATGGAACCTCTGAAAAAGAATTCAGCAATATTTTGTACAACAAGAGCTGGTAGGACCTAGCCGAATCCCCTTTCAATGGTGGTGAGATTCACTGGAGTGGAGAGAAACGGCTGCTTATAAAAACGTTTGCAGCCGTGTCAGGACGTGAGGATCTTTCCATAGTGTGGTTATGAAGCCTGCTCACCGAAACTGCCTGGAGCTGCTGCTGTTCTTTGATGTGGGTGACAGGGAACTCTGAATCCTGAGCCACTATAAGGCCTACTCTGGGCTGGTGCCAGGAGGGTCTCCTGAATTCCCCCAAACCCCTCCCAACTGGATCATGCACCGGGCACTCAATCACTAAATGTCTGTGACGAAGACAAGAGCACCCCTTTCACCATGGCAGTCTGTGGGGTGTATCTACCATTTGGCACGGGGCCATTTGCTCAATACAAGGGAAGGACGTCCAGCAAGAGTGCCTTCTAGGCCACTGTTAGTGGAGACACGCCAGTAGACCAGCTTCGGTTAACAGTTTGTTCACTAAAATTAAATGTCTATCCAGGGCTGAGGGTGTAGCTCTGTTAGCTTGTATTTGTCCATCATGTACAAGGCCCCTCAGTTCATCCCCACCACCATATAAACTGGGTATGGTGGTGCATGCCTGTAATTCCAGTATTTAGGAGACAGAGGTGGGAAGATCAGAAGTTCATGGTTAGGGCTGGAGAGATGGCTCAGTGGTTAAGAGGACTTCTAGAGGCCAGGGTTCAATTCCCAGCACCCTTACAAATATCCATAACTGGTGGTGGCGGCACACGCCTTTAATCCCAGTACTCAGGAGGCAGAGGCAGGCGGATCTCTGTGAGTTTGAGGCCGCCCTGGTCTATAGAGTGAGTTCCAGGACAGCTGTAGTTAAAGCAGAGAAACCCTGTCTCGAAAAAAACAAAAACAAACAATCACAACAAACCCATGACTCCAGGGTAATGATCCCAGTTCCAGGGTATCTGATACCCTCTTCTGACCTCCTTAGGTACCAGACATGCACACGGAGCACATATATGCATGCAGGCAAAACACTCACACACGAAATAAAAATAAGGATTTTAAGTAAAGATGTTCAAAATGATTCTCGACTACTTAGTAACTTCTAGGCCACTTTGGACTATTGGACTATACAGACCCTGTCTCAAAAAAAAAAGGTGGGGGGGAAAAATAAAACACTTCTTTCTTTCTATGCCTTTTAGACAAATTCTCATCAGTAGCCGAGGCTGACCTTGGACTCGCAGTAATCCTCCTGTCTCAGCCACATGAATTTTGAGATTATAAGCATGTGCCCCATGTTTGACTGGGGGTGTTGTTTTCCCATTACACATTTATATAAGGCTCTGTAAATGTCAGGCAGGCCCAGGGCTCAGAGGTTTTTCAAAATGCAGGCTCCTGGCTCATATCCCAGACTTACAACAGAGAAGCTTTTCGGGTGTGACCAGAGAGTCTGCATTTTTCAGCAGCTTCTCCCAAAAGGCTCGAGTGTCCTTGAGTTTGAGAGCTGGTTCTTCAGTCTCATCTGTAGTGGGAAGGTCTATTCCACAACCTTCTGCTTCTCCACAGGCTGGGGCTTCAGCATGGGGACCAGTTACCACTTCCACAGCTGGAGGGTGTTTGTTATCGTCTGTGCCCTGCCCTGCACCGTGTCCTTGGTGGCACTGAAGTTCATGCCAGAAAGCCCCAGGTTTCTTCTGGAGGTGAGTCCTGACCAGACACGGGAGCCTGACCTTGTTCTTGCATCCCTGGCTGCCTGTTCTCTCCTTGTTGTTTGCTGCACATTCTGCTGTTGATCACCTTGCCTATCGTTAAGTCTGGCTCTGTTCCTCTTGGTGATGGAGTCAGGTCATGGGTTGGAGCTCATGGTACAACAGGCAAAGAACCTCCTTCAGGGTTGGAGGGTACTGAGGGACAGCTCCTGGGTGGCCTTGTGCGTGCCTCCTCCTCACAGAGGCCCCGAATAGGATACCCTTCACATTTTCATGTGGTTTTCCTGTTTGACTGCAGTGAGGTCTTGGGTAAATCTTGTCATTGTCCCAGGACCCCCAGGACTCTTAGCTCTGCAGGACCTCTGCCCACTAGAGAGCTGCCTTAGAATCCTGATGATCTCAAGAGTGTCCATCTCTCGGGGGGTCTAGTGCCTGCAATGGTCGGACGGGGGGAGCTGGTATTGGGTGACAGGATTCAGTGGCACACAGCTCAGTCCCCAGATGAGCCTCCTCACTGCTGTGTAGTGACGATCCATGTTGAGTTCTCTCTCGCACCCACTTAGTAGTCACCTGCAGCAGGCGGTTCTTTTCCCGGGGTGATTGCGTGAGTTGCCTATGGATGTCCCAACAGAGTGCCGGAGAGCGACTTCAACAAATGCGTCTCACAGTCCCGTAAATGAGAAGCACAGAACGAAGGTATCAGCAGGGTGGCCTCCCTCTGAAACCTGTCGGCCAGGAGCCTTTCCTGTTCTTCACAGATTCTGTGTTTGTTTGTTTGTTTACTTATTTATTCTTGGTTGGACATTTTTGCAGTTCCTCGCGGCGCCGAAACTGCAGCCTTCAACAGTGCGTGGTGGTTCTCCTTTGTGTTTCTATGGCTGACTTCTTATAAGGATGCCAGTCATACAGGGTTGGGGGCCCACTCCAGGACGAACCCAGGCTAACTAATCCCATCCGAAGCAGTCTTCTCAGACTCTGCAGTGCACGGCCAGTGTGGGGGCGGTACTTCGGACCTTACCCATAATGCATTACTTTTTTGCCTTGTCTCATCAGTGAGAAGCATGGCTCCTTCTCCATGATCCACCCAACTTCAACGTGTGGTGCTTACCTTTTGCAGTCACAACCTGGTTATCCTTCCAGGGCAGGCTGGGAACTTGCTGGAGGCTACCATAGGCCTCACCTGTGGCTAGCGGGTCCATGTCCAATCCCTCAGACCCAGCGCGCTGTTTAGGGCTGTAGGGCTTTCCATCCCAATGAGCAGAAGGCTTCTGCAGCCATGAGCTCTCAGGTCTCTCTGTCTTTGGATTTTCCAGACAGGCAAACATGATGAAGCCTGGATGATTCTCAAGCAAGTCCATGACACCAATATGCGGGCTAAGGGGACCCCCGAGAAGGTCTTCACGGTGAGTTGGCTAGCCTGTGCCAACAGGGCACCTTGCCACTGTGTGCTTTTGTCAAACATTAACTTTGTGAAAGAAAGTTATTCTTTAATACTTCCATCAGTTTCATACGGGACAGATTCCCTTCGTCAGAACTGCTCTTTGCATTTTGTGTGTATGTGTGTTTTGGGGGGGTCGTTCATGTCTATGTGTGGCTGTGTGGGTACATATAGAAGCCAGAGGTCAATCTCAACTGTCTTCCTCATTCACTTTACACTTTGCTTTGTTTGTTTGGTTTTTGTTTTTTTGTGGGTTTTGTTGTTGTTGCTTTTCCAAGACAGGGTTTCTCTGTTGTAACTCTGGCTGTCCTGGAACTCACTCTGTAGACCAGGCTGGCCTTGAACTCACAGAGATCCGCCTGCCTCTGCCTCTGAGTGCTGGGATTAAAGGCGTGTGCCACAACCTCCACCCGGCATGCTTTATTTGCTTGTTTATTTTTAGGCAAGGTCTCTCACTTTTTACCTGGATCCAAAAGTAGGCTAGGAGAGGTAGCCAGCAAACACCAGCGACCCACCCTTGGCTCCCTCCCCAGCACTGGGTGATAAGGACATTCTGCCACACCCAACTCTCCCACTGCGGGCTCTGGGGGTCAAGCTCGGGCCCTGGTGTTTGTGCAGCAAGCACTCAGCTGGCTGAAGCGTCTCCTCAGCTTGAGTCTTTGCACTTTGGTGCTATCTATCTTTCCAGATTCTTCCTAAGGTAATATTATTAGAAAATGATAATAGGAAAAAAAAAACAAAACCAAACTAGCTAGGGTTGGCAAGATGGGCGAAATGGTTCAGTGGGTGGGGAGGCTCTTGCATACAGCCGAAGATTTGAGCTTGATCCTTGGATCCCCACAAGGTGGCGGGAGAGAGCAGACTCCTGAGAGTTACCTTACTTTCAGGAGCATGCTGTGGTGTGCATATGTTTGCGTGCGCGCGCGCGCACACACACACACACACACACACACACACACACACAAACAATCAAGAAAGAAAAGAAAAAAAAAAACCTATGGGGCTGGAGAGATTGCTCAGTGGGTAAAAGCACTTGCTGCTCTTGCAGAGGACCAGAGCTTGGTTCCAGCCGCCACAGCTAGCTCACTGTAACTTCAGTTACAGGGTGTTCAACTTCCTCTTCTGGCCTCTTTGAGCACCGGGCATGCATGTGGCGCACGGATACACCTGCAGGCGACAGACCACCCCAACTAACACACACACACACACACACACACACACACACACATGTACGAATGAGTGCATTTAGAAGGAGAAAAGACCAACTGTATTCCTGGGACTGTAAGTGCGCGTCACGTTTTGTGTATTGTATTTACTAGCATGCACTAGCATTGTGGGTTCCCTAGCATCCACAGCCGTTGTTTCTCCTCGTTAACCTCTCATACTACCGTTTTAATGAGTGGTACCATTATTTTAATGAATGTCAGGGCTCCGGATATGTTTTCAGCATGTCCCTAATGTCAGAGGTTCATTCGTATTGTTTATTGCCTTGTTTCTATAAATATCGTTGTGATGAAACTTCTCATCCATGTTAGCGCCTTTCCCTTCCTGTTCTGTAGAAATAAAATCACTCGCCCAAAGGGTGTTTTATTATTTATTTTAGTTTCTGAGATTATAATATAACCACATTTCTCCCCTTCCCTTCTCTCCCTCCAAACGCTGTCATGTATTTCTCCTTCTTCTCTTTCAAATTCATGACCTCTTTTCCCATTAATTGTTATTACATATATATATGTGTGTATACATGTATATTTCTAAATACTTAAATACAACCTTGAGATGAATTCCCAAGTTACACCTCATTAGAGATACATTACTCTTCAAAACCACACAATGCAGGCTACCCATTTCCCTACACCCTATCAGCATCTGCTCTTAGCTTGGGTTTAAGAACCAGGAAGTGGTGACTTCCATGAGGATGTCCCTTACAGAGAGATCTGCCTTCCTCCCTACTGTGCTTTATAACCCAACACAAGCACTGTTTGCTACAGGCATTTAGAACATCCCTTAAGACCCACTTCAAATCCATTGTCTCTGAGAAGCTTTCCTGGGCGAACCCCCCACCTAACCCCTGCTCCTTAACTTTTATCCTTGTTAACCTGCCATTTAACCCTGGATTCTCAGGCAGGATCACGTGACGCATTTGCAGTTTCCTCACGGGGAAAGGCAGATGATGTGTCTGTGAAGACAGTTGTTACAGGGATTAAACGAAGCACCCGAAAGTGCCTGCCTTGGAGTATTACAAAATATTAAGTTATTAAAAATGTTATGACATATGTTTTGCATAAATTAGCTCATTACAACCTTTATAGAAAACCGCTTAATGGCACGTTGGCCTAGTTCTAATGCTCCTAAAATATTTAAAATAATAGACACTTTATTTTACATTTATTTTAATTTTTAATTATTTTTAAATATTTATAAACGTGTCTATCATATATTTAGCAGCGCCCCCCCGCCCTCCCCACTCACCCCTTCTAGCTTCCCCTTCCATCGCTTCTGTTTGCCTACTACTTTCACTTGTACTTTTATAGGACCAATACTTGCATAACTAAAACCTGTTACAAAGCACAAACAACAAAAAACACTCCGAATGAAGATGTCGAGGGCCCTCCCAGTCCTCTATCCCCGCACTCTCTGTGGTGAAGTGCGATGCACAGGCGAGCTCCAGTTGCAGAAGCCGGATGTTACGACAGACTCCCTGCCCACTGCCCTCATTCCTGCAGCCCCCTCCCTGCCCTGTTCCATAGCCTGGGCAAAACTAAGTTCCCAGGAACAGCCGGGATGTCTCCATAGCCATCTCTCTGCATCTCTCCGGTATCTGAAGCCATCAGCTGCGATGGCTCTTTAACCACATTAATCTGGCGTGGAGCACACATCCAGGCCCCCACCTGCCACGCACAGTGAGCGTTTGTGAGGTCAGTGGTATCACTGAAAAGTTGACGATCATGGGAGTTATAGCTGAATACACAGCTGTGCCCTTCCTTTCTGCCATCCCTTTCCCTTCCTTACCTCTTTTTGAGAACTGATCTCCTCCCCACCACACCCCACAGGCTCCCAAACAGGAAAACCTCCCCAGCTCATGCATGGCAGGCTATTGGTCTTTCAAGTCTGGGTGTGTCCCTGGGATTCCTCTAGAGCGCATATATTTTATTAAACAGATGTTTCACTACTATGGACTCCCCAGAGAGGTGCCATGATAGAATGTTTCTCTCCACCTCATTGTGTATGTGTGCCCTTCATTCCCAGGAACTATACTTTCTGGATTCTCAGTTTTACTCGGTTATCTTACACGCAGAAGTCTCTTCAGGGCCACTGGACCGTGGCTTCTGTAAGGAATACTTTTGAAAACCTGACTTGGCTTGTGAGACCAGCTGTCTTTTGTAGAAAAGTGATCCCACATACTCACTTGACAAAGCTCGAAGAGATAAGATCCTATGCCTTACAATTAGACTTTTATCTGAGCAGAAAGTGATCTTTTGAGTCTGCAGCTCCAACCCTGAGGTGGTTGGGATTCCACTGTGGGAGTTCAGGGGGACGGTTTCCGGGGTGAGGTTGGAGCAGTTGGCTAGTTCCTATATTCTAGGAAGTCTGAGATTATATAAACAAAAAGCACAAAAAACTTCAAAAGACAAAAGCTAGGGCATTTACTCCAGGACCAGAGTTCTTCATGCTGGGGCTGGAAACACACTGGCAAGAAAGCCCATCCAAATAAGAATGGCCAGGGGCTCTCAGATGCTGCGACTGGGTTTTACCCCAACAAGTATGCCACTCCCCAGACCCCAGGGCCTCACATCTGATTTTAGTGGTTGGTTTTTACCTAATAGAAATGTGGAACTAAAAGGTTATAGGTTTAGTGTTCCAAACTGACTTGTTGCTCATGAGCTGTGCTGATAGACCAGGAAAGAGGAAAGAAGGGAGGGAGGGAGAGGGAAGGAAGAGGGGGGAAGGGAAGAAAGACAGAGAAGGAAGGATAAAAAGAATGCAGGGTGAGGGAAGAAGGGTGGGAAGAAAGGGAGGAAAGGAGGAAGGAATAGCAGAGAAAGAAGGGAGAAAGGGGGGAGAGGAAGGGGAAGGAAGAGAGGGAAGGAGGAAATGAAGGGGAAGGGGGAGGGTGAAGGGAAGTAAACAAGGAAGGAGGAACAGAAAGTTGGACCTCAAGCCCTGAGCTGACACTGACCGTCAGCAGGGGGCCATGCGCTACTCAGCTTACCCAGACAGCATGGCCAGCTAGTTCCTGTGTTTCCTCCTTCCACACTCACTAATGTGCTCAGCAGCCTAGGCAGAAGGGCAGGTCAGCTCCGCATGAGTACTGGCCTCTCACTTGACTTGTGAGCTGCAGGCTTTCGCAGATCTGATATGTGCCTCCCACCGGTCTGGACAGCCATACCCAGAAGCTTTCCCGGGAAGAGAAAGCTTTGGAGGGCCAGGGATGTGAAGTATTCTGCTAAGAACTTGTGTTCTGCAGGGTAAATGTGAACAAGGCCGTATGCTGTGCTCGGTGGCACCAAAGAAAGTGTTCTAATTAATTGTAAATGAGAGCAGTTGTGCTTGAAATCGACACGCCCACTCCCTAAAGCCCAGGGACAGGGTGTCACTTTCCCAAGGAGCAAAGCAGAAAAAATTGGAGTAGTAAGCTGCTGCTGAGGTGGCTCAAGAAAGAATGACAAGGAGGTATAATCAGAGGCGTGAACCCTGCCAGACCTCAGCAGAGGGAAGCACCATCCTGGCCAGCGCCAGACTGGCCAGCGGAACCCCAAGCATCTGAGCTCAGGTGTTCTTATTCATGCAGGACTCCTCAGGTGCAGATCATAAGCAATTAAACAAACCCCCCCCCCAAGAAATCCAACACCTGCAGACAATACAAGACGCCAAGGCCTGTGCATTCCTTTTTCCAACAGTGCACAAAAAAACAATTATTTTACTTATAACTAAAAGTAAACTTCCACAACAGAAAATCTACACCACAGTGGCTACTTAGGTGATTCGGGGTGCAGTTTGTAAGGGGATTCCTAATCTGACATCATCCTTTCCCTCTGGCCTCCTTTGGCAGTAGCCAGAGCTGTCACATCCATGGGGTTAGATGATTTGAAGCCCTGCTCCATCTGCTTCTGCTAAGTCCCTCTGCAGAGCCTTCCGTGACAGTGGTCCAGCTTCTCCAGCTAACCCTAGACAAAAGAGCATTTTCAGAGGCTGTGCAGCAGGCTCGTAGGATACAGCTGTGACTCTCAGAAGACTTCTCGAGCAGGCACCTGGCCGTCCTGAAGGTTATCCAGCCCATCTGTGCATCTCTTTTAAATCTTCGCACTCTCAGGTCACTGGCTGAAGAAAGCAATGGAGAACTCAGATCTATTTTACATCCATTCAAACACTTTGTTATAGCATATACATATGTGTGTGTGTGTGTATACACACACACACACATACATACATACACGCATACATACTGCATCTGAGTTTTGTTGAGCACCCCCTCCTTCTAGCCCTATGAATCTGGGGAGAGTGGTGGACCTGGACAACTCCACTAAAGGGGTTTGAATGGTCAGGAGTCACGTTAGCACTGACTAGGTCTACAATTCAATAATTGGTCTAAAGATCAGACTTACTTGAAAGTCTCTGTCCTGGTGTGTGAGGGTTGTTCACACTGGACTTCCTATGTTCTCACAGCCCTTGAGGGGAACACAGAGCTGTCCTACTTTATCGGACCCCCAAACTCTCATTTATACCAAGAAACCTGGGGTGTCATGGAAGCCATGACGGGTCACGCCTGTCACTCTGTTGCGTTTTAAAAACGTTTTAAGTAGCAGCACTCCTCCCTTGTACTGTCGCCTGCCTGTGTTCTAAACTTCTGTGACGTGACGTTTCTGCCCACTAGTTACAGAATTATAAATTATGGACCTGGTCATATAAATTCCTCAATGGCTTGGCTCACTGAAAAGATTATTGTTCATTTTGCCTGCGGTCATATGTATCTGTGAGAGAGAATTCACTGAGGGCTGCCATGCAAATCTTTGATTAAAAACCGTAACTAGAGGATGGTTGAACACTTTTAAAATTCTAGATAATTCAATAAAGCGAATCACATTAAAGTAAACACTGAAAAGGAGAAAGTAAAGAAAAATGGTGTTGAGATAACCCCTCCCATCTTTGCTTTCCAGGTGTCTCACATCAAAACTCCCAAGCAAATGGATGAATTCATTGAGATCCAGAGTTCAACGGGAACTTGGTACCAGCGCTGGCTGGTCAGGTTTATGACCATTTTCAAACAGGTACAATCTGGGAACACATTTTTGGGGATGGGGGGGCTGGCTTCATGGGAGTCTGTAATTTCAGTGGGTGGAGGATAAAGACCACACAAGCATCCTTAAACTAAGACAGTGTGATGGAGAGGAGGCAGCTCTGAGGAAGGTGTCTGCTCCATGCTGGGCTACCTCTAAATTTGCCCCGTGCCTAGAGATGCGAGTGCTTTAAACCATGGAGTCTTCTTGCTGTTCTTTCTCAAGGCCAGAAGTATGATAGTCTAAATAAGCATCCTTCCCTTTGAGTAATCCACAACAAGGAAGACAGGACCAAAAATAACAAATGGATGACTCTGAGATTTTAAGTGACTTTGGGAAGGAATGATAAAGGATGATGTCATTCCCCATGGGTCAGGCAAGGACCAACCCAACTCTTGAACACTGTAGCAGCCAGCTAGCTCCTACTGAGACATGCTAGGTTCATGCTTTATGGTCAATAAACATTTAAAATGTCACCCTGCCTGTGTGTGTGTGTGTGTGTGTGTGTGTGTGTGTGTGTAGAACTGGCTGCTGCAAGTTACTGATGCCTTGGAACACCATTGGTGTGCTTTTGGCCACATTTACCGAAATCCCATGTTCTTAGGGGAAATACTACAGGGCTGTTGATATTCAAGGCTGTCCAGAAAGAGGGGGGTAAACTTTGCTTGTTATTTAGACAGGGCCTCTTCCTCCGGGAGAGGATGAGCTGCCTCCTTCTGTGGCATCCTAGGCAATATTAGAAAGTCTGAGAAACATGTTCTCCCTGTCACCGGTTCCTTCCTTTAACTGCCCTTCTCCGATGTGGGTTTTAGGTCTGGGATAACGCCCTGTACTGTGTGATG
The DNA here is from genome assembly GCA_026225945.1 of Cricetomys ansorgei. NCBI lineage: Eukaryota > Metazoa > Chordata > Mammalia > Rodentia > Nesomyidae > Cricetomys > Cricetomys ansorgei. Next base: position 3,236,149 of record JAMJFZ010002927.1, read on the forward strand.
GGGCCCTACAGAATGAATACCCTGATTCTGGCTGTGGTCTGGTTCACCATGGCTTTAAGGTAAGTTCTATCTCATGGCAGTCCTTTGATTTCCTTTCCCATGTCTCAGTAGCCTGGTTTATAGACTGAGGATTATACTCTGGTCTGATGGACCATTTGCATCAGAGTGGATGCTTTGGGCAGCAAGTAATGAGCAACACAGTCTGTAGATTCTATGAACAGAAACCTCTGATCCCAACAAGAACCCTTAGAGCAATCAGGAGCAGGAGGAGTTTCAGCCTCGGGCTACCTCTTGCTGTGATTGCAGAATGCCTGCAGGCTTCCCGTGGACAAAACAACTGTCTGAAGGGAAAAGAGGCTGACTCTCTCCTCCATCCACACTGAGGGATAGCTGGCAAATAGAAAACGGGTGTGCTTATGGTGTACAACTGAATTTTTCAGTATACATAAGCTCAGTAAAGTAAGCCAATGGCCGCCTCCTTCTCCTCCTCCTCCTCCTCCTCCTCCTCCTTCCTTCTTCTTCTCTTCCTCTTCCTTGTCCTCCTCCTCCTCTTCCTCCTCTTCTTCCTTCTCTTCCCCACAACACCAAGAACCCGCCTCCCCCCACTGGCAGAGTTCAAGTAAGCACTGATTGTTAATTGTGAACTGATTGCTACTGTTAGCTCTACTTGCTAGTTACCAAGCTTCCAGTTTTTAAACCAATGGACTTTTCTCTGAAGCCCTGAGCCAACGTTTCCTTTTGTTTCAGAAGTCAGATAGCAGTCTTCTGGCCTGTTGCTCACTAAGGAAGTGAGACTAGCCCGTGGTTTTTGACTTGTTGGGATTTACCTCCAAGCTGAAGATGCCTGTACTTTCCTGAAGGCTGATGTCTGAAGAGAATAAAGTGTCAGCTCCTGCTACACTGTGCCTAATAATAATAATAATAATAATAATAATAATAATAATAATAATAATAAATACAATACAATGAGCCAGAGATGGCTCCTTTTTAAACTGCAGGCAGGTACCCCAGGCACTTCTTAGCTTCAGATGACATCACCTTGCTTTGTAGGTGGATTCTGGAGAGCACGTACAGCACTCGGAGGCTGTTCAGCTGTTCTCACTTTGAAGAGCTTCTGGTACACAAATGCTTAACTAGCAAGACTGTAAACTTAGGTGGAATTGTTTTGTTCTATAGCCTATGGCCCCCAGATAACCCCTTCACCTCAGGAAAACAAGTAGGCTCTAGTGATTTCTTTGATTATGGGGTGAATTATGGGGAAATCTAACGTCACCCTGTACGTATTCATGGAGATCAGCCCTCCCGGATCCAAACAGGTTGATTACAGAGGAAGCTTGACCCTGCCACTCTGAAATTATTCAGTTCCAACATTTTAGGAGCCAAATACGGTGGGCACTAAGATTCAACTCACTGACAGTTTAAAAAGTGGGCTTTATTTATATGTATTTATATTGAATTTAATTTCATTGAGTAGGTATTAATTACATCCTGAATGTTGGGACGCCAGGGAAATCATTTACCCATTCCTTCCTCTCCCACCCATTTCTTTCTGTCTCCAGTATATAATCATCTTTTATCTACTCTTCATCACCCCAGTAATTTTTTTTTACACATGTAAACAAATGTACACAGATGCATGTAGATGTTTCTCAATAGCTATGCGTGTGTGTGTGTGTGTGTGTTTCCAAGGTACGTGTACATGTTTCCTGAGGTCTATGTATGTACATGCTCTCCAGCATCTATGTATATAGGTAGTATATATGTAGCTGCTTCTCAATGTTTGCGCATATATGCGGATGTTCCTATGGTATATATGTAGCTGTTTTCCAAGCTTGATGTCAGCAGTTCTCAACCTGCCTCTTAGATGTGTCAATGTGGTGAACTTTGTACAAGGCTTTCTAATGACGAGCCGAATGACTGCATTAAGTATGGTCTACATTACATCGTGGGTGCGGGTTCTACCGCTGAAAGAATGAATCCCAGGGCTTCTCAGATCTTCTGCCCTCTCTCTTGCAGTTACTATGGCCTGACTGTGTGGTTCCCGGACATGATCCGGTATTTCCAGGATGAAGAATATAAGTCTAAAATGAAGGTGTTTTTTTGGTGAGCACGTACACGGTGCCACGATCAACTTCACGATGGAGAACCAGATCCACCAACATGGGAAGCTTGTGAATGATACGTAAGTGTGCAACCATGGGTTTTCCCTGGTCCTCGCAACTCATCCTGGCTGCTAGAGACACCCTAGTCCCGTGATGGCTGAATCTGTAGTGTGCCGACTCCCAAGCTCCCCTCATCCACTGGCTATGAGAGACATGACATTTGGTAGAGGGTGGCCAGCCTAGCCATCTTTCCTGGGAACTTGACCCTTTGATGGAAGGGAGCAGAAAGCCACATCCCACCATGGTGCTGTGTTATTCACTAGGCTGAGCATCCCCCCCCCCCCCCCCCCCCCCCCCCGCCGCCGCCTGAACTGTGCTTAGCAAGCTCCCAGAATATGGCTGACGACTGTGGGAGTGGCCATAGGCTATGCAATTGCAACAGGGACTAAAGGCCCACACTTTTCGTGCTGAAGTCCTTGGTACAATCCATGGCCTGGTTGTTGTACTTTTCCTTTGATTCTAGAAGCTTCTCTGTGTAGGGCTATTATGGAACTACCTCTTGTTATTCTTCCTATAACATCACCTTGGATGGGTGGGTCAGCATGGTCTGTGGTCAGTGGGGGTCTTGTCCTTAGGAGAGACGTCAGTGAAGCGTCACAGAGGTTCTGTCTACGATATTGTGAAGATGCTTCTTCGGTCCACGTGACTCATCTCTCCAGTCCCAGGACAAATGAAATGGGTAGTTTAGCCTGCTGAATTGCCTCGCTGGGGCTGCCCTCTGGAGATGAGGTAGTAGGCAGAGGCAGGACATTAGACAAGCTCACACCAGGCCATCTGGTTCTTCAAGATGAGCATGGGCCTCATGAAGTGTGCCTTCTGGAACTGTGTCTAGGAGGGTCGCCGAGTTAAGTGGTATGTGAATGATCACAGACTTAGCTGACTACTGGCACCGTCACCTGGAGTATATAATTTCCTCTGTGAAGCCTATTGCCTTCAGGGCGTATTTGTCTTCATGAACTGATTTGAAAAAAAAAAAAAAATACACCATGCTTTTCTTCTTGTGTTATGCTGCCACCTCCTGGTCAGGAAATAACAATGCTATTTCTTTCAAAGCCCCAAGCCCCACCTTTTCAGCCTCCAACTTTTCTGCCAGTATTCCCTGCCTGTGACATCATGCACACATTGCTGCTTTAAAATTTATACGATAGGGATTTATTTTATTGGCTAAAACACATGGCAGAATGACCTTTGTGTAGACGGGCCTTCAGATTTCCTTCATGTCCCACTGAAAGCTAACCCTTATCCTGCCCAGAAACCTATCTCCTTGGCTTCAAAAAGAAATGAAAGCATACAGATTAGTTTTGGCCCCACCCTGAGGGATCGTCCATGGCCTCCTGCTGCATCTTACAGGACATGGTGGCTCTGAGTTCCATCATGCAGTTTGCTTCGGAGTTTGTGAATTTTCAAAGTGTGAGAAAGGCACTTACATTCATATTTTACACTCTTATCCAAAATGCCAGCCAGGTTGCTGCTGTTAGTCATTTGAAGTGAGACCAGCTCCCATCTGAGTGTGTTCACTAAGTAGATACTAATGAATGTGTCTTCTGCTTGGAAGGAAGTTGTTTGTAGGAGTTTAGGCTTGGGGAACGACACCAGGCTGAGGAGCCTGATTCCTGTCTGTGAAAGTTCTGGATCCTGGAAGTGATGCCGTGATTCGAATCCTTCCTCACAGGAGCAGGGAAGTCGATGGTGTATTCTGCACACTCGGGGTTGGACCTGCAGGGAATGCATCACTGTTCACACGGGTGACTTGCCAGGGAGGAGTAGAGAGGCTTTCTTATTAAAGCCATACGAAGTCAACAGGGCTTTCAATAAAGGTCAGCTGCGAGTAGCTCAGAGTGAAAACGAGCTTGTGCGATTTACCTCTAAATGAGCTATACTGTGGGGCAAGGAGCAGGGAGAGCAGCGGAAGGGAAAACCACGCAAGGAGAGGAGGCGGGTTTCATGCATCGCATAGAAGAAGGTCGCCATGCTCTCAAGGCTCCTTTTAGTAGCACATAAATAAGACGCCACACTCAGTGTGGCTAATTTCATACAGTAAAGTCCCTTACAAATGCCGACAGTAGGTGGCGAACACGGGCACATGTTGGACTACACTGGGCTGCCCAGCGCTCACGGCCCACATAGTAAGGTGACAGCTCAGCTACGGAACACACATGTGGTAAAATTTGTCAGTAAAACTGTCAGCTTTATATGGGTCCTGTGTGGTTACTCTTGAGAGTCTTTCTGGCTGCTTTGTATTTTTAGTAGGGCACTGAAAATAGGATTGCTTTCTCTCAAAGGTTTGCAAGTGCATAGGACTCCTATTGATTATCGGAGGGTTGCTTTGTACCTAGTTGAGCTCCTACCAGCTTTCTTCATTGTCAGTTCTGTAATCCTATCACCTTCGAATAACTATTGTCTTGTTCTTTTTTTATGATGGAATATTCTGGACTTGAGAGACTAGAGACACAGACAATGCTATTTGGGGCACTTAGCTTTATAAAACCATAACCATTAACTTAGGTTTTAAGTTCTCACTTTGTTAACTCTGCTTCCTCTGGTGAGGGGAGGTGTAGCAGTAGCTACTGTGTTTGTCCACAAAAAGGACAAGAAGATATTTTCATAGATGCAAACCCTGACAGACCTCTGCAGAGGAAACCACCTGTTGTGGCATTCTGTCATTCTGGACAGAAGAGCCCTGATCGTCTGATCTCAGCCCTGATTGATAAAGTAGCTCCTCAGGTGTTTCACTGATACAAAAACTCCGCCCCCTCATCCAAAGGCCTATTTGCATAATGAAGGAAACCTGTAGCTTAATGTCATCCCACAATCCCCTTTAGCAGCCGAGCTATGTCACCTTTACGGTGGGGGAACTCAAGACCGAAGGAGGGTACTCTCCCCTTGCTGCAGGAGACTGTGGGAGAGAGGGCCACAAGAATTCCTCCACAGCAACTTTGTTCTGCCACAATGGCTCTGCCAGAGAGCAGCCAGCAGGTGCAGATCATGAGGGAGAGAGCGACCATCTTAATCACAGATTTACATAAAGCCAACACCTGCAGACAATACAAACTGCCAAGCCTGAGACGGCCCTTCCCCGACCAATGTACAGAACAATTATTATAGACATAACTAGAGATGAACTTCTCCAGCAGGGAGGTGCTGGGATCTCACATGCTAAGCATGTGCTTTACCAACCTTGAGTAGAATTCTTGATACTACGCTTGTCCCTCTCCAGAGGAGATGATCGCCATTGTTAGGAGTTGCTGTTTTATATTTATGTATGCTCTTGCGTTTTCCCAATGTATGAAAACAAACAAACAAACAAAAAAACCCAGCAGGTGTAGTGGTACCCACCCATTTTATTTTGTTTTGTTTTTGTTTTTTTTGGTCACGTTGCTTTGAGCCTCCAAACTCCTCTGAATGTGGGATCTTGGCACGGCTCAGTGTACAAGTTAGATACTGGAGAGACTGTAAAGACTCATAAAATAGGTGTTGGTCATTTCTCCTTTTATCTTTCTTCCTTATGACTTTGGCTTTTTATAACCCACTTGGAGATACATTTTGATGTCTGCTTGCGTCAGACTCGGTCTTGATTTATGGCCCAGCTTCCTCACTCACCCTTGGAAGAATATTAAAACACCGCCGAAGGCCACTTCACCAGCCGTCGCTGTAACAAAGAGAAGGCTATCTTAAGAAAGGCAGAGGCTGAGACAGGAATAGCTGCTCCATATACACACATCTGGTGTGCAAATTTTGACACCACAGGCATCTTCCTGTAATAAAAGTGTTCCGATTAGGTTTTTTGTTCCTCTCTTCCCTTCCTTTTCCCACCCTCCCCTCCCCCTTTCCCTCTGTGACAGGGTCTCAAAGAGGCCAGGCTCTCCACAAACTCCTAGCTGGGGGTGACTTGAATTCCTGGTTTTCCCGCCTCCACTTCCCAAATCCTGAGATACTGGGATTATAGGAGAATTTGGGAGCCATGCCGTTGGCGTGGAACCCTCCACGTACGCCCTGGCCAGATGCTGTCTTCCACGACCCTGGGGCCTTTTGTCAGTAACAGAAAAGCAGCTGAGAAATAGGGCACTGGTCTGGCTTGAAATGATGTTCTGGTAAGGTACCTTTGCCATTGGGTTCTTGCCTTTGTCTCTCTGAGTTTTCCATTGTGGTCACAAGCCTGTTCCTTTTCCTGGGATGCGTCACTCAGGGGTACTGTCTTCCCCACAGGTTCATAAAGATGTATTTTAAGCACGTCCTCTTTGAGGACACATTCTTTGACAAATGCTATTTTGAAGATGTGACATCCACGGATACCTATTTTAAGAACTGCACCATTGAATCAACCACCTTCTACAACACAGGTAAGAAGACGGACATAACTGGGAGGAATACACAAAGGCAGCCTGGGCCTTAGGAGCCAAAGCACATACTGGGAGCAGCACATAGTAGGAGCTGAAGCAGGAAGAAGGGATTCCTAGCTGTCATTGCCAGCCTTAGTGGGAGAGAAATGGCTTCACCCCCAGGGAGGGCATCCATTAGGTGTCATTACTTACCTGGCACTTGCTTAATTTATATCTCTTTTTTAATCACATATAAATTGAAGCAGAAATTCTGGCCAAGTGTCCTCAACTGAATGACACTGATGCTATACAGAAATATAGTACACCGCTCGTAAAAGCAGTGTTCCAGGAGGGCTGCATTTTCGCTGGGATTCATTCCTGGAGACCTTGCATAATTTGAAACGTGCACAATTACAAACTGTGTTTTCATGATAATAAAGCGAAAGGGAGTTATCCTCTGTTTAGATTCAGTGCACAAGGCAAGTCACTGTGAGCATTTTAGATTCACACTGTTTTATATTATCATGTTTAAAAAAAAGAAGATCACAAATTTCTCCTCCTCCTCCACTCTTGCTACTTCTACGGTGCTCATCGCAGATTAACGACATTCCAGCTGGGACACAAGGGAGCTAACTGAGTAGCACCAGGACCTTCCCTACCAGGGTCTCAGTGGAGAAGTGGACTCTGATTATTCCCACCTTAGAGCCCGGAAAACAGCCTCAAGCAATCGATCAAGCTAGTGAGGAGATGGAGTCAAGTCCATTTCTTGGCTCACACAAGCTGTGCTCTTTGCACTGAGCTGTTCGCCCCAAGTCCGTATTTATGCTTCCTCCTTGGCACCAACGCCAAGAGAGAGTTCACACACCATCAGCCTCATGGCATATATTCAGTATCTAGTGTCTAAAATCACCAGGTCTCTAATATTGGGCATACCTTCCTGAATTTCTTCCTAACTTTGCCTTAAGAAACAATGAATTCCGGAAGTTCTACTTTTCATTAAAAACTGCCTTGTCTTTTTATTCTTTCAAGTTTGAATGATGCCTCTTCATTTGCATACTCAACCCAGCCCCCCTCACCCCCCCCTTGGCCAACATTTGTAGTTGGGAAATGTCACAGCTGGGAGAAGTAAAGGTCATAATCAGGTGTATGCCTCCAGTTGTGTGTGTCCCCATCTGTGTGTGCCTATGGAGGCCAGAGGTTACTGCTAAATGTCTTTTTCAATCATTTGTCCACCTTACTTTTTTGAGACAGGGTCTCTCACTGACCCTGGAGTTCACGGATTCAGCAAGACTGACTGGTCAGCAAGCCCTGGAGACCTTCCTGTGTCTAATTCTCCAAATCTAGGATTATAGGCACATGCTACCAGACCTGGCTTTTTTACTTGAGGGCTAGGGATTTGAACTCAGATCCTTATGGTGCATGGCAGGCACTTTACCATCTGAGCTATCTCACCAGCCCCTATATGCCTTTGGTTTTACAGGTAACATACCACACCAACACACACACATTGGGGGAAAAAAAAAACCATGTCTGTAAGATTGGTATTAGTTTAAATTCTCTTTATTATAGGCACTTGAACAGGTTATGCAGTTTTGGACAAATGTCACTTTGGCTTTGAGGTCACGAGTTGTCCGCAGGACAGGACATCCTTGTACTCTGCAGCTGTCCCCAGCTCCCATCCACTCACGTGACCCAAGGCTTCTTTCTCTTCCCAGACCTCTACAAAGACAAGTTCATTGACTGTCGGTTTATCAACTCTACCTTTCTGGAGCAGAAGGAGGGCTGCCACATGGACTTTGAGGAGGACAACGATTTTCTGATTTACCTTGTCAGCTTCCTCGGCAGCCTGTCTGTCTTGCCCGGGAACATCATTTCTGCCCTGCTCATGGACAGAATGGGAAGACTCAAGATGATTGGTAAGTGGCTCACGTTTGGATCTCCTGGCTACGACGATGGCGTGTGTCCTTCTCTTAAAGAAATGTTGCCTGAGGGGAGGCTGGATCTGCTCCTTAGAAACCAAGGAGGCACGTTCACAGAGTCCTAGGGTCCCGCTGGAAGGCTTTGAGGGTGCTGGGGAGGGCCTCTTCATCCTTTCTAGAGTGTTCTATAAACTCTGATAACAATGATGAAATTCATCTGCCCTACTTACTTCATAACATTATTATGGAAAATATGGAAAACATCCTTTAATGTTAGTTTGGCGATTTAAGGCAAATCATATTATTTCTCCTATTTACTAGCCACTTTCTATTGTTTAAGACTGGAAGCAAGTGGAGATGAGAGAGGATAATGGGGAATATAATCAAATTCTATCATGTATATATGAACTTGTGAAGGGGTAGTGAATAAATAAAGAACAAAAACTATTTTAAATTCCGTAAAACTAGCTTGGGCTCTGTTGAACAGACTCACGTTGAAATCCTTGCACACACGGGCCATTTGCTTTTGAACATTTGCTGGGGTTTTGGTTTCCCACTAATGTGAGGACCAATCGCTGGAGGACTTTGGGAGGGTTGAACATAAGATAGCCCGACTATGTTACAATGCATGGCATGCTTTCGACTCTCAGGAGAGGCAGCTGCAATGGCTCTGCTCTGCTTCCTCCCCCAGGACGCGCACCGTTTGCTATTGGAGCATAACACGATGAGGGGTAAATTCGGAGTGAAATGCGTACATCGAGGGCCAGGGGGAGTGTGTGCTACATGTGCGCCAAGACCCGTGCTGGGAAGTAGGAGGCACATTAATAAAAAAAGCCATTAAGGATGTGCCCTCGGGATGTGGCTGATCAGGAAAATTAATACCAAACTTTCCCGTGTCAAAACACAAAGGGAAACAAAATCAATTACGTTGTCATTTAGTCGGAGAAGAGAAACTAGACCAGGACTTCACAGGAAGACACCCTTCTTGGCATATGGATTGTACTGATATTGTTATTATAAATAGGAGATGAGTATCCAGAATGGAGAACATGAGATGTGCCTGCGATTTGGGCTTTTTCATCTCTAAGAGAGATAGAGAGTCACCTCCTGGGTGCAGCAGATGGAGCTGCTGCCTCTGTTAGGGGAAGTGTCCTTGTCAGTTCAGAAGTCTCTGGAGGGACACACACACACACACACACACACACACACATACACACACACATACACACACACACACACACACACACACACACACACACACACACACACACACACACACACACACACACACACAGGCACATACACACACACAGGCACACACACACACACATAGACACACACAGGCACACAGGCACACACATACATACACACACACAGGGACACACACACACACAGGCACACACACACACACAGGTACACACACACACACATATACATACACACACACAGGCACATACACACATATATACATACAAACAGGCACACACACACACATACATACACATACACAGGCACACACACACATACAGACATACACACACACAGGGACACACACACACACATACACACACAAAGGCACACAGAGGCACACAGAGGCACACAGGGACACAGGCACACACATATACACACACACACACACACACAGGTGCACACACACATATACACACACACACACACAGGCACCCCCCCACAGGGACACACACACACATACATACACACACACAGGGACACACACACACACACACACACACGCACACAGGGACACACATACAGGGACATACACACACATACATAGGCACACATACACACACAGGCACAGAGAGGGGGAAGGAGGGATAACACTAGTGCTGACCTGCTCAAGTCAGGACTGCTGGGTCTCTGCCCCCCTCATCTTTATGAAAAGGCCCAGAGCTATGGACCAGCTACAACACTCCGTTCCTAATGAGTACTAGATGCTCTGTAAATTTCCCTTCCACCATGTCACCATGGGACAAGGGGATCTGCTTAGAAGTAGCATTTCCTGTGACCTTCAGAGCAGCCCAGCTGCTGCAGCTTTGTCCTGCTCACTCCTGGAGGCTCTCGTCTGGTAGAAGTCATTTCTTGTTCAGGACAGAGTAGAGGTTTTCTTAAGGAGTCCGTTACTCATCTCTTCATTTAATAGGCATTTTATTTATACTTACTTACTCTGCGCTGGACTGGAGGAACCGATGGGAATAGAACAGTGATGGAGACCATCAACATCCTCGTGTTTAAAGAGCAAGTGATAGATTGAGAGAGACAGACATGGCTTGAGACTTCCTTTCACTAACCTGGGATGCTTATTGATTGGCCAGGCTGTGCTAAGAGCATTTCATACACGTAAATGCATCGAACCTCACCACAACCCCATGGGGTAGGAACTATTTTTATGAACATTATACAGATGGGGAAATGAGACTGCAGAGAGGGTAAGTGACCTGTTCAGAGTCACACAGGTGGGAAGTGGTGAGGCATGAATTTGAACTCACACCTCTTGATTAGAAGAGGAATCAGGATTATGGAATTGAAAGGGCAGTGGGCCACGCAGCTCTACAGTAGCAGCGGGTAACAGAGAGCCAAGGAAGCTCTCATCGAGCATCCCTTGATTTCACAATGGTGTCAGCATTTATTAGCCAAGCTTCACATTGGTCCCGCTGAGGAAAGCATGCATTTAGAGAAAATTTTCTCAAGACTCGTGTGGCCGGTAGACGCCAGCCTCCTTCCCTTGTGCCTCTCTCCTGGCAATTAGAAAGAGCCTGAGTGCTCACTTGTATCCCAACACCTTCCCAGAACTGGCAACATCCGGGTGAGTGGACCATTATCGCCCCCCAGCTCCTGGAGCAAGGCATTGCCCTAGCCTTACAGCCCCGTGTCAGAGTACGTTTCCAGGGTGTGATCCCCTCGGGAAGACATTTCTTGTTAGAGTTAGATATCCATTTGGATTCCTAGCAAGGAGGGAGTTCTATCTTCATTGCCCTGATGCTGACCTGGAGCTCAGGTCCCGGCTCCCGGTTAGTTACTGGGTTACTGGAACCCACTGTTTTGCATTCTTTCTTTTGGCTCTGTTCCCATCCCATTTCTAGCCCCTTTCTTTCCTGTAGCCTGCTCTGTCACAAAATGAATCAAACCAAGGCTTCCCAAGCCTTGTGTACTTCTTGGGTTTGGAAAGGGTTTGGTTACAGCCCCTTTTAAGTGGGGTCTCTTATCACCAACTCTCTCAGTGGCATTCCTGGTTGGAGAATTAATCCTGGATGGCCTAGTGAAAGACATTGCTGATAGACTGTAGCCCATAGCTACTGTACAAACTCAGCAAGAAAGGCAAGGAGACATTTTCATAGATACAAACCTGCCAGACCTTAGCAGAGGAAACCACACGCCATGGCAAGTGCCATCCCGGACTGATCTCAGGTGTTTTTACTGATAGAAAAGCTCCTCAGGTGTTTTTATTGATACAAAAACTCCGCCCCCTCATCCAAAGGTCTATTTGCATAATGAAGGAAACTGGTAGTTTATAGTCTCATCCCACAATCCTTTAGTAGTCAAACTCTGAACTCGGAACTAGGTCACCTTGAAGGTGGGGGTGCTCGGGGCCCAAAGAGAGTGTTCTCTCCTTGTTGCTTGAGACTGTGCAAGAGGAACTACAGGGATTTCTCCACAGCTACTTCACCACAATGGCTCTGCCAGAGAGCTGTGAGCAGGTGCAGTTCATGAGGAAGCAAACGTCTGCATCACAGAGTTACATCAAGCCGACACCTGCAGAGAAAGCGTACTGCCGAGGCTTAGGCAGCCCTTCCCTCAACGTTATATAAAACAATGGTTTTAAAGTTATAGGAGCATAACTGAAAATAAACTTCCCCAACAATGGGCAGCTTTAGCTGTGTGGCCGGGATTGGGAAGACAAACGAGGGAGGCAAGATTCTCAGATACTGGCAAAAATGAGAGGCAGCTGTCATCCTATGATGGGAGGAACCGGGGGAGAAAATAGCATCCACAGAGCCTGGTGGGACCTGAAACAGTAGTGGGAGAATCATCTGGGAATAGCTATGGTCCAGGAGGGATGTAGCCATTGCCAAAAATGGAGCTTCTAAAACAGATGGGAGTCACTGAGCGGTCCCAACCTCTCTCTTCCCACGATGGTGATGGTGGCTCTTGTAGGTCAGCTTCTCAGAGGCTTGCAACAGAGCACAGAGATCTCTGGGATGGAGATGGGAATGCATGAGTCATATTTCTGGTACTGTGATGAAATACCCCAGGCTTTCCACTTAGTAGGAAGAAGTATTTAGGTTGACTCCTGACTTCAGAGATTTCGGTCTGTGGTCCTTTGATGCCACTGTTTTAGGGGTTGCGTTAAGGCAGAGCATGACAGCAGGGGGTTTATGATAGGGCAAAACTGGTACCTCATAGTGGCCTGGGAGCAGAGAGAGCTTACCTTTATTAGAAAGCTCCTTCTTTGGGCTCTGTTAAGCTATGAATCCATACATGATTAATCCATGCACGATGCCAGACCTAGAGGCCCCCATCTCTTGAGTGTTGCTGCCTTGTGGCCAAACCTTCATTCAACACATGTGCTTTTCGGGGCGCATTTAAAATCCAAAGCAGAACAGACCATAAGTGAAGAAGCAGAAGAACAGCCCTCCCGGAATTTTCCCTTTGCAGCCCATCCACAGATGTGGGCCCATTGGAGTGTAAGCTACCTATAAATACTAGCCCATGTGTATAGAGTTGTATTTAAAATACGTATGCGTTTATTCTTCCCATTTGTGCTCTTTCCACGTGGAAGATAGACCTAATTGCTCAAGGAACCTGTTACTTCAGCTGAGCCTGTGAGGATGGGGGGTGGGCAAATCCCCAGATCCCATGGGGAACAGACTCCAGGACACAGCTGTTTCCCTTGACCTTTGCCTTGTCTCCACAGGTGGCTCCATGCTCATCTCCGCAGTCTGCTGCTTCTTCCTGTTTTTTGGCAACAGCGAGTCTGCGATGATTGGCTGGCAATGCCTGTTCTGTGGGACCAGCATCGCGGCCTGGAATGCCCTGGATGTTATCACCGTGGAGCTGTATCCCACCAACCAGAGGTCAGTTCTTCCCTAGGTTTCCCCCCCAGGACTTGAGTTTCTTTGACCGGAAGCCTACCTCTTACCGTGTCTTGCGTCACACTGGTCTTGGTCTTCCTGGAGTCTTTGTTCCAAACGTCTCCTGGGCTATTGACTTTCTCTCCAAGATGGTGACAGAGGCCTGGGTAGAACCTGGGGAGGCCATGGTTAGATAGGATCGGGTGAGTGACAAGAACCGAAGGACGAGCGTAAACTGGCTCAGACTGAGAGAGGGGTAAGAGTGGAGAATGGTGGGGTGGTGGTGGCGGCGCATGCCTTTAATCCCAGCACTTGGGAGGCAGAAGCAGGCAGATCTCTGTGAGTTCGAGGACAGCCTTGTCTACACCGTGAGTTCCAGAACAGCCAGAGTTACAACAGAGAAACCCTGTCTTGAAAAACCAAAAAAAAAAAAAAAAAAAATGGAGAATGGGTAAAGCCTGTGCATCATGCAGTCTTGATGGCAGCTGAGCCCAGGATTGCCAGCGGGAACTAAGGAGAGAAGACTCGGAACAACGTGGGCAGTGTGGTCCAGGGCTGCCGGGGTTTACTCTTACTTATTTGAGAGCACAGGGTCGAGGTGTTACTCTGTAGCTATGTCCCTTTATGAAGGGGATCTTGAGTTGTAAGCACAGCAGATACGTGCTCATGGGAATGGGTGAGGTGTGGGGGATGGGTAAATGGAATTCTGAAAAGTATTCTAGTGATGTTCCCCAAATCAACGACAGATTCTGGGGTGCCATGGGATATAACCTCATACCATACTTGAAGCCCTTTCCTGGGCCAAAGAATGGTAAGTTTTACAAATCGTAGGGGACGGGACAATGGTCGTTATCAAATGGGGTGTGGCTTTACATGTAGGAAATTTGGAGTGTGAAATAAAGAGACACTTAGAAGCAATAGGTGATCAAGGGGGGAAAACCACATTTGAGCATGTAAGTGTTTAGCTGTATCAAAAAAGTTAAAAACGCAATCGAAATACATCTGATAATAGCTGACATCATAAGCTATCTAGAAACCAACCGGAAACATTCGTGAATAAAACCTCTACCACAAGCCTCTACCACGATATAAACACAAACAGAAAACGGAAATCAAGGCGCGGTTCATTGTGGATAGTTTAATCTTATAAAAATGTCAAATTTCACTTTTTTATTCCCCCAAATTACGATAGGCCGTTCAAAATTCAGTGGGATTCTTCTCTCCCTGGAAAGTTGGGGGAAAAATCATTTTAAATTTTATTTAGAAAAGCATGCGTATGAAAATATAAAAACATAAAGCAGACACAAGAGGACTAGGCTTGGGGCTGGAGATTAGAAACCATAATGGTCAGCCATGGAACACGATTCACTGGAAAGACAAGCCAATAGTCTTCAACTTTTGATATAAAGAAGAGATGTTTTGCTTCAGCCGGAGAATGATTGCCTGGGGAATATCCTCCTTGTATACAGACAGGGCCAGGGCGGGCTGTGTGGTTCCTGATGCTTATCCCCAAAGTGTTATCCAGGGATAGGAACCAGGCCTGGGTTCTGCCACGGATGACAGAGACTCCAAACAAGCGTGGGGGCTTAGGCATTGCATATCCTCTTTATTAGCAGCCTGAAATTAGGTTCCTGTGTTGCTCTCCCTTGCCTGGACTCTTGTCACAGACCATCTCTGTTGCAGGAAGTAAGACGAAATGGGAAAAAAGAAAGAGGAAGGGGCTGGGGGAGAGAGGGAGGAGAGAAGAGGGGCGGGGCGAGAGAGTGCAAAAGCTCAAAAGCGCAAAAGCCCACTCATAATCTCTTTCGGGAAATTTCTCAATAGTTGCCACTGGCACTTCTGCTTCATTGGCCCAAATCCACACAGCCAGGAGCAAGGGCCTCTGGGAAATGTAGTCTCACCTACTTTGCAGTCTTTGCCTCAAGAGGGCTTTGTGATGGGGATGTGCTCAGGCTTTATTTTGCATGGGGCTTTATTTTTTGATTTTTTTTTTTGTAAGCAAGTACTACATGTAACTATTTTAATAAGAGATACTTGGAAAGATAAAGAGGCTTAAAGGCAATACTCCAAAATGTTAAGAGTGGTCATTAGTCTAGATACCCCTACATCTTTTAGCATTTCCAATGATGGTTAAAATGAGAACGTTTTCATTTTTAGGTAAAAACTTCACTCGCACAGCTCCTCCTCTTACAAGAAGGTGAGAACTTAGTGCCGCTCACCTCCCGAGGCCCAGAATTTCAGGATCCTTTCCTGTCGTCTTCTTTTGCAGGGCCACAGCCTTCGGCATCCTCAATGGATTGTGCAAATTTGGAGCAATCCTGGGAAACACTATCTTTGCTTCTTTTGTTGGGATAACCAAAGTGGTCCCCATCCTTCTGGCTGCTGCTTCTCTGGTTGGGGGCGGCCTGATCGCCCTTCGCCTGCCAGAGACCCGAGAGCAGGTCCTGATGTGAACGACCCGCTGGGAAAGAAAGTTGGGAAGATCTTCTC
Source organism: Cricetomys ansorgei (assembly GCA_026225945.1). Classification (NCBI taxonomy): domain Eukaryota; kingdom Metazoa; phylum Chordata; class Mammalia; order Rodentia; family Nesomyidae; genus Cricetomys; species Cricetomys ansorgei. The sequence goes on from JAMJFZ010002927.1 coordinate 3,252,129, forward strand.
CAGGACACTCGAGCACAGCCATGCTTCCTGCCTCTCTCTGTCTACAGGTCACGATGCACGGGAGGAGAAAGGGACCGTGTGACCCCTAGTGTAGGACACACTTCAGTTGTCAATACATTTGTAACTCAGGTGATGAACCAGGGATGCCCCGAGCCAACCTTAGGATCCCATACCTGTGTGCTTAGCTTCGGGTCTCTCCATCCAAGGCAGGTGGAGGACCCTCGGGAACACACGTACAGTATGTGTTTCTCTGGATGAGGTGTAAGGGATTGTTTGCATTTCATCTGAAGTTGAGGACAAGAGACACTTCAGCTCCTTCAAGTAGCTCTCGGCAGCCCTGTGACCTAGCAGATTGCCTCATTTGGGAGTTGGAGTCATCACACGAACACTGGGCTTGGAGGACAGGATATATATCTGCGGTTGCGAATATCACCTATGATAGTTTCCGTCTGAAAATCGGCGCAGTAATATTGAAGATACTGTGATACAGGAAAACCAAATATTTAAGCAAAATCTATATGGACTGACTCCTCAAGTGTTCTCAACTTTGCCCAGTGAAGGGTTAATACATTAAGGATGATATTTATTATGGTTTTGTGCTAGCCAGAGAAACTTAAGGATGGGTATTCTGTAAACTAAGTTTGTAAATAACAGTTTTGGGGTTTTATTTCCACAAACGGTAGCTGCTAATATTGCCAGAGTTTTAGCCATATTTGGGGAGGGCTCGCCACTCAAGGTCCCAGGAAACTTGATGCAGTTGGATGACGTGTAAGGGCAATTTCGACACAGCTGTCAAGCTTACTTTCAGGAGAATGCCCTTAGCAAGTCACGTGCAGTTTCCTTCGCCTGGGAACTTTTCTTCATGTTAGTTGAGCAGTTACTTTCCTCTCCTATGCTGATCTCTTGTGAAACTCAAATCCCTGGGCCACTGAACTCTGCCATTTACCCAGAAACAACAGGAAAGGTGTTCCGTGGCTTCTGGCACTCTCTTTGTAGAGAATAAGGCCACAGGGGTAACTGACTACAGGTGGGAAAATGCAACCTCAGTTCTTCAACGTGTGAATCCCTCCTGTTTGATTTAGCAGGAACACACGACGCGCAGGTGTTCGGGACCTCTGATAAATCGATGCTCTGTGTCCAGGTTCAGGGCTTTTGAAACAGGCTATTAGCATGGAAGCCAGACAATGGATGGTGTTAAATCCATTTGTTTCTTCAGTGCTCAGAGGAAGCTTTTCCTGAGATCCAGTTTGGAGTAGATGGTGGAGAGGACCTCAGAACAAACTGCTCCGGCAGGCGTCAGCCATCGTCTGAAGTCTTGACTCAGAGGAGCAACTGGAGGAGCAACTTTTGCTCATCAGGGTTACCTAGCAATGGCGGAGACAGGGAGCTGGGAGTTCCTGTCACTGGAGCTTGCTCTTGCCCGGGCTGAGAGATCATCGGTCTGTAAGAACTAGTTTGCTCACTCGTTCGCAGTACACACAAGAGCTGTGAAGCGCCAAGGTTTGCCTATTAGGAACCTTCTCAAACGTAAACCACACTTGGGTACACTGACTGTCTTCTCAGTTTTGTGGAAATGTCTAGATCCCGTGACAGCTCAAGTCATCTTCCTGTAACCCGTTAGAGTGTAAGTCAGCAGTGGGGGTTGGCGGGGAGTGAATTTTTTGAGACCTTCCCATCTTCAAGTCTGGGTAACGCGTTGACTCTGCGAATGTGTCTCTCAGGTCCTCTTTATTTACGCCACCACGACTTTCTGTACAGGGGAAGAAGATGCATCAACTCTGATGTGACACCTCGATTCCCCCAAATATAAATATATACAAATATTCAGGATGTATCGATGCTCCTCTCAGTGTTTTGTAGGCATCAGCTAACACAATGCTCTGTTGATGATGAGAGACCCTCTGTAATATAGCCACGATACCCTTTCCCTCCTCATGACATGGAACGCATCAGCCAGGATCGCGAGAGAATTGTGTGAACCCATGGGTACGTATCCCTCATAACGGGGTTCTTTACTGGGATAGTACACCTCAGTGAGCAGCTACCACTCAAGAAATGTGCAGGACCTTTAGAGTCTACATTTCCATCTAGATGGATCTTTTGTAAACTCAAAATCTGATTGATTGTTGAGCGCAGGGGTGCAGTCATACGTAGGCTAACTCTATTTGGTTTCTAAGCTTTGTCTTTTACATTATGTTTGTGGAGCCTTAAACCAACTACCTAACCAACCAAGGGCAATTCCTACCCCATCCATCATGTGGGCTATGCGAAGGATGCGGCCATGGTCTGCAGCCTCCCTCGTGAAGGATTATCTGGCCGTGGTACCCGGACACTTCGTAACTGCTGTCACTCCCGATGAGATAAATGTGTCCTTAAAAATAGTATCTGTGGCAGGTCACTGGGGGATGATGTACAACATTATTAGCCATCCGTTTCTCTTCATTTCTTGTTCTGCCCTGAGAGACTCCCAATGGCGTCCACAGTGGCCTATAGGGAAGAGCCGTTCCCTCACTGAGCAAGACTGTTCGCAGGTCATGGTGGGTTTTATGTTAGCCAGTTTGGGAGCCATTCCTTGAAACAGTCTCAACTGCATTGTGTTATCTCCTGATGCTGATTTTTTTTTGATCTTTCGCTTTATTAAAACTAATGAGTGAAAGAGGTGTCCTTTTTCTGGAATGTGTAGCACGTGAGCTTGAGATCATGTAATAAATAATTCCATTCCTTAGGTTCGCTCGCTGGCTATTGGCTCAAGAGACAAATAATAAAAATAACCATAAGTGAATCTCTAAGAACCGAGGCTACAGATAATTTTCAGCCACTCGGGTCTCCACTGCATTCCTAGGGTGACTGAATCCTTTCTTACTGTTTCATATGGGGACTCTGAGAGCTTGAACAGGGTGGTCCAGCCACCTGTGGTGCTAGGACTGTGTAACAAGAAAGGTCAAGGATGATGCTATCTCTCTTTTTCTGGACTAACCCTCTCAGCTGAACCGGGCTCTTTCAAAAACTCGCTCTACCGGAGGCCCATACCAGTTACTTCCGCACGAACATCATTGTTCTCCTTTGCTGCAGGACGTGCTGGGAAATAGATTTTACTGGGCACGTGACCATCATTTCTTGAAAGTGAAGTTCTTGGTACTGAAAGAAAACAGATCAACGAGTCATCCTCCTTAAACTTTCTTGCTTATCAGTTCACCCGGAATGGGGGTAAGGGCCGTATCTCAGCCAGTAAAGTGCTTGCTTGGCAAGCAGGAGGCTCTGAGCTCAATCCCCAGGACCCACCTAAGCGGGACATGGTGGCTGGCTAGTAATCCCAATAGTGGGGAGATGGAGCCAGGAGGGTCCTTGGTTTTGATGGTCAGCCGGCCTACTCTAGCTGGGGAGATCCAGGCCAACAAGAGACTCTGCATCAATGAAAAGGTGGACAGTGCCTGGGAATGACACTTCAAATTGTCCTCTGGCCTCAACACTGATGTGCATGTGTACCCCAACATGTACCGACATGAATCTGAACGCACTGCTTGGCTCCATCCCCACAGACCTTGATTCTATGTGTATGGGGTAGGGTCTGAGAATCAGTATTTTAAACTTTCACCCAATGTGGGTGGTATTAGTCCTCAAAGTGTATTTGGAGAAGCACAGACACCCTACCTATAGCTAGATACTTTGATTCGTTGGGGGTGCGGTGGGGTGGTGGTGGCAGAGTTCTTTTGTCCCAGTATCAGCCCAGCCAGAATCTCATGCGAGCCCATGGAGCACAACAATTTGTTTAGGAGTTCAAAGGCATGATGTCAGTAACTCAATGGCGTTGGACTTTCACCACTAAAGATGTGTGGTTTCCCCCAGGCCTTGGCCTTTGGGCCATGTCTGGGAGCCTAGCTCTGCCTCTTCCCTAGACTCAGCAGGGGTAGCTCTCACCTGGGATCACTAATGTCTACCTTGACTGTTTCCACTGGGTATGTTTGTGGTGGCTGTGTTTCTAGACTTTTGCAGACAAGTAAGCCTTTGGCATATCGTAACCCCCAGGGTTCTATAAAGACAATTTGTTCCTGAAATCTTTTCCCCACCTGGTGATCATGACGGAGAAAGGTAGAACATGGACTGAGGATCATCGACTGACCTTGCTTGATGATGCTCTTGAAAAAGATGGGAAGGTTTTCCCATAAGGCAGTGCAGGGCACCTTTCTCCACACAGAACTCCTTTGACACAATTTCCAGAACAGCTCCCCTGCTCTTCTGCTGTGCCAGGTACCTGATCCTGTGGGGATTTTCCCAAGTTGAAAATGCTGTGTACTGTGGGTAGCTCTGTCATCTCTGGACACAGCCCTGCAGCAGTTTGCAAATCACGAAGCGCCTTTGAATTCAAGCCAGCTTAAGACTCGTTTTGTTTAATTCACAGAGGCATGGCGGGGAATTTATATGCACGGCTTTCCTGTGACAGTGAAGCTTCCCCAAAGACTAATAATGGAATGAAACACAGACTAGGGCCTTCCAAAGATGTTAAATGAAAGAAGAAAAGCCTTTTCTTATTGTAAGTTATGGGTTGGGCGGGGGATTTATTAGAGGACCCACCCCACAACCCCTGCAAGGTTCAGTTCATGAATCAGTGAGGGCTCACTGTCCTTACCTTAAATATACGTTTAGCTGCCCATTGACCTTCGCTACCATGGGCTTAACATTAAAATTGTAGAGGTTATAAAGACACATTGAGATGTCTTCTCCTGAAGTTAACGTGGTCACTACGTTTGATAATTTCACTTAGTCAGGGATGCTTACCGAATCACCGCTACCGCCGCTCCGGAGAGCAAGCCCTGACCTTCGCTTACAATGTCACGCTCAGTAGTTCAGATTTCTCCAAATCAGCACCTGTGATGATTTCAATAGAGCCTGAACAAAAAGGCTGCAGAACAGCATGTAATACGTCAAAGGGGAAAAAAGGATAAATATGTAGAGTTAAATAGCTTGAGCTAGCCACCTGGCAACAGCAACGTATACATATGCGTGTGCTTAACCAGGGAGGAAGGTGTGGTCTGAGAAATGAGTGTTAGGCATTCCGATGTTGTGCAAACACCAGACTTGTGTGCCCCCACCAACAAAACTGGGCAGAGTTACCAGGCAACCAATCTCAGAGGATCATAATTGTCTATATAGTTCATTTCCACACAGCATGGATCTATACAGCAAAGTATGCTGCACACCATAAATGCGTGTAATTTGGACTTGTCAGTTTAAAAGTACATAAATAAGAATGGCTTTCAAAGAACATTGTATCACAAAGGAATTGTTTAAGAATGAGTAGAAAACAAACTGCTACTCAATGGATGAACAGATTAGAAAGGAGACTCCTTGGTTACAGTTCGGAGGTATTGTCAACCAAATTCTACTGATCTCTGGACTCCCAAAAGGGGAAAGCTCCCATCAGAGCACATGAGGTGTGTTCACTGGCATTGTAGTCATGGTTTTAAGAATTCTCACTTTAAAAACAACCCATGTTCTCCGCACTGAATGGTGGAGATGTGATGTTGTTATAGCTCGTGATTTCCAAAGTCTTCTGGTGGCATGTTGCTCAGCTGTGAACCGTCAGCCAGAGAAAGCATGTCGTGTAGCTAACTCCGAATACATGCACGTTTGTCCTGCCAGATTAATAGATGATTTGAAAAGAAGCCAAACATTTGAAAATTATATTTTGAGGAAGTTCCATGTAGGTACTTATGGTATATAAAAAACAGGAAAAAATGTCTAACAAAACATACACATACATACCAGATACACAGAGAAAGATATATATATATATATATGTTTTTTTTTTTTTGCCTAAAATACATGCCATGGATTAGTCAGTTTCAATCTAGCCTATTTTTACATAGAAGTAAAACAGGAAAAGATATTTTAAAATCTGAAATATTTATCAGCTTATGCAAATTTTCTTCATTTCAAATGTGTGTAAGCATGTGTCAGGATTCAAGAGTGGAGCTATTGAAGATTCTTTTTCTACGTGAAAATGTGGCCCAAGTGAACCCTAGAGGTCTGCAACCTTGAGAGACTCGAAACGTCCTGCTTTGCCGTGTTTGGTGTGTTCAATAGATGCAGGTATCAGAGAGGACTCCTACAGTTCGACAGCTAATCTTTCCACAGAAATATATGTTTGAGATCTTTCGCCCTTTCCCAATGCCAAAGGCGTGTGCCAAATTTGGAAAGTTTTGGGCTCTAATGAGAAAACCGAAGGGTTAACAGGTTTTATTCTTTGGGGAGAGATGGAAGCTCCAGTGTCTGAGAGAAGGGAAAATATATATATTTGGATGGCTGTCTTTATCCATTGTATGTTCCTATAACAGAATGCCCGATGCTGGATCATGTATAATCAAAAGAGGTTAAGAATGGCTCATGATTTTGGTGATTGTAAAGTTTAAGCAACATGGCGTCAGTGTCTGGCAAGGGCTATGTCTCAACATGGCAGATGACATCTTATGACGAGAGAGAGGTCACAGGGTGGGAGAGGAGGAAATACAGCAAGCCAGGGCCAGGCTCACTCTTGCAAGTAACCCACTATATCTTTGGGACTAACTCACCCCTGTCACACCTAACCCACTCTGAGAGACCAACGTTAATCCCTTCGTAAGGATGAACTGTGATCCAGTCATTTCCTCCTACTCCTCACCACACTCAAAGGTCCTGTCAACTGTCAGCACTGTTGAGCTGGGAACTAGGCTCCAACATGAGTTTGAGTGGGGACAAACCACACCAAAACCATAACTGTGATTACTTTGGTCCCTTCGGGATGTTCCCAAAATGGCTCCCCCAGCAATTGCTGAGCTAGTGTTTATCCTAAATCTCTCAGTAGGCGAGACACTGCCTTTACCTCTCTACCTTGCTGCAGCAAGAGGCTTCAGGCTCAGTGGTGCCTAGAAAAATGTTAACAAAGGTGCTATCTTCAGGTACGTGGGAGTCCCTAGGATGTGGTCTAGTGAAGAGTAGTTTGTAGGTAAAGAGAGCATTTGGGGGATTTTAAAAAAATTAATTTTTAAGGTCAGCACAGAAAGTAGTGCTTTGCTTTTTCATGCTATACTTGTCCTTTGGTACGTAGATCTAGTAGGAAAATTCCATTTGGTAATTAGTGAGTAAAATTCCAATATTTAAGACTCTGCGACCCACGCATTAGCTGCCGTTTATTAGAACAGCGACAAGGACCTATGCAGACTCGCCCCTCTAGCCCACACAGTAACTTAACGACGTGCTGTCTACTTCCCTGTAGAAATGGAGGAATTTGAAGCATGGATGAAGTCACTCACCAGAGATCAGACAGTTTCTACCAGTTGGGACCACGGGCTGGGGATGACTTGGGGTAGAGCGCTTGCCTTTGGCGTCCACAAGGCCCTGGGTTTCATCCCTAGCATGGAAGTGAAATCTGTTTTCAATGAAAACCCCTATTAGTAAAATAAATTCAGTTGCTGGATGTGGAGGGAGGGAGAGTCAGCTTGTTTCCCCCCAGGGCTGTGGCCCCATGGGTGTTCCCCACGCTCCAGGAGATGGCTCTACACCTATGCCCCTGTGGGTAAGGGTAAGGCTAATTCAACTTAGTGGGTTATCAGAGAAAGACGATGACATGGAGTTGGGAGGACCGGGTACTGGGGCCTGGGAGGAGTTAAAGGGGAGAGTGGGTGATCAAATATATTACATATGAAAATAAACAAAACGGAGAGATTGTAGAAGCGTGCTAAAAAAGAAACACTTGACATCAATGGGGGGGGGAAGGGATGGGGCTAAGATCAGTGCTCTCACCACCTGGCTTATACAACAGCGGAACAACCCATTCCAAGAGAGGCTTGAGTGGAGGCTGGCTACCAGCCACCAGCGTCTCTGGGCCACCTGGCTGCTGTTTTCTAAATTAGAAGCCATCTTAAGTGGAGAGATGGCACAAGACCATGGCATAAAATGACTCTCCTCTTCCTGCACCTTGTGACTTGTTTGGCACATGACCGATGACGGTAAATGATGGACAGGCACTGGTTGAATGTTGAGGACCAAAGACACCGACTGGGTTGGTTCAGAACTAACACGCAGCAATTGCAGCTCTGGGTGGGCGTCTGAGGTTCTTGTTTTGCTAGTTCTTTTTTTTTTTTTTTTAGTTTTGACTTATGTGTATGAGTGTTTTGCCTGCATGTATGTCTGTGCACCACACGCATGCCTGGTGGTGCCCACAGAGGCCAGAAGAGAGCATCATAAGGGGTTACTGATGTTTCTTAGACATCATGCAGGTGGTGGGTTTTGAATCCGCATCCTCTGGAACAGCAGCCAGTATGTTTAACCTCTGAGCCATCTCTCCACTTAAGAGAGCTGTTTTGTTTTTTTTTTCCTGAGCTGTAAGGCTTTAGTTACTAGGTGGTGGAGAGAACTGGACTGCCAGGAGGAGGACCCTGGCTCCGGAGACCTGTTGTTGACACTAGGGGGCGTGGCGGGATAAGGGGGGGTGGCTCTTTGCTAACTGGTATGGAAGCCCTTGCTTATTTCTGCAAGTACCGGCGCCAATGTGAATGAGAAGATTAGAAGCTTTACAGGCACAATGAGTCAACTCAGCTGAGGAAACCTTTCTGGCAGTGTTTCCCAACCTACCTGCCAAGGCTGCGGAGGCACGCTGCTAATTAAAAACTCACGTTTAAGCTAAAGGTGCGTGCTGCTCTACTCCTATGCCAACACTAGAGGGCAGCAGCTACCCGGAATGTGCAAGGCAGCTTCTACTCCAACGTTGGTTAGCCCTGTCACCCAGATGAAGAAGACAGCTTTGGGGAAATGCTTACCTCCCAACTCTGTTCAGGATGTATGTGGATGTGCAGATGGTTCGAGAAAATATTTTCTGAAGGACCTCGGAGTTCCTTTAGATTCGCTGAATGCTCAGGTCTGAATTAAGGAATTCTCGGTCTCTGGACAGTAACCAGTTGTTAGTGCCGACGCCCTGCACCATCCTAGCAGAGAGCTGGGTCTGAACCCAAGCTTACCTCACCAGCTCCTCACTGTCAATGGTTAATTCCTTATAACAAAAAAGCCTTTGGGTATGCCTGGAAATCTGTGGAGATAGTACGTTTAAGCAAGGAGACCTCTCAAGGCCTGGACTCTTCCACATACGGGAGGCTCTTGACATTAGCTGTATTAAAAACCAGATGGCCACTGACCTAGCTGAGGTCACAGGAATGAGCCTTTTCCTCACAGCACAACCGACTTGTATAAAGATAATCTCGTATCTTGGGAGCCCTGGAGTCCCTTGGGTGTATTTGTACAATCTAGAGCAGCCGTTCTGAACTGAACTGGTGGCTCTGTGACCCCTTTGGGGGGGGGTCAGATGACCCTTTCACAGGAGTTGCCTGAGACCTTCTACATATCAGATATTTACATTACAATTCATAACAGTGGCAAAATTACAGTTATAAGGTAGTGTTAGGGGCAGACAGAAGGGGACCCCCGAGAAATCACCAGGACTCGAGATCGATGCAAAAGCAAGAGGCTTATTTCCAATGTGTTGGGGTGCGCCCTCACAAATTCCTCTAACAAGGAATGGAAGGCAAACCCCAGCTCACTCTAAGGATGGTTTATATATGCTTTTCAAAGGCAGAGCTTAGCAACAGATCATCAGGCATGCTTCTGTTGGTTATATAGTGATGTGAGTACTAACCTTTAAACTGGTGCTGGCATATAGCAAGGTCGCGGGCTCCCGAAAATGTAAACTTAGGGTCTTAGTCTTAGTGGGTGGGGGGAGATTCTTAACCCAAGGTCGTTAGTCAGCCTTGTTTTGTCTTAGAAATTGTTTTTCTTACTCTAGTTCCGGGAACTGTTCTGAGTCACCTTGCCCCCTGACGTGGGCCTACACAATTTTGGTGCTCTTGGAATCCTGACTAAAGTTCAGCTGCTTTGTTCTCGTCCTTTCAGTAGCAACAAAAATAATTTTATGGTTTGGGGTCACCATGCCATGAGGAACTGTATTACAGGGTCGCAGCATCAGGAAGGTTGAGAACCGCTGCTCTAGAGAAAGGCTTTGAGGTCTTGAGCTGACTCTCTAGGGTGAGGAAAATGCCCAGGAATGTAAACAAACCAAAGCACAGAGAGTTTTGATGGGATGCAAGAAAGCACATAATCAACAATGGCTAAGCTGCATGGTGACGTCAAGGGTCTGTTTTGCCCATTGCTCACCAGTAGAGGGCGCAAGTGAGCACCTGGTGATATGTGTTCTGTGCAAGGAACAAGGGCTGAGGATCAGTTTACTCTGTGGTCACGGAGAAAATTGAGCTCAGCTTTGAGTGAACACGTTAACTGAGATATCAACAACATAGTGACTGAAAGGGGGAAGTCCTAGAGTCTGGGGGAGGAAGGAGCATGGAAACCATGGAAACAATGCCTGAGAGGGGAATTGCATCCGTGGGTCAGAGGTGGACAGTCCACTCACTACTATATACTGCTAAGAAACGACTGAGCGCTGAGGCCCAGATCTCCTTCCTGCTTAGCTCTTGGTCACTTTTGCAGACTCATTGGCTACAGTCTTTGTGTCACCTGAGTTCCTCTTGGCCCTGCCTCTGTTTACACAGTGGCTACTATGGCCATCAGCCATACAGGCTTTGACAAGCATCTTGCAGTGAAGTCCTCTTCTCACACACACACACACACACACACACACACACACACACACACACACACACTGTGTGCACTCATCAACTCCATAGTGTGACATGTCCAAAGAACTGGCCATCCTAAGGAATGCTCGCATATAAAATGGAGGGGCATTTCCGGCATTAGGTGTGGGAAGGAGTGGACCAACAGGGGTCAAGAGCCAGTGGACATGTGCCTTCCTCTTCCTCACCTCAGACAGATCATTGAGTGACTGAGTCATGGTGATGTAGTCTACAGCAAGGGCCACATGAATCACACCAGTGCGAACGGATACTGGCTTTCTTTTTCAGCCTTTGTATCTTCCATGTGCCCCGATCCCTGGATCATCTTCCCAGAGGAAAACTCTCACCCCAGGCTCTGCTCTGGGTACTACCAGCCGGAAAAGCAAGAGGCGAAGGGGAGGTTCTTGGAAGGTGTCTTGAATGTGCCCCTGCAGAGGGCGGAGAGTGAGCTGGTAGGCGGGGTGCTGTACCGCTAGTACTTTCTCCTCGGAGGGTAGCAAGGGCCTGGGGCAAGTGGTCTCCTGTCCTCGGGACTCTTCCTGCAGGAGCTATCCTGCTCTACAGAGTGCATTTGTGTAAGAAACAGGTTGGGTCTCTCACATTTCTGCAGACCAGACTCCTCTTGTCTTTCATATCATTTATTTAAATTTTTAGAATGTGTGTGTGTGTGTTGTGTGTGTGTGTATGTGGTGTGAAGGTCAGAAGACAACTTTCTGGGCTCATTCTCTCCTCCTACCATGTAGGCTCTTGGGATTGAATTCAGATTGTCAGGCTTGGTGTCATCTCCCTGCCCCATGAAGCTACCTCACTGGCCCTCCTCTTGTCTGAAGACTGGAGTGGGGGGAGTGAGAGGGTGGGCAGTGGGTGAGTGGAGTGGGGGTTGGGGCATGGTGTGGGGGTGGTGGTGTTTCAGATCTGACTCAGTCTCCTGCCCCTGCATGTGGATCCAGCCTTGCTGTTTTCCCACAACTCATCTCCTGAGAACGCTCCTCCCTAACCCAGGTGTGGCCTAACGGCACGTTCAGGGAGATTCTTACCTCCTCTCACTAGAATTCAGCTCCCAGTCAAATAATGGGGACCAGGATTGTCCAGCACAGGTCGGTGCTTTCAGGAAATTCAATTACTATGTTGAAAGCACTAATTATCTGCATTAAAAACCAACATGATTCGTCGGGAAGGAGTATGACTGCCGGGAAAGCGGAAACGACCCTGAGGTCACACGTCTTTAAGGCCGGCTTCAATTTTGAGTTTCCATGTAGCGCAGAGGGGCGTCTATGGATCCCTCATTCTCTATCCAAAGAAAACCGTCAACTGCACACAGCCTGCCACCCATTTGCGGGTTCTACCTGTGGTGTGAATACTAATTAGATGTAGTGACAAAACCACAACTTGCAGGGGTTCCTACAACTTCAGGGTCTGTTATTTTAAGCTCCCTTGAAGGATGTAGGTCATTATTGGAGTTGCGGCTGGCGGGTGACACTTGTGTGTGTGTGTGTGTGTGTGTGTGCCCGCACATGTGTAGCACAGTGACTTTCAGGGTTACCATGACTACATCACATAACTCTTTTGCCACTTGAACAGCCTGTAAAGGCCCCGGCAGGGGGAGGGGCTTGGCAAATCATATAAATAAAAGCAGAGGGGGGTTACGAATTCCCAATTTGGAAGACTGTATTTCCTTAAATACCTCTACCATCTGGGCACATCCACTGGGAGGGTGCTGGACTCCAGATGCGATTTCGTCCAACAAAGCAGAGTTATCTTTAGTCGAGTAAGATTAAAGGGGCCGTGACTGAATGGAACTATTCTAAAGAAGCCCAGGTCCTGCTCTGAAGCGGTGTTTCAGTTAGTGGGCACGGTTGGGGCCTCTGGGCCCCAGAAATAGGATGTCTCTTCAGCGGAAGCTATCCTTGCCGAAGTAGAGCAGGTGTGCGGAGAGAGGAAAGGTTCCCTTTACCGTTGTCTCCTACTCCCTCTGGAAGACGGAACCCGCCACATCCCCTCAGGTGGGCTTGGGCCCCATGCAGGCCACAGGTTTTTTGAGAGATTGATGGTCACCATGCCTGCTATTATTAGTTTTGTTTTTGTTTTATACTCTCCTTTCTCTTCCAACACCAGCCTAGAAGAAGACAAACCTGGCATGGGAGAGAAAGGAAGTAACTGAAAACTCTGGCTCTTATGCCACAAAACCTAAATAATTTATCGAGTATACTTCCTATAGGTTTATTATTACATCATTATTATTATTAATTCACTATTCCCCCTTTTCTATTGTTCCATCTTTCCCTGACTCAACAGAGCCCTCTTCTTCTATTTTTCTGCTTTAAAAAAATGTTTAATCAGAGGGGAAAAAATCCATCCAGAAAAGTTCACAAGTCGCATGTGCAGTTCTCTGATTTTTTGTTACCCTGTACCCCCCAGAAGTCACACCAAGACGCCCTATCAGCTGCTCTCCCTGGGGTCCCACCCTCTCCTCCCAGAGCAGCTGTCATCCTCCTCAGATTGGCCGTGGCTGGTTTTGAAACTTGCATGTATGAAATTCTCCCAGATGCTCTGTATCCTCAACGGGATGTCTGGTTCTGGGGTCTCATGACTCTTGTTACGGTGTTGTGTTTCCTTGAGTGAATTTGCCTCAATTCCTTCCCTGTCTTTTCTCAATTTGTTTCATCTCATCCAGAATCCTTCTTCAGACTGAATAATAAATCCCTCTGCTCCGTTGGCTGAGGGGAACTGAATGGCCAAGGCCATATCTCTGTAATGGGCCAGGCACATCCAAACACTGTTGATGCTGACAGGACAGAACGTGATGGCCTTCTAGCACAATTCTCTGCCCAGTTCTGTTTCCTTTCCCTCCATAGTGACGATCCTCAGAGATTCTTAATAAACACCCCTCCAATGACTGCAGCTTCCTGCAGAGCAGAGGAGTTGGGACATTTTCAACTTTTCAAGTTTTGTTGCTATGGACTCTCTTCGAGTTCTGTTGGATGTGCATCTGCACCTCAGTGGGGTCCGCACGTCAGAGGGGAACTGCTGGAGTTTAGCATTAGCAGGCACTAAAGTTACACGGACATCACCAAATGTGTCTTCAGAGTAGTTGTAGCAATTCTTACCTTACAGGCAGTCCGGTTGCTTCCTGTCCTCACCGAGGCTTGGCATTGCTTCTCCGTATATTTTTGCTATTGTAGCTTTGCATTTGAAATGTTCCCTCACAGGATCCCGTGTTTGAATACTAGGTCCCTGGCTAGGTGTACTGTTTTGTGACATCTTGAAACCTTTAGGAGGTGGGGCCTCCCGGAAGGAGGTGGGGCCTCATGGGAGGAGGTGGGGCCTCCCGGGAGGAGGTGGGGCACTGCTGGCTAGACCTTGGGGGTATAGGCCAGCTGTTTCTGGCTCACCCCTCTGCTTCCTGATCTGGGAGAGGTGAATAAGCCCCATAACAAGCTCATGCGTACCATGAGCCATAAGTCCTGCCTCCTTAAGCTGCTTCAGGTATTTGGTCACAGGAAGAAGAAAAAAAGTATCTGATGGAAATGTCATGCATTTCAACATGGCATTAACTGGTATTTCTATTCCAGTTGGGATATTCCAGCATCTTTACTGGACTTTTAGGAACACACTCTTTGGTTTTAAGACTTAATTTCGGGGTAGGCAACTTTAGGAAAATTGAGAGGAAGGCCCACGATTTCCCCATATACACTTCACGGAGACAGTCTCCCCTAGAGTGACACATCGGCCAACCTACATCGACACAGCATTGTCACCCCAATCCTCAGTTCGCATCTGCGTGGCTCTTGGTGTTGTACAGTCTGTGAATCCTCACTAATGTACAGTGACACGTATCCATCATTAGAGAACCACGGGGCATTTCCACCATGCTAAAAACCCTCTGTGCTGTGGGGGATTCTTTATAATGATCACATCTGCCTTCTTCCAGGGAAGGCACAGATTTTCTTGTGGATAGAAATTGATTACCTTTAGAGCCGTTCAATCTGTTGAGTACAGCGAGGCCCGGCATTGTTTGCTGTGGACCGGTGGCTCATTAAATCGCTCTAGTGTCAGAGTAAGAGACAGCAGAAACATAACAGGAACCCCCCGGGCATGTTATCCTCCAGCGAGAGAGGTGTGATGAGTCTGAGAAAAGAGCTTGGAGCCAAGAAACGGGGCTAAAAGCCGGACATAGCAGCAGATGATCAGGGGTGGGTTAAGGACACAAGTTTAAAATCCGTATCAATATTCGTCTAAGCCCTGCTGCCAACTAGCGACCTTGATCTGAAGACTTTGGGCCCCGGTTTCTACATCTACACATGAGCAGGTCTGGACTCAAATGTTATAATTCTTTCCCGTGCCATTTTTATAGGTTCACGGATCGCAAACATTATCTATTTAGGGCTAGTGATTGGTGATCAGTGTCTAACTCCAGCATAGAACTCTAGGAACCCTCTCAAGGGGGGGTGGGGGGAACTCCAGGAAGCCGATGGAGAAGATGGCTCACACCAAGTGCATAGACCTATTCCAGAGATCTACGGGGCATCAAACAGGAAACGGGGAGCCTCTTGTTTCTCTTCCTGTGCAGTGAGCTTGCTCCTTCAGCATGTCTCCCTGTCAAATTCACTCCCACATCTGAAAGCTGCAGCTAAGAGCCCAGGGTTCCCGGTCTCTTTTGCCCCCAGTCAGAGGCCTTTCTTCTGGGAGGAAAAGGCATTAGCATTCCTCATCTTCTTATCTACTTGCTGTTAGGCAGAGTCCCAGTCAGAGGCTCCCTTCTGCCTCGCCTGTACTGTGGACCAGTGTGGGTGGAGGAGATCAGGGCCTCCTGTACATCCTTTATTCCAGCCTGTGGGCTACGGTTCCATTTCAGCAGGCAAGCCACCGACCCAAATCCATAGCCTCCTTCTCACCGAGGATCATTCTAGAGCAGAGAGAAGCTGAAGCATCCTCTCCTCCAGAGCCCCTGTCGCAGAGAGTTTGCAAGGCTTTTCGGGAATCAGGTGCTCCTAATCTCTTCCCAGAGCAGCTGATTGCATGTGGAGTGTGATGGTCAAACCTAAGGAGCCTTTCAAACGCTGCGAGGAGAGACAGCTGACACAGACTTAATGATAACACAGCCTGGGCTGTGGGCTGGCTAGTTTGCTTGCAATTGGGAACTGGAGATCCCTCTTGGGGTCAAAACAAATCTCCAACATGAACATCAGGAATCTGACCGGGTTAGGTTTGAGCACATTTCTACCTCAGGGGACTGTTGAAGGCGATGGAATTAACTAGAGGATCAGTTCTCAACCTGTGGCTCTGACCACTTTTGGAAGTCCAATGTGCCTTTCACAGGGCTCTCCTAATACATCCTGCGTATCAGATACTTGTGGTACTATTCATAACGGCAGAAAAATTGCAGTTATGAAGTAGAAACGAGAGTAGCTTTGTGGTTGGAGGTCCCCACAACATGAACTGTATTAAAGGGTGGCAGCATTAGGAAGGTTGGGAGAACTAGAGGTTACAGCAGAGCTGAACTTCTGGCGGAGGTCAGGGAAGGAAAGCAAGCTCTATGAGTACCCCGGCCAGGAGAAGTCTATATCTCTCTAGGGAACAGCAACAGAGGCTTCACACTCACATTAAATCCAGTAGCGACTGAACACCAAACAAACAAGAGAGTAACAAATCCAAGCTTTGCAGGGACGCTGCTCTCCAGAGCTGTTGCAGTCCACCATTGAAAACATTTAGTTTCCACCAGGAAATTAGAAGGCACGTAAAGAAACGTTCCCTACGTGGCCGTTTAGATAAGCTGTTTTTCCATAAAACGTAACGGCTAGAAAATTATATGTTGTTT
The DNA here is from genome assembly GCA_026225945.1 of Cricetomys ansorgei. NCBI lineage: Eukaryota > Metazoa > Chordata > Mammalia > Rodentia > Nesomyidae > Cricetomys > Cricetomys ansorgei. The sequence goes on from JAMJFZ010002927.1 coordinate 3,268,602, forward strand.
CTGTAAATCATTTCAAATAGTCTGTTAAGCTTTATTAGTATTGTCTGCTTGATTCCAAGAAGCCACGTACAAGTCACTTTCGCAAATGGTTGGCTAAGTTAAAAGTACAATTTTGTGTTATGAACTAGCACCATTTATAGAGCCTTTTAATTTCTGGAAATGAATACATTTTACTAAAAAAAAAAAAAAGCTCAGGAAAATTTTTATCCATCTGTTGAAAGTCAGAGCTATAAGACTGCTTATTAGGAGAGATCAGATACGCCATATGTACGTTTATATGTGTGTCTGAGGATGTGTGCAGGCAAGCGTGTGTGCAGGTCAGAGGGCAACTTTGGATGTTGTTTGTTGGGGCCGTTCACCATTATTATTTTTTGAGACTTTTCTTTATTGACCTGAAGCTTCACACATTGGTCAGCTGGCTGGTTAGTGAGCCTTAGGGCTCCTCCTGTCTCCATCTCCCCAGAATGAGATTATAGTGCCCGCCACCGGGGGGTTTTTGTCTTTTGTTTTGAAATATGGTTTCTGGGGATTGAACTCAGGTCCTTGTGCTTTCAGGCAAGTACTTTTTCAAATAAACAGTCTTCCCAGGGCCAGGTGTCGTATTTTGACACCAGAAGATTAAGTATCATGTAAGTCCGCTCACACAAATAATGGAAACTATGATTTTTGGAAGTTGAGAAAGGCAGGATGGTACATAAGAGAGAGAATATTAATACAAAATATAAATTATACAACAGAAACAAATGGAGTTGGAAAGGACCCGAATCAAATAAAGCATTCACCAGAGGGGGCTTGAGACTCCGTCTGTAGCGGAAGAAAAACTCAAGGATTACCCAAATAGAGTATACATACCTTAATAGCGATCATGCAAGAAGACGTGAGAGAAAAAGAATGAAGGTGAGCAGGAGCCCAGATGATTCTGGAAGACCATTGAGTCCATGTTATCCTGGAGATTCAGAAGAAAGCAGAGCGGGGAAGAGCAGAGAAGTATTCCAATAGACAACGGCTGAAGAGCGACGTGAGAGGGTGCTAGAGAGTGAAGCGATAGAAAGATGCACAAAGTAACTGGTAAGCTTCCTCCCCTGGCCTGGTGGGATCACCCAGTCCCGGTATGTGGGAACACAGCACAAGGTGCCCTGAACTGGAGGAGTCAGGATGACACATTGTTACCAATCGGCAGAAGATGGCGGTGGTTTGGCCAGCCTGGCTCTCTCTAAAATCTACAGCTGTGCTTTCCTATCAGGTTGCTGGGATCAACATGATAGTTTAGTGTGTCTTCTCCGCTTTCCCCTGTGTTTATTCAAAAATAAGCAAACACTTAGCTTTTACACATAGGGTAGAGACGACTGTTTTCTTGCTTAGATGTTCTGTAGCCATCATCCTGCTAGGGTCTCTGATAGTGATAATTGTTTGTTTCATAGCAGACATTCCTTTGTAAAGTGTAATTTATCCTAATGGTGCTGAATTCAGTTTTAAATATGCATGGCGAAAGTTGTATTGTATTAGTGTAATAGCCTTATTATTTTTAGGGTAGGGACCAGTCCAGTTTAGAGCAAGGGTCTTGGTGGGAAAAGGGAAAAGATGGAGAATATTAACTTGTTCAATATTCTTTTTAGTTGAACATAATTTCCAGCATATCAAATGCACATTGGGTGGGCTCTCCCTCTCCTTTTGAGACTCACCATTTCCCATCCCACTTCCTCTGAGGGACCCTCGAGCTATCACACGTGGCTGAGAGACCCAGGCTCCATTCTTTGAGACTGCCCGGAACCCTTCCAGTTGTGCTGTCTCGCCTTGAGACTCAGGGCCAGTTCATACCGCCAGGGAAAACTTGTGTCAAGTGTGAAAGGGAAAGTTCTAGATTCTGTGGGAACATTGCTGGGGGGTGGGGGTGGGGGTGGGGGAGGAGACTGTGGTTTTGGAAGTCTGGGTTTGAATTCTGACAATGTTTTATTGACTTTGGCCATAACAGCGGTGAGTAGCAGTCACACACAGGAGGTCAGTGAAACCTTATAGTTTCCCTGGGTATTACAGAGTTGATCTCCTAAAAGTAGGGTGTGCTCGTTAAGGTTTTTGGTCAACTTGACACAAGCTAGAACATCTGGGGAGAGGGAACCTCAGTTGAGAAAATGCCTCTCTGAGTTGTCCTGTAGGCAAGTCTGTGGGGAATTTTCCAGATTAATGGTTGATGTGGGAGGCACAGGCTGTTGGAAACAGGTCACCCTGGTCCTGAACTGTATAAGAAAGCAGGAACAAGCAAGTGAGCAGCTTCCTCTATGGCCTCTGCATGACTTCCTGCCTCCAGGTTCCCATCCTGCTTTGGTTTCCCTCAGTGGTGACCTGCAATTGGGAAGCGTAAGCCAAATAAACCCTTTGCTCCCCAAGTTGCATTTGGTCAAGTCATTTCTATCACAACAGAAACGTAAGACAGAGGGGACAGAGAGTGGCTATTCTTAGGTTTCAGACTTGGGACAAACTGCTGCCTGAGATGCCTATTTAACACATCAAGGTGAACCTGGCTGCCAGGTTCTCCCAGCATCCCTCTGCTCTTATCTGTTACAGGGTCCTTCTGGCTTATATACGCCGCCCCCTCCCCTGACTCTCCAGCCCAGGGGCCTGAATTGCCCCTCCCTATATAACTCAAGCCATTTTGGCTACTCCCTCTCTTGGTTTCTTCTGACCTCCTGGCCCCTTGGTCTCCAGGTTCCCTTCTTTCTACTCTCTCTCTCCCCTCCCCCCTCTCCTCACATGGCCCAGCAGCTCAGTCTTGTCATGTCCACCCTGGACTCCCTGAGATGTGTCTGCCCCTGGCTGTGCTCTCCCTCATGTCTACTACATTCTCCCTCACATACACAATAAACTTTCTCCCCCACCATACTTAGGAGCAGTTGTGTTCTTTTCCTTTTCCTTTCTTTTTCCATTCAGCCACCAGGCTTAAAAGGGGCATAAAGGGAGAAGTTGCCCACTGGGAACGAAGTCATGGTCAAGTAGAAGGACTAACTTCTGGTGTTCTGGGCAGGCTAGGGTAGGTTGACTCCGGTCAGCAGTTATACACTGTAGTCTCAAAACAGCCAGAAGAGAGGGCTTGAGCATTCCTTCACAAAGAAATGATAGCTGTCTGAGTTGATATGTTCATTACTATAGTTTGATCATTACACAATAGATTTCTAGATGAACCATACACTGTGCCCGGTGAGATAGTTAATTAGGTGTCAAGTAAAAATAAAAATGTAGCTCCTCAAACACTGTAAGGATTAGCTTAGCTAATCCCCCATACCCACATGTCTATGGGGTAGCATGAGACTGGGTGAATGTGGGGTGGTGGTTGGGGTGTGGATAGGACTAGCTACATTTGAGTAAGAGGGGATGGGTCTAATTCACGTGCATTTGTCGGGACCAGAAGACTAGACTAGAGATGGCAGAGGAAAAGATTGCAGCTCTACCCGCAAAAACACATTCAGAGCCTCTGTTGCCTTTCCCTCTGGTGACATTCCAGGAGCCTAAACGTGTGTCCTAGCTGAGCCCAGAGTCAAAAGGGGACTGTGTATTGTCACAAGAAGGTTATAGATGTGCAATTCTACTGCTGGAGAAGGAGTTATGGAAGGCAGGGCTTGATTTAGCCTTGTCATCTGTTAGCAATTTCCCTTGTGTTATATGAGGAACAAAAGAGAGAGAGAGCTATCCACCTGTAATTCTGTAGTGAGGGCTAATTGTAATATTGTAGGTACATCCCTTGACATCTCATATACAATCGTTGGCTGTTAGCTCCTTCCCTTACAAAAGCTATCACGGACAATATAGTTCTCGGATGTTCAGACTCTTAAATGATATTATTAAATTGATAAAATAAAAAGGTACACGGCAATTTAAAAAGCCTCTTCTCTTCCGTACGCTAGTACATAATGGAATTTCACTGGTTGTGCCTGGATGTTCCCATTAGGGACTCAATTAGTTCCAGCTTCATGAATACCTTTGCACACTCCTCGTGCAGAGTAACGCCGTTCTGGATTTCGATATTTAAATTTTTTTTTTTTCCGTCGCCTCAGAACATTGTCTGTGTTCTCTTTCCCCACATCCCCGTGGTTGTGAGACAGTCTGCCACTTAACAGGACCACAGTGAGGTCTCGCAGTTTGCGTGGAGAAGTTCTGAAGCCTGCAGGCTGCGTATCCATCCCCTGAGCTGGTGTCCGGTTGGTTTCAGAGCGCTGACACCTGCTGAGTGATGATCCCAAATATCCATGAGTACTGGGGCTCTCAAGCTCCCATAAATCCTCTCTCCTCTGAGAAGTCAAGCGAGTGTTCTGGAAGAGCAATAAAGTAGCCTGTGCCACATCAGTGTGACTGCTGCTCGTGGGTGGAAAAACAAAGCCATCTGCTCTGTCGGTGGCAGTCACACACCGCACCCGGCTCCAGCCCCGTGACCTGACTTTGCGATCTGAAATTATTTTCGTCAGACATATTCGCTGAAGCTGTGGCTGAGTAAATCTGAGCGAGCCATTTAAGCCCATTTGTTAAAGTGTAAATCATGTGTGGAGGGAGTCTTGAGCTGGTTTAATGAAGATTCAGCCAGTCAAGGGCAGTCTGTGGTGGATGAGCTCTGCCACCTGGACAGGTTCATTCCAGTTAGGGACAGCTCAGCATGGAGCTGCTGGTCTCCCTGGGGGCTGCACGGCAGGTGCTTATGTGTTGGGATTAGTTCTGTAGCTAGACTGGAGAGGATTCCTGTCAAGCTAGGAGTTCAGTTTAGGTAGGGGAAGAAAACACCTCTGTTTAGGGTTGTCTTAATGAGACTTTGTGGCTTCTTGTCCAGGAGCTTCCATAAATAAGCCTGGGTCCCTGTGAGTTTTATTTCTCATATTATTCGATCCTCCAGAAACAACTGTATAATCACCTAGGTTTCTAGGAATATTTTGGTTGGGAAAGTCTCAGAGAATGATCTATATTCATGTATACTTTTTGGTGAGTTGCCCTGGTTGGTTTAGGTCACCTTGACAGGAACTAGAATCACCTGGGAGGAGGGTCCCCTTCAGATTGGACTGTGGGCATGTCTGGGGTGGGGGGTGGGGAGGGAGCATTCTCTTGATTCATGGCTGGTGTGGGCTGCTCCAGTTGCTTGTGGATGGTGCCACCCTTAGGTAGGTGGTCCTGGGTGGTATGAGAAAGCAGGCTTAGCATTAGTCAGGAGAGCAAGCCTGTAAGCAGCATCCCTCCAGGGTCTCCGATCAGTTCCTGCCTCGGTTCTTGACTTGGCTTCCCTTGAGGATGGACTGTATATAGCCTGTAAGCCAAATAAACTCTTTCTTCCCCAAGATGTTTTTGGTGAGTGTTTTATCACAGTAACAGAAAGCAGACCAGGACAGGCACCTTTTTATGTCCTTCTGAATGGATGGGCTTGATACTTGGCTTAGCCACTCAGGATCTGTCTGTTTTAGCAAATCACCTACCCTCACGGGATGGTCCAAGGTTCGAAGAGTATCTGTAGTGTAGTGACTTTCATGTTTATCTCACACATGAGAGAACCCTGGGTGGAAGCACATGACTATTTTGGGCCAGTGAGATGGCTCAGTGGATGAAGACCCTTGCCACTAAGCCTGACACCCTGAGTTAGATCTGCAGAACCCTCATGGTGGTGGAAAGAGAGAACAGACTCCTGAAAGTTGTATGACTCTCTCTTTCTCTCTCTCTCCCTCCATATACATAAATGTAATGTTATGTAAAGCTATGTAAAGAGCATGATGTAAGCAGAGCTCTCATGATTTTCAGACCGCAATGAACACGGACTAAATGAGATCTTACGCCGACTGTTGAAGCGTCTTGAGTTGTACATTGGGTGGTAGCTGCTGTTATTGGTGCCACTACTAACTTTCCTCCTCCATAGTTCATGTTGGGTTAAATACCTGGATGATGCTGACAGTGTGTGTGTGTAGTTCTAAAATGTCTTCAGACCACAGAACTATTTTGCCAAAAAACAGCTATTGAAATTTTTCCGAAGCTTGGAATCTCAGATGAGGCCAGTCATTGGTAGCAATTCAATCCTTCTGAAACAATGCTAAACAAGACACGTCCCTCCGCACCGCTGAGAGACGCGACCACGCGTATTAATGCCCCCTGTATGTCAGAAACTGATTGTGCGACCAGAAGATGCATTATTCCTGATAAAAACATGTTAATAGCTATTGTTTATTGACTGCCTGGAATGCACCTGGAGATAAATCATCACTTGAGTTCTCTAAAGTCTTTTGCAGAATATGATGATTATCTCTGATTTCAAGAGGAGGAGATTGAAGATGCGCGGAGAGCAGGTTACAGCTGGGGTCTGAAGGCTTCACTTTGCAAGATTGCCATGGGGGAATCTGGCTTTCTTCACAGCACTTAAGGAGATTAGGGAAGAAAGGAGAAAGGAAGCAGCAATTAACAGGGGTCATATTCATGTTAAAATTTAGAAGACTTCCCAGGAGTTTCTTATTTGATTCTTGATATGTATAACTTGGTCCAGCCTCTCTCCACATCTGCTCCTTCCCCCTTGGCTGTCAGTGCTCCTCTTAACTCACATGGTTCCTTGATTTCTTGCTTTTTTCCACATTTCTCTTACCTTCACGTGGGCTCCTTTGCATGCTGACCTGCATCTGCCTTCTCTGAGCAGCCTCTCCCCACCCCCACCTCCAGACAAGATCAGCCCCTCCCTTTTTTTACACTGGAGAATTTATTCACACTCATTCACTGGAGGTAGCACACTGAGTGAAAATCTTTCAGATGGATGTGAACACTGACTTGACTTGTCCCTATGATTTCAAGTATTTATTCTATTTTATGTGTATGTATGTGTGTGTGTCTCCTGCATTGGCTCATATGCATCAGGTCTGTGCCGGAGCCCAAGGAGGCCAGAAGAGGGTAATGGGTTCCCTGGAACTGGTGTTACAGACAGTTGTGAGACACCATGTGGGCACTGGGAGCTGAACCCAGTACTGCAGTTAGCACTCGTAACCGCATCTCCCCAGCTCCACTGTCAGGCCAGACGGAGAGACAGAGTATGTTGCATTGCTTTAAAAGCAACTGATCTCCCCATACCTTGTTGTGTTGGGGGACTGACCGCAGGGCCTCCCACATGTGACCCAAACACTGAAATGCTAAGCTACAACCCTTAGAGATCTCTTACAGGATGAATAAATTAAAAGGGGCAGTTTGTGGACCGTTACTCACATATATGCTAACTCACACACCGCCCCTGTATCTCCACACGTCGACAGCTATACACATAGAGTCCCACGGTGACTGCGTTAACCCTGAACTGACAGAAATAAGCAAACGTATCTCTTGGTTTGTCTTTGCATTAAAGGAAAACCCCCTTTAATAATATCTCAGCATCTCCTGTGTCTGTCTGAGGCTTGCTTTAGACAGACCATGTCTCTGTTTCCTTTCTCTGTGGGAAATTCTGCCTTTTCACACCTTACAGAGGGCAATTAAAAGGAATCAGTTAAAGTCAGACTTGTGAAGGCAGCGATCCAACAAAGAGGGGGTGAATGAGTGAGGCTGCTTATCATCATGGAAGCTGAGAAGCTTTTATTGCCTAAACAGTCTTTTTCAGGCACGGGACTGACAGCCACGGGCAACCTAGGAGGACGTGGTGAGGCAAAGCCTGTGCACTTAGGCCTGCTCTCCGGCTTTATCTCCTGCAGGCTGGTGTGGGGCTCAGCTGTTCAGTCAGGTGAGACTGAGAAGCAGCGTGCACCCGCTGAGGCAGACAAGCTGCCTTATCTTCCCTTTGCAAACTGGAGCCCAAAGCCAAATCACCGCCAGTCACAATGCTGCATATAACTACGATCTGCATGGCCAGCCTTCCAGATTTTTGTTTTGTTTTGTTTTGTTTTGTTTGAGATAGGGTTTCTGTGTTGTAACTCTGGCTGTCCTGGAACTCACTCTGTAGACCACCAGGCTGGCCTCGAACTCACAGAGATCCCCCTGCCTCTGCCTCCCGAGAGTTGGGATTAAAGGCATGTGCCACCACTGCCCCGACTCTTGACTGTTTTTGGTACATTTTCTTTGGGGATAAGATAGAAACCATTAAACACAGTCTATGATTCACTGGTTCTAGGACAGGTCTGTTCCTCCATCTCTAGGCAATAAAGAAAGCGGTCACTGGACTTTGTGTCTATGCAGAGAGCTGCGTTGTTATCCTGAGAGCTCCAGGACAGGGTTTCCTCATCCCAGTATCTTCTAGAAGCCCATCTTCTGCTTGCTACAAAAAAAGGTGCCATCATTCTTGGATTTTTAGACAGGGTCACCTGCCTTTTTAACGTAGGTCCTGGGGATTGAACACAGATTCACACATGTAACAAGTACTTTACCAAGGGAGTTATTGCCCCAGCCCCTCCCCGCTTGCCCTGGGAGGGGGTGGGTGTGGGTTCTACATTCAGAACCTAGGGGCTCATGCTTATCAGGCAAGCACTCTCCCTGAGTTACTCCTCCCAGATTTACCCCATGACTGCCTCCCAACTCCGTGACCCCCTCCCAAAGTTCACTGAGTTCAGTTCATATAGTACAAGTCTGTATATGAATGAGTGTGGCACCATCTACTGGATCGTGGTCAACCAACCGGGAACCACATCCCTAAAGAAACCCGACTCTCCCTCCCCTAGGGGGCCATTAATTGCCAATGGCTCTTCAGATCAAGGTGGGGTCTGGTGATTTTCCCCTCCCCGTTGCCTAGTGTGATCTGTGCATGTCTTGTGCAGGCAACCGTGGCTGCATGAATTCACACGTGCAATGCTTGCCTGTCCTATCTGTGCAGTGTCCTTTATTTCCCAGGTTCAGAGACAGTAGGCTGGAATCAGAACTGAATTCAGGTATAGGAGAGTCGTCTGCACTGTGATGGTTGGTGTGTGTGTGTGTGTGTGTGTGTGTGTGTGTTGGGGGCGGGCACTGGGTGCTATCTAGGTGAGTGATGTCTAAGCCGTTTACAAGCGCACCTAAGGGTTCTGAACTGCTCACCGACTAGGGCCAGGTCTTTTCCATAATCAAGAGAACTTGGTTTTGGTCCAGGCACCTCTGCTTACCAGAGTGTGAATTTATTATAGTCATAAAGTCAGAGAACCACAGAAATCATCTAGTTTACTTCAACGTGCTCACTTTGCAGATGGAAGAAACAAAAAAGCAAAATCTCGAGAACAGAAACGGTCAAGGGCCGTCAGCTACAGAACGCCGGTCCCCATCGAGAAGTTGCGCGTTCTATCTCTTTCTGTCAGTGCCCACTTTGCCTCATTGTTCTCGTTTCCATAATAGATATAATGACGTTTACGTTCCGACTTAAAACAGAACCTGCTAGAGACAAAATGTACATCAATTAAAAAGCGTTTTTAGAGATTAAAATGTTACAGAGTAGGCAATGCTATTATCTCCACCAGTGATTTTATCCTATGATCTGTCCTGCATATTAAGTAGCCTTCAGGCGTAGGATTTTAATGCCAGGAGGGTCCTTAGGGGTCATCCCTTCCAAACCCTCATTTTGCAGACAAGGATACCGAGGTCCAGAGAGGCCTATGTGACTCGCAGAAGGTCACACTGATCAAAGAAATTCTCCTGTATTGTGCTTCCCGGAGGATCCACATCTCAGGGAGTGGCTCCCTTGAAACGCTTCCCTAAAATGAGGCTGAGGCTGTTGTCTACTTCCCGTGTAATTTCCCCTCTGGAATTTGACATCACAAACAGAAGCCCAAAGCCAGATGCTTGATAGCCCCTAAATGGAGGCTGCTGGATGCTAAGCAACCTCTCTCCATCTTTTCCGAGGGTCACCGTGTCTGCTCCAAAGCCATCAATTTTTGTTTTTTTGTTAGCTTATGTCCAAACTGGAAATTATGAAAGTGATTTTGAAGCAGGCTACTTATGGAAAACTGTAAGATATAGTGTTTCTAGATTTTTTTTTTCCCCCAGGAATTATGCGGTTAAATGGTGATAATTGGCATACTTCTGGTCAATTTTTAGCAGAACAGAAAACTATAAATATAAAGAGAAAGACTCTCCTTGAACATATTTCCTTTCTTTTAAGAGTAGAATTTCTTTCTCTCACATTATAAGCAATCGTTTGTCATTGTAGAAAAAAATTTAAAAAATATTTCTTTTTTTTTTTTCCCTGAAATTACAGAATACTCTGGGTTCATCTTGTATATTTCTTCCTCAATCCTAAAGCCCATCTCTTCTCCAAGGAGCCCCGGATCTTTAGACTGGAGAATGGATCTAGAAACCAAGATTTGGGATGCAAGTTGTGCCCTTGGCTAACAGACCAAGGAAATTTGTATGTGTATATTAACTGTCATGCATGTATCCGTAAGTACGTCTGTTCTGCCTGTACGAAGAGTGACATGAGCCTTTGTTGATGTCTACAGCTTTAAGTCGTCACCACATAGATCACTGTAGCCCCTTGACTTGTTTATCTTGAACTTCCCACTCCGCTAATGAGGAACTTGGCTGGCACCGTCTGCTATTCATTTATGAAACTGTTCAGTTCTTGTTGACGTACACAGCAATGCTAGAATTCTTAGTCAATCCATTTTCATTATCATGGTTTTTTTTTTCCTGTTCACGTCAGCAGTTATTAGAGCAGTGATAGCACGCATACCTAACATTGAAAATAAAAATTTAATCGAATTCTTTAACGTACAGCTGATAAACCTTAGAACATTTGAACTTCAGCTGTCTGCCCATCTTACGGCGTGACACGGTACTTTAATTCTACGTATGCACGTGCGTTCACACACCTGAACGCAGACATTATCGCGTACGGTTCAGCTTACACGTAACTCTGTGTGTAGATTTCTTCCTTTGCCACTCTTCCTCAAATCTCAGCTTTTAATCCGAGGTAGCTTTTCTTTCGTTTGAGTTGTGTCTTTCAGCATTTCCTTCGGTGAGAATCTTCTGATCGTGAATTTCAACTGTAGCTTGTGTGAAGAGTTGTGTTTTTTTTTTTTTGTCTCTTATTCTTGACAGACGATCTTGCTAGGTTGCAAAATTTTGGCTGCTACAGAGTTTCTTTCAGCTCCCTGAAAACCACAGCTTCCCGTGTTGTCTTCCCTGTCCTACAGACGTCATCTGCTTCCTACCATGCACGGAGGGTAATCTACCTCTAGTCCTTTCTATAAATTTCTTTTGGATATTGTTTCTACTGTCTCAGTTTGGCCGTGTCGGATCCCTCCCTGGCATTTGAATGTGTACATGTGTGTGTGCGTGTGGGCACACACACACACACACACACACACACACACGCATGCACACTCATGCACACACGCACGTGTGCACACACAAGCACACACATGCAAACCACCCTCTGAACACAGCATGCTTTTCATTTATTCGGATGGGTTTTCTAAGCCTTGGTGGGTTGATTTCACACATCAGGTCTAAAAATCTCAGATGTTACTCCTTTAAACATCCCCTCTGTTCCCTTTCCCCTCTCCTTCAGATTATGCTCCTCTGTGTTTGTGTTCCACCTGGAAAACGCCATTTGCTTGTCTAATCTCCCTCTTCAGCTATGCCAAATGCGCTGTCCAGGGTAACAACTGAGCTCTTATATCTTTTTGTTTTGTATTTTCATATCCAGAAGTGCTGATCTTTTCCCCCCAGATCTATGATAGCCAGCTGTTTCTAGTTTCCTACTGCTTCTGACAGTCTCTTCCTCTTACCCGTGCAGCTGTAGCAATGGTGGTTGTTTTATATTAGTTTATAATTGAACTGTCTACTTTCGCTTCTGTTTAGTCTCCATGTACATCTGGTTACCTTTAATAACTGGCTTGCCACTGCTCTGGAAAATTATTTGACCAGATTCCTCTAGTTCAAGGACGAATGTGCTTCCTGGGCTTCCTACAGAGTGCCTTTCAATCTTGTTTCTGGCCCATTTCGTGCAAGGTGTGCTTGAGAATAGGGGGAAACAGGTAGTTTTTAGTGTATCGTCCCAGACTTAGTGCCTCTGATCACGAGGATGCCTTGGGCAGGAACTTTTCTCTTCTTGCTCTGCACAGCCACACGACAGAACCTAAGCAGTTACCGCTGGCAAATAGTCTCAGGGCAAATGTTCTGCTCAGCACAATTGTGATTTAGGCTCCATGTAATAACATTGTGCCACCTGAATTTTTGTTTTAACATTATAGTTGTCTCCTAGTCTTATCAAAACTGCTTTTTATTTTTGTTTTCATTCACAGTGATAACTTGTACAATTATTTTTTTAAACAAAATTATCTACCATCAGTAAATTGTGACTGTTCTTTTAGATGTCTTATGATGGAAAAGTGAAAATATCTAATGAGCACAATTAAAACTTCAACTTGCGGTTGGAAAACAGAAAATTGGTTGTAATAATTATAATAGGCGAATCACAGAAACATGTCAATGCCAGGCTGTAGTAGAGAAGATTAAATAGAAGGGCATGTTGAGAGGTGCCTGTCGCTAGCTGGATTTTGATTTCTGGATTATCTTTCTGTGGTGTGCGCTGGTGTGTATGTCTGGACTTTTCCCTGGTCTCTGTATGTGTGTATATGTGTGTGTGTGCTGGTGTGTGTGTCTGGACTCTTCCCTGGTCTCTGTGTGTGCGTGTGTGTATGTGTGTGTGTGTGTGTGTGTGTGTGTGTGTATCTGGACTTTTCCCTGGTCTCTGTGCGTGTGTATATGTGTGTGTGTGTGCTGGTGTGTATGTGTGTTCCAGATAACAACATCAGGTGTCATTTCTCAGCAGACAGATACCTTATTTTCTTGTCCTTGGGCTTGTCAATTATGCTAGAGTGAGCCTCAGGGGTCCACCTGTCTGCCTCCCCAGTTCTGGGATTACAAGTGTTCCACACTGTGACTAGCTCTAATCATAGGCTTTGTGGACTGAACTCAGTTCCTCAGGCTTGTATGGCAAATTTTTTAATGGCTGATCTTCCTCCCTAGCTTCGGGACCACCGTCTTTTGTTCGGTATGGGCACTCTGTAGAGTTTCTTGCCGTTCTAACGCTAACAGCAGCCACCGGAGAATGCTGCCTGCTCCGATGTGCACCAGGTGACAGTTTTCAGGCCAGACACCTTCACTGTAGGACTGTAAACTGTTACAGCGATTCTGAGGACAAATTCAACCGCACATAGTGCAATTTAAGCGTATAGCTACCCTGGAGCCCGTAGTTCCACTTCTGAATAATGTTTCCAGAGAAACGCTCACACAGACAGCTAAAGATATGTACATGAGAGTGTTTGTAGAGGAAACAAAAAAAAAAACCAAAACTGGAGGCAGTCCAACTTTTCATTCCTAGAAGAGTGGAGAACTAAAGCACGGCATGGGCAGATGACAGGATGCCACCGGGGAGCCAGAAGGAGTGAACGAGAATCTGCAAATAGAAATTTCTCAAGTACACATTGTTAGAGTGAATAAACAAAAATGAGAGATCATGGCTTCCTCATGTCTGTCGCTGTTAACAAACCAGCCCGGACTTACTGCTTTCTAACCCTTGCTTGCTACCTCAGCGTTTTGGGCTGGCCTGAGTTGGGTAATTCTGCTAGTCTCTTCTGACCTCAGTCAACGCCCCTAGTGTTGATTGACGGTGTGCGCCGACTGTCTTGATTCTCTAAAATGGCTTCATCCGCAAAACTGATCATTGGCATTAGCTCCTCGTGTCTGGGAGGACCTCGTGCCTGTAACAACTGGTGGGTTAGCTCAGGTTTTCCTTATGTGGTACTAGACGACATACCAACACCAAGAGAAAGAAAGCCGTGACAAACAAGGTAGTATTAAGCCTTTGCCTGAATCATGTTTGCTAAAGTCCCATAGAGCGAGTCATATGCCGAACTCTTGGGACCAGAGATAGAAAGGGTCCTCGAGGGTCCGAATAATGGTATGTGCTTCATTTTGTGTTTGACTGCAGTGTTCTCCACTGTAGGACAAGACTTGTTTTAAGGTGAATTGTGTCATTCCCCCGTTCATATATTGTAGCTCTCTGGGCATGGTCACACACACACACACACACACACACACACACACACACACACACACACACACTGTAGTAGTTCGTTGCTGTAATAGTTCAGCCAGGAAGACAAGGAGGCATTTTTCAGAGGTGGAAACCCTGCCAGACCTCAGCAGAGGGAGCCACCATCCTGGCCAGAGCCGTCCTGGATAGTGGAACCTCGAGTGTCTCAGCTCAGGTGTTTTTATTCTTTCAGAACTCCTCGGGTAGTTTACTGGTAGCACACGCAGATCATTAGCAATTAAACAACCCCCACAGAAATCCAAAACCTGCAAACAATACAGAACACCCTAGAACAGCCCCTCACCCAACAGTGCATAAAACAATTATTTTATATATAACTAAAAATAAATTTCTGCAACACACACACACACACACACACACATACACACACATATATGTGTGTGTATGTGTATATATATATATGTATATATATACACACATCAAGCCTATATCCCCAGCACTTGGGAGGAAGAGGCAGGAGGATTAGAACTTCAAGGTCGTCTTTGGCTCCACAGTGAGTTTGAGTCCGGTCTAGGCTACGGGAGCTCCTATCTCAGTAACTCTCAACAGCGACAGGGTGCAAAATCTCAGATGAATCCTGTCCTGGGGGAGGGGAAATCAGTTTTCTCTAGGGACGTGGCCTCTACGATGCTGCCTCTGCCCCAGTAGATGGCCCTGCACTCATGCGCATACTGGCAGAACTAACTGGACTCAACGGGTCAAGGATAGAACACACACAGTTGGGAGGGGGAGGTGGTGGGTGGTATGGGAGGAACAGGAGGGGAGAGAATGGGGTCTGAATTTGATCAAACTTCATTATGTGCGTATGTGAAATCCTCAAATGCTAACACATATTGCAAATGTTGGAGCTTTAACCCTTACAGCTCAGAATATAATAATATTAAAGATAAGGTATTTTTTTTAAAGATGTTATTTAATATGAGTATCTTAGGATTGACTCTTTTTTTTTCTTGTATGAGACAGAGTCTCACTGTGTAGCTCTGGCGAGCCTGGAACACACACTTCATTGACTCGACTGGCCTCATCCTCACAGAGCTCTGTCTCCCTCTGCCTCCTCAGGGTTAGGGTTAAAGATGTGCACCACCACATCTGGCAGAGTGAACTCTTAAATAGTAGGCTTTAACCTAGTGTGGTACGTGCCCTCAGAAGGAGAGACCGCTGGAACAGCCAGGGGATCTAGGGCTGTGCACACCAGGGCGAGGTCACGAGGGTGTGGGGAGGAGACGTTCACCCACAAATCAGACAGGGGCCTTGGAAGAGATCAACCACACTGACACTTGGATCTTGGACTTCTAGTCTACGGAACTGTGAGGAAATAAATGCAGGCTGCTTCATACGCCTGGCCCATGACGTTTTATTATGTCAGAAATAATGATGTTAGGAATATTATGTCAGAAAATGAACATAATGTTATTCAGGTAAAAATAGAAGACGTTCACTGAGAAGTCCCGCGAGGAATGTTCTATAGACAATATAGAAATTGAGTGAACTTATGTGTATGCTAAACCCCAGAGTAAAGGTGGTCGGTAGGACAGAGAAACAAAGGAGATGCCAATTTAAGAAGGTTCTGATGGGATGGACGGTGTACCTTGTGCCAAAGAAGGTGATCAATCCTAGCGAATAGACGTGAGCTCCAAATAGTAGAATAAAGTAAAATAAGTGTAATTTCCCCAGATGGAAGCAGAATTGTTAACACACAAGAGATTCTCAAATGATTTAACCCTTTCCAGGAAGATGCCATTGCTTGCACTTACGGGAAAGGAAACGGAGACCAACACAATACCTGTAAACTGCCCCCAGGGGCGTAGCAAGGGGAGGTTGGAAGGGGGTGAGCCCGATCTCTCTGCGTCTCGCCTCACCTCACCTGGGCAACTTTTCAGATGACTGTTGACTTAGCTACCTGTGCTCCTCCGCTGCTTAGCCTGCTCTTTGTAGCTGCGTTTGGTTCCCTTTGCTCACAGCTGCCAGTGTTGTTTCTCATCCACCCCACTCTTCGCATCCTGCTTGGCTTTCTGCCTTTGCTGAAGGTTCTGATTTGCAGCCTGGCTCTTACATGTGGTGTTCTGGCAGCTCCAACTTGCTTTTCTCTCTCCCTCTTCCTCTCCCTCTCCCTCCCGCTCCCTCTTCCTCTCTCTCACCTCCTCTCCTCTCCTCTCCTCTCTCTCTCTCTCTTTCTCAGAAGGCTCCTAGGTTGTATCTACAGATCACAGAGTCTGCGGGGCAGGGGGTGGGGATGGGGATCCAAAAGCAGGAGAGAAAAAGAAGGAAGACAATGGATGGGAAGAAACAAGGTCTACCCTAACTCCCTCAGCTGTGGGCACCTAGAAATACATGATCTATTTAAAAAGAAGGCCAATGAGAGCGGATGGTAAGATGGGAGAAAATTCCAAAAGCTGATTGCCTGTTCTTGACATTGGCTGGCATGGTTTACATCACAGACATTGGGAATATGCGGCAGTTCTGGTCTTGCTGTCTGGGAGGCTGGTTTGTCAGAGCACGGACTGTAAATTTCTTGCATGTAAACAACGTAACACTGCAAGATCTGAGCTCAAATCAAAACCTCCTAAAGTTTTTAATCAATAGTTGAGGGGAATGATATCACATTTTTTTCTTGCGTTTTGATCGTTTGGGTTTTCAAAGATGAGTAATCTTGTCACCCTCATTGAAACGCTGTGAGAAATAGAGGAAACAGAAAGCATTCACGAAAAGAGTTAGTTAGCGCTGTGTACACAATGGGTACTTGAATTAGTCTAGAGGGAAGAGAGCAGAAAATGCAGATGTTACAGTGTTACCTTGACTTACTGCAGACTGAGATGAGTGTTGTTTCTTTGTCCCTGTTTTGGGATGATTAGATTCACAGGGTGATGTTTTTCTGACCCGTCTTGGGCATGTCAGATTTCAGAGCCAGCTTCTTCAACCACCATGCGCTGCTGGTAAACAGTCATGACTGCTGAGTGAGGAAAATAGATTCAGTGAGCGTGATTACACGGGGCATGCGCGTCTGCTTGTTCAATTAGGTGTGAGGTCATCTGGAAAACGGAACCCTTGCATCAGTTAATGTGGAGTTGCTGCTTTGGTGACCTCTCAGGGGCCGGCTGAGATCTTTGCCATAAATTGCGAGTCATGTTTTATGCAGTAAAGTCACTCTACAATCCTGTGGGGATTAGAGTCTTCCCAGAAGAGGGTCTTCAGCTAAACCACCTTAAAGCTCAATCTTCATTCCAAGATCCTATTAGTCGACCTTTGAGATAGCATTGATAACTGCCTGTCACTCTGCGATCAGTCTCTCTGTCTCTCTGTCATCTTCTAAGCCTAGCCAGTTCCTTTAAAGAATATATGAAGTGAAGTCTCTCATTTCATCCCAGTCTCCGTGCTCAATCAATTATGCTGTATCTGGGCCAATAGAAGATACCAATGTATCTTGGGGCTGGTGAGATGGCTCGGTGGGTACAGTGTTTGTCGTCAAGTCTGATGACCTTGGTTCAGTCCCCAGAACCCAGAGGTTGAACGGAGAGAACGGACTCCCTCTAGTTGTCCTCTGACTTCTGGGTGTTTGCCATTGCTCATGTTCCAACACAAAATAAATAATAAATGTAAAATACAATCTGGAGGCTGGAGACACGGCTCAGCAGTTGAGAGCACTTGCTGCTCCTGCAGAGGATCCAGGTTTGGTTCCCAGCACCCACATGGTAGTTTACAACTGTATGAAATTCTAGTCCCAAGGGATCCAAAGCCCTTTTCTGACCTCCATGGGCATGAGGCACATATGTAGTTCACATACATACATTCAAATACTCATATACATAAAAATAAAATAAGCAAATAAAAATTTCCAACTGAAAAAATAATCTATTCACACTGCATTTCAAATAAAGACAAAATTTTATTCTCCTTTGATATTTTGTCTCCTGGCTGGTATCCTGCAGAACATAAGCAACACAAAAAACTTCCTCTTTCCCTTCTGTGGGGAAGCAACTGAGAAAATGGATTTCACTTCCCGACCTCTGGCTTTATTTATTCAGCAGCTCTACATTCTAATTTATT
Source organism: Cricetomys ansorgei (assembly GCA_026225945.1). NCBI lineage: Eukaryota > Metazoa > Chordata > Mammalia > Rodentia > Nesomyidae > Cricetomys > Cricetomys ansorgei. The sequence goes on from JAMJFZ010002927.1 coordinate 3,286,651, forward strand.
ATTTTTTTTGAGAATTTCATACACTAGTACCATATTTGCATCATTTTTACCCCACCCAACTCTTCCTGTATTGAATTAGTACAGCGACAGGGGCAGCTCACCAAGAGGGACAAGGAGGCAAATTCATATCTGCAAACTCTGCCAGACCTCACCATCATGGCCAGTGCCGTACCCAATCAACAGTGGAACCCCGAGCATCTGAGCACTGGTGTTTTGTTGAGTCAGCAGTCCTCAGGTGCAGACCATCAAGCAATCGAACATTCCCACAGAAACCCAACACCTGCAGGCAATACAAAAATGCAAGGCTTAGGCTAGCCCCTCACCCAACAGTGGCATAAAACAATTTTTTAAACACAACTAAAAATTAACGTCCAAAACACTGTATCCCGCCCACTTTATCTCAAATTCACGATCTCTTCTTTAAATATTGTTACATATATATGCATATACACCTGTGTGCATGTTAAATACAGCTTACTGGGTCCAGTTAGTGTTGTTTATAAGCATACATGTTTTGAGCTGACCAATTGGGATTGATTGACCTATCATGGAGCTTTTCCCTGGATAAGACTAGTTTCCTTTCTCTTAGCAGTCATTAATTGCCTGTGGCTCTTCATCTAGGGGTGTGACCTTGTAATATTTTCTGCATCTGTGCTGGCTAGTCAGTTTGTGTGCTCACTATCCAGGTCTTGTTATGGCGACCACTTGTCTGCTGCAAAAAGAATCTTCTTTGGTGAGAGGTGAGAATTACAGTTCTCTCAGTATACGGATAAGTATTTAGAGTGCATCTAGAAACTATCCTGGTTTAGGGAAGTGGCAATCGTAGGTTCTCCTGGGTTCTTGGCCTTACCAGCAGGGGATGATTTGTTAGGTTTACAGTACAGGACCGCGGATTCTTTCATTGGATCTATTCCCTGGGTGGCAGCTAAGTCATTGGCCACCGACTAAGCTCTGTGGGTGAGTCTGCGGGTCTGGGCAGGTAGGAGGCTGAGAGCCTTGTGAGAGAAGGGAGATGGTTTTCAGGGAAACAGCTCAGTTAATTGAAGCAAGGGTGGTCACATTCATAGGGCAGAGGGCAGTGTTATTGGTTAAGACAGTGGTACTGGGGCAGCCCCATTTGCACACCTAGATGGTCGTATTGTCATTTGGTTGGGACCAAAATCCTGGAGGAGCCTCCTCTGCATGGGGAGTGGTCGCACAGAGGGTAGAAGAAGACACCTCATCAGGAAATGGGCCTAGATCATCGCTTCCCAGCCACAGCTAAGCATCAACCAGGACACATTCCTTTATCAGTGACATGCTGTAAAACACGGCAGCATTGGAAATAGCTGGGATTTGTCAGAGTGCAAAAGGGGAGCAGCTGAGTGAGCAGCACTCTGGGTGAGACTTCTGGGGTTCAAACCATCCTTCAATCCCCTCTTAGCTCTAGGACAGCCCCACAAAGTACCAGACATTAATTCCTTCCTGTTGAATGAGCCTTACGTCCAACTAGACAAATATAAGTGGACTACAGCCCCATCGGGAACATTCTGCCATGCTGGTCTTTGTTGTTTTACAGCTGGGTAGAACTATTGATTGCTTTCTGGCAGCTGGAATAGCATCTTTTGATACTCTGGGACCTAGTTCTCAGGCAGGAGGATTCTAGGTCAGTTCCAGCTCAATTCATCTAATTCGTCCTATGTCCAAAGTATTTGTGTTGTGTCTCCAGCAGAGGCCCTTACCTTCAAGTTTTAAGAGGCCAACTGCAATAGCCTATATTATTTTAGAAGTTTCTTTCACTCCTCTGATCAGCAATTCAAAGCACTTTTTTTTTTTTAAAGATAAGTAGGCTAGGCTGGGTAGCCAGAGAGCCTCAGCCTGTCTCTGCCTACCCAGTGCTAGGATTACGAGTGCATGCCACCAAGCCTGGTCTTTACCTAGGTTCTGGAGACGAGACTCAGGTCCTTGTGACTACAGGGCAAGTTCTTTGCCAAGTTAGCTTCCTAGTCCAGGTACACTCATTCTCCCCCTCCCTCCCTCGCCTCGTTCCTTCTCTTCCTTCCTGTCTTCTTCCTAACCTTAATGAAATGATGTATTTAATAGGTGACTGACAAACCACTGATGTTGTCTGGGGGAAGTTGCTGAAGTATCCTCCTGACAACCCAGAGTAAACCAATGGGGCCAGTCTGTTTTCAGAGCAGAACTTATCAGATACGGGGAGTAAGTCTGAAGCCTTGACTTGAGAATCGAGCCTAGAAATATTTTGTTATTACCCTCTAATTACTGATAATTAAAATTGCCCCTTATATGTATAACCCAGGTTGCTGGAGTTTTTTTTTTAAATTAACACATGTTAATTACTCAAGGGTTTCATTAATTTCACATTAATTGCAGCAGTGGGTCTCAGAATGACAATTCAACATCTGCCAGTGACATATCTGATCTTACACGCCCCTGTGCTACTCTCCATAGCCCTCTGCCTCAGTCCCATCCCTCTCCTCTTTCCAGTAGTCCTCCAGCTCCTACTTTCGTTCTCTCTCTCTCTCTCTCTCATACACACACACACACACACACACACACACACACACACACAAACACACACACAAGAGAAAACCTGGTGATTGTCTTTCTGAGTCTGGCTTATTTTGCATAATATGATCTCAAATTTTATCTATTTTTTGCAAGTGCTGATATGTATTTGAAAAAAAAAAACCAAAAAACCACACACACACACAATAGTTTAAGCTAGCAAAGAAATGCAAATCAAAACTACATTCAGATTCCATCCCATTCCAGCCGGAATGGTTATCACCAAGAGAACGAAACTCAGAATTTCGATGAGGATGCAGGGAGGAAGGGAGCTCCACCTTGTGAGGGGAAATGGGAGTGATCTCAGCCACTGTGGTTGTGAGCTGCCGGGAACCAGACTCTTCTGCAAGAGCAGCAAGCACTTTTAATTGCAGAGCCGCCCCTCCAGCCCGCCACCTGAGCATCTTTATGAACCTAATGCTTCTAGAATTGGATGGCCAGATAGCCCTAGACATCCTCCTGTCTCTGTCCATCCAACTTTGGGGGTACAGGTACCTTTTATTTTGTGTGTTCCAGGGATCCAGTTTAGGTCTTCACGCTCATTTGGGAGCTGTCCAGCAGAGCTTCTGCTGACGTTACATCCAAGATGATGGTGTATGACACACAGGGACTCTCTTTGGGGGAAACAAAACAAAGCCCAAAACAAGCAAACAAACAAAAACAAATAACAAAAAAGCAAGCCAACAGGCAAAAACTACAACCCCCTAAAATATTTTTTAAAGAAGAAATACTGACAAGTCCAATCTTGTGCACGTCCTCTGCAGATCATCACAGTTGCTGAGTGTTTGCAATGCACGTGTCATGCCCCGGTGTTCCGCACCGTCTCACCCCTTCTTTGGACTCGACATTCTTTAGTGAATGTACTCTGTGTGTGTGTTTGACTTAAAGTTTTTCAGAACAGTGCGTTCTCCTATCTCTTTCCCTACCCTGGCCACTCTTCCTAGGATCCAGCCTCAGATCCAACAGCACCCTCAGGCCCTGTTAGTTATTCCTCATGACTCTTCTCCTAATCTCTGCACATCACCCCCCCCCAACACTCAGCCAGAAGCACTCTGGTACTGGTGATAATTGTCGTTAGCCCCACTACCTCCTCCTCTCTTCCCCTTGCTGTTTCTCCTGGACCCAATCCCAGAAGCAAACAGCACCAACAGATGCTGCTAGTAAGTCCCCTTGGTCCTACGCTCCCATTCCACCTGTCTCAGTACCTTGCCCAAGCAACTACCCACACTGCCACTGGCATTTAGGTACCTTGGCTCTGCCCGTCCTGAGGCCTCCTTTATCCAGAATACGACAAGCGAACTCATCAAAAGGACTTAAATACCAAAGAAAGTCCAGGCTGAAATAAGTATGGAAATGAAAAATTTAACAAATTAATGAAAAAAAAACCCTCAGTGTAAATCCTTACCAATAGAATGGATCAAGTAGGCAATAGAATATCAGGATTTGAAGAAAAGGCAGAGGAGTTAGGCTTCTCAAAAGAACTGACAAATTTTTAAAAACTCTTGAAAATAATATGCAGAATCTTTGATGGCCATAGAAGAATAATTCCAGGTCATAGATCAACTATTCAATAAAACCCGAGAGGAAACAAAGGGGATACCCATTCAGAAATAATAGGTTAATAAATATCAAATAAAAAGGGCTGGGAAAGAAACCCTCCACAGCACATTATAGTTAAATGATACATACGCAGAATAAAGGAGTGTTGCAAATTGCAGGAGAGAACTCACAAGTCACATATAAAGGTAAACCCATCAGAATAATAGCTGATTTCTCTATGGAAACTTTAGAAGACAGAAAAACTTCAAACAATGTACCTGAAGCCCAGAAAGACCACAGATGGCAAACCAGACTAATTTACCCAGTAAAACTATCTGCTATAATTGAAAGATAAAAAATACCCTCCCAGGATACGCTGGCTGAAGGAATTCATATCCACCAAAGCAACCATGCAGAGAATACTGAAGCAATACTTAAAACTGAAGGGAAGAATAAACAAGACCAAGAGGAGGAAAGCAGAGAGGTAATTGGTAGAGAAAACAGGACTAAAATCGCTAAAAGCAACAAAATGCTAGCGATTAACACACATCTCTTCAGATCTTCAGATCTGTGTGTAACTTGGACTATCCGAAGAAGCCAGGGAAGAAGGGAGCACTAGAGAGCAGGATGCTTTCAGTGGACGGAGAGCCACTCTTAAGCTGTTCTGAATCCTCACCGCTTTTGGAATAAATGAACCATGATCTGGGAATTTTATCTTCAGGGATTTATTCTCCGTGGGAAAGGAACATGGTCGCAGATAGGTTCACGGTGGTTTGATTTTTTTTTGCTTCTTTGACAATGCAGGTGATGATGGTCACTGTGGGTACATTCCACTGAGCTGGCATTCTGTCAAGGCCTGCACAGATACTGAAGCCAAGTAGGGCCAGGTGTACCAGCGGGTTTAGGAAACACCCACAGGGTTAACCAACTCCCTAGGAAAGTCCAGGATCAGAACCGATTTTTTTTTTCAACATAAATTTTTAGTGATGATTCTAGAGCTCAGGTTCTGGGCGAGTCCCTTTTGATATTTGGAAGTCTGGTTTGGCTTGTTTGGATTGGTGAATATTTTGTGCCTTCAAACAGAGAACACGAGCCAGATGGGAAGTTCATTTCAGAAGAGTCTGGACAGAGTTTTCAGACAACTCTTGGTTTTCACAGGAAAGGCTTCCGGATTCCAGACGCTTTTTCTTCCAGCTGGTATAAGTTTGTTTGAATAATAGCATTCGGAAGCAAGCTACCAGGAAAGAGAGAGAGCCATGCTCAGTACAGTTTATCCTTTTGCTTGATGAAGTGATCCTGCTGTGGAATTAGTTTAACTCTGCCAGGTATGGCCATTCCCGTGCAGGATTCTGGCTTTATAATTCAATCAACCGATTAAACAGCTAGAGTAAACTGAAGATGAGAACAGGGAAGAACTCACCTCTGCAAATACCTGCGTAGTAAACCCAATATGTTAAAGTCATCATTAAGAAGTTCAAGTTCAAGTTCAAGTTCTTCCTTAAGCTCCCTGGTTAAATTCTTTTGCATCTGATAGCACATGATGGCTTTATGGCTTTATGGAAAGCTGACCAACATGGTAACAGAAAGCAAACTCAAATCTGCCTCCCTAGTGACCCTTCTCTATGGAATAGTCTACATTCAGTACCCAACGTCCAGGTGGAGCTTGTGCTTGGTTCTGGTTCGTCTTTTAACTATTGACAATACTCCTTGCTTCAGATCTAGGACTATCTTATGTGCTGTTTCCACAACACCCGCCCCCACCTCAGTTCTGCCCTCTACAGCTGTTCAGGGAGGCTGGCAAATTGCTTTCTAGATTAGATCCTAGGGCTCTGAATTTTGTCCTCAAACCAGCAGGAACTGGTTTGGGAAGCAGGGAGGTTATATCTTACAGCTTGGTTGCAGCTGTTTTCCTCAACCTTTCAAAGCACATTTGTGACCTGGGTGCAAATCCGGGCTCCGTGGTGAAGCCTGTTGTGGATTCCACTTGATCATCTCGTTTCCCAAATGGGGATGACAGTAGCTGTGGGCAGGAGGGGCTGCTGTGTTGGATCTATGGCCCCGTCAGAGCTAGGGAAGGAGTCGAATGTAGCTCAGTGGTAGAGTATTTGCCTAGTATAGAAGAGGTCCTGGGTTCACTCCCCAGGACTTCACTTTAAAAAATAGAGTAGACAAAACTCATCCTAATTTCTAGCATGCTGCTCATTCTATTGAATGTCTTTTTAAAAATATTTTTTGTTACATTTAGTTGTGTGTGCATGATGCAGGTGTACACGTCATGGCCACTATGTAGAAGTCAGAGGTGAACTTGCAAGGGTGGCTCCTTCTATCCTGTGGGTCCTGGGGCTCGAACTTGTGTCCTCAGCTCTGTCAGTAGACACTCGTTGAGTAAAGGTCTGCACAACTACAAATTCTGAGCAGTAGTGCTTGTGCTGCGGACACTAAAGGCGTGAGCTCCCGCTGTGTTCCTCCTCATAGGCTTTCACACATTTTTGCTCTTAGTGGTGCTGAATCTCTATTTTACCAAATAATTCAACCGAGTCAGAAATGTGTTTGCTCTTAGTGTTGCCTCCACTTATGGAAACATGGAAAAATTGAGTGTCTCTATTTTATAAATGCTTTTAGAAAAAAGATTAGCATAGCTCTTGGTGAAATAGGGGTGACACACGCCTCCTCCATAGGACGGCTGAAGGCATCGCTGTGGAAACGCTTTCACAGAGCTCTGCACGCTGGGACGGGATCACAGTTCTTATTAGTCATCGCTATTATTAGTGCAGTTTCAAACGAGCTGCCATTGCGTGCGTGTCACTCTGCCTCAAACCTCCGCCCCTAGTTGCTAGTGCATCCCCACCGACTCCCAGATCCAAAGTGATCAGTTTCTAGAGCATTTGACGTCAACTATTCAGAATGTGAGGCCCGCTCTCGTCTTGCTCAGGATTTGTCTCTGCGGATAGATTCAAAATCAACTCACATGAGAAGACAAAGCGCTCTCGCCTTAGAAGCACCGTAAGGGTAAATGAATCATGGCAGATTCATCTTGGTTTCAGTGTACCAGGTGAAAGCTAGGTGTCTCCTTATTCAGGCCTAATCCTGGATCTAGAGGCAGTGAAATTAAGCCCAGGGCTGAAGCCTCTGGGTCTGTTTAATCTTGGGAGAGGAACTGTTCTCTGGGATCCCTGGCTTGGCAGCGCTTAATTCATTCTAAGGAGTGTGTGACCTCAGCCCTGAGCGTCCCTCAGATGGAACTAGCGGGCGCTCATCTCCGTCTCTTGGTTAATCAGTTTCATCATCGTTCTAAATTCTCATCTTTGATTGAATCTGCCTTTGCTGGCAGGCAGCAAGCAGTAACACGTGTGAGCTGGACAGCCCTCCGCATGAACTAGCGTTCTGGAAGCAGCCTGGTGGGCAGGTGATGTCTCCCCTGGAATTATTTCCCAGAGTCCTTTGATGTTGGGACACTTAGTAAGTTGAAATGTCACTTAGGAATTCCCCCGGGGTGTTAGACAACTGGTCAGTGACTCTAAGATGGCAGGACCTGACTCTATTCCAAGCATATTCTTCCCCTTTGAAGAAATGACTTAGGGGGGAGGAGATGGGGAATGCATAGGGGGCTTGCATTCTGGGTCTGTCTCCTGCCCATTCTTGCTATAGAGCTAGGGCGCTAACATACTAACACAAGCAGCAGTCACTAAGCCATTTATATCCTTACCACTCAAAATGTGGCCCATGGAGCAGCGTCATTTCCTGGAATCTTGTAAGGAACTCAACTGTCATGCCACACTGTCTATCTTCAACCAAAGACTCCTCAGTAATTTGAACATTCTAGAAAGCTTGGAAAGCACCTGTAATCATTTTCTCTCTTCCTTGGAGTGATGCTGGGGGAATATTCATTATGTGGACACCATCTCTAGTTATTCTGACAGATGCTTAGCTTTCCATGGAGCGTTACAGGGTCAAGAGGTCAGGTAGCTTTCTCATTATCAGATCAACCGAAAGGGCTGAAAGCCTAGGCTTCCATCAAAGGAGGTCTCTTACCACTATGGAATCAGAAGGCTTAAGTGAGATACTACTGCTTAAGTGAGATACTACTAACCTACCTTCAGAGGGGGCAATACAGTTGGCCTTCTGTAATGACAGGCTTTTTTGTTTTTTGTTTTGTTAGTTTTGGTCAAATGTGATTAAAAAATATTCAGGAAAAATACTTTTTCTATATGGACTTCAGGAAAAATTCATATAGAACATGTACAATTTCTTTCTTTTGGACAGGCATGGTGACACATGCCTTTAGTACCAGTGCTGGGGAGACAGAGGGAGCAAGATTTTTATGAGTTTGAGGCCAGGTGGCCTACATAGCAAATCCAGGACAGCCAGGACTACACAAAGAGACTCTGTCTAACACAAACTAATGAACAAACATACAAAGAAAAACCCAACAGAATTCTTTCTTTTAAGACCATTCTTCTCTAAGTACTACAGACTAGTGACTATCTATATAGCAGTACTTTGTAGTAAGCATTGGAAGTGATCTAAAAGTGTACGAGAAGGTAGGTTATATAAACCTGTGCCCTGTGGATACTGAGGAACAGCTGTATATGCTGGTGGCATTCTCTGTTCCTTTTCTCTTATCATTTTCCCATTTGTAGGTTCTCCCTTTGGTCTGCGCTAGATAGGATGGGTACACACTAAGCTCCGGCTTTCCACCATGATTGTGCCTTGGAGGGAACACAGTATGCTGACATTAGGTATCCTAAAGCATCTTTGGTCAGGTGAGGCTGGTTCTGCTTCCTTTCCATCCCTTTGTAAACAGCCCAGTGCAGCCAGAGTGAGGAGCGATTCCCTGATAGGACACCATCTTGCTTCCTTCTTCTGGACAGAGGTGTGGTGAATTCAGGACTCTATCCCTTATTCCACTTTTAATGTCACATAAGTGGGCCAGTTTGGAGGAACCTTGTGGTTTCACGATTTATTTTATTTGAAAAGGTGAGTGTCTTTAATTTATAAATATTTTAATGGATGGGTGTGTTTATAGTTAGCCTCTAGCTTTTATGGTTTTGGTTTCTCAGTAACAAGGATGCTAAATCACAAAAGATGGGAGGACTGGGGAAGGATTCAAAGAAGAAAGAAGACAGGGAACTTGGATGAAATAAACAAACCCAGAGCCCATCATTTATAGACCCACATCTTTCAAGTGTGAGCACCTCACATCCTGGTCGGTGATCCTCAGAGGACAGGTTAGATAGAGAGCATGTGACACTGAGCTATCTGGTCAACCTCATCTCAGGCGTTAGGCTCAAGCAACCATGGGGAAATGACTTGGGGACAAGTCAGACAACCTCTGAGGCAACTGGGGAAGGCTGCAGAAGATCACATTATTGGGTCATATCTCTCCTTTGATTAATTCTCCTTAAGAGAGAATTTAAGGAACTGCCTGCAGAGTAGATTTTTGCCTGGGTTTTAGAAAAAAATCACCCCCAGACTCAGGAGGATAAAGTACCTCCCCCTGGAGGGATCAGCATAGAAATTACATTAGTTATTTATTGCTTCATAGCAAATTACCTCAAAACTGACTTAAACAGCAATAAACATTTGTTAGGGCTCACAGTCCTTGCCTGTCAGGAACTCAGGAAAGGTTTACAGGGGTGGCTCCGTTCCAGGGCTTATTCTGAGGTTATAGTCGAGGCACTGGCAGAGACTGAGATCACCCTGAGGCACCCTACCTGGGGCTGGAAGACCCTTTTAGATCACTCAGCTCGGTGGCTTCTCAGCAGGATGCCTGTATCCTGCTATCCTGCTATCTGGACATTTCCAAAGAGCTATGGAGTGTCCTCACAGCATGGTAACTGGCTTCCCTTAAAGCACAGCATCTCAGAGAGCAAGACAGAACCTGACAGCTCTTCAGTGCTTAGCTTCAGCACTCCCCCTCCCCACCCCGCTTTGTCTTTTCCACTGGGTCCTATGGGTACACATCCAGTTCCCTTTGGTGCAGAGGAGACTATGGAAGAGAATGACCTCCGGTATTTATGGGTTACTGCGGGCCACCTTTCAAGATAAATTTCACAAAATATGAAACCTGAGTTCTGGACCTAGTCTGGATTCCTACCTTCTTATTAAATTATTTGACTTTTAGAAATTAATTATATCGAAGTTTTAAAAATCCACGACTCCGTTAAGATTTCACGCAAGTGTATATTGTATGTTGCATGTAGTTCCCCCCTTCCTCCCTACTCTCCTTTTCCTGACTCTCCCACCCCTGTTAGTTCCTTGTTCCCCTGGACAGTTTTACTTTTACTTTCTTTTAATGTTGTATTTATTATTTATGTGTATTAGTGCATCTGTGTGGGTATTTGCATGTGATTGTGGGTATCCACGCAAGTCAGAGGTATTGTTGCCCTGGAGCAGGAATGACAGGCAGCTGTCAGACAGCCACTGTGGATGCTAGGAGCCAACTCTCTCCTGTACGAGAGCAGTATGTGCCTTTAACCACTAAGCCACCTCTCCATTCTTTAATATTTTTTAAACATTTATTTATGTGTATGTGTGTGTGTGTGTGTGTGTGTGTGTGTGAGAAAGAGAGAAGGCGAGAGAGAGAGAGAGAAAGAGAGAGAGAGAGAGAGAGAGAGAGAGAGAACACGTATAGAGTTCAGAGAACAAGCCTTTAGAGTCAGAACTAAGGTTTCAAGAATGGAACTTCAAGTCTTGGTGGCAAGTACCTTCACCCACCTGCTGGCCACCCTGCTGGCCACGCTCTAAGCACCCTCCTTCTTAACCTCCAAAGGTGTCAGAACAGATTATCTCAAATCTTGGGATGCTATGGGGGACTTGTACTCCAGGGACCCCAATTCCTATCATTTGGCCAGAACACCTAAGGCAAATCACTTCTAGCTCTGAAGAAAGGATTTCAGATTTGCCCATCGAGGGCAAAGCTAAGGATTAGAGGGATAACAGGTGTGGGACACTTTGCCAACCAAAGTTCCGCAAACCTCTATGATGCTATTTTATTCCCTCGTGGAGAAATGGAAGCAGAGGAAGCCAGGAGGCAGAATCATTATCAGGAAAATAAAATTACCTGCTACACTTCAGTTCTTTGTTGAGTCCCCAAAGAGACTGCTTTATCCACCGGGATAGGGTGGGATCTTTTGAGCTTTGCCAGGTGGTTCTTATAATAGAAACTCAAACCCACACCATTTCACATGTATACTTTGCAATTTATAAAGAGTTTTTACTGGTTTTATGTTATTTGGGCTTCATTTCATCCCACCCCTGGCCCTCAGCATACTAGATACCTGGTTTGTAAAAGTACTTTTTACTGCTACCTTTTAGGAGTGTGAAGATGCATTCTTCATGCTGGTCCTTACTTTTGTGCCTTTTATTCCCTCCTGTGAAGTAGGGACAGGTAGTCAGAGCTCTTCCTTATCTGCTGACACATAAGACATTTGCATCTCAGAAAAGTCAAGTGGCTTTTCTAAGGCTTCACGGCTCAGTGGGGGGTGAACTGAAAAAGCTTTTCCTCTTCTTGACTTTAGAAGCTTGTGCTCTAAGCTACTGAGCTGGAAAGAGACAATGACACTAATCAAAAGTATTATCATTAAATTTATAAACTCTATTATGTCATGAGTACTAGGGTCATAAAGAGGTTGGAAATGGGAATCTTAAGTCTGTGCAGCTCATTTGTTGGTGGAGATGGTGGACCAGACTAGAGTACTAGCAAATAATTTCAAAGTGGTATCATGATATGCCTTCTTGCAGAAGTATGTGGTTTGGGGAACAGTAGACCAAGGGCCAGTCTTTTGGCTGAAGATGTGTGGAAGAAGGAAGAGTGTTACAGAAGCTTATTTTCAATTGTCTTTAAAATGATTGTTTTGTGCACTGTTGGGTGAGGGGCTGCCTAGGCCTTGGCAGTTTGTATTGTCTGCAGGTGATGGCTTTGTGTAAAAGATGTTTGATTCCTCATGATCTGCATGTGCTATCGGTAGAACACCTGAGGGGCTTAGGTATCAATAAAAACTCCTGAGATGAGAGGCTCAGGGTTCCACTGTTCAGTATGGTGCTTGCCATGACAGTGGTTCCCTCTGTTGAGGTCTGGCAGGGTTCACACCTATGAGCATGCCTCTGTGTCTTCCTTGGTGAGCCGCCTCAGCAGCCTGACAGCTACATGACGATGATGTCAGGGGCAGCAAGTGAGACCAAAGTAAGATATCAACAAGATGAAGAGTGAGTACTAAGCAGTGATGGCAAGCAGGGGCTAGAATAGGATGGCTTATCTAAAATCTATAATGTCTTTTTTTTTTTTAATAAATGAGAGATCAGTGGTGCATTAAAACACACTTTAAAATGTTTCATGAAGCACTAGAAAGAAAAATTAGAAGTCTCTAATCAGAAAGACATTTTAGGCTACAGTAATTACTGTGATTTGATCATTATATAGTGTATACATATATCAAAGTGTCATACTATACTCTAGACATGTATGTCAATCAGAAAGCAAAATTATGCTTTTTCCTGATTAAAGTGTATATATAGAAAACTTGTGAATAAGGCGACAGGATGAGGAAGGCCATGGTGGATGTGTTTAACAAATAGCCACTCATAAGGGATTAGGGGTGAGTCAGGCTGGGAGGGAAGACAATTGGCGTTGGCACACGTGAGGGGTAACAAGACTTGGAGGTTTTTGCAGAGGAACGTGTGTAGATTAGGGCTTGGCAAACATATTTCTATGAAGGGCCAGATTGCAAATGTCTCAGGCTTTGTGAGCCATATGGTCTGTGTTTCATCTACTCAGATCTGCTGTTATAGCAGAGAAGCAGCTACAGACAATGTGTAAATGAGTGAGCAGGGCCATGTTCCAATAAAACTTTATTTATAGATGCTACATTTGAATTTCATATAATTTCCAGACGTATTCAGATATCATCCTTCTTTTGAGATTTTCCAAAAAATCATTTTTAGTTCACGGGTCTTACAAACACAGTCTTTGAGGCGCGATTCACCTACTGGCTATGGTTCTGTAACCCCTTTGGGGGAACCTTTGAAGTTCCGTGCCATTCCTACCTGTGTGGACACGGAAGAACTCAATCTGTTTTTGTGAAGGGAAGTGTCCCAGGGCAGAGTGATTCCTCAGGCCGCAGCTGGATTCACAGCACTCGCACAAACAGCAGAGCTTTAGTTTGAGCAAAGAGAGGTGGACATCTTGCTCATACTGTCTGTGGTTTCCCGCAGATCACATTGAGATTCTACAGACAGGCGGGGGCCTCACTGAATCCCGATTCTGCTCTTGTTCTTGAGTCTTTCGGACAGTCACAGTCAGTCGGACAGTTGAAATAATTGGCTCAGAAGGAAGACAAATGTGTCTTTTGCCCATGTACATTAATGGACATCCATAGAAGTGTGGAGGGTGCTTGCAGTATCTCACTGATAATTCCCATAATCTTATTTTATGCACATAAAGAGAAGCCAAAAAGGCTAGAATCAAGAATTGCACACCTAACCAGCAACAAAATTTGGAATTTATGCCACATCATTCAACTCTGAAAGCCTTTTGTTTTCTCCTACCTGTTTAGTCTTTTCTTTGATAGGTTTCAAATGGGCAGGAAGGAGGCGTAGTAAAAAAGACATGCTTTGGACTTAGAGTCTGCTTTTTCTAAGATGCACTGACTCTTTATGACAGCGTCTCACTGTGTAGCCCTAGCTGACCTGGAAGCCTGTGTAGACCAGGCTTTCCTAGAACTTGCCCAGATCACTTGCCTCGGCCTCCCAAATGCTGGGATGAAAGGCGTGCTCCACCAGTTAGGGCTCAAATCACCAACTCTACTTGGTCCTACAGATGGCCAATGGGTAATAAAGCAAGACAAAAGCATGACATTTCTGCCTTAATTTTGCATTTTTTTCTACTAACAATCAACAGTTTGTTAATGTCTAGCTCTTACAACATCCTGTTTGAGACCCCTGGAGTGGTACATAGAAACTTCTAGTCACCATCCTAAGCCCAGCTGAAGCTACCCAATTCCATCTTGCCTTCCTGACTAATTGTTTCTTCTCAGGGTCGACTTGGATCCTGGAACATTAGTCTTTTGTTTTTTTTTCTTCCAAGACAAGGTCTCTCTGTTGTAACTCTGGCTGTCCTAGAACTCACTCAGTAGACCAGACTGTCCTAGAACTCATAGAGATCCTCCTGCCTCTGCCTCCCAAGATTAAAGGTATGCACCACCACTGACCAGCTTAATCTTTCTCTTTATTTTTCAGAACATTAGTTTTAATGGATTAATACCACTTGACAAAAGACCAATGCTAACTCCAAAACAACAGTGACCTTCTTGGTGCTAACAAAGCTGAGCATAGCTTAGGACTGAAGAACCAGGTTGTGGCCAGATCAAGATGGTCAGGACTGCTTCTGTGGGAAGTCCCTACTCTGTGTGTGTTCTCTATTTCTATATAACCTTAAGAATTCTGTAAGCACTGTAAAGATAGGTCTCTGGCAGTTAGACATCTCTTCTTCCCAGTGTGCTGAGGTGAAGATGAAGCTCCTTCCTTGCCTCCACCACTCATGTGTCTGCTTGATTTCCAGAAATGGGTGGTCAAGCCTAGTCCACTGTGATGTCAGAAATGGGTGGTCAAGCCTGGTCCACTGTGATGTCAGAAATGGTTGGTCAAGCCTGGTCCACTGTGACGTCAGAAATGGGTGGTCAAGCCTAGTCCACTGTGACATCAGAAGTGGGTGGTAAAGCCTAGTCCACTGTGATGTCAGAAATGGGTGGTCAAGCCTAGTCTATTGTGACATCAGAAATGGGTGGTCAAGCCTAGTCCACTGTGACATCAGAAATGGTTGGTCAAGCCTAGTCCACTGTGACATCAGAAATGGGTGGTCAAGCCTAGTCCACTGTGACATCAGAAATGGTCAAGCCAGTCCACACTTCTTTCAGCAACACACACACACACACACACACACACACACACACACTATTGTAAGCCCTAGAGGGACTAGAACGTCACTGGAGAAAAGCTATGGAAGAGTACATAGTGTAAGACTAAAGCTATGCATTTAGCTCAGGTTGTAAAAGTTGGTCACGTTGGAAATCTGTGGCATAGTCAGGTTGGTTACATTGTTCTCTTAGAGGAAAGTAAAACAGGCCGATACACAGTAGGGAAGCAGATTAAGCACACAGCCTTCAGTGATCTCAAGGCGTATTATTAACTTGGCCACAAGATCTGGCAGAAGTTCAATGTCTTTGAAGGCAAAACCTATCACCACAACTAACAACCCACTTTATTTAGTAAGGATGATCTTAGCAGTAGCAATTAGATAATGATTTGATAAAATATCACTATGCAAATTCCCAGAGATTTCATCATGTCTTTCTGCTGTGTGATTGCTGCATGATTTCTTAGGACTTCTGTGATTTAACATTTGAGAAACGGGGGTTTAACAGTTTTCTTCATTTGTTTGCATGTGTGGCTGCGTGTATTTGGGAGAAACATGCTGCCCTCTGCCTCTGGAGTCAGAGGGTGGCTCTCGGGAGTTGGTTTTCTTCTTCTACCACGTGGGTCCTGGGGATCAAACTCACATCATCGAGCTTTGTGGCAAGAGACTTTAATTGTTGAGCTAAAAAAGTCACAATAAATAAGTAAAAATAAATTCTCCAAATGGGGATTTTAATAGAAATAGAATGAAGAGCCACGAAACTTATATTTTCATTAACTAAATATATTATATTTTTTGTGAGACTAAGCAAGTTAATTTTTCCAAGTTAGCTCATTTGTAAAATAAGTGTGCCTTTTCTACCCGTTCTACATATGTTCTATTGCGACAGTATATGGAGTTCTATAAACTTCAAAGCACAGCAGTCTTTTCTTCCTTTCCCCTTAGACATGGTATTTTTCTGTTCTCTCTAAACGGCCCGGCACTACGCGCCTTGTTAATGCATACATTGGTGCCAATACGTCGGTGCATAAACATAATAAACGTAATGGGAACCGAGTTTGCAACTGATGTTCCTCTGCGAACAGCAAAATGAGCTACTTTGAGCTAAACTGTAGCAGTGACATTTTCAATAGTAAGTTTATAAGAGCAATTGCCACCTTGCTTACTTTGCTAGCTTGGTGCAACAGAGACGATTTAGGGGGATTGGATCAGTACACCGAGGTGCTAGAGAAGAGAGTGAAAAGAAGCGAGTGTTTGGGAGTCTGGATATACAGTTGGGTCAAGAAAGAACAGAGTGTGAGAGTAGCTCCCGGTTATTTGTGGGACACCACATCCCAGCCATGTGCTAGCAGTGCTGCCGTGTAGAGAATACGCCCACTTTTAAATGAAAACCCGAGGCTCAGAGGTCACGGTCTATCACCCCCTATCCAGTCTGACAGGCAAAATCCTACGAATTAGCTTTGACTCATTACCAATTACCAATTAGCTATGACTCATCCCACAGCCAGTATATCCTGTAGGCCTGTTGACTTTAGCTCTTAAATATCCTCTAGATTCTGCTTACCCTTACAGCGTCACCCCAGATCTCGCACGGATTGCCGTTCCAGCTACGTACCTGTGTCTATGCTGTCTCCCAGTCTACACGCCAGATTCTTGTCTGCTAATACTCTACTGTTCAGCTCTCCCTCCCACTTAGGACAAATCTCCTGACTGTGGCCACGAGCACCTCCACACTTGATCCCACTGCTCCCCCTCTTCGCCACATAGCCTCAGCCTCTCACACTGAGCATGGTCCCCCCACTCACTCAACCCTCTACCCCAAGCACTGTCTTTTCTTGAGACATTCTCTCCTCTCCACTTCACCTGCTCATCACCCATCATTACTCTGATCTCATCTCCAGCTACCCTTCCTTCTGGAAGCAGACTCTGACTAATGACCTATGACCTATGTCCTTAGGTCAAATGCTCCTGACTGTTCTCAGAGTCTCAGGGGCTTCCCTTCACAGCGCCAGCGACAGCAAACCATTTATACTATCTGGGGTAAGAGATGTGTTTGAATTTGGCTTCTTGGAGTAAAGGGCGGAAAGCAGACTTTATCTATTTATTTCCCAAAGCCAAGTGTGAGAGGTGAACTGCCTTTTAATGAACAAATGAGTGGGACAGTACATCCTGGCTAGAAAGGGATGGGTTTTGCATTTGAACTAATTTCCCCCCTTTTCTTCGGAACAGCTCAGCAATTCATTAATGTGAGAAGTGTGCATCCTCATTTCATAACAAGAGCACCAGAGACTCAGAGTGAAAGAAAATATGAGACACTGTATTTTAAGAAGTTGCAGCCCTTCAGTAATGGTGCACACTTTTAATCCCAGCACTCGGGAAGCAGAGGCAGGCAGATCTCTATAAGTTCGAGGCCAGCCTGGTCTACAGAGTGAGTTCCAGGACAGCCAGGGTTACAACAGAGAAACTATGTCTCGAAACAACAAAAACAACAAAAAGTTGCAAGGCTGAAATCTCTTGGAATGGTGGGGGTACCAGTTGAGCTCAGAGAGCAGCTTTTATAAGTCTACACCCAGGTCCCTCTCCCTCCGGTTCCTCTCCGGCTGAGTGGACAGGAAGGTAGTCTTACAAGTCATTTAGGTCTTAGGTTGTTTATTTCTCAACCTGGCTGAATCTGTTTCTATCTGTTTAGTGTAGAAGTTGCCACATTCACGACCTTGTTAACCTCAGGTCCTTGGGCAAGTCCTTGGGTGTCGGTAATTTTCTTCTCTAAACGTTTAGTTAGGGTTGTGGGGAGCTAGGCTGGCAGAGTCGGAGTGGGGTTGGCTGACTCAGCAGGCTGCCAACAGTGACCCAGTGTCTTTTTCCTCCGTAGTTAGACCTAAGCTGACTCAAGGTATTTGAGCTTGGAAAATGAACCATTCAATTTTATTCATTGTAGTTACTGAATTTCAATCTTTGTGGATTTTCTGAGATCTAACTTGGGAAGATCCACATATAACCACTATAAAATTATTTTTTTGACAATTTTATATGTGCACATAACACATTCTGGCAACATTAACCCCCAAGTTCCCTTCCCCCATCACTCTCTCCTCCTTCCAACAAGTGTCTCTCCAATTATCATGCCTTTTTTTGTTTGTTTGGCTTCAGCCCTCCTAGCTTAACAAGGGTCAACTGGGAAATTTCTTTCTGTGTTTACCAGCTTTGCTCTTAATACCATTCACTTTGGGCCAGTGCACTTTACACTAAGATGAGACATCTTGGTTCCATCGGATGACGTTTGGTAAAGATGGATCACTATGAATATGACTGGTGAACAGAGATACCTGGCTGAGAGGTCGAGAGTTCACATCAAAGAGAAATGCTACAAAACAGAACCACCTGGGGTAATGGGTGGTGGTGTTGGAGGCTAGAGAGAGGGAAGCTCTCACACTAGCCCTTCCCTCTATAGCTCTGGCTGACAGGGCTGCCGTTTTGTATTAAGTATTGCCCTTCTGTATTGCCCTACTGAATTATCTGTCAGGTGTGTGTGTGTGTGTGTGTGTGTGTGTGTGTGTGTGTGTGTGTGTGTGTGTATTGTATGTAGATGTGGGTCAGTGCCTAAATTAAGACCTTCACATAAAATTATGACTATATGTTGGGGCTTTGTAATAGGCACCTCCCCAAGGCCACATTTTCTTGAACTTGGAGCAGGAAGAAGGAGGGAGACGGGTGTAAAAAAGGGCCAGGCAGTGTCATGTTAGTTCCCAACGTCCACCATGCTGCAAACTCACAAGCTAACCTTGATCATCTCTAACCTTGCTTGGGCCTCATTTTCCCCATCTGAAAAAAGTCAAGGTGATGTTCTGAATTCCTTCAAATCTGACAGTCAATTCTCTGAGTCTCTACCAGTGGAAACACCGGAAGCTATTGCTCTTGTGTTCTGTCTCATGGACATTATAAATTCCATATTACAAAGGTGCCAACCTAAATAACCCTCCAGGAAATTAGGTGTTAAATCATATCTATCTGGTCAGCAAAAAGATGAAAGGAAGAGGCTGGCTGCCAATTGCTCTGTGGATGGCAAACTAATTCGAAGGAAAGGGCTTCTACAAATACATGCTCACCAAGTTACCATTTGCTTCTCATTTTCCTGTGCAACTCAGAAGGGACTGAATGATTTCTGATGAACATCTCATTTGACCATATTGAAAGAAGACATGTCATTAGCAAAAGGGGCATTTAGTTTCTTGATTACCAAATACCTCTGCAGACACAGACAAGCTACCAGTTGGGGGTAATTAGCTGAGCAGAAAGCTGTAACATCTTAGGGGTAGAAAAGTCAATGAATGCTTTGTGATTTTTCTTGTCATTTGGTTGGCTAGATTTTTGGTCCTGAGTATAGAACCTAGTTGCCTAATCCATGTGATCTCAGGAGCTCCATGATTGATTAAGCTGTATCCTCAACCCTTATGTGGTTACTAAGAAACCTGAAAAAGCGCATTCAGGGTTATTGAATTCCTAGCTGAGGGGGTCATAGCATTTCCTTCTTGTTCAGATATGAGTCCTGAATGCTGTAGAGGTAAAAAATATTAGGTGAGAATGCCTTTTAGGGCCTAATTATCTCACCCAAGAGAAGTACAAAGGAGAAGGTCTATGTAAGACTAAACTGTAAAGTTCATCAAGTCATTTTCTTTTCTGCCCACGAACTTTCTTGCTGCCTTGTAGACACTGTCTCAGCCTGTCTAGGGCTGCCCTGACTTACCTACTGCAAGAGTGTGTTGGGGATGTTTATTTTTAATAATGTTTAAAATTGTTTTATGCACTATTGGGTGAGAGGCTGCTTAGGGTTTTGGTGTTTTGTATTGTCTGCAGCTGTTGGATGTCTGTGGGGGTTGTTTGATTGCTAATGATCTGCACGTGCTATCGGTAGCCCACCTAAGGAATTCTGAATCAATAAAAACACCTGCGCTCAGATGTTCGGGGCTCCACTCTCGAGGATGGTGCTTGCCTTGATGGTGGTTCCCTCTGCTGAGGTCTGGCAGGGCTTCCATGTATGAAAATGCCTCCTTGTCTTCCTGGCTAAGCCCACATAGTAGGCATACCAAGAGTGACCTCGGCAAAGTGCTTACACCCCCATCTTCTCACTTCGTCTCCTGTGACTATTTGGGGCAACAAGCCCGATTTGAGATATTGCTACTCATGCTTCCTAAGATACTAGAGACATATATACGTGCATTATGAAGAGTTGTTCAATACACATCGGAGAAGAGCCCTGATGCCTGCACCTTCACAGCATCTGTGTGCGCGGATTTAGATGCGATGACCTAGGCTGGAATGTAAATGAGGCAAGTATAACATTTTCTTAGATGTTTTATTATTACTTTTCTCCCTCTCTGGAAAACGATGTTGCTCTTATATGTGAAGACACTGATCCATGTAGGAAACTGGATTGTCAGATCTTCGAAGAGCTTCAGGATTGTAAGCCCAGGGCTATTATTTCACATTACAGGTTCCAGTCAGTGAACCCGGTCATGCTTCTGTGCGTGAGAATCTCATGCATGAGTGGGCTTCAGTCACCTGGAATCACATCTCCCATCCTTTAGATCCAGCGGTCCTGTGGGAACAGTGCCGAAAATTTAATTAGAACATATATCTCAAGTAATGTGGAGTCTGTCTCTTTAAAAGATTCCTGGGAGAGTTCCTGAGCATTTTTATAGAAGACGCTGCATTGACTGAATGATGCTTGTCTTTCACTGGAAACATTTCAGGTCACGGGGCTAGTTAAAACCTTTGTTAGTAACCTTTCTTAATAACCTGCACCCACAGAAAGTATTTATGGGACAGCATGTGATACTAACCAGAATATTCTGACAGCTGTATGATCGCTTTTCCTTAAGATACAGATTCTAAATACATAATTTGTTACTAGGATATGAAAATTTTATAATGTTGACGGTTACTTGACTTTTTTTTCATTAAAAACCTCTAAGCTTTCATTTAACCCAGCTTCCAACAAGTATTTCATTTTCCCAATATAGAATAATTGATATTTAAGTAGAAATATAAAAAAAATGTCACCCATAAGCTCACCTCCAAATGTCAACAACTGTTAATATCTTGGTCTGTTCTAGGTTTTTTTTTTTTTTTTTTTTTTTTTTTTTTGCTGTTTATAGTTTACATAATTTCATCATATGCCATGAAAAATGTATTAATTCTAAAATAATTATTTTTGGAAATGAAATATATTTAATATAAAGTAATCACAGCATATAGGAAAAAATAAGAAGGAAAATTAAAGTAATTTAATATGTTATCAGTTAGAAAGACTTAATATTTGTATATTTTTCAAAATATCCTTTTGGTCATCATTATTAAATACTTTAAATGTGTAGAAAATAAAATAGAATAGAATAACAATCACCAATGTACTTATCATAGGAGAATTTTAAATGCTGATATCTTCTACATGCGATTTATATCCTTTTCCTGTTACTCACTGTTTCTGCCCATCTCTCTTCTTCCCCCATTTTCTTCCCCTCCATTTTTCTCCTCTCACTTCCTTCTTCTTCTCCTTCTCAGCAAAATAAAACATCACAATTGAAGTTCCCTATGTTCAGGTTTTTCTTTCCAGGTTTATCCACATTGAACTACCTAGCTCTGGTCTATAGAATTCCTCTGATGAATGAAATTCCTCCATGCAGAGTTGACCCCCAAAGTGTAAATGGAAATACTGCCATCTACATCCCTATGAAGGAGCCTCATTTATCCTCCCAATGTGCTTTCCAAGACCGTAATGGATTCCCTTAATCTTTGGGTGATTTGGTCAATATCAAATCTTTTGCATAATTATGTATAGTAAAGTTTAATTATTTAAAAGTTATATGTATGTGTGTGAATATGTGTGAGTATGTGCATGTGAATTCAGGTGCCCTCAAGGCCATAAGAAGGCAGCAATGAGCCACTTGACATGGGTGCTAGGGACCAAACTCAGGCCCATACTTCTCAGGAAGAGCAGTATGCACTGAGCCCTCTCCCCGGCCCTGTAAAATTGAATTTATAATAATACTAAGTAATAATAAAATAGAACACTTAAGATAAACTAATTTAATAAGAATTATTTAAAAGTTATGCATTACTCATTTCTAGAATCTTCCAGTTAGTATTTTTCGACCATAGGCGATTGAAGAAGACTGTAACCATGGAAAGAGAAATTAAAGATAAATGAGACACTGTCTAGCCTTCATGAGAAGAAGCACTCTTACTGCTTTTCCTGAGAACTCACAAATTGTTTAAAGTAGCAGCAAGATTTTGTATCCCTAGAAGCAAAATTGAAAAATCTTGTTTGTTTGACACATCTATATAGACACACAGACACACACACAATCTTTTTTAACTTCTCCTTTCTTGCAAAGCTAGGCTTTATAGTTTTTTGCCATTTTTGTGTGTATACATGTGTGTTCATGTGTATGCACATGCATATACATGTGTGCATAATCATGTAGAGGCTGTAAGTCAACCTTGCTGGAATTTAAATTTTTTCCCCTCGTATTTGTGTTTATGCCCAAATGCACAGGATGCCCTGAAACATGGCTCCTTGTCTCGTTTGGTTGTGAGCAGAAGTTGTGTGTTATTTTTTCTTAACATGATGTTATCTGTCAACATCAGCTGGGTGTTCTAGAATGTGGATGTCTTGCAACGACGCTTCCAACTATGGGCATTTAGAATGTGTTCAGTTGTCTACAAGATCGAGCACTGTTATGGAAAACACCCTTGAAGATGCCTGTGGGCTTTGCCATGAGAACTGCAGGAGGAGTGAATCCTCACAGAGTTACTTCTTTCCCAATGTTTAAAGCTCCATGGGGAGCAGAGACTTCTACATGGGTGTAGGGTGCAGTGTTTAGATTCCATTAGCAATACGTTCCACGGAGAATGGGACAACTAGTTATAATTCCTGGGTAGTTTTGAGAACTGGTGAGATGATGCTCACGAAGTCCGTAGCATAGACTTTGGACTATGGTAGGGACTGGGAGGCGACAGTCAGTACTTGGTCCCACCCTGTTAGATATTTTTCTGGCATAGATTTTTGAGCCTGTATAGAAATGGAATCATATGATCACTCTTTGACCCAAGGCTTCTTTTCATCAAGAAGTTTTTTTTTTTTTAATATTCATGTTTTTATGCCCCAGTAACTCTCCCTTTTCTCCCTATTTTGGCTTCTAGAAAAAAAGATATAAGAAAGGATGAAACATTTCCTCTGTCAGGCTTTTGACAAGAGCTGGCACTGTTATCAACCAAATATAATGGGTTACCATGGGGAACTTATCTTCCATCCAGAGTGCAGAAAGAGGCACAATCAAAGCAAAAATTCACAGTTTGTTTTTTTTAAATGTGTGAGCATCTATCGTGCTGTTTATATTTCTCAAATGGTAAACTGAGGTATAGTCTTTGCTTTCTCACCACCGTCTTCCTACCACTATTATTATTATTATTATTATTATTATTATTATTATTATTATTATATTTTAATTTAGTAATAATCATGTCAGTTGAAATAATAAAGAAAACAGAGACAGACACAGCACGATGTTTGGTGGAGTATGCTGGATGTAGCAGGGAGCAATTAGATGCGATATATATTTTTCCCCTTTGAAATTTCTCTGTGATTTTCTCATTATGGGCCCATTAAGTAATAGCTTTGCTGTTCGTTATTTTCTCTGGGTGATTTCAAGTGTTTTAAAAAAAAAACTTGTTCAGCTTAATTAAAAATGTGCATCTAAAATAAAATTTTATTTTTACTTGGATACTTTAATATATGGAACAATCAGTGGGGAATTATTAAAGAAAGCAGAACTAAAAACCCAGTGGACGCTTTAAAATAGAATTGTCTAAACTATTCAAACAGCTCAAATGATGATAAGATAAAAGGGATGGGGACAGCAAAAGGGTGAGGGTACAGCACATAAGATTATTATTAAAAGTAATGAAGTGGTAGACCAAAATCTGATCATATCAATCATCAAAAAATACCAACATAAGTGTTGATGGATTACGTACTTCAGTTAGGACTTCAGAGATCGCAAGAATTGGTGTTGAAGCCCACGCTATCCAAGTTTATGGTGATATTAGGAGACTCACTTCACATAGAATGAAATAGAAAAAAATATAGATGGTTTGACACTGAAGAAGATAACACCGAGAAAAAGCAGGGTTGTGTCTGCGGAATCTGCATTTCTATCAGATTAAATGTACAAGTCAATGAGCCAGTCATAAAACGAGAAGGTTCGCTACAGTGAAAGCGTCATCTCATCAAGAAGACAGAGGAAAGAATTCTAAGAATTCTAATACCCAGGATCAGAGCTTAGAACCACACCGTGCAGAAGTACGCATATTGGGATAAACAGACAATTTATAATTGTCACTGGCGATTTTAATACAGAATTCTTAGAAGAACACAACAAAATATTAGTAGGGATACAGGTAATCGCAACAGTGTTATCAACTACTTTTAACTACCTAGAGGACTGTACCCAGCCACATACCCAATAACCACAGAATATGCATCCCTTTGAAGTACGTATGGGGTTCATCATCGTAGATCACATGCTGTGTCCTTTAAAAGATGACTCTATATCCATTGTAACTCTCACTGGTACCTATATTTGGATGAGGGCCTTGCTTTCAGGATGTGTGATTAAAAACACATATGATTAAATCCTTTATTTGAAGTGCTTCTGTTTGTTATTTAAAACAAGTTTTCCTTAGGTCCTGTACTTCAGTGAATCACATGATTGGGAAAGAGAGAATCTCAAGCCAAAGGAAACAAAACATGGCCAGTTTTTACTGTTTGGAAAATTAACACAGGTAGCGTAACTCAGCAGCTACGTGAAGAGTTACATTGACTACTCTGACGTAAGCTAAAGGTCTGAAATATAAGGATGCGTGCTTTCTGAGAGGAAATGGGTGAGGAGCTGAAGGGTTATTATTATTTATTTGTTGTTGTTTGTGTATGAAGATGGGTGTGTGCCACAGTGTTGTACGGACGTCAAAGGACAAAGGATCTGAGGCTGTAACTCAGCTTTTCAGATTTGGGTGAGCCATACCTTTACTTGCTGAGCCACCCCATTGGCCCATAGAGCGGATTTTTTTAAACACAGAGAAAAAAGTATATAGGAATTCAGAATAATAGGTCATCAAATAAAAATCCCAGTGGCAGGTGTGAGATACCTTCCCTTCAGTTGTTAGTGAGAGGTGTCCCAGCCAATCAGAAGCTGATGGTAAGACCCTGTTGCTGAAGACACGACACACACTGGTCACATGACACGGAGAAAGCAAAGTTGATACTAATCAGGAAGCTTCTTCCCTCTGAGTAGCTTTTGGAGTCATAGAACGTGCTCTGGAGGCTGCTGGGGCCAAGGGTCATCAACAATCTTACTCAGTTGTGAATCCTGTGAACTGCAATAATGATTGTCATCAAGACACACCTATGGGTGAAAGAGTGGCATAAATAATATGGGGTAACTAATTATGATTGGCTATAAGGCCCCGTTCACAGGGCAAATGCATACTCCCCCCGTGAGCACTAGTCACTACCGAGATTATCTCAGACACTGCAGCGTCCAGTCTACAGAGTGAGTCCCAGGACAGGCAGGGCTTCACAGAGAAATCCTGTCTCAAAAAACAAACGGACACAAAGAATGTGATTAGCATGAAAACTGGGTCATATTATGTATTATTCTTATAGCTATAAGAATCTGTTCCATGTATCATGCTTATTTTAAATTTAGGTATTTAATTCCATTGTGGAAGTATAAATAGCTTTCTTGCTGGATATGTTTTAATCTGAAGGATGTACATATGTACATGCAATGTGGTCAATAAATGAATTTTAGGCCACCACTTAAGGGAGAAATATCAGTAAATACATACACTAAATAGACTTTTAAGTTAAAGCAAATTGAAACTGTACAGTCTATGTTCTATGACACAACAGAGTCAAAATAGGAATTCACAAGTACTTTGGAAGGTCCCAAATATGTGGGAATTAACTGTATTCCATATGCTGCAAGTAAAAATAAAAAAAATATTTTGATTTTAACCGTAACAAAAACACAGCACACCGACAATTTTGTCAAAAGCTTTCTTGGCATCTAGTGAGATGATCATGTTTTTTTTCCAGTTTGTTTTTATGGTGGATTACATTGACTGATTTTCATATGTTGAACCATCCCTGCATCTCTGGGATGAAGCCTACTTAATCATGGTGGATGAACTTTTTGGTGTGTTCTTGAATTTGGTTTGCAAGCATGGGTTTTTTTTTTTGTTTGTTTTTTGAACATTTTTGCATTTATGTTCATGAGGGCAATTAGTCTGTAATTCTTTTTTATTGTTGAATCTTTTTGTGGTTTGGGTATCAGGGTAACTGTGGCCTCGTAGAATGAGTTAGGTGGTGTACCTTCTGTTTCTATTTTGTGGAATGATTGCATTAACTCTTCTTTGAATGTCTGATAGAATTCTCTGCCTGCCGTCCGTCCTTCCTTCCTTCCTTCCTTCCTTCCTCCTTCCTCTCTTTCTTCCTCTCTTTCTTTCTTTCTTTCTTTCTTTTCTTCTTTCTTTCTTTCTTTCTTTCTTTCTTTCTTTCTTTCTTTCTTTCTTTCTTTCTTTCTTTCTTTCTTTCGGTTGGGAGACTTTTAATGACTGCTTCTATTTTCTTGGGGGTTGTAGGTCTATTTAAATTGATCTGATCTTCATTCAACTTTGGTAGGTGGTACCTATCGAGTTTAGGTTCATGTGTCTGTGTAGGTGTCAAACTCAGCAAATACACATAAGAGTTTACATTTCATTGTCTTTACATTTTAAACCAAAAGGAAAAATCTGTTCTGAATTCTAGATAATGCATACAGGGTATAGATTAATGTCTGGAATTCACTTGGACATGCATAAAAATTAACATAGATCAATCAATGGGATGGAGAGGTAGATACATAGACAGATATGCCATAATGCAAAAATCTAATTGGTAAAAAACACTGACATTTACTGGGAGATTCTCAGTTTTGTGTTTGAAAAATTTCACAGTGAAATGTATATTGTCTCTGACTTGAGCCATTCTGACTTTACCATAGTATGAAATTGATAAGACCAGTCCATCAAATTTTGAAGTTTGACTTTTCCTGGGCTGTCTCTCATGAGGCTGTGCTGCAGCATGGAGCCACAGCTTCCAGTCATGAGGAGAAGCAAACATTTGTTACTGAGCACTGGTATCTGCAGGTGAGCTCTAGCAAGGACATGGGTTCTCATGGGGCCCAGCGGGCCTGAAACTAAGCCAAGCTTGAATTTCTGATCCTACTTGCTTCTAACAACCAAGCTCTTAGATTACAGACATGGGCTGCCAGGCCTGGTTTGTGTGGTCCTGAGGATCAGACCCAGGGCTTCCTCTATTATAGCCAGGGATTCTGGCAACACAGCTATGTCCCAGCCCACGAAGCTCATTTTTAACTTCAGCTTCTGTTGATCTTATTTGTCAAGTTGGATGCATCTGGAATCACCTATGAGATAAGCTGCTGGGGCACCCTGAGGGATTGTCTTGATCAGGTTATGTCAAGTGGGAACACTCACCCTAAGTGTGTGTGGGGGCCTTTCAGGGTGGCAGCCCAGGTAAAGGAGGTCCTAGGGAAAAGCTCTACTTTTGCTCATGGCCTTGTATCTTGCAGGTGAGTTAGTTCATCTACTGTGTTGTTACGGCAACTGTTGCCACCTGCTGTCTCTGCCACCACCGCCATGTTCCTTCAATACCAGCACCAGCTTCTTTGACATTCCAGTGTAGACTGAAATAGTGGCATTTTGTGTTTCCAGGGACACTCAGGTCTTCAGCACCATTTTGGGACTGCCTAGGTACACCCAGTCTCTTGGTAACCAGGCAGGCTCTCAGACTCTCTCCAATGTGAAGATAGCTGTTGTTGTAATATGCAGACTGAACAGCATAAGGCAATCCAAGAAATCTCCTTTTAATGTATATTCATTCTATTGGTTCTGTTGCTCTAGAGCAGTGGTTCTCAACCTTCCTAATGCTGCTACTATTTAATATAGTTGTTATGTTGTGATGACCCTCCCAACCATAAAATTGTTTTCATTGCTACTTCATAACTGTCATTTTGCTACTGTTGCGAGTTGTAATGAAAATACCTGATACGCAGATGGTCTTTGGTGACCCCTGTGAAAGGGCCGTTCAACCTACAAAGGGATCGTGACCCACAAGTTGAGAACGTCTGGTCTGCTCTAGAGAACCCCAGCTAATGTAGCCACTCCCGTGTTATGATGAATATACCAGGATGTAACACGATGGTAACCAGTCTGAGCTCTCTTCATCCTTCTTATTTTCTGAAAGCTTCCATCTGAGAACCTGCAGTGGACCAGGGAGAAGAGGGCAGCTTTGTCTATCCCCATGCTCCTTCATAGTGCTGGTCTCTGGCCTATCTGGGACTGGCCAGGAGGTTGGTGAGGAAGTTAAGAATACATGGGCATTATCGAATCAAACAGTCCTACTTAGGGCTCACATTCTAGGTGTAGGTGTGCATTTCTCATGTGAATTGGCTGTGCATAGGGCTGGCCCCATTGCAGCTCTATAGCCTAGACAGTATATTTTCTGAATGGCCACTTACAATAATCTCCTACCGTCTATCTCTATGGCCCAGCGCAGCCTCTTCTGGCTGAAGTTGGCTCACTCCATGCAGAAAACCTTTTGATGAAGAATATTTTCCAAGACCCACAGCTAACTGACTATTGTGGATGCCGTATTTACTCTATGGAATACACACATACAGGCACCTTTGTCCAACTTATGTTGAAGTATGGGTGCTCACGATTTAAATCTTCTTCCCTTCCCTTTGCTGTCTATTTTGATCTGATCCAGTCTGTGCATCCTGACTTCAGGGCTCTATTCAGATGCAAATAGCAGATCCTGGGACTCTTCAGTCTTCTGAGATAGCCTCTACAACTACTGCCCTTCAGTTTGAAATCTTTCTTCATGAAGTTCGCTTGCCTTTTAAGATGAGGGAAAAGCATTTCTCCACCAGAGAGCAACCAAGAGGGGCCACGTACAGGCCCGGAGCCCTTTAAAGTCCTCACCCTGAATCTCCTGCATAATTTTAACCTGGGTCTCTAAGACCCTGAGGTTGGTTAAGTCTATCTAGGAAAGCTACTTTTGAGCAGACTCTTTGCAAGACTTGGTAAGAGACTCTAGAATCTGACTTCATATGAGAAGAATTTCAACAACTAGTATGTAGCATTGCTTCTCTTCAGTGGCAACCTGGAGAAGACTAGTTTCTATAATAATAGCTAATCTGTTTCAGTTCACTGTCCCTCATATAGCCGGAGGTTTATGAAGTGCAGATGTTCGCAGAGGACTTCTTTGGAAGTAGAAGTCAGAACCCTGACACAGAAAGAGGCTTTGGAGACCCACTAATCTAATCCCTTCCCTTTGCAGAGGAGACATCAGGGAAATGCAAGTAGCAGAAGAGATTAACTAATTTCTAGTTCACTGCTCAGAAATTAGTTTCTTTTTTTTAATAACCTCCACTCTGCCAGGGATATAAGAATTAAGGCCCCGTTTCCTCCCATCTCTCTGCCATGATTGAACCATTGCCTCACTGGGGCTCATCATGAACCTTTGAGCTGTGAATGACATAGCAGAGTGTCTCTCCAAACAGCTCTGCTGGGACCTGCTGGTCACCTGAAGCTGACTGCTGATCTTCCTCGAAGTGGCTGCCCCTGCATGAGGAGCTGCCTGGTAGAGGTCCATCTGCTTCACGATTCAGTCGAAGGTGGGCAATGTGGAAGCATTGGTGCAGAGAAAGGCATTATTTGTCTGACAGCCTGGAGGAGCAGGCACAGGATTTCACTTTACAGGAGTGGAATAACTCCACACCTCTCATGAACCCTGCTTTCATTTAATACCGGCTAGCTTCTGTGTTCTGCGTTTCATGGGGAGCTTCGTTGGTTTCACTTCTGCTGAAGTGCAAGGCAGAAAGGGCATGCAGAGACACCCAGGGGTGGATGTCAGCCATGGCGAGGGACAGGCCAGCCACTAGGCAAAGACCTAACTAGTGTGATTGCAACCTTGTTTGTCCTAGGGTCTAGGGTTGTGGTCGCCTTGGGGTCTTCTATGTAGCATGTCCTCAGAGAAGGAACTGTGTTGTTTCTTCCGCACAGTGTGGGTGTGGCACCCAGGCTAGGAACTTTATTGACGCCATTGTCTTATCACCCTTTGATACCGCGTTTACCTTTGACAAATGAGGGTCAGCAACTTGCCCAGAATGACTCCAGAGTAGGACCATTTTAAAAACTATCTGTGAGGAGTCTTCTCTCTGCAAGCCTCCAGCTGAAGGAGACAGCAGCAACCTCCCAGTGGATCAAATCAAATCAGCATTTAATAGAATGTGATTGTTTATCTCCTGCAGCTCCAGGAAGAGCCACATGTCTACAGCCAATCAGTGATTGGAATGCTGTTCCAAGCCAAGTGTGCTCAGAATTCACATGGAAGCCAGAAGGCTCTCCGATATCAATGAAGACATGTCCCAGTACACCTGATCCTCCTTAAATACAGACTCCCTCACCCCTCTGTGGTTCCCACTGCTCTACTACAGGAAGGATACCTCACCCAGGCTTTCATATATTTTCAATGTCTCTGTCAGTGACATTGCCTCCAACTCAGGTGGACAGAGATGGTTTGATGTCTTCTCCTGAGATTTGTTGAGGTGTGGGAAGAGTTTATGGGGTCTGAGTGAGAGAAGGGTTTTGGAGGTAAGGAGTATCAGGGTGCTGAGGGTTTGGTTTGGGATAGACCCAAGGCAAACTCCAATTCTGGCCACACCTCCTCACAGGCAAAGGCCTGAGAAGTGAATTTAACCCTTCTAGATCTGTCCTTCACCAGACATGAATGATGGGGTGAGGAGAAGGTTGGGGATAACTCCATTACCTACAGCAGTCAGTCGTTCTCAGGGCTAGCTAGTAGGCCAGTACCTGACAATCATTCAGTCTGCCTGTCAATCATTCAGTCTACCTGTTAATAATGGGTTAATCATTGTGCCAATGGTATGAAGCGCACAATGCATACATATTCTTCCTTCCTGCCTTCCTTTACATATCCTTAATCAACTGTGTGTAAACAACTATTGAAATGATATTAGTAAAGCAAAGGTCTGGGAAGCACTGTGAAATAGCAGGGGCTGGGGGCGGGGAAGGGACATTATGCAAGAAACCATGAACATTATAAAGTCAGGTGCCCAGGGAAAGCTAGAAGAGTAAAACTGGATGCTTAACATTTCCTCCTGAGGGGTGAGGCCAGTCTCTTATCTTTCCCCATGCTTTCTTATTCCTTGTGGCTCCTCACTGCCTTTTCCTCTTTCTGATCTCAATAGGTTCGTGCGTGTGTGTGTGTGTGTGTGTGTGTGTATGTGTGTGTGTGTGTGCATCCACGTGCCTGTGGAGACTTTAAAAGGCTTTTGGATCCCCTGCAGCTGGAGTTACGGGTGATTGCGTATCTACCACACCTGGGTGCTAGGAATTGAGTTTGCGTCCTCTGCAAAAGAGGACTCTTAACCACAGAGTGAACTCTCCAACCCAATATTTTCTTTTATTATGTTTTTAATGTGTGTCTAAAGAGTGAAGATAGTCTCAGAGAATCATTTTGGAGCCTAGCACCTTCCAGTCTCTGGAGAAAAAGAAATGATTTTCTGATCTTCATGGGAAATTATTCTCCACTGTAGTTATTTCTGCAGGCTGCTTCCATATCTCTAAACACCATGCCCACTCTGCTTTTCCCCCATTGGAGGGATGTAAGCATTATCTAATTTCCCTCCCCATCACCTTTCTGTGGACAGGTACACTTCCTATCCTCTATCTAAAGCTTCCACCCTCTCCCTAAAGCTGGATCATTTTGGCTGATCAATATTCAGCATTTATGCTTTTACAACTATGCATAAATATTCATAAGGAGTACTATGGTAAAATTTCCTTTTCTGTATACGGTTTGATTTTTTCTGGAGCTAATAACTGTTTTGTGAGTTGCTCTCATTTCCTATGCAGTTATTATTAACCCACATCTCTCTATCGCTTAGTTCTAATTCAACATCTAACATTAAGTCACATTGAGTGTTCCACGAATTCCATCCAGGTGTTCCTCTGGTATAGTATACACTGGTCAGTCTCTTGTCGTTATGGTGTTGCTAGCCTGAGGTCTCCTTTCACTATTAACTTGGGAACTAATTTGCCTTTTAACTGGATTAGATTTATTAGGTCCAATGTCTGTTTAAAAGTTCTGTTACATGAGAGATGTCTCAGGAGTTAAGAGCACACACTGCTCTTCGAGATGACCTGAGTTCAAGACTCAGCACCCACATCAGTTGGCTCCTGACGACCTGTAGCTTCATTTTTGAATCAGCATTAAACACACACACACAC
Organism: Cricetomys ansorgei; assembly: GCA_026225945.1. Taxonomy (NCBI): domain Eukaryota; kingdom Metazoa; phylum Chordata; class Mammalia; order Rodentia; family Nesomyidae; genus Cricetomys; species Cricetomys ansorgei. The sequence continues at coordinate 3,319,109 of JAMJFZ010002927.1, forward strand.
ACACACACTGAACACACATACAATGCGCACATACACATTGCACGCACGCACACACACTTCACACACCCTGCACACATATACACTGCATACACACACACAATGCACACATACATACTGGACACACATATGCAATGCACATACACGCACACTGCACACACTGCACACACAAACACATATTGTACACATATACAATGCACATACACACACACACTGCACACAAACACATACACACACAATACACATACACACAATGCACACACTTCCTTTAGCCCTATATTTTGGGGAAACACTTCTGAAAAATAGGATATATCAAAACATTTCTGAAAAATGACCGTATTCCTTATTACTATTGTGTTATTGAGTTACATATAGGTTGGAAATTATTTCAGATTTTGAAACTATATTTTGAGAGGATTCAAATTGTTTCAATTTTTATTTTATTTTATTTCTTAGAAATTAAAAAAAATCAGCCAGGTGGTGGTGGCACATGCCTTTAATCCCAGCACTTGGGAGGCAGAGGAAGGCCAATCTCTATGAGTTCAAGGCCAGACTGGTCTACAGAGTGAGTTCCAGGACAGCCAGGGTTACAACAGAGAAACCCTGTCTCAAAAAAACAAAACAAAACAACAACAACAAAAAAAACAAACTGAGAATCTTGTGATCTGCCATGGTATGAATTTCATTTGTTTTAATGTGGGAAATGTCTTTAAATTGGGGAATTTTCTTTCCTTCATGCACACAGAGGCATCAGCTTTCTGCCTGTCTGTCCCCATCTTTCTGAAATTCTAATCACTGAAACATTAGAAATCTAGCTTTCTTGTCTTTTCTGCTTCTGGGTTCTAGCTTTTTTTCTTCAGATTTATTTCCGTAGGGAATAAGAGGGACATTCTCACTAACTTGCTTTTTACCCATTCTGATGAAGATCATTTTAAAAGGTACTCTGTAGCGTCTTCAATTCTTAGAAGCATCCTCATTTCTGAACTGGGGATTTGTCTCACGAACATGATGTCTGCTTTATCTTTTTAAGAGCACATACGACGGTTTGGGTTTTTAAATCTCCTAACACAGTCGTCCCTCGCTTAGATTCTTCTGTCTGTTGGCCCTGATCTGTGCCATTTATGCTAGGAGTTTTGTTCAGATGTCTGGTGACCCGTAGCTGCCTGTTTCTGCTAAAAAGTGAAGTACTGGAAAACAAACAGCTGATAGGAGTTCTGGGTTTGTTCGCTTGGACAGTGAGCTCGCTGGTTCAGTTGCTTGGGAATTTTCTTCCACACTTATACCTTCATCTTTAAGAAGCCATTTACTTGGGATAGTGACATTCTCTCTAGAGGAGACCAATCTTACCTTTCTCCTGTGCATTCAGTGCCCTGCTTGGAACTGAGTGGGAGGAAAAGCAGAGGACCTTGGTATTCGGTATGGAAACGGTCCTTTGTATGTTCCGTTTCAGCACTCTTTGTGTGGAGAGCTCCAGCCTGAGACCCCAGGCTTACCCTGCAGAGAAGCCTCCATCCAGGAGGCTGCCACAGAGAAGATGGTAGTCACTCAGTCCAAGACGAGGGTGTGCGGTTTGTTTTCTACATTAAGAGAATCTAACTGACCTCAACCCTGTGTAGCAGTACACCTACTGTGTGTTCAGCAGGGAAGAGATGGAGACATATTCATATGTGCAAACTCTGCCAGACCTCAGAAGATGGAACCACTATCATGGCAAACACCATGCAATGGAACCCTGAGTATCTGAGCTCAGGTGTTTTTATTGATCCAGAACTCCTCAGCTGTTCTACTGATAGCACATGATAGACCATGAACAATCAAACATCTCCCATATAAATCCAACACCTGAGAACAATACAAAATGCCAAGACCTGGGTAGCCTTTTTTCCAACAGTGCACAAAACAATTATTTTATACATAACTAAAAAAAAGTCCACAACAACCCTGTGATCCTTACTTTTGTTTTTGCTTCTAGAAGTTAATTACATTTCCAAGTTGAGTTTTGGGAATCCTGGTTGCATTCTTGTTACTGGCTTACAAGGCTGTCCACTCAGACCCACTGTATCGGGTACCAATTATACATTCTATCGTATATCCTATGAAATGTCATAGACATAGTCTTTTTTTTCTCCTTATTTTTTGTTTCTTTAAATATTTACATATTACTTTAATACAGTTTATTACTTTCTTTTTTCTTTAAGAATATTTTAAGGAAAAAATACATCATGGATTTTAAAGAGAGCAAGAAGAAAGAAGTGTATGGGAGGGTTTGGAAAGAGTAAAAAGAGAAAAATGTTGTACTTATAATTTCACAAATAAAAATAAGCATATTAATTTCCCTTCCCCCAAATATTATTTTAAATCTCTAAGAATTTAATATGTTCATGTATTTTGATCATATTCACTCCCAGCGTCTGCCATAATTCCTCCTGGATCCATCTCACTCCCAACTTTGTGTCCTTTCGAATTTTACTTAATAATCCCACTTGCAGAGAGTACGTGACTGAGGAGAGCTCAGCTGCAAATGGGGCGTCTACATCACATACCCTCCCTAAGACTCGGGGACAATAGTGGAAGAGGAAGCAGAAGGATCACAAGAGCCAGAGGTCAGGGAGGACTGGCCTACAGCAGTGTCTTCTGAACCGGCCAGGACCAGTGCGCTCATATGTCCCAGCATCTGTGGTCCTCCACACAAAATCAAGCCAGTTAATATCTAGCATGGACCAGGAAGTGGTCCACGAGTCCTCATCTCCAGCTGAGGTTGATATGACAATTGATGGCTTCTGTTGGGAGGAGACTCCATTTTCTCTTAAGGTGTGGCTCCCAGAACATTGACTATACTCCAGTGGATAGCCCCAAACTCAGAAATACGTGGAGAACAAAAATTAGAGTAGGCAGATTTATTACACTTTAAAAAAAATGGTAGGTTGTGTGTGAATGCACACACTTGCCATGGTGTGTGTGTGTGAACAAGTGTTCGAGAGTCAGTTCTTTCTTTCTACCATGTGGGTTCTGGAGAGCTAATTCAGGTTGTCAGGCTTGGGAGCATGTGCTGGACCCTCTGAGACACCACAATAGCCTCCTAAATGATTTAATGAAGAGCAAGTACCTATCCCAGGTGAAATCTACATATTTACTCAGAGGTAATATCTTCATCATTCAATGTTTTGGCTAATAAGAATTCTATACACGGGAACGGAGAGATAGATGATAGATAGATAGATAGATAGATGATAGGTAGGTAGATGATAGATAGATAGATGATAGATAGATAGATGATAGGTAGGTAGATGATAGATGGATAGATAGATAGATAGATAGATGATAGGTAGGTAGATGATAGATGGATAGATAGATAGATAGATGATAGGTAGGTAGATGATAGATGGCTAGATAGATAAATAGATGATAGGTAGGTAGATGATAGATGGATAGATAGATAGATGATAGGTAGGTAGATGATAGATGGATAGATAGATAGATAGATGATAGGTAGGTAGATGATAGATGGATAGATAGATAGATAGATAGGTAGATAGATAGATAGATAGATGATAGGTAGGTAGATGATAGATAGATAGATAGATAGATAGATAGATAGGTAGATAGATAGATAGATAGATAGATAGGTAGATAGATAGATAGATATGGGGTATCATAGATGAGTCCAGAGATACTCTGGGTTTGTAGGGATTTAGCTGTGTTTCTTCTTCAAAAGGAAACACTGCCTATCCATCCATCTGCTGATGGGCACATAACTCATTCTGTGACTTGGACACTGTGAAGGGTACAGAAGCTAACACGATGTCCCAACATTCTTGTGGTATGTTGCCTTAGAGTCCCTAGTGTGTGCCTAAGAGCCGCACGGCTGAGTCACGTGGCAATTCCATGTTTAGTTTCTCAGGGAACAAGCTGACTTCTGTAGTAGTTGCAACACCTGGTGTTCTTACCAAGAGCGCACGAAGGGTTCCCTTTCCCTCACATCCTCACCGGTGTTTGCTGTCCTTTATTTAATAATAGCCATTCTGACTGTGGTGAGAGGCTCACAGTGTGGTCTTAATTCCCAGTTCCCCGATGGTTAAGGCTGTGGTATATCTACACGATGGGGTTTTAGTTAGCCACAACGAAAAACAAAATATATGTCACTTTCTGGAAAATGGATGGAACCGGAGATCATATTTGTGGGGGTCCCACCTTAAGATTCAGATCCCTAGTATAGAAAAAGACCAAAGCAGCCAACTTTAGTCAGGCTTCTAAAAGCACCAAAATTGTGTAGGCCCAAGCCAGGAGCACCATGACCCAAAACAGTTCCCAGAGTTAAAGAAAAATGCTTTCTAAGACAAACAAAAAGAGTTTTGGGCTAAAAGAGTTTCCCCACGTAGACAGCCCATGGCCTCGGGCTAAGAATCTTCTCCCCACCCACATTGACTAAGACCCTAAAGTTTACATTTTCTAGGAGCCCGCAACCTTGCTATATGCCAACACCAATCAGTTTAAAGATTAACTGGCCCCTACCTATCAAAATGGGAAAACAATTTGGGGACCAATCAACTTGTCCCAACTCGGTTTGTGCCTAGCAACCGTTTCAACGGTAAATAAAAAGGCTTGCTTTCTGCCCCTTGGGGTCGGTTCTATCCTACGTGTTAGAAAGGCCCCAGTATACTGGAATAAATCCTCTTGCTATTTGCATCGATATCCCATCTGTGAGTCTCTATGGGGATGCGGCGTTCCGGTTTGGGCCCTGGGGGTCCCAGTTTGGATCTTTGAAGTCCAACAATATTAACTGAATAATCCCAACTCCCAAAGATGAATACCCAATGTTTTCTTTCATTTGTGGGTCCTAGATTATATACATAATGACAAGTAAGCTGACAGGTCACTGAGGAAGGAAGGGGACTAGCTGAAGGGAGAAGTGGGGAGAAGGGGAAGGATATTGGGGGTTAATATGGTCAAAGTACGTGACACACTGAAAAATCTTTTTACGAGAACCATCATCGTGTATAACGAAATAACGCCAATAGGATTTTAAATCTTAAGGAAAGTAAATTAGAAGTAATCGTAAGACAGTTTGCCAATATTTAAAAGGAAAGAAACAAGCTAAGGAAATGTTGCCTCCTCTCTGGGGCCGTAGTGGGGGCAGATCCTCCTGTGGCCAGTTTTCAGTCTTCATAGTGAAAGGGAGAAACCTGAAAAACCGCATTTTTAAAAGTTTCCGGAGTGATTTCTGATTAGCCCCGGAGCAGCCAGGTTCGGAAGATGCCCACGTATCTTTGAGGCTCTTTCAACATTCTCATTCTTTCTCTTAGTGCCAAAAGTGGATGTGGGGGAGCTCAGAATAGTTTAAATGAAAGGAACGGATCACCCCCTCCTCCCACCCAAACACGAGCATTGTTAACACGCTCTACCTTCTCTTCCTGTGCTTTATTATAGGATATTTTTGTTCACGAAGTTGTCTTTGATGATAAGTAAGTTGTCAGAGAGGACCGCCCACTCTCTTCTCCTCACACCCAGTCTCTCCACCTTGAAGGTGATTGACTTTGGAGTCCTGAATCTGAACTTTGTGGTTGATACCACACCCTGTGTCTGGCTGCTCTGCAGTGCTCTCCCTCCCCCTCTGCTTCATTTCCTGTTCATACCTGCACCCACATTCGATTGGCCAGGGCCGGCTAGGTAGAAAACATGTACTACCCCTTTCCAAAACAAGAGGCAGCCACACTTTTACAATGGAAAAAGCCAGGTGTGTTTATGAAAGGGATTTTCTTTCAGGCTTGACAGGGTTTTTCTTCCTTTATCCAATTGGAGTGTGTGTGTGTGTGTGTGTGTGTGTGTGTGTGTGTGTGTGTGTGTGTGTGTAAGTCTGTGTGCACACATGGTAGGATTAAAGGACAGGTGCAATGTGGGAAGCTCATCCTGACTGAACCCAGAGCAGACAGCTGCAGCATTGTGGTAGAAGCTCGGCCTTCATGGATCCAAACAGCCAGAAACTGCTCCTGAAGTCTGAAAGATGACTCTGTTCCTCTGACAACCACTCAGAAAATAGAACGTGAGGAAGGAGGAGGAAGGGAAGATGCTGGCGAGCGACCAGAAGGCTTCCTGCTTCTCCGTGGTTACCTAGTGAATGCCAGCCTTGTGGAGGGCACAGCTTTAGACAGGTGGAGGAAGCAGAGCTCGTGAGGCCCCTGCCCTGTTCTCAGGAGGGTGAATTTCCTGAACTTGTGTGGATGAGGAGGCTACACCCTTATCTTCATAAGCCATGCCTGACCTGTGTTGGAGTTCCATTTTTTTTTTTTTCAAGTGATCGCTTGCTTGACTGTCTGTGCCGGGGGTCAACGTTCTTCAGAGAAGGCATAGGTAGTGAATATTTTAGACTTTGTGGCTCAGTTTCTGCTGCAACTCTTCCATGCTGCTGTTGTGCTGTGAAAACAGCCGTGGACATTTTATAAGGGAATGTGGCTGAATTCCAATGTGATGTCATTGATGGAATCTGAACATTAGCTTAGACATAGTTTCACGTGCTGTGAAATGTTCTTAATCATTTGGAATTCCCCAACCATTTTGAGATGTAGAAACCATTCTTCACTCATGGGCTATTAAAAAAAAAAAGAAAAGAAAAAAAAGACCATGTGTAGGGTTTGACCCCAGGCCATATTTGGCCAAACTCTGGTCAGTACATAAATTGTGGTACGGTAGAGGAAAAAGGGATGTCCGGGTTTCCTTCCATCTGCATCTTTCTTTCTCTTTCTCTCTCATTGTGCTGATTTGGAAGGCAAGAATTTTAAGCCAAGAAAGTGAGGTGATTCTTATGGAGTCTATCAGTGTCTGTATCAAGATAGGAGCCCAAGACTGGAGGAGAGTTTTGTAGCTCAGACTGCAGAGTGCAGGCATCTTTTGAAATTCTCAGGGGTTGCAATGAAACCTTTTACTGGAGGAAGTGTTGGTTAAGGTACGATTACCTTTTGATTGTATTTTTTGCTCTTGGAAATGACACTTTAAAAATATAGTCCCTTTTATAAGTTGGCTGACACACCTTGCTGGTATATCAATGTTTCTTACGTGTGTGGATCCAAGATTTTGTATTGATATATACAGTTACATACGTGTATGTGACATGAAAGTAGAAGCAACTGTTCAGGGTATGAAGGGGATTCATGGGAGGAGGATGGAGAGAAATGGGGCAGGGGGTATGGTCCTAGTATTATCCCATTTCCTCCATTGGATCAGACTTCTCTTTCTATATGCATAGTCCCCAAGGCTCTTCTTACTATAAAAAAAAAAAAATCTATGAATTTGACCTCAGCACTTGCACGAGTTCAGATCTCATTCATAACTGGCCTTTGGTAGCAGTATCAAGAATAATTTTCTTCTTGTTTTTGAATTTCAAAGTTCCCTTCCCTCTTGACAAGAGGTTGATTTTTCAAGCGGGAGTGTAGGTTTTGCTGATTAACTTTCTGGCTTTCACTCTCAAGAGAGTCAGTGCTGTGGTTGATGATCCGCGTGGCAGCGGGACTCACGGCATTTAAAAAAACACATCTGCTGCTTCCGCGCATGTCTGGTCACTGGCCATTTGGAATCCTCAGAGATGTCAGTGTTCTGTGGAAAAGAGTCAGGAAATTCTGACTTTCCCAGAGGTTGAGAGCTTTGGCTGTGAAACCAGCAGAGAAGATTCAACAGAAGGGAGAAAGAGGGGGATCCCTGGGGCTGGTGTGACTCACACATTGCAAAATTACAAAGTAATTCAAAGTAATTTCAAAATGAGAACATTGACAGGCTCTTTTCTGTTCCTCAATGCAAAAACAGAGGACCGAGATGGCGGTGACTCAAGCGTCTTGGGAGCAGCATCCAGCTCACAGAAGGATCTGGAGGAGGGAAGAGCACAAACTCCCATAAGGTCCTGACTTCTTCAAAGACTGCTAGCGATTAGGAAGGCTTTGGCTTGATTTCCCAGACTTAACAACCACAAACTGAGTAATGATTTTCACAGCTCAGTTGCTTCATCTCAGCTGGTAATGTTAAAAGCTGTTGCTCGCTGGGCTATTTAAGAGATAACATGCAATTTCTTTTTTAAAGACCCAGGCTTCATTTAATCTATGCACCTAATTTATTAGTGCTTACCTAATCTTTTTTTTTTTTTTTTTTTTTTTTCCAAGACAGGGTTCCTCTGTTGTAACTCTGGCTGTCCTGGAACTCACTCTGTAGACCAGGCTGGCCTGGAACTCACAGAGATCAGTCTGCCTCTGTCTCGCAAGTGCTGGGACTAACGGTGTGCGCCACCACCGCCCTGCTTATGTTTATTTTTTAATGATGAAGTGTTTCTGTCTCCTAGACTCTTCCATCTTGTGACCACACCGTTTCGATTAGTAACGGTAGTGATGTTGGTTGAATATATAGGTTCACCTTAGATCTGTGCTCTCGAGATTCATCCTTAAATTCTGCAGTCTGCTTCAGTGCCTCACGCAAGGACTCCCACCTCCCGGACAATAGAGACAACGGAGAGCTCTGCCTGAGCTCTGCGGGAGAAAATGTAAACCAGTTGAAGGTGACACAAAACGTGGCGTGGCAATGCCAAAAAGAATGTATCGATGGTTATTAATTTAAATATTAGCGGCTTCGGTGTGGCATGTCTATGTATGTATGCAGTGAACACTGATCATATCTAATCCTGCTCCCCCGCATACACCACCATTTCTAGTCCCTAGTAATCACTATTGTATTTTCATCCTGGTTTTTTTTTTTTTTTTTTTTTTGCCTCCACACATCAGGGAGAACTCAGTTGTCTTCCGTATTTGGCTCATTTCACTTCACATAGTAATCTTCGGTTCCACGTTCCTGCAAATGCCAGGATTCTGTTTTATGTTATAGGTACTCCATTGAGTATGTCTGCCACATTTTCTTTATCTGCTCACCCACTCCTGGGCACCTAGGCTGAGCCCACATTTCAGGTATTGTACAGTAAGCATGAACGCGGAGGTGTCTCCGGTTGGCCAACAGCATTTCCTTTGGATCAATGCATCGGCCTGGAAGAAGAAGGGTTGTACAGTCGGTGTGTTTTTAGTTCTCTGTTCTCCATGAGTGAGGAAGTCCACATTCTCGTTAGGAGTGCATGCGAATTTCTTTTTCTCCGCATCCTAACCAGCTTTTGCAGCTTTTATAATAGTAACGCCACCTGGATTGAGAAGATAATTTTGATTTACACAGTCATTAATAATATTGGGCGTTTTTGTGTATTGTTAGGAAGTTTCTATTTTATTTGAGAAGTCCCTGACAATGATTGGCACTCCATAACAATGCTTTTCTTTCTCAGGTACAACTAAGTTTGGCGTTATGTGGGCCAGGTGAGTGGAAGCTTTGTCTCCAAGTCCTCGAAGACATAAACCCGTGTATCTCACTACTTACTGCTCTACCCTTCCTAAAGGAGGCTTGCATTTCTAAAAGTCCTTACAAGTTCATTCTGTTTCAGGAAGAGGGAAAGTTCAGAGCGTGTCATGTAACGGATGTCAACTAAAGGATGACTTTAAGAGGTATCCCAGGATCTTTTTTTCTGAAACCACATTGGATGGGTTGTAGTCACATGACCATTCCTTGTGTCCAGGAAATCGTATGTCCAAGTGAAAATCCCTTTTAATTTTTATGGAAGGATGGACAGACTGACAGAAGGAAGTGGGTATTCAATAACCTCTGCTGCAGTCAGAGATGTAGTTTTTTTCTGTATACCTTATTGTCCTAGTTAGTTCTACAGGTTATTTTTACGTTATGGGTACAAGTGTTTTTCTTGTATGTAATGTATGTTTGTGTACCACATGCATGCTTTGCGCCTACAGTTCAGAAGTTTCATCCCTGAAACTGGAATTATGGATAGCTGTGAGCCACCACATGGGTGCTGGAAACTAAACCCAGGTCCTCTGCAAGAACGAGTGTTTATTTAGTCACTGAGCCATGCCTCCAGCTCCCTTTCCCAGTTGATTTTTATTGTCAATTTGACCCAACGAAGATCACCCACCTGGGAAGATCACCCATGTCAGATGGGCCTGCAGCTATGTATTATTTATGTACTTTAGTATTATTAACGTTATATTAACATTACCCTTCTAAGTTATATTCTCTTCCACGAGCTGCCTGGTTCTCATTTGACACGCTAGTGTGACGTTCTGTGTTTTGAAGAAAGGTAAGCATTAACATCAATCTTGCAAGCCTTTCACACGGCAGCAGCGATAGCTCTCCAGTGAACAATGGACTCCTGGAATATTTAGGTCTGCAATGACGCTGCTGGAGTGTGGCAGAGCTTGGAGCAAGGAGTGATCGACCCAGAGGGATTCGGGCCACAGGTGTTTGGTTTGGTGTCTCTCCTCCACAGTTCTACTGAGAAGCTCTCTCATCAAATAGAACCCCACCATGAGCAGGCAATGGAGCTGAACAACATAAAATGAGGCTCATCCCTAAACTCCTTTAGTGCTTCAAAACTGCCTACAGTAGGACATTCGCCCAAGGCAAAACTCCAGTATCTGCTACTTTCATTTGGGTGCACACTAGAATTTGACCAGAGTAAACAGATCCTCTACTGAAAGAAATCCTGAGGGCAGATCCTGCACTAGATGAATCCTGAGGATTCGGAATATGGAGGTAACGAGGCAGCCAGCCCTTCGCCCCTTTGATCGCTGGTCCATTCTCTGATGTTCTCTTTCTTTGCTACAAATTACACGTCTCAGGCTTCCCTGCCAACCGATTATATTCAACCAATAAAAGGAAACTGATGGTGGACAAACTTTCGTGTTTCTAGTCCACACTGGGGCTGTTAGAGGGTGTGTCTGTCCGTAGCTCTGTCTCCTTAGTGGTTTTGGATAATCCAGAAGCCATTATCCCATGTTCCCAGACATCCTTACCATGGCTTCAATTCCCCGCAGGTAATCCCAGACGCAGATTTTCCATCTGCTGTGACAGACTCTGCTCATCAATTGCTGGTTACTCTTACAGAATTATCTTTTAATACACTTGTTAAGAGTTGTCATAATTGTTACACAGAGCTTCTGGGAGGCTACCACAGAGGAATCATAAGCAGACCCTTTAGGTATCTTGACCTTTTTTCTGTTAATGATTATCCTTCTTGTGAAACAGAGTCCCAAGTAGGCATAAGTCGTTTGACTTTTGAAACTTAAATGACTGTAGAATTTGACAAGTAAATTGTGGATTTGGGTGCTGACCGAGATCACCGACCCTACGTCATCACGTGGAGAGGATAAACAGGAGAACAGATTCTAGAAGTGTAAGAAGATACACGTTAGGAATAAAAGAAAACGCCTTAGATTCTCAGGGCATCTGCTTCTCCAGCTTTCCCTCTTCCCCTCTGCGCTGCTCTTGTGCCTAATGGAGAGCTTCCTATGACCACTGGATACAGGAAGAAGAAACTTGGAGCTAGCGAATCAACAGGTTGGATGACAGGGTGGCCCCTGGCTGTGCAATTCTGCTCTAGAGTAATAGCAGGAATCCTCCAGGTGAGATTTTTTTGGTGCTATGTCTGGCTACCTACTTCAAAAGAAAGGAGGTGTGATCCTAAGTATGTGTCTACAGCAAATTGTGGTAGTGGCCTCATGTATGGCTGGGGATGGACTGGACTACAAGATTGGCAGAAAAAACGAGGACAGGAGGAATATGGGTATTCTACATGGAAAGTACACGGAAAGGGTACAATATGAATATAGTCATCACTTGGTATCGTCACCAAAGTCCTACCAGTGGCCTGGACATGCTCAGTTATTAGAGGAAGGGGTTATTCTCTTCTAGGGATACAAGACAGCCTCTCCTGAACTCCCTCAAAGCATAAACAATAGTCTTATGGATCGGTATTCACAATAGTAGTAATAAGAAGCCATTTATAGGTTCAACTAAATATACTGCATGATTCTCACCAAAGGTAGTCTGGCCATCTGGCCACTTAGCACTCCTGAGTGCCAAGCTACCCTCTTCGAGATTAGTGCTGTACAATCTGACACCAGGTTGACCACATCGAACTCTATTTGCAGGAGAAGGATAGAGATACATTTGTCCCAAGAGAGACAGCTACTCTGGAAAGTCCTTTGCCCTTCTTTCCCCCATAGTTTCTGCAAAAGCCATATTTACCATTCAGCCATCCAATTTAGTTTTGCTCCTCGCCATAGACTTTATAGTGGGGGGCAACTGATACCAGGCTCAGCACAGAATTCAGTGTCTTATGACGTAACATTGTGTTCTGTTGATAAAGGATAAAACATTTGCTTGAAATTGCCATGAAGAGATGGTGCTCTTTCATCCTTCGAATTCTTTTTCTTTCTTCCTTTCTTCTTTCTTTCTTTCTTCCTTTACAATGACATCCATGATATTAAATATGAAGATCCCCAAATTTTGTGCATGAGTTAATATATGATTCTCTTCTTAGCTCAATGCTTCCGGAAGAGCAAAGTGAGGCTCTATGGGAGCAAAATCTTGACTAGAAAAATGTGTGTGACTGGCTGAAGGAGTGCTCCTGGAGGGACGGCTAAGAAGGGAAGGGAAGGGAAGCAGCAGAGCCAAGATGTTGAGTCTGTCCTGGCCTTAGCCTCCAGCTGTTTCCATGCCGGGTGCTGGAGTGTGAGCAGAGCCAGAGAATTGTCCTACATGGTGGCCAGGGCCTGGGGTTTGGGGCCAGTATATTAATCCTTGGCCTGGTATTCATAGGGGGAAAATGTTCTTTGCAGGCTTCTCTGGAGAAGGCTGCTCCCTGGCAGAAACCACCCCCAGAATTTTGGCAACCATCAATCACTCCAGCAGCTGGTGGGGCAGGCTGGTTAGTGTCATGGTTTTGATCTCTGTGTCCTTGGTCTCTGGAACAATTCTCAGCACCCAGAAATCAGGACGTTTTACACAGGCAAGTATCATTCTTCTTTCATTTGGTTGCTGTGATAAAATACTCTGACCAAGAGCAACTTGGGGAGGACACGTTACTTGGCTTACACTTCCGGGTCACAATCTAGCGAGTTGGGGAAGTCAGAGCAAGGACTGAAGCAGGAAGTGGATGACGGCAGGCATGGTGGAGGAGTGCTGTCTACTGGCTTGCATTCTGGCTCACTCACAAGCTCATGTTCAGCTAGATTTCTTACCCAACTCAAGACCATCTGCCTGCCTAGGGATGGAGCTCCCCACTGGGGGCCTTTCTACATCAATCAGTAATCAAAACAGTCTCCACCACCAGCAGACATGCCCCCAGGCCAGTCTGACCTAGGCAGTTCTTCAACCACTGCATTTCTCTCAGATGACTCTCGGCTGTGGCAAGTTGACATTAAAGCTAAGTAGGACGCTCATCTTCCCAACGTAAGTCCTACTTGTTAATTAAAATAGACTGTTTTCATTGTCTTTTTAAATGTTCATCCAATTAATAAAGCAAGTCATCTCGGTAGTTAGGGTAACAAGGCTAAATAGAGATCCAGATGAAGACACCTCGCGTACTGCCTGAGCTGTAATAGGCTACCATAAATGTTAGTTTATTTCCCTTTAAGATTAAGTACGCTGTGCATATTTTATTATAGAGCGTATCAACTCACCTGTTTATGGCTTCTAACAAATTCAAATGAGCTGAGAGAGATTTCAGCTGTTATTATCTACGTGGTCTCTCCAGCTCGCTCTACTGGAGGCGAAGCTAGTTGACTGTCCTCAGAGGGAGGAGGTGTTATGGTGTTCTAATCTGAGATATTCGAATGATAAGGGCATTAGAAAGCGTGGGATACATCAGCAAAAATATCGTCCATGCTGCAAACAGTGACTGCTGCCAGGTAGTTCATGCCTCTTTCAAGACAAAGCAGTGGGCTAGGTGCCACGCACACTTGTGAAGACCCAAAAGACCCCTAGGCCGTGGGAGATACCTTACAGTTAAGTCATATGACTTACATAGCAGCAGAATGGTGGAACATGTATGTGTTTTTTATATTTAAACATAGTTTTAAAGTCAAATTTTATGAAGATTTACATAGAAGTTGATTCTTTTAAAACTTTGAATTACATGTGAGAACACCATCCCCTTTAGCTTTATAAGATCTCCAAGAGCCTTAATTTCACACATCAAACATTTATTTGTGTGTGTATGTCATGTGCTGCTTCACATGTGTGGAGGTTACAGTATAAATTAATTGGGAACTTGTACCCCTCCCTCTCTCTCTTTCTCTCTCTGTGTTTGTGTGTGTTGTATGCCTGTGAGTACATAGGCCCACACCCATGCATACTCATGTGTAGACTAGAGTAGAGCAATTTATCAAGTGTCTCCCCCTATCTGTCTCCAACTTGAGAAGAGTCTCACAGAGCCAGAAACTTGCTTCTTAGGCTAAGCTAGCTGCTGGCAAGCTCTCAAGGTCCACCTGTATCCACTTTGCAATGCTAGGGTAACAGGCATGTATACCTAAGCTTGGCTCCTTAATGTGGGCTCTGGGAATCTGAACTCAGGTCTTCCTGGTTGCAGTAAGTGCTCTTACTCAGTGAGCCAGCGTCTCATGCCTTTGTCCTCAAAATGTGATCTAAGCCAAGATGGCTGATTGAATATACTATAAGAAAGGACTTATTAGATTGGCTTGCATTTTAGGAGCTGAATAGTCCAATAATAGGTGTTTGGTTGCTGGAGAGGATCAGAGCTCAGTGGCTGTGCAATCCCAGCAGCTCCAATCTGGGTTTGAAGGCCTGGAAGATTCTGGAGAATCGTTGATCCTCAGCTCATATTGGAAGGCTAACAAAGCTGGTTGTGATGGTGGCCTAATTGATTCGTTAAACCTTATCTTAAGGATGTAAGTACAGGAGAGTGGAGTCTGAGAGGGTGCTTGGCCATCAGAGGTTCAGTTGCCTGCTGGAGTGTCTTGAAATGGATTTCTCACAGATAAAGACTTTTCAAGGGTGCATTATATGATATTTCTTATTATTCACTGGATTTTTCCAAGGTTGATATTCTCTGCAGTTGAGCAACATTTCTCGATCTTTGTGGGGTTGGATGACCCTTTCACAGGGGTCGCCTAAGACCCCACCTGAATATCAGATATTTACGTTATGATTCATAACAGTAGCACAATCTCAGTTATGAAGCAGCAATGGAAATAATTTTATGGCTGAGGGTCACGACAGCATGAGGAGCTGTATAAAGGGTCCCAGCACTAGGCAGATTGAGAACCACTGCAATGGTTTTGAGAGACACAGAACACAGGCCTTAGAGGATAAATATCTAGAGAAAAAAATATCTTCTTCCTTCTTTGCATCCAAGACAGACTGCACTTAAAATGAACGTAGGGTCAAACAACACGAGATCTCCAGCATCCTTTCCATCAGGACTATGTACCAAATGCCACTGGATTAGCCCGCGGGAACATTTGAGTGCACATAATCCCTGCGAATGAGGGGCTCATGCTTTCATATTTGCTTCAAGCTGAGTTATCCTGTATTAGCCACAGGCCTCCGTAGGTGACCCCCAAAGGTGGGCATTACCCGGACAGATTTCCAGTTGGACCCTCGTTAGCTCTTAAAGGTACCTCTTTAGGAAAGTGGTGTGGGCGATCTCTCCCAGACTGGTCCACACAAACCGAGTTTAGAGACTGATGAGGCAACATGAGTGTGAATTTGTGAGTTTGCCTTGAGCATTCTTCCATAAGGTGGGGTACATCATATAAACTGGCTTACTAACAAAATCCCACCTCCACAGGCTGATCCGTAGAGGAAGTTGGCTTAATAGAGAGATCAGAATTTATCGGAAAGTTCCCCTGAAATGTGTTTTAATTAGAGGGATCAGAAAAATCATGGAATAATTACTAAACTGTTATTAAGACACCCCTCCCCCCACTCCCATCATTGTTCTTCCCCCCTCTCCTCATCTGTCCATCCACACAACGGGTATTTCCTGAAAACTCAATGACAAGGGATTCTGGATCAGGGCAGCCTACTTGTCATTCACAGACTTTGGGCAAACTAGCCACGTGATCAGGGGCAGGGGGACGTCATTTCCTTGTGCGAGGCTGTAGAGCTCTCTCCTGTAGTAGCATCTGTCCTAGCCGAATTAAAGGAGCTATAGCACACAGGTGGCTTAAGATAGTAGGCAGCAATAGTGTTTGGTGAGCTTCCTCCTGCCCGGGAGTTTAGACCGTAAAGTTCCCTCTCTGTCTTTTGCACATGGGGAGATCCGGAGCTTCAAAGCGACTAACCCTTTTGCCCTAGGCTGCGCTCAGGGAGTGGCAGAGCTCCATCAGGACTGAAGAGTGAAATCGACTGTTTGTGTTAGAAGGTGGATGTTGGCACCCTGGAGGAAGAAATAAGGCATAATGATGAGGTGGGCTGGCATTTTCCTCAAAAATGCCTAAGCCCTAAGCAATAGAGGGTAAACTCTATTTGTTCTGTTTATCATCAACTTTTGGTTGATGTCGTTTTCCATATTTATCTTCCATAATTTGGACCTTCCTCAAATGATGCCCTAACAAATGAGATCAATTTTCCCCTGAAATGTGTTTTTAAAAGAAATTAGAGTCGTTCCAGGCTCATGTTCTTAGGGAGGGAGCAGTACATTTGGTGATTTCTATTGCTTCTGGTAGCGATGAGATTGGATTCCGGGCAGTCCTCTTCAAGCTCTGCCCTAATTAAGATGAACAGATCCTGTTAGCTGGCCTGTTTAATCAGTTTCCCATCTGGCATAATCATGTTTAGGAGCAGGCTCTGCTTTTGCTCTGCTAGGGCTGTAGCTAAAACCAACACAACAATGCACTCCTATCTTATAAGAATCAGGCCAACTTTTTTTTTGCTCAAATTCTACCTGGACAATAGCATTGCAAACCTGCAGATCAAGCATGTGGGATGCTGATGTAGCTGGAACCCCCTTGGGATCATCCACCCACTCACTTACCCATCCATGCTTCCTTTCTCTCATCCCATGCCAATAAACTCTCAGAGCCCTCGTATGTGCTGGGCTCCCTGTGACTCAGCATAGGATATTATGGAAAAGGGACTACTCCTGCTCAGTGTGGTCTTGGTAGAATGGAAACGTTTCTAGAACATGTGGATTTAAAGAAGTAAAGACTGGTGCTTTTATTTTTTAGAGTCTTAAAATTGTTGCGATGAAATAACCATTCTTGCAATTCTGTATTCTCTCTGGTAATGGCGATTATGCCGAAAGGAAGGTTGGAAGCTGCCTTTTGTTATATGATTTCTCTGAGAGGAATATGTCTTTGATAGATTATTTATATGTGTATATTGGATGGGGCATAATTGGCCTCCTAGGTAAACAAATTATAGACAATGCTGGGAGAGAGATTTCGAGTTAATACTGGCATGAAGAAGCTGATACGCCACAACATCCTATCTGGAAATCAATCTGGATATTAGAAAAACAATACGCCCAGGAATGTTGCCACTTATCCATGGCAATCCACCATCAGCTCAGCCAGAGCTGTGGCTTCGTATCTTAAACAGACATAGGGAAGATAATAAAATACCCAGTGCGATCATGCTAGACTATGCGAGTAGACCATGACCTATGAAGAAATGGCTAGCTGCTGAACTGAAGGGTGTGGGTATGGGGGTGAGAATTTTTTGCATGGGGGCTACCACCCCCATTGGAGGAGAAAACAATATGGCATATGAATAAAGGTCCTCCTTTCTCCCATCCTCAAGGCCCTATCCCTTGAGGCTTGTTATCTCTGAGCTGGCAAAGCCTGGGAAGGAGAAGCCAAAAGAGGAGGCCAGTACTTTCTTCAGTAAAGAGAGCTCCACACACAGAAAGCAAATGGTGATAACCCAGCCTTGAGATGAAGCCTTGGGAGGAAGAAAGAACCATGAATACAAGAGGGCCTTAGAGAAAAAAGAGTTAGGGTGCTTTTCACAAATGAAGCAGATCCAGACAGGATGTGGGACCACGAGGTCACGTTCTTGGGAGACATTACAGGTGGAAGGGGACACACAGCGCTTCCCCTTGGAGTCAGTGGCGTAGAGAGAAGCACGTGGGCGCCGTGGACTCTGGGGGCAGATCTCCTGGGTTCTGATAACCTCCCCCCTGTTGAATATAGAAGGAGCACCCTGATTTACGCTGGTTATATAAAGTCACACATCAAAATAGGCGGAGGTTGAAAAATAGGAACCACAGAGGCAGGAAGTGAGAATCTGCAGGGAGTGTCTTTAACACATGCTGCCAATGCATGACTTTGAGTTGGAATTCGAACACCACCAGTATGACTAGAGGTTCCCAAACTTTGTTGCATCTCAAAGCCAGAGAGTAAAATATTACAATATAAAAATCTGGGCTCTATCCCAAGAGTGGTTGTATTAAAATATCTAGAAAAGAATCAATATATTTTTTTTTTACACAGTGACATGTTTGTTTTAGAAACCGTGGTCCAGGTGATTGTTAAGATAAAATCCAACTTTGAAATTTTGTGATGTACATGAGAAACAACTGGAATTCCAGGAGGTGAGCAAGTTTTGATGCCATGCTGTATACTGGAGTGATCTCAAAGCTTCAGTCCTGTGTGATTTGGAGACAGTAGATCCATTTTCACAGTATGTTGGAAGATTGTCACGTTTGGAGTAATTGTGTTTCAGTGGCTTCCTGCTGGTGCTGGCAGGTAAAGCTGTGGCTGACCTGGTGTGTGGGCTCCCAGAGATGGGCAAACAAGAGGAGAGGATGCTGGAAGCCTTCCTGGGATACTGAAAGGATGTATCGGACTACACCATCTGGTACCCACCTTCTTTCTACCTTGTGTAGTCTGAGGTCAATAGTGAGAGAAAAATAGGATGCCTAATGCAAGGTGCACACGTCAAGCATTTCTTAACACTAGATTTTTCTATACCTGTACCAGGAAAATGGTGGGTAAGGCCTTATACCTATTGGTCTTTAAAAAAAATATTTGTTTTTAGTTTAGGTGTATAAGTTCCTGCCTGTACGTCTGTGCACCACCTGTGGGCAGTGATGAAGGTTGTAAGTTACAAGACAGCAGAGCATCAAGTAACCCGAGTGAGTTCATTGTCCTGACTTCACTGCTCAGTGATGGGCACAGGACCCATCCTGGCCAACCATGGAACTGATGAGTTTTCTCTCTGGATCCAGGGAGAAACCAAGAAGTGTTTTTTTCTTGGTCATGGTGCTACTGAAGGATGTGAATACTGTTTATTTTTGTAGAGGGTTTGCATTAAGGGCAATTAGATCAGAAGGCAGGAGAAACAAAATGCAAGCCAATAGACAGTTATTAGTATTCAGGTCCTATATCCAGAATCTTTTACCCTGTAGTCTAATTTTCCCCACTTTTCCCTCTTTTGGAGGCTTGCTTCTATGTGCCCACCCATGAGTTTCCTTCTCCGTGTTAAACTGGTGTTTGGTCACTGGCACCCAAAGGTGTCCTAATACTTTCCACTCTTCTTCCATGTCCCATATTCTCCTCTATAGTTGATCACGGTGCTACACAAGCATCAAGTCCATAAAGATGGTGAATTGAGAGACACGGAGACCTGGAACAGATAGGAGCATTGAGTCACGTGGCAGGGAAGAAACCAAACTGGCTGGGCAATGGGTGGATCCAAGGGCAACAGAGATGTGAACAAGAGAGGATAACCTAGGGAGGTTCCAGAAAACCGGAAAAGTCGGTGTAGGTTAAATATGGGCTGGCCAACTCTCCAGACCACCTGCTCCCACACTGCTCCCACAGGGAAGGCAACAGATGACCAGGCTCTCAGCTCAGTCATTTTTAAGTGTCAGTTTGGTTTGGTTTGGTTTGGTTTTTTGAGACAAGGTTTCTCTGTGCAGCCCTGGCTGTCCTGGAACTCCTTCTGTTAGACCAGGCTGGCCTTGAACTCAGAGATTCACCTGAGTGCTAGGATCAAAAGCTTGGTTTTTAAGACAGTAACTAAAATAACTCAAGCACAGGCAGAAAAAAGGTCTAAAGTGTGTGGCCAGGGTAGACGTCCAAAAGTTAGATCAGCAACATTTGTCTATAACAGAGGCAGAGAGGCTTCTGCTGAGCCCCAAGATGGTCAGGGCACATTAAATCCTCTTGCTTCCAGGTCTGGAGGGTAGGATGGTTAACAAAGAAAAACAGAAGTCCTTTGTCTTGATCCAGAAAATGTCCATTTTTCCATATGACGAATCAAGGACAAAGCGTTGGGATCATATACTAATTCTGAATGACATTAGCAGTACACTATAAAACCTTAGCCCTGAGCTAGATCTGAGGGGGTGGGGCAGCCCCTCTTCCTCTACACATAATATTTGATCTTTGATTGAAAAATTCACTCATGGGTATAATGTGTTTTGATGAAATGCATCCCTCTCCCCATCCCTACCAGTCTCTTACTGACTGCTTTGTTCCTTCCGACTTCGGGTGTTCTCTCTTTAAACCCACTGAGTACACTTAGCCGTGCCAGTATGGGCGTGAGCGAAGGACCATCCTGGAGCATGCGTCACCCCTCAGACCCGCATCCTTGAAGAAAACCTCTCCCTTTCCCCAGCCATTCAATTGCCAATAGCGCCTCAGGTAGGCGGGACTTCGTGAGTTCCGCTCCCTCCCCGCCCCCCATCCATGCTGGGACTTTTGGCTGGCTTGATTGTCCCCTCTTTCTTTTCATCAGTGGTTCTCAAAGATCTTTCCCAGTTTTAGATTTATGAAAATGGAAATCCCCGGTTTCTAAACAAATGTACTAATTCAGACTGGTAGAGGTGGCGAGGGTCATAGATTTGCATTTTAACCGCCTCTCGGGCGATCCGGAACCCACACGTATCTGTGTCTTTAACCATGACTGCCCATTTTAATCACCCAGAGCTGATACTCCAGCTGTGAAGCAATTGAATTGGGTTTCTGGGGGCTAGACTGGGTCACTGGCATCCCAAGGAGACCTCTGTGGCGATCTGCTAGTGGAAAGGTGGTGAAGTGACTTTCAAAGAGGCACTCACAGACACAGTGGCAGCGCTGGGGGCAGAATTCAATCTTCATTGAAAAGCAAACAAAGTCTGTCTGAATTTTGAAGGTGAAGGAGCAAAGCAGCAGTCAGAGGAAAGGAACTGACAACCGGGTAGGAAAGGCTGTAGTAGATCCTGTAGAAGCAGCTGCTGATTTGGGGTTACTGGTTGCTTTTGTGTACCAGCTATACATGATCTGGTGTGCGATGGCTGAACTGTATTTAATCAGAGTACACTGACAGCAATGGCATGGGATTGCTTCGAGAGAAAGCCCCAGCTTACACAGGCCTTAGCATTGCCCAGTGAGGGGCTGTTTTGCTCCTGACAGACAGCCAATGGCTCCAAGTAAACCATCTAAATCAACCAGGAGGAACAGAGGAAGTTGGCTGCGAAGCTGAGGTAGAGAACTGGAAAGAACTGGTTTCAACTGATGGCAGAGAAGCGCTGGGGGGTTGCAGTGTGTGTCATTCTGTCTTATTCTCTGTCCCTGCTGGAAGGCAGCCCTTCCCAACCTAAACCTCTGCTAAGCTCTCTCGGGGCTCCAATTTCAGGCAGAAATTAAATTCCCCAGCTGCAGAAGGCGAGGACTGTGATCTGTTTGATTTTCCCCCCAGCTGTGTGACTTGAGAGGTGACACCTGAAGGAGCAACACCTGTCTCTACACATGGCTGCCCAGTCCTTACCTGTGTTGCTGGCTTAATTGTGAGAGCTCCGTGATGTTGCTATTTTAAACAGCAGGGAGGACAAATTGGGGATTTCATCCAGGGCATTGGTTTTTGGAAGGACAACCGAAGAGATAACATAGCCTTTTGTTCTTTTCTTTTAGGCAGAGATAATGAGTACAAGAACACTCAGATGGGCTTTTAAAGGTTACCCCTGGAGGGGCGTGTGTAGGGTATAAAACCTTCTCAAGGCAGACCACTGTCATGGCGGGGCACAGGTTCAGCGACGAGAGCGTATTTACAGAATCAAAGGAAGACAATAAGATCTCCAGTCTTAAGAGTGTCTGGGATACAAGTTCATTGCAGGTTTGTTAAGACGACCCAACCTCCACACTTCTGTGTTGGTATTAAGGGAGGTCAGAGACTTGGGTGAGACAAGGGAGGGGGTGTACATGGGATCTCAAATATAAGCAATCAGCAATCAGGATAAACATGACCTCAATGCAATGCTTTAATCTTAAAACTCATGTGAACAAGCATATTGAACACACTAGAGAAACTTTTAATGATAACAGGACCGTGCACAGCCATGTCGAGTCAGACTGGTGGCCGACACCAACAGGAAAATCAGAAATAATGATTCTAAATAATAAGACACACAGGAATAACAAATGATAGCAAGAAAGAAAGCCAATCAATACCAGATAAACTGCAAGGCCAAATGCCAATGGTAAACAAGACTCTTAAGTGAAATAAAATGTCCTAATAAACTGTGAGATGTTTCTTGAACAGAATTAGAAAAAAAAAAAAAACACAAAGAAAAAAATCTTGACAAATGGTACCGTGAAAAGCTTGCACACTTCTGTTTACCCAAATATACGTTAGGAGGGCGAAGAGGCTGCTTGGATTGGGGAGGGGGTTGGATGAAAATATCTGACATAAGAATCAAATTTTCAGTCTATTAAAAACCCCTCTGTGTGACAACAAAGACAACCAGATAAGAAACACAAGCCAGAGACAAAACAAGTCTGCCAGAGACAGGACAAGTCTGCCAAGAACACGTACATAGGTGAACCACACATTCCATTAACACGTAATCTGGCTGTCCACAGCTGCCTGTAACTCCAACCCCAGGGCACCCCATGCCCTCTTCTGGCTTCCAGGAACAGTAACGGACTGCCTTCTCCATACACAAGTAATTACAAATCTAAAATAGAGTATCGTTAACAACGAAAAGGGGTGGATTTTAATTCAAAAGAGGTTGAAAGTCAATGGATTGTAAAAAAGATAGATGGTGTGAACGGCAGATGTAGGAAAGGAAGATCAATATCGGAAAAGGGGTGTAGGGACGGGGGGATTAACAGGCTTCGAGAGACAATGGAACTAGGGGTACTTTACTGTGGGAGACAAAACGGTCATAAATTCCAACACGCGTGACGCCTGGATTCTCCAGAAGACTGTAAAGGACAAATGGACACTTCCACATCTAGTTAAAAATTCTCAGCGTTGCTCTCAGTAATTAATGGAGCTCACGCCAGAGTTGGAGAATGTCTGAAGGATACAGCTGGCGGTAACAAACAGAATCTCATCCAGAACAATTACCATCATGGGGAGAATGTGCTTTTTATTTCAAGCACACACATTTCAGACACCCAAGTAGATCATATGCTGGTGATTAAATGTCTCAATAAAATCAAGATATTAAAATTATACAGACTCATATTTATGAGAAAAATGTAGAATTCAGTCACAAGACCTCTGGAAAAATTCCAATATTGAAAATGAACACTTTTCTGGGGGGAGGGAAGACAGCATATCATGTGGACCAAGCTAGCCCTAAAGTTCTTATGCAGCTGAACTTGGACTTGACCCCCCCTGCCTTCACCTCTCAAGTGCTGGGATTACAGACATTTGCTACCAGGCTTGGCTGACAACAGGCCTCTAAATAATCTATTGGCTAAAAAAAAGGAAAAAAAAAAAAAAAAGACTCGGAAGCACTTGGAAGACCGTGTGGGGCTTGGAAGATCTCCAGCTTTAAAATCAGCAGGCTTCTATTTAGAGACATGTCAATCGAAGCCACAGAAAGTCAGAGAAAAGTACATTAAAGTCAATAAAGTAGGAAGTAAACAAAACCTGAAGAAGATGCAAGTTAGTTCTTTGTAAGGGCTTATGAAATCAGTAAAACCTTGTTGAAAAATAGAGGAAACACAAAATACCAGTTTATCAAGGGTTAGGTAGTGTATGTCATTATCCGTTCAGACAGCACCAAGAGGCTAGCAAGAAGAGACAGGGGAACTTTGTTTTTAAACTCAGGTGAAATTGACAAATTCCTTGAAAAGCTAATATTTCCAAAAGTGCCTAAGAATTATAGAAGTTGGGGGAGGGGGGTGTCCAGGCAGCAAAGTGCTTGCACACAAGCGTGAAGACCTGGGTTCGATCCCTAGCACTTACATAAAAGCCATGCACAGTTTCAAGGGCCTGTAATTCCATCATCACTGGGGAAGTGGACCGATCCAGGTAGAGATCCCTGGAGCTTGCCGGCCAGCCACTGTAAGCAAATTGGTGAGTCTCGGGCCCAGTGAGAGATCCTGTCTTAAATAATTAGAAGGTGTTCTACACAGGTATGAAACTGTCGGTGAACAAATTTAATTAAAAAATGAAGTGGCAAATGAGTGAAATTGCACATAAACATGAACACGTAAACACATCCAGAAAAGACGAATAGGAAATATGGAAGTCTCCGTAACTATTAAATAAGTTTTTTGGTCAAAAACCTACTCACAAAGAAAATGCAAGTCAAGTGGATCTTCGGTACATTTTTGTTATTTTTTTATTTTTAATTTTTTTTTTAATTTTTTGTTTTTCAAGACAGGATTTTTCTGTTGTAGCTCTGGCTGTCCTGGAACTCACTCTGTAGACCAGGCTGGCCTCAAACTCACAGAGATCCGCCTGCCTCTGCCTCTCAAGTGCTGAGATTAAGACATGTGCTACCATTGCCGGGTGGCTAATTTTTAGTAAATTTAAAAAAACTCTACAGCAACACATTTTAAAACACGACTGAAGGAATTAAAGGACCAAAATATAAGCAAAAAGAAACAATCGTCATCAATTAGAAAAAGATATCAGTATCATTTTATTCTAAACTGATTCATAGATTCAGCACAATCTCATTAAAATATGAACAAACTTTTTTTTTTTCTTTTGTAGAATTTGACAGTATCGTTTTCAATTTTACATAAAGTTGAAAACCCAGTTTCGGAAGAAAATCTCTGGAAGACTTACACTGCCTTGTTTCAAGACTTTCTTGATAGCCAAAACACAAAAAAGTGACTGGAGAATGTGACTGGGTGTGGGGGTGGCTTCTGCACGGAACGTTCACCTTTACGAGTGAATAGAACCATCTTATCAAGGAAGGAGGAAGAAGGAATCTTAAGTGTCGATACGTGAGTATAATTTGAGACAATCACCATCTCTTTGGACTGTGCAGAGAGCAGAGAGGTGAACGTTAGCAGACAGCAGCCAGCACAAACTCCAGGAAACATTCCTTTTCAAAAAGGATGGAAGGTGAGTTAGTTTGCACAGTAATGTCCATTTTTAGAATTTAAAAGATTTTGACGTCGATAAGGAAAGGACTTATTAAAGCAAATGAGGCCCGGAGAAACAGCATCCCAAGATACAGAATCTTAGATGTTATAGGAACATTCGGATTAAAGGACTCACGCATGGTATGATTAATTCTCAGAGCTCAGAGTGCTCACGCCATTCGAAAGGGGAGTATTCTGACTGTATTAGGAAGACATAGATTGCATATTACTTTCCCCTTTCTAGTGTAGATTAAAATGACTGATTCGGTTTCTAGTGGCTTCTTTCCTTTTGGAGATTTCCTAGCTGTGGCAGGAGGTATCTCTGGCTCTGGAGTGACCCAGGAGATTCACTCCAGGACTGACTGATGCCACCTGTGAAATGACCACAGGGCAGAACGTGCTTCGGGACACATCATCGGCACGCTGCAAGTACTCATTAGCAGCTCAACACAAACAACATCACAAGGCAGCCGTCCCTGCCAGGCCAATGTTACAAATCTTGTGCATTGATTTGGAGATTTCAAGGAATACTTGCCTAAGTTGTAAATGTTCTTGGAAAGGCACACATGTACATGTGACAAAAAAACAGAGTGATTGACCTAAAGGGGCATATTACTTATGTATCATTGGGATGTTTACAGGAATGCTTGCGTTATTGCCTTGGGGGAAAGTGACCAGTGAGCAGCAAAATCACAGAATATTAGACTTTCAAAGAAAACTTTATGTCCACGTATCAGACTACTTTACAAATGAGAACAATGATTGCTCGAGGTCAAATAGCTGCTAAGATCTAAGATACAGAACTCAAATATATTGGCTTGAAGCCCAGAGTCTTTTAAGAATAAGATTTTTTATGTATGTATATATGTATGCATGTATGTATTTGTTTGTGTGTATATGCGTCCACCTGTGTATTTATGTGGACCATGTTGCTGCAGGCACTCCTGGAGGCCAGTAGAGGGCATGAGATCCATTGAAACAGAAGTTACAGGGAGTTGTGAGCCCCAAGATGGGAATGGTGGGAACTGAACCTGGGTCCTCTGCAAGAGCAGCTAGTGCTCTTAACTGCTAAGCCATCTCCGCAGCCCCGCTGTCTTTCTTACATTGCCACTTTAAGAACACTTCAGATAAGTCCACCTTAATCCTTTTATTATCTCCTCACGTTCTTTGGTCATTACCTTTCCTGTACACGTCGCCTAACCTCTCAGTTTAATTCTGCTAACCCGTTTACAGCATTCACTTTGACCTCTCAGTGAGCATCTTTTGGCAGAAAGCTCTATGAAAAACATGCCTGAGAATATCTTTATTTCACTTATTAAAAGAAGATTTAACTGAATGTAGAATTTCGCTGTGAAGTTTTGAAACGACTCTAGAAGATGGTGTTCTTTTATTCTCTGCATTAGAATATTTCATTGCTCTCTGGTCCGTTGTCACTGGCGAGAAATCTGCTGTCCTCCCACTTAAAGACCCTTTGCAGGAAATACGTTTCCTCCTTGATGAATTTTTTTTCTAACACTTTTTCTTTTGAAAGTCTTTTATTTACTATTTGACAATTTCATACATACATGCAACGTACCTTGATAATCTCCATCCCTATTCCCTGTGCCCACTCCTCCCAAATACTGCCTCAACACATCTGTCCCAACAGGCCTTCAAACGCTCTCCCCACAACCCATTCCTTCCTCTGATTCGCTGAGTAGACTTATTCCGGCTTGCTGGAATGTTGGCTCATCTTGTTGACTTGGTCGCCTGCAGGTAACCATAGCTACCCTGAGTTCAGAGGAGAGCATTTCCTTCCCCCAGCTTCTTGCTCTTACATCCTGTCCTCCTCGTCTTCTGCGACGTTCCCTGAGCCTTCAGGGAAATAGTATAGCTATCCCATTTAGGCCTGAGGACTTAGCAGTCACTCATTCTCAGCGTATTGACCAGCTGTGAGTCTCTGCATTAATTGCTGCCCAATTGTAAGAAAGGCGCTCTTCTGGGTACGGTTTAACATTTTCTCTTTAGCCCAGCACTCTGTAGTCTAGTATCTCTTTCTACTATGTTTGATCTAGTTAGTTTTTGTTTTGTTTTGTTTTTAATCAACCCTGCTTGGGACTCAATGAGCTGTATCAAAGAATGAGTATTCACTCTTTTTGTTTTTTCCCCCAATTCTGTAAAACTTCAAATTGTTTTCTTTGAAAGAACACATGTAACGTTTAAGCCGTCTACTCTGGTTTTCTGTGACTCACTTGGGCTATAGGTTAAACTTTTTTATTTGGTTTTCCATGTCTTTCTAAAATGGTACACAGTCTGCATCTTTAGCATCTTTTCAGGTATAACGTCATTCCAGTTCAGAAAGTCTCTCTTTAGTTGCATTTAATATGCTGTTTAATCTCTCTAATGAGCCTAATTCCAGTAATTTCTCTATTGGACTTAATCCCAGCAATAAAACTTTATTTATGGTATTTTTTCCAACTTGTCTGAGTATTTTGCTTATTTCTTCTTTCATTGTGAGATTTTCTCTTCTTAAAAAAAAATCGAATGGTCTTAAACATGCCTATTTTACCACAACTAATAGCATAACATTTTCTCCTTCTGTAAGTTTGAAGTGATAGAAAACACATTTTTCTTGTGTTATCGCTGTAAGCTTTCTGTTGGCTTGTCTCCTTTTATCATCTGTAAAATGCTCATGTGAGGCCACATTCAGTGGGAGTATTAACTCTATGGGAATTGAACCTAATCTTGTTTGAAGAAATGTTGCCAAAGTGTTTCTCTGTTTGTTTGTGCCAGGTCTGGGAGTTTTCCCATTACAGGGCCAGTTTTTATGTTGAACTCTCAATATTGGTATTTCAACACTAAAGATTAAAATCTTTGGAAATGCAAAAAAAAAAAAAAATGCATCTAGGCCTTGTTCTATAAACGTATTAGAACTGGAGAGGGAAGGTAGCTGGTTCTCTTGGAAGGGTATGCAACTTCACCATATGCTACTTCTAGGGTTTTGCATGGAGAGCTGAGCCCATTAGTAGCTGACATGTTAAATCCTGAAGAATCTGGAAGGAAGACAATCTCCTCTGTGCCAGAATGAATCTTCATTCCTGCACAGACATGTAGCAGCTTGGATTCCAAAGGACATGGGGCTGGAAAAATCCACATTCTCTGCTTAATAGCCTCAAATGCTTAAGCTGCTCCACCCATTATTAAAAAGGGAATCACCGGAGATTCTTAAATATGTTAGCATCTTAAAATTCAAAGCTGCGACTTCCTGTTACAACACATGCTGGCTTCCTGTGGGTACACATAGCTTCCTAGCAGTACGATTTTCTCGGTGTCCTTTTAACGTAGACAACCGTGGCTCTCACAGTTAAGGGACTGATTTTAAAACTTTAAGCCATGTTCTGCCAGCCTTAGGATGGGGACTAACAATGGTTGCCATTTACTAAGACCCCGTATGCACCTGACCTTATATAACTGTTACATATTAATATTATTGTATTATTTAAAAGCTCAGCATGCTGCTTTGTAACCCAAGAAAGCACAGCTTAGAGAGTTTATTAATTTACATACAGTCATCCTAGACTTAAACATTCGGATTTGCTCCCACCTGCTTCACACCTTTGCTTGCCTTTGTTATCAGGTCTTACTGTCTTATTCAGACTGACCTTGAATCCTTGCCTCAGCCTCCTAAGTGTTAGGATTACGGGAACTTCCCACCACTCCCCACTGTCTCCTCACACTCTTAAGCTCTGTGTACCCAGCTGCTACTGAAATCATTTATTGGAGCAGATTATGGAGATGAAGAGGTTTTAAAGCAACGTAAAATTACTTTGAGTCATTTTGGTGTCTTAAGTATAATTATGAAAAATATTAGTGTCTTGCAACAACTTTAATAAAAACACTTGCCTATTTTTCTACAAACCATCAAAATGTCTCTGAAATACCACCAGTTTGGCACATTTACGTTATAACTTGGCTGGGGTGCATTTGTTGGTTATTGTGTTCCAACTATTTCACTGTGAGAAGATGGCGTCTTTGCTTCCTCCCAGGTGTTGAAAAGCTTTTCAATGATATTCCCCGGAGATGACGTCGGGCTGGCAGTTGTTGATGCTTCTGGAGTTCACCACTGCATTTTTTTCAGTAACTTATGTCCCCCTAAATCCAAGCCTTGCCTCATGGTTCTCGTCTCTGCTCCGCCTTGTGAGTTGGCTTGGGTGATGGGGAATCTGAGCCAGGAATAGTAGCTAAGGCAACATGAAGAGGAAATGAACGTGCTTTCCCAAGGAAGAGAACACAAGGAGTCGTTTCTGTGCGGTACCAGAGGCGGAGCGTAGGCTCTAGTGCACACTGTACAGTCTTCCACTGAGCTACAGACCTCTTTTCACGTGATGTTTTGAGACCCGATCTTGGCTGGCCTTGAACTCACTCTGCACAACAGTCAGCTTGGAATTTACACCCCCTGCAACCTCTAACCCCGTCCCATTTCCGAGTTGCTAGCCATCTTTCCTGGTTAGAAATTCCACGTTGTCCTCAATGAAAAATGCTACTTTGTCATTTAAGAAAATACAGAAAATATTGAGAAGGAAGAAAACTGTACTCACAAGCCTATCAGCTATGACAGCCACCGTTACATAATAGAGCTATGTATTTATACCTTTTATTTGAATATGCTTGTGATTTTGTTTTTGATAATTAGGGTCGTACCATAGAACCAAACCCGTTTAGGGTTTTGTCCTGTTTGCTTTTATACCAGGTGTTTTCTCGGGCACTACGTATGTGGCTCCATGCACACTCTCCACGCCTAGTGCAGGAACGCCTTCTACCTGAATATTTTGCAAATGCTAAATATTCAGGGCTGTGCGAGTCAATTTCACAGCGGGCCTCCGTGGACTGTATTTCTCGGTAGTGATGATGGCATCCATCTTTCCGTTCTGTGCACCGCACCTCCTTAAGTCTTAGAGTACCTTCCCCTTAGATTCCTCCTGGCTGTGACCCAGCTGTCTGGTTGTTCCTCACCAGCAGTGGGGTGTGTCAGATTGCCCCTGTAATGACAGAGGACTGTCACCAACACTGCCGTCTCGTCCTTTGAAAAAGCCGTTCTTTGAAGGCATCCTGCACCTCTGCACAACGAACATGTTGGATCCTCTGTGACACGCTTTTTAGGTGTGCCTTCTTTCAGCTCACATCTTCCCAGGTTCAGCACTATCTAGCACACTGCACTCACCGTGACTGTGAGTTTCTCATTAAAACTCGCTTAAATGTCGGGAAGAGAGGCTACTGCAGAATAAACACAAAATTTTGATATTGAATATAAAAAAAAACCGAGAGTGATTGGTAAAGCTCTCATCTGCTCAGATTGATTTATCAGCATTTAAAACGTAGGGGAAAGAGATACGAAGCATACGAAAGACGGTCTCTGTGTGTGCACGCGCATGCTCGAGCGAGAAAGTAGCTGCCGTAGGTCAACATGGAGTTTGTTCCTCTATTGACTTTCACCTTATTTTCTGAGACACTGAATATGGAGCTTACCAACTGCCTAGACTGGAAGCCTCTCAGTGTCCTTATGTGTCTGCCTCCCTGATGCTGGGGTTATAGGCACACCATCTATCCTGGCTTCTTTGTGAGTGCTGAAGATCTGAAGTCAGTTCCTCAGGCTCGTGCGGCAAGGGCTTTACTCAGTGAGCCGTCTTCCCATCCCCAGGAGCACTGCTCTTTAAGTGTCTTCTGCATGTGTGCTCTGGCTTGACACTGGTCTGAAGGAGAATGCATTGTGTCCAGGTATATTTCACGTGAATCACTCATACCTGCTAGGGGACAGTTAGCAAAGGTCCATCTGAAGGGAGATGGGGTTTGGAGGGAAGCTACCCTGGAAAGAGCAAGAGTTGAAAAGTCAAATGAATCTGGACCAATCCTGACCTTGCCCTATACCAGCTGTGTAATCTTGACAATGTCGCTATGTCTCTGAACTGCACGTCCTCTGTAAAACTCAGGAATGTTAAGTGACTTAAAAGCGGCAACCTTGTACAGAGTCCCTAATGAGAAATCAATGTGTCCTGTCTACCTCCTTCCTTTCGGTGTGGGTATGATAAGGCAATTTGGTTCTTCATGACTGGACATTATATCATTGAGTGTTCTTGGACCAGATTGTACGCACCTCTGGATGATCCTGGCAAAGAGCTGACAGCTATTCCAAGGACAACAAAGGGTGTACAGGGAGTATGTGTTGGCGTCTCCCATTCTACCCGTACCTGCATTTGCAATTTCAGTAGATTGGTATTGGCTTCACCATTATGAAAATCATACAACCATAAATCTCCTTACTCATTTATCATCGAACTCAATTCAATGTCTAGTAGATAAAATGCACACGAAATGTGTAAACAGAAACTGCCTGACAGCTGCAGCCCAGGAAGATATTAGCACAATAAATATGCTAAGCACCAGCCAGCAGCAGGTAACACGATACCTACAAATTGTTCTGTCTCCCTCCCAGTATACAGTTTGGAGGGAAAACAGGTACCCGGTAAGGTGTCACTAGTTAACTGAGGAGTCTCACCTCATGGAGGCATAAACATAATCCTCTCCTCCTGTGAAATGCTGCCAACTGCATTTTTACAATCCTATAATCCTTTTTCCCCCACTAGGTTGCAGAGTCGCTCAAGGATATCTTGGTCCACGTTCCACTCACAGGCAGTTTCTTAGTCTTTATTCAAACTCTTCTGAGGTATTTGTAAAACATTCTTCTCAGGGTCTCTCCGATACCCTCTTCTCCTCTGACCCAGGCAGAGGTAGCGGTGCAGTTTTCACGGCTGGTGTGGAGGAATGTGGACTCAAATACCACCTGCCTTCTCCTTATGCCCTCCCCAGGTCCTGTGAGCAGGGATGGGGCAATGCAAAGAGAAGGGAAGAAAGCTTGGAGGTGGGACCACCATCCCTTGGTCTCATGGCTACACTGTTCTCAAGGGTAATTAGTCCTTGCTCTTCTCCAAAGTGGGGCTCAGGGCACCTTGTGCTGCCATGAGCTTTCATGTAATACCACAGACTGGTCTTCTAGTCCCATCCTGACTGAAGACCGCAGGCCAGCAGCTTCAACAATAGATATCTAGTTTCTCACAGTTCTGGAGGCTGGGATGTTCAAGATGAAGTATTGACAATGTTGGCTGCTTCTCTCCTTATGTTATAGATGGGGCCTCCTCCCAGGTGTCTACATCCCCTTTCTCTGTGCAGTGCACCTTGTGTCTTCCTGTGACCTAATTCCTTTTGTTACAAAAATACCAAGGCGATTGGGTTAGGTCCACCATAATGGCCTCATTTGAACTTACCTCTTTCAAAGATCCAGTCTTCAAATACTGTTGCATTGTGAGGTCCTGGGAGCTCCAACATCAACACACGAATTTGAAGAGAAGCAATATAGCCCCCATTTCATATACACATTGTGTCTTGTAAGGATGGTTTATCAGTTGTAGGGGGACCAAGACCTTCTTTCTCACCTTCTACACATTTAGAGGAAAGGCCATGTGAAGACACAGCCAGCTGCAAGCAAGGGAGAGGAGTCTACCTGCCCATGTTTCTACAGTTATGAGGAAACCAATGCCTGCTATTTTGCTATTTAACCAAGCTTGTAGTAGCACGCTGCTGTGACTCACCAAGAGGGACAAGGAAGCATATTCATGGTTGCAAACTCTGCCAGACCTTAGCAGAGGGAACCACTGTCCTGGAAAACGCCATACTCCCAGTGGAACCCTAAGCATCTGAGCACAGGTGTTTCATTGATTCAGAACTCCTCAGGTTTAGATCATAAGCAATCAAACATCCCCCACAGAAACCCAACACCTGCAGACAATACAAAAAGCCAAGGCCTATGAATCCCTTTTTCCAACAGTGCACAAAACGATTATTTTATACATAACTAAAAATAAACTTCTGCAGCCATTGCAGGTATGTGGTATTTTGCCAATGTGTCCTTAGCAGACTAAGACAAATGTCTTCTATGAAAAGCCCCAGAAGACTATTTATTTATTAATTATTTACTTATTTATTTACTTATTTGTCTATCTACTTGATCCATGTGAGATGTTAGAATGACTACATATCCACAGCCAGTATTCTGTGTTTCCTCCGGTCCAGGGAAGGAACAGTGGCCTGCATGCTGCACAAAGCAAACCACATGTTTAAATCTTCAGTACTGTATTCAAATGTGGTGTGGGAAGGAGAAATACAAGCCAGACAACCATGCTTCCCCTAAGGGGAGAGTTCTGGAAAACACATTCTGTGGGAAAGTTATGTAGCTAAGGGTCTGACAGAAAGGAAAGGAAGCTAGACCTGGAGAGAAATGGTGACCTTAGGGTGGATGGGAATGGTACCACCAGTGTCAATGACAGAATGTCTTAGGCCATCAGACCTTACCTGAATGGGAAGATGTTGCTGTAGAGCAATTTATAACAGAAAAACGTCTTCAGAAAAAAATTAGTTTGTTTATTTCTGGAAGTGACAACGTCAGACTAGGAAAATATTTGTTGGGGACTTAGAGCAGTAGATTTCTTTTCTCGAAGGGACAGTCACTCTTTGACACTTGTGCAGGGCAAGGTTTAAAGCAAAAGCCAGACAATGAGATTGTTTCATGGGGTTAGCCACTAAGGCTGAATCATGGAGATCTTTACCTATGTGTGAAATCCAAGCACACCACCAGCCTCTGTATGGGCTGCATTCTCACGAGCTTGCACAGTTTTTGATTTAGAAAGTTTGCCTCTAGGCAAGCAAATATTCACATGATGGATTTT
Organism: Cricetomys ansorgei; assembly: GCA_026225945.1. NCBI lineage: Eukaryota > Metazoa > Chordata > Mammalia > Rodentia > Nesomyidae > Cricetomys > Cricetomys ansorgei. The sequence goes on from JAMJFZ010002927.1 coordinate 3,353,007, forward strand.
GATGTTGCTCTTCATATTTGTGTTATAATAAGTCTACTTCCCCTTCGATACTGAAATCATTTTAGAGGCAGAGTACGAGCAAATGGGCTTCCTCATACAAAACGACAGTCTTTTACAAGTATAATGCACTTCTGTGGTTGGATAAGCAGAAAGGACCTGGAATAGCAATAGCTATCCAGATACTCAAGCTTCTCCTTGGAGGGTGTAAACTTTCACCGTTAGCAACAGGTATGCAGGTTCTCTGTTCGAAGAGATAATCATAATTGATGTTTTACTGTACATGATACCAGATATCTATGCTGTATAAACATGTATGCATACACACACAAAGGGAGAGACAGAGAGAGACATAGAGACAAGTAGAGACAGGGAGACACACATACAGAGAAACTACAAGTAGACATGCTTTATTTTAATTTGAAATTGAAACATACCTTTTTGCAACACATAATACATCATTAGCAATGCTCCAGGCTATTGCTGAATTTGGAAATTTGATTTTTAAGACACCGCCACATTCCATGGGTCAACTTTTCATGACTCCTATGATCTTTAGCGTTTATATATCGAATGTTTATGATGTGGCCAGTGTCTTACTATTAAAATCGATACTACAGTGAGCACCTTGAATAAACATTTTTGCGTGTATTTTTTTTTATTATCCTCTTATGATAATTACTAAGCACCCCATTAGTGGGCCAGTGCCTGAGTATTTATGACCCGATGGCAGAGCTTGTTGATTTAGAACGCCCTCCAGAAGAACTACTGCAGTGTGCGTTCCCGCATTGGAGTATAATCAGGCTGCTGACTCGGAGTGCTTCGTTAAGCATGAACATGTGATCTCAAAAGAAATCTTGCCAATTTGATAAGCGACAGTAGACTTGTGACTTCATTATGATGTGTTTGATTAGCAAAATTGACCCCCCCCCAACCCCCGTTCGATGTGGTTTTAAGTGATTTAAATGGCTTCTGTTGAGGGCTGTCTGTCCGCCTAATTTGCTAGTTTTTCTTTTTCCACCCTCTGACTTACGAAGGTTCTAGGAAATGGTTTAGGAACCCTGCGAACTTTTTCTTTTGTAGATTTTTCCATTAAACATACACTTTGTGAAAATTTCAAACCTTAAAATTAGGTATTCAAGTATTTTCCCCGCAATTTTAATTGCATTTTTTGGAGGATGGGGCACTAGTCCCCAAAAGCCTTTCTTGTACCTCACAGTCTTACCAGCCCTAAGGACTGTGTGTGTGTGTGTGTGTGTGTGTGTGTGCGTGTGCATGTGCGTGTGTGTGTTCTTAAACATGTGTGTGTGTATGCACTGCATACACGTGCCTGTGGTAGCAGAGGTCAGGAACAGGTGTCTTCTTCAATTGTTTCTCCATCTTGATTGTTTGACACAGGATCTCTCCCTGAATTTGGATCCCATACACTGCCCAAACTGGCTGGCTAGGGAGCCCTCAAGCACGTGGCCACTCTCAGATTTTTATTTTTATTTTTTTGGAAGAGGAAGAATGAGACAGGTCGTCCCTATGCAGCCCTGACTGTCCTGGAACTCACTCTGTAGACCAGGCAGGCCTTGAACTCACAGAGGTCTACTTGCCTCTGCCTCCCGAGCGCTGGGATGAAAAGCATGCGCCATCAAGCCCAACACGCTCCCGATTTCTCACGTGGATACCAGAGATCTGAACTCAAGGCTTCGTGCTTGAGTGCTTTACTCACTGAGCCATCTCTCCAGCCCCTTGAGTTTTTCTCTTTTTCTCTTTTTCTTTTTCTCTTCTACTGGGATGCCCACCTCTGAACACCAGTGGTTCAGTTTACATGATTCATCCTAAAGGAAGAGTCATGGTTGTTTGTATAATCCCTTTAACAGAGGCTCCATGAATGGCTAATGTGTAAATAAGAAGAAAATCTGCCTTCTAAACCCACACGAAAGAAGCAATTATCCTAAATTGGAACTTAATTGTCACAATCTCTGACTCTCATTTCCAAAGTGTGGCTGAACCCCCAGGTTGTGTTTTAATGAGACAAGTATTTATGATGAAACTTGAGCCTCCAGAGCCTTTCAATGGTGCATATCCCTTCCTAGACCCTGGGAGGATCCTTCGTAAGGCATTCATATGAGAGGACCCTCGGGCCACCCCCTTGTGATGGGTGGGCCCTGGCCTTGGCTCTTCCAGGAATCTCTGGTAATTCTCGGAAAGCCCCAAAGCCAGCTGCTGGCCAATTTGAGCTTTCTGCATGTCTCTCACTTTCCTGAGAAGACCTCACTTTCCTTCCAGATGTAAGGAGCTAATCCAGTAAGTACCCATGCTCAGGTCCTGGCCAATCAGAGAAAACTCCCTAGCAACTGCTACTTCACTTAAAAACCCCATGCACCCACATTTGGGACTGCCATGTTTTGGTTTTTTTTTAATTGGTTAGCCCTGGCACATCAGCATATATCCCGTGGGAAATAAACTGCTTTAACTTTAGAATGGCCACTTGTTTCTCTCAGTGTCTACTTGAGCTATTTCATGGACCCGACAATTTGGCTACAGGACCTTTCAGTATTTGCAACATAGTTATCTCTCTCTTCTGCTTCTTCCCTTGTCAGGTGATACAATATGTCTGACAGTCATTTTGTGTGTAGGTAAGTCTTTGTCAGCGATCTGATCTAAAGAACCCACGTCTGAGATGGGAGATGATGGAAAATGAGAAGGGACAACTAACACTATTTGAAAAACAATATGGAAACCTACTACTGTTGAAGCTTCCTGAAATACACGAATACACAAAAAGATCTAAATGGAGTCACTAAATAATAGGGGAGAGATTTCCCCAGCTAGACAGCTGATGCCACAAAGAAAAACCTCCAGTGCAAGGAATTGGTTCAATCTTATTGTGCCGTTGGCCAGAGGATTCCCATGGCAAACCCCCCAATCAAAAGCTGATGCCAAAGCTGTTGGTTACCATCCACAAACTGATGGTAAGGGCTTCTTGCTGAAGACAACACTTACGTCATTGAACATGAAGAAGTCAAGCTGGTATCTACCTAGCAGCTTCATCACTAATGAATAACATTTATAGTACTGGGAAGTACTCTGAACACGCATGCAGGAGAAAGGTGGTCACCAATGTCACCCAGTTACACACTCGGTCACTTACAACAGCAACCTGCCTACAAGATATACCAGTGTAATGAAGGCACAAATGTTTCAGGAGCAAATGATCACGCTTTGGTTGGGTTTAAGGCCTTCTACATGAAATGCAAACCGACACTGCTGAAGTGGCAGGAACCTGAGACGAGATAGGTCATGGGGCTAGGGAAAACCTGTTGAAGGTATAGAGCAATAAAATTACCCTAATGACCTCCTCATATAGATCAATGCCTTGTCCAGCTCAAATCAGAGAAGCTTCTTCTTGCAGTAGATGAGAATTAGTACAGACACCCACATCCAGACAATGAGCAGAGAGTGGGAGACTTTGGTGTACCCAGTCTTCATCAAACTTCTTCCCTAGAGGCTCAGGGATCAATGGGGAAAAGGAAGCAGAAGGATTGTAAGAGCCAGAAGTAATGAATGGCTCCAAGGAAAGAGTGTCTTCCAGACACAACAGGACCGACAGACTGTGGCAGCATACATAAGATACCTGCACAAGTTCAAGCCAGCCAGAGTCAAGAACGGAGAGGGGGAAGTAGACATGTTCCTTACAGTATGGTTACAATACCTGCTTTGAAGTCTTTGGTAATTCAAACATCTGTGTAACTTCAAAGCTAGGATCTATAGATTCTCTTTTCTTTGTGTGTGTGTGTGTGTGTGTGTGTGTGTGTGTGTGTGTGTGTGTGTGTGTGTGGTGGGGGGGCACGTTTCCCTCTTTCTTTGTGTGGCAATTAATTTTGGATTATATCCTGAGCAATCTAGTATATCATAAAGTCCTGGATCTCATTAAAATGCTAAGAATTTTGAATTCATAGTTCTAGTTGTTGCTATGACAAACAATCACTACATTAAGTTTGTGCCACAAATTCTGTCCTGTCTTAGTCTCTGGGTTCTGGTTTCAACAGAATCCCATTTTTGTTATTATATAGACTGTCTCATTGGATAGTTGGTAAGTCCATAGCTCAGTTCTCTGAGCCTGTGATATGCTTCTTAGAGTCAGATTTTAAATGTCGTAGAGGCAGTCAGGGGCTCACATGTGGCTTTATTGGAATTACTTTCTTGCTTTCTTCCCTCTATCATCCACCAAAATCTAGGACTTCCTCTTTTAGTTCTCTGGTCAGAAGTCTGAATATTTAGTTATTCTCTGAACTTCCCACAACTGTAGCCACTCCAAGCAGAATAACGAGATTGTAGAAAGAATGTAGCACTAAAAAAAAAAAAAATCTTGGAGCTGTAGTTCTGTCGAGTGGACAGAAGAGTTTTCTGCACCTTCCTGCGCTGTTGCTGGGGCCACCAGTGTATAAGGGGATCACTGCCATAGGAGAACGGGGTGGGGGTGGGTCCCTTGATGCTTGTTATGCCCATACCCATTGTGTATTTTTAGCATGCAGGCTGCCTTTGATTCAAGATGGATGATACCGAGGAGAGGAACAGTTGAGTAACCGTTGGGTCGATGGGGCTTCAACATCTGTCCTACCCTGCTCTCCTGCTACCAGCCACGTGTTAGAGCCCGGATAGCTCCTCCCTGCGTTGTAGTGAGTTTCATAGGTGCATTCAACAGGAGGCGTATCGTGGAGCGTGTCCAATCCGTCTCTCCGAAACTGGAGCCAGAGCTCATGTTTTGAAGAGCTTTCCTAACTATAAAAGTAAGGTCCGTTTATTGTAACCAGCACAGAATAGACCATGCTAGGAAATAAAAATAACCCATCATAGTAAGCTTTCATCCAGCGTCTGTTGATTTGTATTTAGGCAGAGTTGGACCTCACTGTGCAGGCAGCTTTGCACTGGCTGCTTTTCCTCTCCACTTAATGTGCCATGGGCCTATTGCCATGGTAATATACATCCGTCTCCAAGATCACTGTTCAGAATTGCACAGTGAACATTCCTTCACATGCTGCATCCTTTTTTAAATCTTATTTTTGCAAGCTATGTTTCTCGCAATTAAGCGTTCAAGATGTACAGTTTTTCTGTTGGTTGCCGCTAGTGGATAAGTAGCTAGAGAAAGCAATCAAATTCTCCTGAAAACTTGAATCGTTTAAAAAAACAAAAAATAAATAAAAAAATAAAAACTATGCTATTTTACATGCCTGCCTCTTCTGCTACTTGGCAAAATTTATGCTCTACCAAAAGGACTGCACTCTACAGGGCGATGACTAGGGTTCTTAAGACTGAGATGGAACCATTCACACACACACACACACACACACACACACACACACATGCGCGCGCAAATTAGCATTTCACATTTGAGCATAGAGAACTCCATCTGGGGTTTGATTCCCGAAAGAGGAGCAGACAGTGTTGTGTTTTTAAAAATGAGTGCAGTGCCATTATTTGTATGTGTCTCTTTGCCTCTGGCCCTGCCACACATGATAAAGATTCCACTGTGCCTGCGCAATAGAGATAAGACACGGGGGGAAGTGCCTGCAGACGGTTGTGGTTGGGGGAGGGGGGAGGAAAGGCCACAAAGAACACTTTAATTAAGTCTTCCTTTCAGTCTTATTAAAATTCGGTGAAGATTACCATGGAATCTGTACTCTATCTCAGGAACAAATCATAACAGTTCCATAAGTTTCATAACAGGCTGCCTGAAGTAGAGCTTATTTATTTCACTATGGCTTGATACATTGGAAAACGTACTTGAAAACCTTCACCCCACTCTTAGACTGCGCAAAGTCATGGCTGCCTGCTTTGCTGACACCATTAGGGAACTGACCGGAAGTTGGCCGCTTAAAATAATACTGCGACTAAGCGTAAAAAGTGTACTTCTGCACATGTAGATCTGTGTGTGTGTCGAGAGTCACCCCTTAGCATCTGTGAGAGATTTGTTCTAGAATACTGTCAACTAGATTATGAAAAAATGTTGTAGTGCTTCTTAATAACCTGCGCATATTTTCCTGTACACGTGCGTATGTTATATATACACATGTACACATGTGTTGTTAGAATATCGTCTATTTTCTACGTATGATTGACTGAGCCTATGGACGCAAGTCTGTGGCTATCTAAGCCAGCTGCCCGTCTCTCCCGCTCTCCTCTTGTGCATGTGTTTGCACGAATGAAAACGACTTCATCTATGGTATTTCACCAGCAGGCAATTCAAAAATTCTCTAAAGAGTTCAAAGGCTCATTGAAAATGCCGTGAACATATTGTGCAATAATCTATGTTGTGATGCAAATAAGCAGAGAACAATTACAGAGTTTTACGTGGAGGATGTTGCATATAAATACGAAACACTCTGTAAGATCGATCAGTGCAGGATCTGGCACTACGGAATTATAAACAGAATTGGATTCTGACAAGTAATATTAAAAAATCATTGTAATGACTAATATTCATTAATTTAAAGAAATACTTTGTATTGAACTCTTACCAAGGACTCCATTTTATGTCTTTATTAGTGCTAGATTGGTTTTACTTTTTTTTCTCAAGTAAGGGAGAAACAACAACTTCAGAACTGTGAACTTCAGAAGGTGCTTAAAGTCCCACAGTGGTTAAATTCTAAGTTCAGGACTTGGACCTGACTTTCGGACCTGAAGGCTTCGTTTTCATTGGCTTCCCTCTCCTGGGCTCCAGATATCGCAACTGTGTCCAGGGATTCTCACACCTGTTCTTGGTTTTAGATTCTATCTTGGTTGTACCTTGAGATAACTCCACATAGATGTTAGGGCTCAAACAGATGCTGAGATTTATTTATTTATTTATTTATTTATTTATTTATTTATTTATTTATTTATTTATTTATTTATGTATTTATGTATTTATTTATTATTTATTTATTTGCATGGAAAGTCTGCTGCATCTTCACGTCTCCTTGGTACAGCGGAGAGAATCTGTTTGAACTGGATCGAGCTGGATTCTTCCGCCTGTTCCAGGAAGAATGCTGAGCCTCGTGGCTTCCTCCTCCAGGGACTCTGGTTTCCATGAAAGAACCACATGGGAATATAGACAGAACTGACAAACACTCGGGTGGGAGTGTCTGGGGAATAAACAAAAAATCGTCTGTTTTTAAAACAGCAGCAACCAAAACAGGAATGAGAAACGTACCTGCAAAAGACACAAGCAGGCTATGAGGGGAGCGAGGGAAACTGGAGATTCTGGAGAAGTCTCCAGGAGTTGACTGTTCACCAGGGTAGTTCACTGTATCACCTTTCAGATTCCTGGAGCGAGGACCAAATGTTTGCAGTGCTTTCCCCGCCGCCGTGGTCGGTCTGCGGATGTGTCGAGGGCTGGGCTGCCTGGTCCTGGTGCAGATGCACAGAAGCAGAAGTTCAGACGTCTTCCAAATGTGTGCTTTTAGTTTGCACAGCTGCTTAGCTTCGATTACTTGCCATTCCCGTTTGTCTTTTTTATTGGGTTTTAAAATCTTAGTTGCCAACAGAAACTCTCCCACTGGGAGCCCTGTAGTTCGAAAGTACAGATCTCTGTGTAAGTAGAGGAGAGATAAAACAGGGAAAATATCCTACAGGGACTTCAAGGTATTTTTTTTTTTAACCTCTATTTAATTGTTTGAAATTTTCATCCACGCATATAATGTGTCTTCACCACATGCACTCCCGTTTGGTTTCTCCTTGCTAGGGCTAGTCGTTTTCATCCCAACTTCGTGTGTTCTTTTTAATATGTCCAATTAGTGTTGCCTCTAGTGCATGAGTATAAAACTATCTCCTGGTACATGGGTAGACCTCTCAGGGGCTACATCCCTGGAAAAACTGAATCTCCCCCTGCTATCAGCCATCAATGCTGAAGGCTCCTCAAATAGGGGGTAGGACTCCAAGAGCCTCTTACCCTGTCGGGTCCTGGGATTTTGGCTGGTTTCACATCGTGCTGGCCTATGTCCTATGTTTTAGTAACTTTGTTTTATATTCATTCATAAATGCAAATATATTTTACATATTGTGAGTCACTCATTTTAGTCTCTCTGTAAAAAAAAATACTAACCAAAATTTATATTATTTAATAACTATAGACATTTCTTTTTAATATTTTTATTAGCATTAATTAAATATAAGTGTTAATGGGTTTCATTATGATGTTTCATAAATGCATATAATACGCTTTGGTCATTTTCAACCCCTATTGTATCATTCTTCCTCACTTACTGTTATCCCTCCTCTACCTCTAAGCCCGCCTTCCAGTTTCATGTACCATCTCTGTTGTTCCTTTTTTATTTAGTTATTATTGTTACACATCTAAATACATAAAAATATATAAATGCAACCTGCTTGAGTCCATTTAGTGTTTTGCGGGGAGGAGGGGCTGATCACATAGTAACTACTTAGGGGCTCATCCATGGGAAGACTGGTTTTTTTATATATAATACTCATGTGTGTGTATATGTGTGTGTGTGTGTGTGTGTGTGTGTTTGCCCTGCATATGTGTTCATATATGTTCATGTACATGTATGTGGGGGAGTGGGGTGGAGAGATGAATCAGCAGTTAAAACCACTAGCCGCTCTTCCAGAGGACCCGGGTTCAATTCCCAGTACCCACATAATAGCTCACAGCCTTTTGTTAACTCCTGTGCCAAGGGATCTGTTGTCCGCTTCTGGCATACACATAGTAGATATGCATGCAACATGCAAACTAAATACCCAGACTCCCAATTTTTTTTAAATTAAAAAATGAGGATTTTTAAAATTAAAAAATGAGGAAGTGAAGTAAAGAAAGGGTGTGGAACGTCTGGAGTCAAGGGTGTGGTGGATTTTTCACTCTCCTGTAACCTTTCCTCAAGCATCTCAAGGGAAAGAAAAGATGAGTCCAGAAGAATCTTATGGTCCCCAGAACAGTCAGCTCATCACTGAGAAAAACAGCAGCAACTACCTTGAAACTCATTAGACCATCCCCTCCCCATCACAGAACGGAAGGCGTCATCTTCACAGAAACACTATAGACTTTTGGAGCCAGGGCTCGGGTAGAACCTCTCTCTAGCTTAGCTAGAGACAGCACACGACCATTACAGACCCTTCTCTCCATCAGTCGTAGGAACAGGGTGTTAAGACTACAGCCTGAGGACACCGGTGGATTCCAACATCAGTGAGGGGAACCAGTGAGAAAAGGAAGTTCTGCTCTTGGAAGGACAGAGAGGCTTGTGAGGGCCAGACACCTGAGGACCAGGTCCCAGAACCTGCCTATGTCAGGGTACCAGAGCCTGCTCTGCAGATCCAGAGCCCAGTCAGTCTGGAGGAACTCATACAAAAGATAACAAGGGAATTTATCTAGACAGATGTGTGAGCCACAGTCTCTCTGGTGAGCAGACACAGAACAGAAGCAAAGCTAATCAGAGAGACAAAAATAAAATATCATTAGAATGACTAGAAATCTCTGGTGCCCATTATCCACAATAACCTCCATCTCTGGTATCCATAGCAACAGCCAACTACAAATGCAGCCCAACTTCTGATTAGATGACTACAGCTCGTCCTGGTAAAAGGAATATCAGGAAATGCATGCTCTTCCCTAACCATGAAAGTGTTTATTTCTGTATCAACTGCCATATATAATGGGTCCATCTTTCAACAGAGTTTTACAGGACATGCCAAGGGGCAATAATAAATAAAGCCCTGAAAGATAAATCATCCTCAAATGAGTTCACGTAAACACAAACACTAGGATTAATAATTGACAGGGATTTGAAGAAGCCGTAAGTACTATGTTAAAGGCTCTGATAGAAAAGGTAGACAGTATGCATCGTCCGGCAGGTGGCTTCAACAATGTTAGAAATTAAAAATGCTCCAGCAAAAGAAAAGAGCATTTCCAGCATAGCCTAAGAAAAAGAAGTAGTAAATGCTCTAAGTATGTATGTTAGAAACTTCTATGTTGCCTTTGGGTTTGCCTTAACTGACAGCTGCTGGGAAACGGCAGACAAAACCACAATAGCCAAGATATGGTGGACAATGTCAAACTTTCTAGTGTATACACATTTGAGATATCAGAAAGGAAGGACAGATGGAATAGGCCAGATGTTTGAAGACGTAATGACTGTGAATTGCCCCAAATAGACACTGATCCACGGATCCGGGAGACTTGGGAACACCAGACATGATCATATGAAAACAGAGAAGCACACGCAGGCTTGTTGGAAGAGCTGCAGCCCACAGGACAAAAGCCTGCGCGCAGCCAGAGGGGAAAACCATACCACATTAATAAGAATCGCAGAAGTTGTATTCTCTGGTTTTGGCCCTCCCTTTCAGTTTTTGTTTTTGTTAGTCTAGGGTATTTTTGGTGTTTTATATAAGTGTTCTGCACAGAGGCTGGAGAAATGGCTTGGCTGTTAAACACCTACTGCTCTTCCAGAGGATCTGAGTTTGGTTCTCAGCACCTGAGTGAGGCAGCTCACAATGGCCTGTAACTCCAGTTCTAATTGCTCTCATGTTCTTCTCTGGCCTCGGCAGGTACAGTACTCATGGGCATATCTCCCCCGGCTCCAGCCTAAGAATTAAAAGTTAAATTTAAAAAATTAAAAATAAATGAATACAGTCTTTAAAAAACCCAGCTAAGATTTTGACTGGTCTAGCACCAAAGAGAACGGACATTCACTATGTGGAGTCTTCAAGTATGTGAATATACATTGTATTTATATTCATTTACATTTGCCATATTTTGTTGTTTTTAACCCTGTGTTTTGAGTATGAAGTTGCTATTATGATTGATAATCTCTTTTGAATGTTGAAATCCATTCACTACTTGCTGCTCCCTAGAAAAATGATTGAATTACATAAGTCTATAACCTTATCAGAATAACTTATTAGTTACAGGAACATCCTAATAATATGTATTGATGAGGTCTTTTTGAAGACTATAAAACATATCCTTTGTGAATAGAGGCAGTTTGATTTCTTCTTTTCTAACCTATATTTACACCGACTTGAGGTAGAGTGGAGGTGGCGTTTCCTGGGCACAGACCAGCAGTCTTGGGTGATTTCCAGTCCTTATTGAGAATCTAGAACTCTTCTTGAGACAGATCCTCTGCAGTGCTTACGTAGGCATGGATACTTCCAGCTCTGGAGAGCTGCGTGACAGCTCTAAGTTCTCATGAGTTCTTGCAATAGGAGTTGGACACAGACCTCTACTTACTGGACAGTATGAAGCCTGAATAATGATCCCGTTATTAGTGAAACACCTTTGGAAATAAAGACCGTATTTATATCCCCACATCCACTCCCCCATCCGCACTGCCTGTGTCTACAAGCATTTATGCACTGGGGGGTTGAACGACTCATAGCTCACCTCTCACGTGCTTCCCAAACAGATTGTCCTCAGCCATCTACTCTTATATCTCCTCCACTTTTTCTCTCCCTTCTTCCCAGAGATCTGAGTTCAGCAGGGAAAAATTCTGTTGGAGAAAGCTTTGGTCATTCTCGGCATTGGTAGACAACCCCTTGTTATGTTTGGCGAATTCTCCAGTTGGAATCTTACTGAGAGGTAGAGTCTTCCTCCACAATCATGTCCAAAGGATAAACATTGCTTTTCCAGCTCCTGGCGGGGAGTTTAAGTAACACGGGAGATCCAGTTTTGATGAATAATTGTATTCACCTCAGACTTTTGACAGTGCCCAGAAGCTGTGGCCAGGGAGAGTTCGTCACGGGGATGGAAGCGGTGCCATTGGGCCAGTGTCCAGCACACACGTTCAGCAGAGTACATAAGACAGTCTCTGCCATCCAGAGGTCACTGCCAGTGATGTTGGAAACAGGGCTGTCCCTGTTGCCACCCGTCCTGGTCTGTTTTCCAAGGCCACATTGCTTGCTTTCTGGACAGCTTGTGAGCTACACCCTATAAACAGAGAAAAGAGAGCCCAGGTAAGGACAATGTGTAGGTGTGTGAGTGTGTGTATGTATGTGTGTGAGTGTGTGTGTATGTGTGTGTGAGTGTGTGTGTATGTGTGAGTGTGTGAGTGTGTGTGTGAGAGAGTGTGTGTATGTGTGTGTGTGAGTGTGTATGTGAGTGTTTGTAGGTGTGTGAGTATGTGCGTATGTGTGTGTGTGTGTGAGTGTGTGTGAGTGTGTGTATGTGTGTGAGTATGTGCATATGTGTGTGTGAGTGTGTGTATGTGTGTGATTGTGAGTGTGTGTGATTGTGAGTGTGTGTGTGTGAGTGTGTGAGTGACTGTGTGAATATGTGTGAGTGTGTGAGAGTGAGTGTGTGTGTGTGAGTGTGAGTGTGTGTGTGTGTGTGTGAGTGTGTGTGTCCGGGGTGGGGCATTCATCCTATGACCAGCAACCTTGTGCATAACTCCTGCCTAAGTCTCGGGCACACCCAGTCGAAGCCTCATCTCCTTCTCTGCCTCTGCTCCCTTCTCCTTCAATCGGACCTCTTCTGTGGAAGCCAGGTCTTTCTACAGCAGCTCTCCCAGCCTGCTTCTTGTGCCTTGAGATGCCTTTCAGGGTTTATGTCTGCAATATTGTTGATGAAGGCACCCAAGAAGTTTGAGCTTCAACTACTCTGAGCTGGAGAATGTAGCTTAGTTGGCAAAGTGCCTGCCTACCATGTAGAGAACCTGGGGTTCAATCCCAGGAGCTACATGAACTGGGTGGGTGGTATACATCTATAATCCCAGAACTCAGGAGGTAGAAGCAGGAAGACCTGGGCTCAGTGTCATTCTGCAACACTGTGAGTTCGTGGCAGGCTGTGCTACTAAGACTTTGTCGCCGGGCGGTGGTGGCACACACCTTTAATCCCAACACTCAGGAGACAGAGGCAGGCAATCTCTGTGTCTTTGAGGCCAGCCCGATTTACAGAGCAAGTTCCAGGACAGCAGAGTTACAACAGAGACACCTTGTCTCAAAAAAAGAAACGAGACTCTGTCTTCACAACGACTAATTTCAATTTTTTGTTAATCTTCTTGTTGATGGCACTGCAAAGACAGTCTTCCTGGGTTTTAAGAGAAACATTGTCCTGTGAGCCCTGCCCCAGATGGGAGAGCGCTGTCTATTTCTAGCAATTTGAACCATATCCTTCAGAGTCAGCGGGCAATATAAAACTTTTTGACAGTTCTCCCGCTTTTCCACATCCAAATAAATAAACAGAATCTACGGCCTCCCAGCCGAGGCGGGGAGACAAGACATCCCATTTCATGCTTCAGGAATCTGACTGAGGAAACAAATATAGATTTTTTTTTTCCTTCCAAATGCCTCTAGGTTATAAGGCAAGTTGATTAAAGTCTCCCTTTAAGTCCCACCAGAGAAATAAATGGGCAATAGAGTGTGTCCACCCTTAAAGAGAAAGAGGTTATGTCTAATATTGACTCTCCTAATCAGTTTGACGCGAGGTACGTTCCTCACAGATGTGGCACTCCAGCCCGTCTCGTGCGCAGGAGAAATGGAAAGCCATATGGATTTTAGTTTCCTGTTAGCCAAGAATAAATTAAATCATGTACTTCTCCTCTCTTTACCAGTCCATTGTGGATTCAGTTTCCATGTAGACATGTCAAATACTTTCCGAAGGGAAGAGTTAATACATTGGTTTTTTTCGTTCTGTTTTTTCTTATCACACCGAGAGGAGTCTTGCCTCTCCTTCCCTTCCTCTTTCCCACAACCAGGAAAATGATATAAAAGCGGAAGGGGATGAGATGAGAATCGTGGTTTGTGACACTTGTGTGACTTCAGGGAGGTTGTCAGGGAGCAGGCATGCCTTCTGGAGTTTTCCAAGTGTAGCAATGTTCTCAGGAGAGACTCATATCCTCACATTTTTAATAGGAGATTACGTTGGGTCAGGTGAACCAATTTGTTTGTTTGTTTGTTTTTAACAACTTTAAATCCAACATCCAGCGGTCTTATCAAAAAAGAATTCAGTTATGTACAGTTAATCCAGAGTGGGGGATACAGGTGCGGTAGGGAGCAGGTTGGCTATAAAGGGAGTTAAGAGCCCAGACGAGTGGGGGCACTGCCACCTCCAACCAGGAACTGCTCAAGCCATCTTTTGTTTTGTGTTGTTTGTTTGTTTTTGTTGTTTTCTGAGACAGGGTTTCTCTGTTGTAACTCTGGCTATCCTGGAACTCACTCTGTGGATCAGGCTGGCCTTGAACTCACAGAGGTCTGCCTGCCTCGGCCTCCCCAGGGCTGAGATTAAAGGCGCACGCCACCGTCGCCCACTTTAAAGCCATCGTGAGTGTCTGCGTGTATGAGTTTGGGCCGAGAAAGAGAACTAGGTGGTTGGCTAAGCCTGGCAATGGGGCGCTCATCTCTCTGGTGTCTCACTGTCAACCTCTCTTATGGTTGGGAAAGCATCTTGTAGCTACTGACCCCGAGGAAAGGGAGAACTTGCCTCTCATTTCTTTGAAGGAAGTAGAGTTCTTATCTAAGGCCAGGTGTGAATTTGGGACGTAGATCACCATTAAAGTATAATACGAATAATATGTTTTACCTTTCATGGCTATTTTTTTGTCCTCATTTTGTAGCATTTTTAACTTCATGATTTGCAATTATTTTCACCTGTTATGAAACAAACAGCAATTGTTTTCCACTCGACTGCCTTTGTTTCTTCCCGAATGTTCTGTCTAATCAGATACGCTGTACTCTGACATAAGGGTTTTCTCTCTCTCTCGTTCTCCATGATATGTGGCTATGCTTTCCAAACCACTACAAATCCGAGAACTTTTCTGTTGTCTTGACAACTTGAGCGTGTCAAGAGTTGTAAAACCAGGGTGACAGCTGCTTGCTCCGCATGGGCAAGCTGTAGCAAAAACTAATTCCAGTTTGTGAGCTCGCGAGGGTGGAGATGTTTCTGCACTTCCTCTTCCAAATGTCCACTAGCACAGCTTCTCCTTTTAGGGTCAGAAGAACTGGGGAAGAGAGAAATGAAAACCCGAGGCAGGGGGGATTTACAGACCATGAGGTGTGTCGTTCTGCTTCAAAAATCACAGAAACATTACGGCGAACAGTGTTTTCAGGACCATGGCGCTGTTTATTCAGAAATGGCTATTCACCACTCCAAGAGGCTTGTAGCTGCTGATACACCTGTGGGAGCTTCAAAACACTTGTTAGGTGCTAAAAATACTCAGCGGAAGAGAGCTTTTCATACACTTGCGGGGAAAATGTCCCCGCTATCTCTCTCTCTCTCTCTCACACACACACATTCATATACATGCAATATATGTTCCTGCTGTATATATTTATACGCATACCTACATGTAAATATATGCATACGTGCAATAGCAGGAACAAATTAGACTTTTCTTTAAAGGTAAGTGAAAAACTCTCTTTTGTATATATTTAAGATATATGTGTATAGAGATTCCATATGATATACAAACCCCATGTTGGGTAGCAATCTCACACACTGCACATCACCATATTTTATATGTTTCCCATATGTATAAAACCTCCCACGTTACCACGGTGTTGTGTATGCAAACTTTGTTTTGTTTTGGGGACCGGAAAGATTAACTAGCAGCTTTCAAGTCTTGGCTTCGGTAAAAAATAAAGAGTGGGAACAACCAGGCTCATGGAATTTTTATAACCACTTCCCATCCAGGCTGATATCACCCACACCAGAAACTGAACATTCCTATCAGTAGGGGTGGGCTTTTTATTTGTGTTGACGCTACTTTTGTGTTTCAGTTACCGAGCAAACTTAAAATTCACAATAAAAATTCCAAACAGTTGCCAGGCAGTGGTGGAGCACACCTTTAATCCCAGTACTCCGGAGGCAGAGACAGGGGGATCTCTGTGAGTTTGAGGCCAGCCTGGTCTACAGAGTGAGTTCCAGGACAGCTAGGGTTACAACAGGGAAACCCTGTCTTGGAAAACCAAAAAAAAAAAAAAATGTATGCAAACTGTGCTAACAGTGCTACCTCTGGACAATGGGAATGCGTGGTTTGCTCCGTGCTCTGTGAGAGAAAGTCTCCAGGAAAACGCATACCAACCAGCTATCCAATACTAAATGATCTCCTTGAAAACACACATATAAGTAACACTATATAGACTGAGCATGAATATCTTTAGGAATATATATGTGTATGCGTATGCGTCATATACATATACATGTGCGCGTTACAACAAATAATGAAAAAGGAGAAACTTTTCATCTCTTTTTGTTGAAAAACATCTTTTTTTCATACAATATAGTCTGACTACAGTTTCCCCTCCTTCTACTTCCCCAGTTCATCCCTGCTGTCCTCCTAGACAGGTACCCCCCTTCTGTCTCTCTTTAGGAAATCAACAGAAATCTAAGAAAATATAATATAGTATAATACAATATAATATAATATAATATAATATTATAATATAATATAATATAATATAATATAATAAAATAATATAATATATAAATATAATATAATATAATATAAAATAATATATAATATAATATAATATATAAATATAATATAATATAATAATATAATATAATATAGGAAAACAAAAACAAATCTGAATAGGACAAAGCAAACAAACAGAAGGGAACAACCTCCCCCGCCAGAAAAAGCACAAGAAAAAGATACAGAGACACACTTGTTTGCACAAAACTGGAAGCCATAGGTCTCTCTCTCTGCGTACTCTCTGGCTGTGGGAACA
Organism: Cricetomys ansorgei; assembly: GCA_026225945.1. Taxonomy (NCBI): domain Eukaryota; kingdom Metazoa; phylum Chordata; class Mammalia; order Rodentia; family Nesomyidae; genus Cricetomys; species Cricetomys ansorgei. The sequence goes on from JAMJFZ010002927.1 coordinate 3,369,648, forward strand.
TGAGTGTGGGTGGGGCTTCTTTTACAACAATCCTCAAAGACTAAAACAATATTAAAACAATAAGTGATAATAACAAATTTTTAAAAAATGGTTTCCTTTTGGCTTGGATGACTATTGTACTTATTTTTTTATTGTAGTGGGGCAAGGTTGCATTGTGGGGGCCGGGAAGGTAGTTCAGTTAGTAGAGTACATAGGAAGGAAGGAAGGTAGATGAGAAAGAAACAGGGAAGAAAGAGGAAGAAGGAGGAGGAGGAGGAGGAGGAGGAAAACAAGAAAGCAAGCTGGGCATGGGGCCTGCTCTTATAATCCCCTGCGTTGGGGAGGCAGATACAGGCAGATCCCTGGTGCTCACTGACAAGCCAGTCTGCTCTCCTTGTTATAGGCTAGGAAGAGGCCTGTCTCAAAACTAAACGACAACAAGGTGGACAGTCCCTGAGTAATGACACCTTAGGGTTGTCCTCTGTCCTTCACATGTACAAGGCCCACATATTTGTATGCACACACACACACACACACACACACACACACACACACACACACACACCCCTACACACAAAAATGCAGATCTTGAAGTTTAATTTTTAAAGGTTTCATAAACGTCAAGGCTGCTTCCATCGTAACCGCAGCACGAAGGAGAACGTGCCTTTGTCTTCCATTAACGCAGACCAGTGATTCGCTCAGAATGTCACAGGCTGTGTTTTGAACAAGCGCTATTTGTAAAGAATTCAGCTGAACTTTGAAGATGGAGCCTGCTTCTTCACCTTCACTTCCTGTTTTGATTATATTCATTTACGAGGTCTCAGATGAAACCACTTGTCAGCCTACTACAATCTGGCCTATTTGTGTCCAAACTTAGCTCTTTCACGTTCTTCTCATCTACAGATATTAGATGAAATCCAGCACTCCATAACTGGAAAAGACCCAGGGACATTTTTCACACAGAGAGAACACTTCACTCATGGTCAGTGTTGGAAACCTTGGGAGCCAAGTCAGGATGTACCAAATGAATCGGCTGCATCAGAAAATTTCAGATAAATTGCCAAGCAATTAATGAGAACATCTGGTTATTTTGATGGTCTTAATGACCAAATCAGTTGACTCCCAACGCAACCCAATTAACATGACAAATCTGACTGGTGCTCCCTCACATGCACTGCCCCGTGCTGTCAGGCTTGCCCTCGTGTGTGGTGTTAAGATTATTGACAGCCACACTCCTTGACTTGCTCTGGGAATCCTGTAGCAACACAGATGTTTCGGATATAGGACAGAACATTATTCAGCGAATAACTTTATTACCTCCACAACAAGCTTTAACCCCACCATTTAGATGTCACACTCTACCTTTGCTCTAATTTATAGATACTTATCTCGAACAGTGAAATCGCTCATCTTAAAGAGACCTGCTTATATATTTGCATTAGTGTTCCTCAGGGAGGGAAGCCGATGTGCGTTGAAGATTCAATTAGCAAGAGTGAGGTTGGTGATTAAAGAGCTGGAATAATCTGTCTGGTGACTAATTTAGTCGCTTTTCATCTCATTTCTTAGGGAATAAATGTGGCTTGAAATGAGGTTTTATTTTAAATCAGTGTTCAATGGTATTCAGCCAAGAGAGACCTTCTTCCTTTTTTTCAAATTCCTTCCTTTGTATACAGTGCTATGCAGCATCTAATATACGGTTAGCAGTTCAAATCCTTTGTAAGACTGCTAAGCCAGAGTGTAGAAAGGGGAACTTTCGGGAGTTGGAGGAGCTCAGTTAATAAAGAGCTGGCTGTGCTAGTGTGAGAATCTGGGTTCAATTCAGCACTCATGTAAAAATCCATACATGGCTGTGTGTTCCTGTAATCAAAACATTAGGGGAACAGGATTTAGAAGGCTCTCTTAGGCTCACTCACCAGCCAATCTAGCATAGTCAATGAACTCCAGGTTGCTGGGCAATTATCTCTCATTGTTTCGCTTTAAAGTGAATCCACAAATCAAGTGGCGTGCAAATTAGAATTCAAAGGCCTTCTAAATTCATCTACAACATTTACAACTCGCAAAGAACTACACAATCTAGACTTTTGACTTCAAGGGGCCAAAGGTGAATTTAGGCTGATGCCCTGTCACTGATTCTGTGTTTTCAGTTTGGCCGTGTCCCCATCTATTAGCACTGTTGACTTTTACGATGTGTCTAGGGGCCAGACACAGCTCTTCCTGTGAAGTTCTAGTCTATGCAAATCTGCAGAGCTACACAATAGCAGTGTGGCGGTGGGGAGCTGAGAAGTCAGTGTGTCCCGGGGGTAGAACGCACCCAGATTTACTCAGGGGCCAATGATGCTTGACTCTAACAAGAAGCAGAAATATACATAAAACCAAAGTCTAGAGTGCATCCACCCCCAGGTATCTTTGCAGGTACGGGGCTGCTGAAATGATGCTGTGGGGGTCCCCTGCGGGTAAAGAGGATACAGAGGAGAGGACCTATGGTGGGCTGTCATCACCTGAGAGGTTGTCTGAGGAATAACAAGGCTTGTTCTAACAAGTGAGAGAGGTACAGTGTGTCCTCCACAAGGGCCAGAGAAATGCGGCTCAGAATGACAACAGACGAAACCCAAGACCCTGGCTCCATTGCAAATGCAATGTTGCAGCTCAGGGGTGAACATGCACACCATGCTACCCGTACCGAGTCCCAGCCAATGGCTGGCTAAGGCTGCTGTCTCCTCTAATTCAAGAACGAGGTCAGAACCAAATCAGAGTTGGACACAAACAAAAACGCAAGCAGTGTTCTTGAACCTGATTTTCAACGGGGAAGCAGATTCTGTGTAACTCAGATTAAAAGAAAGAGAGAAGACATAACCATCTCCATGCTTCAGTTAGGTCAAAGCCGCTCGTTATTTGCCACTGCAGCTCCACTGTTTAAGATTATCATAAAATTAGGAATTATATTATTCAGTTTTTTTTTTAAAGACCAAAAGTAGAAATTCCTGTAAATAGGCTTAGCCATTAACACTGGCATGAACTCAATATGAGAGGGAATATTCTCTTACTTATAAATGTATGTTGGGATTTGAAGACCAGAGTTCTTGCCTTGGCCTCGCAACTTAGCCTCTCCCAATGAGAGGAATTGCCCACTACACACATGAGGGTTAACCGGCCAAAGACTACAGAGAATGATGGTGCCGGGTGAGGTTACACTGAGAATAATAAAATCATAATTCTTGGCTGCTGTTCCTCTGGTCACCTCCCCTGGTAAATCACAACTGATGAGAGCACACAACCCCCGCTGAGTTGTCGGACTCTTTCCAAATACCCTGCTTCAAAAGCCAATCAATTGAAGTTGACCTGGGAAATGAAGCACATCTGCCTTGCTTTGATTGGGTCTTTGCCGACCAGTGTTCCACAGATGAATTACTGGGTGGGGGCAGACCATCCTTGTCCAGTTTGGAAGCAGGCAGATTGCTAGGCAAGAAAATTTCTATTAGGGTGTATTTTAAGGTGTTAGTTTGTCTTAATTCCTCCTTTCCTTCATACCTTTTCAAGTAGGTAGCCGGACTACTTACAATGTCCTGCCTGTGGGCTTTTGTTTCTCTTTCTATTTCTCTGTTGGGCAAAAAGCACAAGATGTAACTGCATCCCTCATCTTCTGTAAATATTAAACTGCACGAAAGGCTTCTTTTCTGTGTGCTGGGAAAGGAAGCAGAGAAGGGTGCTAGTCCCTCAGGCATATGGATGCGAGGACACAGATCATCTGGGATGGCCAAGAATCCCAGCGAAAAGGACAAGGAAGGGTACAGGGAGGAAGGAAATACCCTGAGTCTAGGAGGAAGAAGAGGGCGAGGGGTACGGGGAGATGGAGGAGGAGTGGTTGCCAGTGAAGGAAAGTGAGTCCTGTAGAGAGACTGAAAGAGGCAGAAACCACTGGAGTGCAGACGAACCAGCCCATAGAAGCCACACGTGTAAAGAGGAAATAAGAGCCTCCGACTTCGCTCTCTGCTCTCCCTCCTCTGTTTCGCTGGGGTTTCCTGCGGCTAAAACAAGTCAGAAAGCAAAACAAAGGGCAAAAGAGCCCGATGCTGCCATTCCTGAAGAAGCAGGCTGGGAAAGGATAGGGCTTGGATTGAAGAGCGAGCGGAATGTGTTCCTCGCTGGCTGAATCATGTCCTCTCAGTGCTCACTTTTGCCTTAACCCGATTGAAAATGTTTTGCGTTGACCACAGAAGACGAATGAAACCCTGCCAGCTACTACATAAACAGAGAGGCCATAAATCCGTTTGTACCTATACCTAAAACCCAAAATATTAGTCACTGTTGGTGTTCTACTCAAAGACATTAGAAGACAATGGGGGAACCAAGTAAGTAACACACACGACTGCCAGGCGTCTCAGTTGCGTGCTGATCATACTGTCTAATTAGTGAGTCACGTGAGCTTCATTGCCTTTTACCTGTTTCCCCCTCTAACTCCTGCGGGGACCTCAGTCGAACGGGTCTCTCTACCTGATAAACTGACTCCAACTTCACTTCTCCACTCCCTGGGCTCCTTAGGCTTTTCTCCCTTTATTGTATCCCCGTGGTGTCTCACTATTGAAGTTTGCTGAGCAACGGAATTTTAAGAGATATCTGGGGAACCCTCTGGGCTGCAGACACAGGCTTCCTCACCCCCAGCGAGTGCCAACGGGTCAATTCCCCCAGTAATAAATGCATAGTCTTGTTCGCCTCTGACTATTGGTTCAGCATCCTTAGCAGTTCAGTTTCTGATTAACTCTGATCCCAACTGTGCTACCCGGTGGAGGTATTTCTTTCTTAGGTATGAAAACCTCTAAACCCGTTGAACTGAGCACTGCAAAAATAGGAAGCAAGAGTTAATTGTGAGATTCCCACCTTTGCATCTCAATCCCGAGGTGCAAGTTTCTGAAGGTGGACATCAGGTAACTTTGTCTGATAGTGAGGTTAGTGATTATCCATTTTATCATCTAGGCGGGGAAGCTAAGGAGGATGCCTGTGCCTTCCCAGTGAATCGCCTTTCCCGTGGTAGTTGTCAAGGAATAAGGTGGGAGAGATTGGTGAAACATAAAACATCCATCAATAGCTAGGTATGGGGTTGTGGAGGAGGATCACTTACAAGAACGGTAGGTGATTGGCCACTAGGGTGTCCCAGAAGGCTGGGAGTTGCTTTGCTGAACTCATAAGCACAGCTGACTTTAAAGGCACATCCGAGGCCTCATTCTGCCTGACACTTGTTGGCATTTTACAACCCAGAGAGCATTTACTAGTCTTCAGATACTGAAATAAGCCAGATCTTATGGCTGCCACTCTCTTTGAGAGTTGAAGACAGCAAAGGACTACATTTAATTCTATTTAGGAAGTAGAATTTGTCTTCTGCTGGCTATTTTTTAAACGCAGTGACAGTTCTATCAGCCATGACATCTATGGATTGTTACACAAGATATGTAAAAGCCAACCAAAATGTTAAGGGACTTTTCCATTCCATCTCAAAGGAAAACACAAAGGCCAGACCGGGCAGCCTTAAGCCCAGGCTTCATTGGCAAGCTTTCAGTTCAGCTGGTAATTGTCTCAATGGCAAATACAGCTGCCCCTTGTTTTCTCTGGGGATTTGGTTCCAGGCACCGGTGCTGACACCAGAATCTATAGCTTCTCAAGTGCTCTCTGTGAAAAGACATGGTGTTTGCGCGTCACCACGCCCTTCCTCCTTGAACAATTTAAATCATCTGCTGATTATAGCAGAAAACACAACACAAATACTATGCACATAACAGTTGCTTAGTGTAGGCTAGGTTTCTACAACACAGGGTACATGGCTGGGAGGAGATGACAATTAAAATGTCCATTCATGTCCAGTACAGGTAAACTTTTTCCCAATTTTATTTTTTAATCTGTGATTGGTCTACTCTAGAGAGGTAGAACTTGTGGATGCAGAGGGTACTAATTTCGAACAAAATTTAAGGCACAGGAAAAAGAGATTGAGGGCAATATTTCTTCTAATGTAATGGTAAGAGGCTTTTTGTGGAGAGGAATGTGCTTTAAAAATAGAGTCACCTGTTCCCGCTGCATATTCTAACTCTGAAGGAAAGGGTGTCCCTCTGGATTTTCAAAAGGGAGGGGACAGGGGAAACACTGGTTGCTATAGGAATGAAATAAGTCCTTCCAACCAGAGCACTGTGAATTCAAGCGAAAACTTGGGATCAGGAAAAGGTGAATTATTCCAAAAGAACAATCTACTGTCCTGCAAAAATTTGCAACACAATTTAAAAAAAACAAATGCTCACTGATACATACGCACCTGAGAACGATGAATTTCCCTTGGTCTTTACATAAGCACCAGGGATCTCAGACTAATGTGATTCAAACTCACCTTCCACATGAATATAAAATGAATTTCCACTGTTTCACTCACGTTGGGGAATGCTCGGGGAACTGTGGCTTCTGAAACCATGCATGAGCGCCTTCTGATTCTCTTGTTTTTTTTGAAATAGTTCATAGCGAGATGTTAAGATCTGGAAACAGTTCAATCCAGGCTCTCCTGCGAGGCTGTCTAGAGTAACCTCGGTGCTAGTCATTCAGGTTTCTGAGATAAAGCTAAGGCAAAATGGGCTTCCCAGGGCTAAATAATACACTGTGTTTAAAAACCCACAGATCTTGATGCATAGCAGTGGTATCAACTGACTTTTTTTTTGTAGCTGTTAGAGTCATACATCTTTTGATCAAGTTGCTAGACTTCTTATTATTTAATTTTGATTAAGAGGCTGGGGAAATGGCTCAGGGTATTAGGAGCATTTGTTGCTCTTGCAGAGGACTTGGGCTCAGTTCCCAGCACCCACGTGCTAGCTCACAGCTGATGAGTAACTCCAGTGTCCATGCTCCCTTCTGATGTCTGTGGGCGCCAAACGTACACATGGCGCCTCTACATCCATTCAGAAAACACCTGTACACATAAAGTAAATCAGTGTGATTAACATTGCGTATTCAGGGATTAAATCTCCTGAATTTGAATTACATGTGTCATTAGACACCAGAGTAGGATAATGTTTGCACGTGCACACACTCAACAGACAAGATGAAAGTTTGCGATTTCTTTACCATAAAAGAAGTCCCGGTGTGTGGAGTACAGGCTAGTACTGGCACCAGGTGACCAGTTCACAGCTGGAACATCTGTGCACAATGAAGACAAAGAACAGATGTGCGTGGGCAGGCAGAACCCGAGCCGCCAGTGGACCCGCTATTGCCCGTTGCCTAGCAAGACACTTCTGTTTCCCTATTTTTACGATTTAACTGGGATAAATAAATATGTATTTCAACAAAAATAATTTATCAGCAAGGCACCAGAAGCATTAATGTCCTCCCCCCTTTATTAATGTTATATGTGTTTATAGAGTCATCTAACCAGTATTTTCCATTCGTATTTGAAGTTTTGGTTCTTCATCAGAATGAATGAAGGTCGGGGCTGCATTACTCCACCGAATCCAAATACCAACACCATTCTCTGAGTCTAATTAGCTCAACAAGCTGCATGCTATGATATGAATCTGAAATGTCCCCCACGGCCTGTTTTGAAGGCTTGTTCCCCACCTGGTAGTACTGGTTTGGGAGCCCATGGGACATCCAGGAGGTGGAATCTGATTATAGGAAGTGGTTACTCGAGGTGAGATTTCGAGGGTAACGTCCCACCCCAGGTTTTGGTTGCATTCTGATGACCAGTCTGCCGTGATGTGAAGAGCCACAGCTGCTCACGCCCACCAGCCCACCACGATGAACGGAGCGGCCCCGTCGTGCCTTCTCTTCCACTACGGAGCGAATCCTTCTGAAGCCGGGAGCCAAAGCCAATCTCTCCTCCCTTGTTTCTGTCAGGTACTTAAGCCAAGGAAGCTAACTCATCGCACAATGTCACACTACCGTTAGATTAATGACGGTCGGTCTGTGACCTTTGGTACTCGGATTAACAATTCATTTGAACATCCAAGTTCAGCAGAATGACTTTCTAAGAACGGCTAGTATAGTCTGCAGGAACAGACCAATCACTCACTAAGATTTGGAAATAAGAAGAAATTTACTAAGGTTTTATGATCATAAATAAGTCCAAACTTTTTTTTTCATGGCTTGGGATTGTTTGAACTCAAGCCTTCCTTCCTGCTAGGACAGTGTTGCACAACCGGCTACAGCGTGGCGCTCCAATGCCAAAGAGTCGATAATGAGGCGTGTGAAACCCTATTCCACTATTATTTTAAGTAATTTCTTGTTTTTTAATTAAAATTATAATGACACCACTTTCTCCTTCTGTTTCCTCTCTCCAAACCTCCCACGTGCTCCAGTTGCTCTCTCAAATTCATAGCCCTGTTTCCTTTCATTGTCGTTACACACGTGTGTGTGAGTGTGCATGAGTGTGTGAGAATGTGAGTGCGTGTGTGTGTATGAGTGTGAGTGTGCACGTGTGTGTATGAGTGTGTGTGTGCGTGAGTGTGTATGAGTGTGAGTGTGCACGTGTGTGTATGAGTGTGTGTCTGCATGAGTGTGCGCGCGTGTGTGTCTGCATGAGTGTGTGAGAATGTGAGTGCGTGTGTGCGTGTGTGTATGAGTGTGTGTGAGTGTGAGTGTGCATGTGTGTGTGAGTGTAGATGATGTGTGTGTGTGTGTGTATGAGTGTGTGTATGAGTATGTGTGTGCGTGAGTGTGTGTGCGTGTGTGTGTGTGTGCATGTGTGTATGTGTGTGTGTCTCCGAAAACCAATTTGAGGGACTTCTCTCCTGGGAAGACTATTTCTCTGGCTCTCACTATTCCTAAGTTGCCTGTAGTTGTTGTCTACCGTGGAGGCCCCAGGAGGTGTGCCTGCTTTGGTGTGAGGACATCTGTGGGTGCTTGTTTGGGCAGCCATGAAGATGAGACGCCATGGGTGTCACTCCTCTGACATTTCTAGGAGATGAGATCTCACAGCAAACTTCCTGTTACTCTGCCTCTTCCAATCTCCCCACCCCTCCCCTCTTCGGAGATGATTCCTGAGCCTTAGGGGCAGGAGCTGAGTTGTGTTGTCGGTGTCTCAGCTAGGGCTGTGTGCAACACACAGTCACCTGTTCTGCAATTCGGTCACTTATGGTTTTCTGCAATGGTTTTCCCTCTGTTGCAAAGAGGAGTTTCTAAGTGGATTTAAAGCCTGTTCAAAGAGAGGGAAATCGTGTTGGGCACTGGAAACTTAGCCAGCTCTGCAGGACTAGTGAAGTCAAGGATCTTGGATGAGAATAGCCACTTTATTACTCCAAAGTAATTATTAACTACAGTCTAAATATTTAACCCTATACCTACAGATTAGTGTAGTCCTCACCCTCGGATCTATTTTGACTTTGCTCTGTTGGTCTTGAAAGCCTGTATAATTTCTTCTTTATAAAAAAGCTGTCCTTGGGCTGCTAGTGAAGATCAGTTGATGAAATTCTTGCCTGCTATGCAAAAAGCCCTGAGTTTGATTCCAGCACCACATGAAAACTTAAAATACCTATGCAAACTGCAGGTCCAGCACTCAGGAGGTAGAGGCAGGAGGGTAACAAACTAAACGCCATCTTCATCAACACAGTGAGTTTGAGGCCAGCCTTGAGATTCTGTATCCAAACAAAAACAAACCCTTAATATCTAAGCATTTTGTGAAAAGTAAAGAAACTATGGCCTCAAAATAAATGAAAACAAAAAAATCATTGGGATTTAGTCTTTCCTGCAATAGCATGCATTTGCTTATGTCCAAGGCAAGATGCAAATATCACAAAGAATTAAACGGACTAAAATGAAACTAAACTAAATCCAAATGAAACTGCTATCTCCAAGTGGCTCCAAAATCCAGTAGGTGATCCGAGTGTGGCAACCCTCCGTCCTTGTGTGGCGGTGAAATTAGGAGGGTGCTGTGGTCAGGTCATCACAGTCAAGCCCTCAAGGGAAGGATTTCTAAGAGCCTTTGAGAGAGACTCTTTGCCCCTTTTGACATGTGACAATCTAGCTAGTAGATGTTCACTGTGAGTAAATTAAAAACAAAACAGAAACAGCTCTCACTAGACACATTTCTGTCAGCACCTTGACCTTGGAACCTCTGTGTTCATCAGAAATAAAGATTTCTAGTTTATAAGCAACCCAGTCTGTGGTCCTTTGTTATATATAGCACCCTGAACAGACTGAGACACTTGCTAGTGTTTTTGGACTTTGCACGGCAATGAGTTCAAAAGGAGGCATGGGTCCCCTTTTAATGTTCTCAGGGCACTTCTCCTTGCTTGGTTCTGCATGGCTCCCTGCAGAATGTGTGTCAATAATCTAAAGAAAAAACAGCTGTGCACGTATTTACATGGGGTATTTTCTGAACGGATTCTTACTGGAAATAGAGACTTCCTTTGGTCGCGGGTCCCCAATTCCCTGGCACCTTCTCTGACTGTAAACTTCTGTTTAGTCAATTTCATCACATAAATCCAACTGCAAGAAGGACAAATGCTTGATTTGAGGAAATCCACGAGCGCTAACTGACCTCCACAGCCTTTGCATTGAAGACAGGCAACAATTGAATCCCCCTGCCTGAGCACCTAAGGGCCACACCAAGGTCGTAAATCATGTATGTACATGGTTACAACTGGCAGGTGTATCCTGCACACGCCGCTAGAGACATGGAAAGAGGGACAGACCTCACAAAGTGTTCCTTTCACCTACCTGCCACCGTCTTGACATTGATATTCTCACGAGCACATGGCAGGAGGTGAGCCGGGGTCTGAAACAGGACACCCAGTGCGACTGTGGAGTCGCAGAGGGTCAGATAAACCAGGGAGCCTTCAGCCTAAGGTCCGGAAGGGCACACAGAGCTTATTTTTTCCAGTCTGTTGCCTTCCCAGTTTGCTGAGTCATAGCTCTAACTTCTGTTATTGGAAAAGGGAGCCTATATCAAATTATCCTGCACCCAGAGAGGCAAAGCAGCCCAGAGTGTCCTGGCAATCTTCCATTGGTTGGGCTTATTGAAATTAAGGATTGCAAGGACCTATTATTTCCTCTGTCCATCCTCTGGTGGGTGATGTGAAACATCCTTATACCTAATACTTGTTTCTTCTTCTATGTGTTTCCAATTAAAATAGCTAAGGACATAATCTCTAGCCTCATTTAGAATCATCGGAGCATGGGAGTAAATGTTAGTATCAAATCAACCAATAGTAATTGAATATGCACTTGGGTGAAGTTCTTCCTCCCGGTTTTTAGAATTTCTACATCCCTTGCTTACTCACCGTAACCGGCAATGTGTAACTCATTGATTTAGTAAATTAAGAAAGCATACACGCTAATAGCGAAATGCCGTTTATTGATCATCTGCGTGGAATCTGATACTATGCTATGCATGTTACATTCATTGTCATTCATTTCTGCTGCCTGAAGCACGGCTGTTATTCTCCCATCTTATAAACGACAATTACACAGGTTCTGAGAAGTTAATCAGCTTGGAAATATAAACCAGCACCCTTCACTGGCTACTCATACCCAGTGCTTCTTCAAAGCTCTGCTTTCGATACCCTCCCATGATGTCTACAATAATACCTTCATCAAGAATTCTTGACCCAGCCCCACAGTACTGTTTTCAAAGACAATAATCTGAATGTTTAATAAGAGAGAGAGACAAGGCAACAGAACTTCCTAAAGAAAGGAGCACTCTGAGAGCTGACACATCCGACTGATAGTGTCATTAAAGGAAAGCATCCTCCCTGGGTGTCACAGAAGCCCCCCCTTTCCTTCACTGAAAAGATCTGAAAGAATCCGGATTCTGTCTTTAAGACTGTGACACTAACCAAAGTATAGATTGATTGTTTGTGATTGTGACCACTCTGACAAAGCGATGTGCCCCTCTGTGTGAGATACTCACATGGAGGCACATGGAGGCAGAGTTAGAGTCTGTCACCGTTGAGGTGACAGGGAGGCAAAGCGCTTAGTTTATACGCCTTAGCAGAGAGAATGCATTGCAAACATTAGCTTCATTTTTCCCAGTAAGCACACAGTGGACAGCAAATTCTTCACGTACAATGTTCTGCAGCACACAGGCTAATAACTGCTATCATTATGGAATTCATCAAAAAATGACTTGTTGAGACCTTAATCCAATTCGTTGGGCTCCTGAACGATATTCTGCTGTTGACGGACTCTGCTTATTTTTTTTTTAATTTCACCGTCAAGGGAGCCTAGCAAACGCTACACATTTATTATGCTCTCTCACTCTGTATGTTGAAGGTTAATCACAGTAAGTTCAAAGGCTCCATTTCCCTTATGCCTTTCAGCTTTATGAGTTATTACATTGACCTTAGAGGTTTGAATCAACCTGTATCAATTGGAATTACAGCCTAAATTCCATTTGAGCTTTCAGAACGTATGCGGGGTTTTTTTTTTTTTCCCCCCTGAAATCAATGTTGAACTTGAACTTGTACATAAGATAAAAGAGTTCCCTGGGAAATACTGGCCAAAAGACTTCATAAAGTAAAGCATCTTAAGTTTTAAATCCTAGAAATTAATTTACTAGAGAAATACATCTATGGAGTACTTTCCTAGGATTGAAATATTCTCAAGAGCTCTTATACATATAATTTCAATTTCTGTGAAATATCTTTTTTTTTCCCCCCAGGAAAGAAAACTGTGATTGATTTAAAAGTCATGTGAGAAAAAGAGCAAGAAATAAAGGCTGAAATAAAGGCTATGTTGCTTGGAACACACAGTTTCCCTGCCTTCTATATATCAAGGTTAGCAAATATTATCCTGGGGCCTACTGCCTGCTCTTATAAATAAAGTATTATTGGAACACAGCCATACCCACCTGTTAATGTATTATATACGGCAACTTTTGCAATTCAGTGAGATCCACATGGCTGTGTGAAGGGCCAGATGATTCATGATGACTCTAAAACATTAATTATCTGTCCTTTTCCAGAAAAAGTTTGTTGATACTCGCTATAAAGAGCTGCAGTGTGGGGCTGGAGAGGTGGACCTGCCGTTTCAGGATAAGGCTCTCAACCAAGAACAGCAGCAAGGTGCCCCAGGCGATGATGAACGAACAGGGCTCCTACTTTGCAGCTCCTCCGATTCCAGCTGGAAAATCAGCATTGAGACGATGCTGTAGCTAATGTATTCTACCACAATGCTCTCAGCGTCAAGATAAGTAAGGGTTGTGTTCATTTTCTAACTGATGGCACAAGCTCCGTTATTGTTTGGTCAAAAACGTCGGGTGTTTTTCACCTCTAGGAGTCCCTCCTCCTGTGGAACTCTCCAGACTCCCAGAGACTTCACGTGCGGGTGCATCGATCCTAGACACAATTCCTTGGTTGAAAGAAAGCAGGGGCAGCCACTCTGTACCTCAGGGGCTCCACTTCCCGTTGGCAACGGCATGCTTATGATGTCACGGGTGAATGCCATTTTCTGGGTCAAACTACGAAAGACTGTTTCCTCATGACAACTGGAGACTTCTTATTCAGCAACTGCTGGTCACGAAGCTAGTACCATTTGGGGTGATGTCTTCCCTTGTATTGAGCCTACTTCCTCCAGACAAATACTGTTTTCTTGATTCTTGATATGAGACTAATACAATCCTGTACAGAATCTGGTCAGGTGCAGGGACAAGTGTCATGTCCTGAGGTATGCATCACGGGTTGTCTTGCTCATCAGTAGTGACCGCCTCAGTGGAAGCTCTTAGCTCCCAGTCTCTGCTCTACTCTGCCCTTTTGCCAGTAGGGTTGGGCACCTTACAGGATTCTTTTCTGAGAGTCGGTTGCTTTAAATGCCCTCAGTTCCAACTTTTGAACCTAGTGCAGAAAGGAGACTTTGTTCTGCAGTATCCTAAAGGCAATAAGTCATTTGCATGAATCTTTTGACTTGAGCCAACCCAAGAGATTCTTAGCCAACTAATTCATTATGGTATCCACCGTTGTTAAAGCATTTAATGGGAAAGCATTTTTTATTGGTCGGATACGTTTTTATCAGGGATGTTCAAGTTAAGCATGCTACTTGACACCTTTCCTGAAGCTCTACAGAAGTGTGAATGACCATTGAACAGAAAAAATCTTGGATTTGCCTTTCTCTTCCAGCTTTACACTGGCAAAGATTTCACAGATTTCCAGTTGCTTCTCAAATCTCAAATCAGAGATCAACAGATACCTACATTTCTGCCCAAACACGGAGCACCAGATTATTTCAAGTCATAAACAATGACTGTTTCGTGTACTTTTTTATGTTTTATGACTGTTTTATCCTTTGTCTGTGAAGATCTATCTTCTTATATTTTTATGTGTGTGTATGTGCCTGGGTGCATCTATGAACACATGTGTGCAGGGGCTTGCAGAGGTCAGAAGAAGGCTTGAGATCTGTGGAGCTGGGGTTAAAGATGGTCGTGGGTCATTTGACCTGGGCTTTGGAACCTGAACTCAGATCATATGCAAGCGAGGGCTCTTCACTGAGCTCTCTCCTCAGCTCCTCGGTCTCTGTTTAAAACTGTTTCTCTGTAGCTGTAGCACACTTCGAAAAGTACGATAGTTGAATTCCCCTTGAAAGAGGGCGAGACGTTGCTTCTCAGCTTCAGGACAGACACTAACAGGGAACTCACACATTCTTCAGTTTGTGTGGAGTTTTCGTTTGCCTTCTAGTCTCTGAGTCTGTGCAGTAGGATTCTGGACACAATGTTTGAAGGAGTTTCTGCAAGTCCAAGGTTCCTGCCCTCAAGGCTGTTTGGTTTATGTGTGAAAAGTCCCCCATGGGGCTCACGTGTTTGAACTGTCGGTTTCCAGATGGTAGTGCCGTGTTGGGAGATTATGGAATTTTTAGGAAGCGGGGTTTAGATACAGCAAGTGGGTCACTGCAGAAGTCACTGTAGAGAGGACCTATGGGCCATACGGCAACCCTGATTCTAACAGACCTACTTTTTAATTTAATTTATTACTAATTTTTTATTATTTTGTTTTTTCTCTGTTTTTTTTGTTATTGTTTTTATTTTTTGTTGTTGGTTTTGTTTGTTTTTTCTTTCTTTGTCTTTTCTTTTTTGTTTTTTTTTTTTGTGGCAGAGTTTCCTCTGTTGTAACTCTGGCTGTCCTGGAACTCACTCTGTAGGCCAGGCTGGTCTTGAACTCACAGAGATCTGCCTGACTCTACCTCCCAAGTGCTGGGACTAAAGGCGTGTGCCACCACCACTCAACATTATTTTGGTTTTTTGAGACTCTGTAGGTCTGGCCATCCTGAAACTCACAGAGATCCACCTGCCTCTCCCTCCCAAGTGCTGAGATTAAGGGCATGGGCCACCCACACCTGGCTGTCGATCTCTCTAGTTCTTGACTACTCTAATGATGTGAACAGCTGCACCAAGCTCCTGCTCCTTCAGCCACCACTGTTCTGGTTGCCAATGCCCTTTGCGTTATTATGGACTGTACTCTCTTGAACCTTGAGTCAAATAAATCCTTCCTCCATTCAGGTGTTTAATCACAATGATGAAGAAAAATAGTGATACATGTTAAGCAGACAAGGATCTCCACTTTTAACCAGACAATGCTGTCTTGTGTGAGTTCCACACGCAGTTTCCATGGAAGAAGATTTTCCTGCTTGATGCTTGGAGACACATTTTCACTACTCGAAGATACTGTCCTCAAATATTGTGGTCGGGTCTCCTTCAAACATCCAGAAACAGTTTATGTGATTTGTTAGTTCTTTCTGAGAAGATCAACAAAGTTAGTGCGTGTTCTTGAGCTTCTGTAAGTGTTGATCACTCCTTTGGGATCCTGTAAGGTTTGGAGTTTAGCTATACCACTTGTTAGACAGTGAAAGACAACTTAGAGATGATGTATACAGAGCACTTCTGTGTGGACACCTGAATGGACTGGCCCATGATGCTCTCTGCTCTTTGCTGAGCATGTAAAACCTTCAAGAGTCATGTTAAAGTGGTGATATCATAAGATGATGGAGATTTTGTCATGCAGGGCTTGTGACTGACTATATCCAATCCACAGTGACCATGCATCACAGGCTGAAAATGATCCTTTGTTATTTTAAGCCATTGAGATATGGGGGTAGTTACGTATTTAGCCTATCCTGGTTGGTAAAGATGTTAAGCTATGGAAAAAGAAACTTATATGCTTGAAGATACAATCTTCTCTGTAGATTTCTAATCTACTAGACACCTGTTTAACTTATAGGAGTTCAGCTACAGATGTTCAGCAAGGAAAATATCAGTTTAAAAAGTGTGGCTGATACTTCCTGTATCTTTTAATGAAAGCATGTCCCAAACTGGATGTAAACTTGTCCCTTTTTCATGGGTTTCAGATCTCCTGAACTGCACACAGTGTAGAAACCTTGTTTACTAAAGGACTCTAGCTTTTAAAGATACAGATTATTTCCACAATAACCCAGACACAGGTGGATTAATTTTATCTGAAGTTTTGCCAGTGGAATATCAACGTCTTTCCCTGTTAGGGTAAAACAGACTGTGATAGGTGTTCTTTTCTTCTAGCATGCTTGACAAGGAAGATTTCTAATGGTGAAAATCAATGCTTCCCTGAGCCCAATATATTTAATGCCATTGGCCCCAATCCATTCCTTGGTGCAGGTAAGGGCTGATAGGACCAGCAACCCCATTACCAAAGCCACATGAAAATCTGAGCACCCACCCCACTCAAGAGGCCTGAGATCAAAAGTTGGGGCACTGGGTTCTCTTTCAGTGCTAGATCTCATCTGTCTTAGTCATTTTCTCCTTGCTGTGATAAAATTCAAAAGCAACATAAAGGAGACGGGGTTTATTTTGGCTTACAGTTTCGAGGAATACAGTCTACAATAAGCAGGAAGACTCGATCATCAGCTTGGAAGGCATGGTAGCGGGAGCAGGAGGCTGGCTGATCGAAATGCATCCACACACAGGAAACAAAGTGAACAGAAAATGGGTCAGGTCTATAAAGCCACTGGCCCCCAGTGACACACTTCCATCAGTGAAGCTGATGTTTCCTGAAGTTTCGATAGCCTCCCCAAACAGCACCACCCGCTGGGGACAAAATGTTCAGACATGGGAACCCATAGGACATAGATCACATTTACGTCATAGCATGCTTTTTAGTGTTCTCAGTACAAACTGTGGGTACGGGGTATAAGAAAGGGTTTCAGAGCAGTGAAATACTTTCCCATAAAAACTTTAAAAAATACCCACTGCACTCTGTAACATTTAAACAGTTACCTTCACAGCGGTAATGACCTGTCGGTTATAGTAGTGATCGTTAGATTTGCTCACCTAATTGGCTATGATACTCTATACCCTACTTCAGCTTTAACTTAGGCCTACAGAATTGCCCTCTATAATTCAAGAGTCTTCCAGAGAGTTGAGTAGAGAGGTAGACTTAGGAGCCCTTCCACATGTAGTGACATCATCCAGAGGAAGACAATACGGTGAAAACGTAGGATTCCAAAAATACCAGGGAGTTCACATCCCAGTGACTTTTGTAATTGACACTAAAGAGAAAGAAGCGACTAACCAAGCATCTGAAGATATCATCTCAAGTCATTAGAACTTCAAAGGAGTTAGAGTAATTACTGTCTTTTTTCTTTCTTTGTTCCTCCAGAGCCTGATGATGATATATAATTCACATATCCAGCTGGGTCGGGACTCTACCGGTCCCCCTTTCCCTTTGCTCAGCTGAGAAGCATTGCACAATTGAACACCGAAACATTCCTGCTGTTCAATAAAAGATGTAAAGGACATCTCATAAATAATCACTTCCTGGCACTAGGGTATTTTTAAATCCTGTGACTTTATTTGATGTCACTTTTTCCCCCTTCGATTTTCTTTAAAATCCCTGGGCTGAGAGCTCACAAAACGAGAGCCTTCTTCATTAGATTGGAGGGCCCAGATGGGAGCTCTCCCAGGTGGGAAGCTCAGAGAGGCGCCTTTGGCTCTCTTCCGTGGCTTTCCCAGAAACCTTGGCTGGGGCGATCATCTTAAAATACTAAAATGAGCTCCTAGCAGTGCAATTCCCTAAATCAAGTGAGTCAACGGGTTAGCCCACCTTTATTTAATTATATTGCATCTTGACAACCAGCGAATGAACAGAGAGCACCATGACTCAGCTGACAAATCAAATGAAATGAAATAAAAGGAAATCGCTTGAAGTCATTCATATACAAATGTACCTGGAAGTAAGCACTGCCCTTTAAGCAGGAGGTGTGAATACAAAGCCCCTTCGGTGCTTACCATGAAGCTTGTTTCCCATTCGCCTCTCTGGGGTTGGTAATGTCTTTGTTCCAGGTTAGTGTCTGTAGTAGGTTATGAAATGTTGCAAAAACGTGTGAACTGGGCTTTGAAAACTTGATCAATGGTTCCTTCATGTTCAATAAATGTGAGGTGCTTTCCCAAGTTAGTCCGCAGCAATGGACTTCCAACTCACGCTCCTGGGGTATATGCATTCCAACATGGCTTCCGTTGTTCTCTGCTTGTTTATGCGCTTTAGCCTGGATCACAAGGTGAATTTGTCAGACCGCACTATTCATTTTCAAGGGAGCACACCAGAACATCCCAACGGGTTTTACCGCCTTTACCCGACTTCATATCAGAAACCGATTATTTTTTTTCCCTGATGTTTCCTCGGTTGAGTAGAGTTGAGCTGTGGATCTCCTTTGGGGGGATTTCTGTGGAGTTGTGTGTCACCCCAGAATAACCTCAGTCCCTGCAAAGTGTCTGGCTGTGAAGAGGTCATGCAGAAAATGTCAGGAAGTAAAACAGACCCTGATGCAATGAGTCAAAGAGGCGGAATAAAGCGGCACAGGAGAGCCCGGCCGGGGCTGGCGAAGACGGACCCTTGTGCTCAGAGTCCGGTGTCCTCGGGATACTGAGTGTTCTGGCTAGGGAAGGAGGTCAAAGCCACATGAGAACCAGAGTCAGGAGGAGGCAAAACTGAGGTCCGCACAGAAGGACTGCATGAGTTTCGAGTCCTCTGAGGAGAAGATGCTAAAGTGAGAGGAAAGAGATGAAGTTTTGTTTTTTTTATTGTTGTTGTTGTTTGTTTTTAATGAAGAAAGTGATGAATGACACAAAGTGGCAAAGGCTCTCGGAAGCTGGCAGAGTCACCAGACCTCCAGGAAGTCTGAGAAATAGAGGGATGGACAGAGAAAGAGAGAGGGAGGGAGAGAGGGACAGAAGAAGAGAGGGGGAGAGGGAGAGAAAGAGAGAGGAAGGAGAGGAGAGGACTAGGAGCCAAAGTCCTACATCTCCCTGGCCTTGCTTCATCGCCGGCTGTTGTGTGGCCTCCACGCAGGCAGAGCACGGGCTGTGGTCAGTTAGCTGCTGGTTAATTGCTAGCATTGGAAAGTCTGCAAAGTGCATTCCTATGGATGAAAGTGTAACCAAGATGAAGCGAGAGAAGCGAGAACACAGCCCTTAAATACCGAGGCCTCAAGCGCACACCGTGTCAGAACTGAGACAACTGGCCCAGCGAGAAAGGAAGAGGGGGAGATGGAAGCCCCAGGCATGGCGGCAGAGGGGGGACTCTGGGCAGATAAGACAGAGGGCACTGCTAAGAGAGGGCTACTGTGCAGCTGCACCCCCACCTTTCCCCATCCTCCCCACCCCCACACTATTTGAGCCCAGCTTCAGGCCAGTGATTTCTGCCTCCCGAGGAAGCTCTGGCAGTCTGACGGATGTTCAGGCTGCACAGAGTTGGTTCTGATCATGAAAAATTATTACTTTTCGGGAGTGGTTCACGACTGATTCCGATTCTCCTCTTATTTAACACAACCTATATACTCCCACAACAATGTATTTTACCACCTCTGATTATTCTCAGGAGGTGACTTGTGGAGAGCACAATGCCTTCTCCCCACCCCTAGTACAGAACAAGAGGCTTGGTCCTGATGTGGAGCTCTGAGAAGACCAACACACTTCATTCCTCCTCAGGGAGGACGGTGCTGACAGACAGGGCTCTCTTGTTTTTCAGGCTGCTTAGTTGGATGAATCCCCACCACTGCCTGCAGACCATGATTTACCTTATTCACTTAGTCACTCCATCAAGTTAGAGAAATGTGTCTCTTTCATACAACTGACTCAGGGCATAGTGAAAAGATAAAGAGAGTCTGTGTGTGTGTGTGTTGTGTGTGTGTGTATGTGAGTGTGTCTGTGTGTGTGTGAATGTGTGCTTGTGTGTATGTGAGTCTGCGTGTGTGCATGTTAGTGTGTCTGTGTGTATGAGTCTGTGTCTCTGTGTATGTGTATGTTAGTGTGCCTGTGTGTGTGTGTGTGTCAGTTTGTGTGTATGTGTGTGTGAGTCTGTGTCTGTGTATGTGTATGTGAGTGTGTCTGTGTGTGTGAGTGTGTGTGTGTATGTGTGTGCGCGTGTGTGCGTGTGTGTGTGTGTGATCCCTAGGTGATGAACTACCTTACACACATGCCCACAGGATGATCTCCAAGGTGATTTTGATGTTGTCAAGTCAACAATTAAAATGAACCATTACAATCCTGGAAACCAGATTCCCCTATGGCTATTGAGCCACCAAACAGGCCCACATTCCTAACCAGATCTCTGAACTTACTTCACAATGTATGGATGTGAGACTGGGTGATGGGGAGGGACTCCACCGTCTACAGAAGCAGCGGCTCCTCCTTGTCCCTCTCCACAGTCCACTGTCACGCCGATGTTCAGTGTTTCCAATACAGAACTAATCACTATCAAATCTCCTCTTCCTCACTGTTAACTCATTAGCATGCCTCCACTCTCTGGAAGATGTGATCTCAAAGGACGGGGACCATATCTGTCTTGCTCACTGACTGTATTTTGTGTTAAACATTATTTACTTGGTGACCATTGGGCTGGACACGTGCGCTCTCTCTCAGCAAGGTGATCGATGAGGGTTGAGCTCTGGATCCTGAAGGCTATCAATCAAGGAGAGGTGCTTATGTGCTACCGGTATTTTCTTTCTCAAAACAATTCTTTTAGAAAGGATGCATCCCATCTCCATTCCAGAAACGAAGAAGGGAGAGGCGGAAGGGATAGATGCTGGCTATTTGTACCATACAAATAATTCGCGTTCTTTTATTAATATCTTTTCTCCTCTTTTTCTTTCCTTTTCTCCTGAAGAGAGAAATAAAGCTTAATTTTCCCCACATCCTCTGTACATAGCAGCGCCTCCACCTTCCAAAAGACTCACAACAAAGGCACTGGGGGAATGTGTGATATAAATGCCTCTGTTATTTAGGCTCCTGTGTTATATAATTCCCCTGAGTTCCTGGAAAATAATTTCAATATATTTCTACCAATGCGTTTGCTGCCTTATTTCCTAACTGTGCATCTCCTAGACACTGGGAAGTCCCATCAATGGAAATTCTCTATGCTAGCCATTCTGGGATATGAAGTGGCACATGAGAGAGCTAGACTTGAGCTCTCACGCTCACGTATACAGAGCACTTGGCATTTAGTTGTGTTCTATGGCTCTGAAGAGACACCATGACCAAGGTAGCTCTTATAAGAGAAAGCATTTAACTGGGAGCTCGTTTCAGAGAATCTTTGTCATGATTTCTTAAAACATGATGTTTTTTTATTGAATATATTTTTTAAATTATAATTACAAACCTTTCTCCCCTCCAAACCCTCCCGTACAGCCTCTCTTCTCTCCTTCAAATGTATGGCCTCTTTTTCCTCTAATCAATATATAATGCTGTATGTATGTACGTTTTCAGGGCTAATCATTTGGTGCTGGATAACCATTTGGTGTGCTCTTCCCTGAGGAAGATTTTCCCTTTGGGACTTCACCATATCTAGGAGATGGGCAGTTTAGGAAGCAAGGCAGCAAACACGTTTGTAGAAATGTATTGAGAATAGTTTGCAGAAACTCTGGAGAACTATAGAACACCAAAGACCAAATAACGGAGGTATTGTTATATGTGCACACTCACGGTGTTCCTTAGATGCCTCTAGTTCTTTGTGGATGGGTTGCGTCTCGTGAGCTTTCCCCTTCCACATTTGTATGTATATTCGTGGCACCCTTGTTCAGGTCAAACTTAGGTAGTCGTGCCATGGAGACTTCATAGGGGTAGCTCCTACAATTTCTCGGAGAATTTCACAGCAAATTCCCTGTTTCTTGGACTCTTACAGTCCTTCTGTCCCTCTACTGTTGTAGATCAGTCCGTTGGGACTGGGCTCCACAACTCTACCTTTTGGTTGGCTGTGGTTTTCTGTAATGGTCTCCATGTGTTGCAGAGAGAAGTTTCCTTGATGCGGAGTGAGAACTACTTTTACCTGTGGGGATAAGGACGTTCTGAATGTTTTTCAGAATGTAGTTAGAGATTATGCTGGATTAGTGAAGTGTTGGTTATAGGTTCTCCTTTAGGATCTATGATTTCACTGGCCCTGGGTAGTTGGCTAGGTTTCCAGTACCAGGCTCGATTTCCCTCTTGTTGAGTGGAACTTAAGTACAATCAGAGAGTTGGTTACCACCAGGGTATATGTGCCACTATTGTATTTTTAGGTTCTTGTGCCATACAGAATAACATTTTTTAACACAATGTCCACATATATTTAGTATTGTAACTCTGTAATCATGGTGGGTAGGTTCTCTGCCAATAAAGTGCCATAGTATAGTAAAAAGTTTCTGCAGATTGGGATATCCTCAGTGGAGGATTTGGGGGGGCGGGGGAGCCAATACCCTGAGAGCACACAAGAGCAAGTATACTCTTAGACTCTCAGGGAAGCATGGAGGTGCCATATTGTGCTGTGGTTCCTCGTGAGAATAGATGAATCATTGGTATTATCAGGTGTGCTAACAAGCAACCAATGCCCCGGGCCAGCACAGTACACGCAGGGATCCCAGTACAAATTACCGACAGATGGCGTGTGAAGTTTAAAGATTTTGCAAGATGTTAAGCACAGGATGTTCAAATGCTAATAGAATATCCTGGAAAAGAGTTTTTCTATTCTTTTTTTCTCACATACGTATGTGATGTGCTTACGTATATGTGTGTATGTTTGCAAGTATGTAATTCGTGTGTGTGTGTGCGTGCGCGCGTGTGCGCGAGTGGAGGAGAGGAGTGAGACGGACATCGAGAGTCTTCTTTGCCCGCTTTCCATCTTATTCATGAAGCAGGGTCTCCCAATTGATCCCAGAGCCAAGTATACTGTTAGTCTAGCCAGTTACCTTGCTGTGGGGACTCCCTGTAGTTACCTTCAGAGTGCTGGAATTCCATGCAGATGGCCACGCCCACCTGACGTTTCTGTGCATTCTGGGGAACTCAGTCCTCATACTGGAAAGATAAGACGGGCACTTTAACTGCCTGATTACCTCTCTAGACCCTTGTTGTTGATGCTGATGTTGCTGTTAATGTGATTTTCCTTTAAGAACACCGGAAAACCAAACTGGCTACGAGAAACATTTTGTCTCCTGAAGATGTAATTTTAGAAACTGAATTTTTGGTAGTGGTTTGTTTGTTTGAGGCAGGGCCTCATTCTGTAGCCCAGGATAGCCTGAAATTCATGACGTGCTCCTGTCTCAGTTTTCTCACGCGCTAGGATCACGAATATGCCACCATGTCTGGAAACCTGGTTTCCCGGTCTTGTCCTATACCAAGACTGTAATACCTAATTCTGAGAAACATGATTTATTATAGTAAAAGCAGAGAGCAATCTAAGAAACTTATTTAAATAGGCATGAATAAAGCATGGGCCATGCTAGTACTAAAATATAATGCTGGATCACTCGTGCACAGAAGAGAATGCATTACATTGCTTGCCCTCTGTTTTATAACTCAGAGGAGTCAAACGCTTGTCATGCTTACAGGGCCAAGAAAGAAATATCGCTGTATGAAGCCAATCAGTGTATAATAGAAACTGGTGGGTATTATTGCAAACCAGGAGTCCTTGTCCTGTCTAAAAGAAGCCTCCCAGGTTCACCTTCAGTAGAGAGCTGTACTCTGGTCATGATGGCCCCAGTCCTGACAGAGCTTCCAGACTGGCAAGAGGAGATGGAATCTGATGTATCTGGGTATAGAATCTTCAGATATTATGGGTACCGGGAGACTTAGACATGTGCCTCCAATTCATCACACGAAGCTGTCATACCAAGGAAATGCCCATCCATTATTGGTGAGTGCTCTTTCAGAATCAGGTCCATTGAAGATTGTTAGGAAGTATGCTTTGATTGGGCATTCAGATTTGGGACGGTACCTTTTTCTTAGGTAGTAACTCTCTTGGCCTTCATGGACGATGACTGTGTTGGTCCAGGTTCTGTATTCTTTAGCAAGTAGGACGACTTCCTCTCTCCTTTAGTTGGTAGGAAGGCATTCACCAGTCCCACAGTGGATTGTGTAGCCACCCTCTCTGTGTGTCTTGGGTCCAGGTAGAAATGTGTCCCAGGGTATTTTCTTTTTTTGTAGCTAATTCTATTCTTAAACGTTTGTTGACTTTCTATTTGAGTAGCCTCTCTTTTCCTTGCCCAAAATCTGACTGATGGAAATTATCTAGGGCCTTTTCTTGTGTGTGAAATTGTCATAACAATGCTATCATCATGAACAGGATAAAGTTAAACGACACAATGATGGACCTGGCATGTTGCCAGTGGCAAAAACCCTCTAGTCAAAAAACGATCATGATGACCTCAGCCACATTCCCAACTTCATGCAAGTCAGGAGGCCAATAAATATCCTAGGATACGGATGAGGAAAATATGGCGGCTCATAGACTAGAAACAAAATGTGCATGTGTTTTGTAGAATAACACATTCTTGGAAATAACAGCGTCATACCAGAGTACTGAATTCGTACTCTGGTACCAGATTCCAAGTTCCCTTGCAAATTTAGATGCTCTCTCAACATCAGATTCACAAGACAGGACGACTCCCAACTGGAACTGCATCCCAGGTGGCTTCCAGATGGGACACTGGCTCTGTAGTCCATCAGTCTCCTACTGTTGCTCTTATACCCTGACTGGATCTACATAGTGCCGTTACCTTCCTGGCCCTGCAAGCATAAGTCTTTGACTCCTGATCTGAGTCACAAATGCCTTGCAATGAATTCTCCTCTGTCCATAACTGACTCAGAATAAATGTTAGCTGGAAATAAACAGCTTTACTCTCACTCCTTGGACTCCAGGCATCTCTTCTGCTGCCACTGCCCACCCCTACTCTACCCATCTGCTGCTCTGACAACCACAGCATCCATTCGTCTGGGTGACTGAGGACTGAGGCAGAGAAGAGAGGGCCTTGGCAGAGGGAGACAGACCAGGCTGGCAGTAAGAAGAGGCCACAGGTGAAGCTGATGGGGCTGGGACTGCTCTCCCAGCACCAGATAAATCGTGTGTGTGTTTGTTTTCAATTCTGTATGCTGTCTTCCTAATTGGCTTAATATGATCCCTCGTTCCTGTAACTGAATATGCAAATTTGGATGCTCTCCAGATCTGAGCAGTTAACATGCTTAAAGTTGTACAGATAGCCCTTCTGCTCTTCCTCCTGGAATTTATTAACTTCCCTGCACCCACTAGAGCCAAACACCACACATGACCCTGTTGTGTGTGACTCCTTTTGCTGCATCATCATCATCACCATCAGCATCACCCATCAGCATCAGCATCAGCATCAGCATCAGCATCAGCATCAGCATCAGCATCAGCATCACCATCACCATCAGCATCAGCATCAGCATCAGCATCAGCATCAGCATCACCATCTCCATCATCACCATAGTCATCGTACCAGGTCTTTTTCATGCTTCTGTTCTGTTAGCTAACAGGGAGGGAATGGCGAGCTAGCTGCAGATCACTCTTGTCCTCTGCCCTGCTTTAAAAAAATACCACCAACAGCAACAATAACAACAACAACACACAGGTCCATCTTTCTCTTATTCTGCTTTAATAAGGTCCTGAAAATGCCAGCACCAATGATTATGCCTGCGGGTGCCCAGACTTCAAAGAGGGCACCTGTCACTGGATGGATAATTGACTTTTTTTCAACCAATTATCCCCCCCTTGTAATCAAGCGTTTTCATTCAAATGAATTTTTCGAACTGTTCTTTTGAGTCGGTGGAGAAGGGATGGGGCTCAGTTACCAGGAAGCAGGACGGAGGCTGAGGCCCTGAGCAGAGCTGTCAGTCTCTAAAAGCAGCGACTGGCTCAGCATAGGGCTTATAAGTAGAATGGCCAGTGATCAGGGTGAGAGGGAGCCTCTGTCTCTGCCTGTATGCAAGCCTCTGACTGTTTATTCAGTCTGCTGCTGGCTGTGATCAGATATTACCTGGTCTGTTAGTGGCCAT
Organism: Cricetomys ansorgei; assembly: GCA_026225945.1. Lineage (NCBI taxonomy): Eukaryota > Metazoa > Chordata > Mammalia > Rodentia > Nesomyidae > Cricetomys > Cricetomys ansorgei. Next base: position 3,395,863 of record JAMJFZ010002927.1, read on the forward strand.
GAGTAGCAGGGGTCCTGTGGAGAAGATGGACAGTATAGATCTCTGAGCCTAATGCATCCTTTGTCTCCCCCTGCCTGGGAGGGAGATTCAGTGTGAACTTCAAGTTGGTGAGCAGAGCTGCGGACTAAGGTCCCGTGAGGGTCTGTACTTTCCTAAGAGAAGCTACATTTCTTAGTCATAGGGTGGCTTGATGGATTTGACAGATCTGGCCACCCTTGGCACAAAGGCTGAGGATTTGATCCTAGAGACTCAGATGATGAAGGCTTTAAGCAGCTCTCAACCTCCCTGCATTTAGACAAAAACGGGTACACACTAAACATCAGCGTTTTACGGTTCTCGCCAATACCAGTAATCTCTGCCCAAGTCTCATCCCACAGAGCCCATTCCTGCGTTTCTTTTCTGTCACTTACTACTTTCTGATGTCTAAAAATGTTGTGTACTTACTGAGCATCGGAGCCCCAGAGTATCCAATCTCCTGAGGAGACACCCAATATGGTGTGTTGTTCTTATTGCATTAATTAATTATAATATACATGCACAAGTGTGTATATATGCATGCACATGAGTGTGCTCATATAGATAAATTTCAAAAATCTACATTCAATGATTTATTAATGTCAGTAAGTCCATATGAGTTAAATATGAGTATTAATAAGTGAAAATATTGAAGTCTGGGCCTCATGCAGGGTTTAAATATGCTTGGGAACCAACACTATTATCTTTTGCCACCATCATTGACTTTTATTAAGAAAATAGTCCATAATCAAGCAATTGCTGCCAGCTAAGGCATTACTGGGAGACCCTCAATGAATTCATCTGTCTTCTATTTTTGAGGGATTTGTCCTTGCTGAGTGGAATGCAAGAAACAAAACAGGGGTCTTTCAGACAAGAATAAAAATGATCTCAAAAGCCTGGTGGGGGGTGGGGGGTGCACGCCTTTAATCCCAGTACTTGGGAGGCAGAGGCAGGTGGATCTCTGTGAGTTTGAGGCCAGCCTGGTTTACAGAGTGAGTTCCAGGACAGCCAGGGTTACCCTGTCTTGAAAAACAAAAGCCCAGAAAACCAAAACAAAACAGAATGGTCTCAAGAAAAGTATGAGGGGTTAACCTTGTACAGAGCAGCCAGATCAGGGAGGAAGGAAAGCACGGCAGAGAGGAGATAACCCGGGATGGCTTTCATCCACTTCATCACAAGAGCGAGCCTGTCTAGGAACACACGGGAAACTTGGCCAGCTGTAGTCTAAGGTCAGAACCCAATTAAGAAGCACATCTGAGTCCAAATCTCCATTTCAAGTGCCCTGTATTTGCCTCTCCTGGTTACCATGGCAATGCACACTCTACTGAAACATCATTATGAAGATGGAAATGTTGATGTCAATGTCATGAACCGCTAGGGGGGGAAATGCCACCCCGTGTGGTCTGATGAGAGAAGGCCTGGAAGAACTTTGAGAGAAGTTTCTACAACATGAAAAGAAGATCATAAGAAATGGATATGTACATTAGGCTGAAGACTTTCACCACTAAAAACTTGCTTCTGTTAGCAAAAAGAAAATTATCAAATGTATTCACAACTTCGCCAAGTGCAACCAAATTTGCATGAAGATAAATCTGAGCCTCAGTTACAAAGAGTTTTCGAAAGGTACAGTCTCTCTCTCTCAGCGCGCGCGTGTGTGTGTGTGGGGGGGGTGTGAATATTTGTGTTGTGCGCGTGCAGGGAGGAATGTACATGTAGGTAGTTTGTGTGCACACATGCAGGTAGGAATGTACAAGATTGTGGAAGCCAAAGGCAGAATCTCTCACTGTACTTGGAACCCATTCACTTGGCTTGGCTATCTGGCCAATGATCTCCAAGAGTCTTCTGTCTCTGCCTCTCCCAACACCATGATGGCAGATGTTCGCCCGCCATGCCCAGCTTTTATGTGGACGCTGGGGATTCAAACTCAGGTTCTTCATATATATATAGCAGCTACTGTGCTGACCAGCCATCTTCCCAATCCCTAGGTGCTCCATTCTTAACTCTATCAGTTATAACACCTAAAGTCTTATAATTCCACAAAAATCTAAGGACGTTAGAGGTTTGAGCTGCTTTATTAAATGTTGTAGCGGACAGCCACTTGGCCGCTTTAACATTATCATTATAGTTTGTTGTTTTTTGTTTTTTTTACTGACTGTTGAATCATTAGAAGTAGTAAGAGAGTTTCATGTCCACGTTGTTCCACAGAGCGCCACGACTTGTGAGACTTTAAAACCAGAGACCTGAGGGTGATGGGTACTCAGTAGAATCAGCTGTCTGATCATGCAGCAGGCTTTTTCCCACAAAGGTCCCTTCTCAGAAGGACCACACTTGGGCCTTAGTAGACTGGGGATGTTGCAGCAAAATTCTTAATTTGATCATCACATTTATGTTTTAGAAGTGTGGTTCAGTGAGACAAAGGGGCACGCACCGGAGGCTTGGAGACTGAGTTCAGGACCTGTCTCCCACTGCCTTCCTGAGAGAGACTAGTCTCTGGCCGCTGGAGCTGCCAGGGGCGTGGTCTTGGAGAAGCATGGACTGGAACAGGTATTCTCTGAGATACGGAGTAAGGTTCTGAACGTGAGGGTCAGAGCTCATAACTGAAAGTTCCCTGTATTAAACACTGTAGTGTTAGAGAGAAGATGACAAAAAGAGGAGAGAAAAAGAGTCTCTCCTCATGAACAAAGGACTTCAGATTTTCTTTTTGCACTGGGCTCAGCCTTCGGCTACCATGTACAAGAGCTGAGTGACCCTCTCCGTGTTCCTACAGCCACTGCAGTCACAAGCTGAAGGTGGAGGTGACGGTCTGCTCGCATTCTCGTCTCCGGTGTCTATTACGGTGTAGTCAACAGTTAGTGACTTTCAGAGACTGGATATTGCTGCATATAAACAAGAAACCTAGAATGGACTTCAGGATGTTGGACTGAAGATATCACCTTCAGATTCTGCCTTTATAAATATTTTTTGATTTGCCTTGCATCGTATCTCTATTCACTTGATGATAGGTGAGGTTTCACGTCGTATACTTAATTTTGGTTTCTTTTACATTGGATGTCAACCATTATAAGCCAATATTGCCACATTGTATCCGGCTACAAATTCTATTAATCTTCCCAATTTTCCTGAAAGAATGTCTGGACCCTGCCTCTGTCCCGCATTGCCCTAACTGTCGACTTGACATAGCCCTAGAATCATCTGAGAGGAAAGTCTCAATCGGAGACTTACCTAGATCTGATTGGTCTGTGAGTGATTGTCTTGATTACTAACTGATGCAGGAGGGCCCAGATCACTGCAGGCAGCATCTCTGCTAAATATGTTGTCATATATATATATATATATATATATATATATATATATAGAGAGAGAGAGAGAGAGAGAGAGAGAGAGAGAGGCTGACTAAGCAGGAACCTATGGGTGGGCCAGAGAGCAAGCCAGCAAGCCCCGGTCCTCTGTGATTCTGATCTCCAGCTTCCTATCTTGAATTCCTGCCCTGATTTTTCTTCAATAGTGGATCACGCCCCGGAAGTAGAAGCCAAATGAACCTGTTCATCCCCAAGATGCTTTTGGTCAGGGTTTTATCACAGCAATAGAAAGGAAGCTGTAACACACATGCACACACGCTTACATTACCCACCGTCCCCCCTCAACACTCAGGGCGTAGCTTTGTTTTGTTTATACTTTAGAGCTGGGTAATAGTTAGAATGCTCCAATCAAGAGTGCACACTCCAGAGGGAACTGGTATTTTTAATTAATTTTATCTGAAGTCCATCTTCAAGGGGAAAAAACTCTTATGTCTCTGACTATGTTTAGAACACTTGTTGATTGGGGTGAAAGATGCTAAAATGATTTTTTTTTATTGCTTAAATGGATGTGAAACTATCTAGAGATAATTACACAGAAGCAGCTTCTAGTCCATGTGTGGGCCATAAGGGTGCCTGCCAACCAGCCTGCATCCGTAGGAGTGTCGTCTTAGGCAAAAGGACCAATGAAACTCTGGGCCCAGCTCCACCTTCCATTTAAGACAGAATTTTTTTGTTTTGGCTTCATTTTGTAGATCGTAGTATTAAATATAGTCTGATGATCATGATCTCACAACCTAATACACACACACACACACACACACACACACACACAGAGCAGAGCGAGAGAGAGAGAGAGAGAGAGAGAGAGAGAGAGAGAGAGAGGAGTTTATTTTCCACTGAGTCTTAACTTACCTCATGCAATTGCCTTGTCATTTTCTCTTCAATTCAATTCTACTATATTTTTATTTTATAAGTTGCTGGTCAAACATCCCAAATTTATTTTATACCTCACTGGTGAGATGTAAACTCTAGTCTTAAAAATCATAAAATAGTCTATTAATCCAGTTTTCATTACTGTAATACCCAAGGCTAATGCTATAAGAAAGAGGTTTGTTAGCTTTCAGTTCAGGAGGCTGAAAGTATAGCAGGGTATGCTGTGGCCAGGCTTGTCCTTGGCTACATCCTTAAAGTGCAGGGAATGAGGGAGGGAGTGGTTGTATTTCAAGCTAGGAAGTAAAAGGGATGGAAGGGCCTCTTTCTTCCCAGTTATCAGGTGAGAGTTAGCAAAAGGATGCACTAAGACTGTCTCACCCTTAGTGACCTAATGACCTTTTACTAGGCTCCACCTATTACATGTTCTATCTTTTCCTCGTAGGGTCACCATGGGGACCAAGTCTCCAGTCACATAGGTCCTCTGGGGTGGGGGCGGGGGGGCACGCAAACCATTTCCAAACCATAGCAAGAAGGCTAACAGACTCCTGGCATTGAAATATTATTGTGTTTCGTGACTCTTCCCACATGTTGAGTGCATAAAAGTCCCGCAACGCAAACAATGGATGGGTGATTCATTGAGTTTCAAGAGCCATGGAGCGCATGCTTTGGGGCCAGTGTGTTAATAAATGCTTGTGTGTATGCTAGAATTGGGTCAGCGTCTTATTTCCATTATAGCACAGCAGCAGGGAGTGAAGAGATGATAAAGAGGACTCTCGGCCTTCACTGAAGGCTAACCCACAAAGGACCTAACTATGTAATTTTACTTTGATATAGGTCAGCTTGTAATCATGATAAGGTTTTACAAAATGAAACACTGACAGGATGTGGTAGTTAAATGGTTGGCACTCTAAAATTTAGATCTACCCTGAACCTATGAGTGTGACTTCATTTGAATAAAGGGACTTTGCCGATGGTATTGAGATGAAGATCTTGAGATAGGAGTCACCTCATCTGGGTGCGCCTCAACTCCAGTGATAAGTGTCCTTGCAGGAAAAGCAAGTGGGGGGGCACTTGAAATGGAACAGAAGGTCAAAGGAAAATGGGAGCAGAGGTCAGACTGACATAGCCACAAACCAACCAGCACCTGGGCCACCAGAAGGCGGGGGTGGCAAGTAACACATTCTTCTCTAGAGCCTTCAGAGGGAAGGTGCAGGCGGGGTTCAGATTTCTGATCTCTAGAGCTGGGACATAATGCTTGTGGTTTTAAATGGCCAAGTTTGCGGTGGTTTGTTATGAGCCCCAGGCACTGAGTGCGCAAGATGCCGACAAAGGCCGCCACGTCCCCTTCGATAACCCATCACCCACTCCCCAACCCTGTGAGCTCACCCTGAACAAAGGACAGAAAAGCTATTGTGAGTTTACCAGTTGGCTTAGAGTTGGTTCTCAGGAAATAACAGCCCTGTTTGGCTCAAAATCTTTCAAAACAACACCCCACATCCCCGACGAGATCTATGATGACATCTTGCACTCAGCATTCCCGGTGGCGGCGGCAGGATGAATATGAGCACGGAAGCAGGGTGACATCACTCGGTTAGGAGTAAAGGGACTTCTAAAAGAAGGAATGAGCAGGTGGGTTTGACCTGGGGAATGACTAAAACAGCAGTTCTCAACCTGTGGGTCTTGACCTCTTTGGGGTCAAACAATACTTTCACAGGGGTCACCTAAGACACCTGCATATCACACATTTCCATTACGATTCGTAACAGTAGCAAAATTACAGTTACGAAGTAGCAACGAGAAGAATTTTGTGGTTGGGAGTCAGCACAGCATGAGGAACTGTATTAAAGGGTCGCAGCATCAGGAAGGCTGAGAACCACTTCTCTAGAAGGTTTGATTTCATTAAAGGTAAGTCTGGCTCAGATTGTGGGGGAAGACTGAAATCTGTCTTTCAGCTCGTATGGAAAGGAGAGTAATCTGCACTGGGGTTTAGGATATGAGGCGACATCCTTTTCAGACTACATAAAAAGTAACAGGAAAAAAGGAACATCAAAATTCCACCTGTCTTTCAGAAAATCAAAATTAGTCTGAAAATCAGAGACCCTCGCGCAGGTCTTGTAAACGTTTGGGAATCGACTCGTATACGATGATACCACGTTTAACCCGTATATGTTTAAGACACTTCTGAGCAATTGCCATGCCCCCGCCCCCCGCCCCCAGACCCTCAGTAGCAGATTTCTTTGTTTTAGCTTTAAACTCAATGTGCCCACAGGTGTGTATTTCAAGGCTAAATGATAATAGAAAAATGGCTCATTGTATTTATTCTCGACGGTTCCTGTAACGGGGTAATTTGATCATTTCTACTGAATCATTAAATCAGAAAGGTTGCGAAATAGCGTGCAAATTGTATATGCAAATTGCCTTTGATAACGGCAACACTCAGTTGCCTCTGGAATCTAATAAAATGAACGTTTTTAGTTTGCCTAGAAGCATTTATTTATCAGAACCAACAGGAAAACGACATTTGAGAAGAACTTACCAGAAGCAGCCTCACGGTGACCTTGCTCCCTGCTGTGGACACTTTTTCACAGCGTCCTTTATGAGCTCATTCTATTTTGCCTCACATTGCCATCTTTTCCTTTTAATTTTTAAAAAACAAAACAAAACATTTTAATATACAAATCTATTTTTTTAGGGTTTAAGATGGATCAGAGCTTATGTGATTCTATTTTAGTAAGCCACATGGAAAATAAATTCGTCCCATGACAAGAACTTAGCAATTCCTAGGGTCAGACTCAGGCTGTGATCCTTCTCTGAATCAATCACAGTGAGAGCCAGGGGAGAGGTATTGCACTGAGCAGTCCTTCCCTGGTTTGTAGCATTCTAGAGGACAAAGAGAGAGAGAGATGGTGGTGGGGAGGGGGAGAAGAGAGAGAAGAGGTCCTGGTATGTGAACATCCCGTTCTTCGGGCGCACCCCACAATGACCTAACTCCCTCTCCCTAGGCCTCGCCTTCTATAGGTCCCTCCATTTCCCATCAGCTCCGTGGATTAGCAACTAAATCTTCAACGCTCTCACCTTGGTTGAGTTTTTATTTGTTTTTGTCTGTCCCGAGACTATCTCGTCTGAAAGGAAGGTCTATGCCTTTTAAAATCTCTCTGGAGTTGATTATAGTGCCTGGCGTGGAGGGAGAAGCCAGTTGATGCCTGTCTGCTGAAGTGACAGCCCCTGGTACAGCTCTCATCTTGTATTAGCGAATCAATGAATTACCACTTCCTTCTCTGGCTGCGGAGCGAGTTCACGAGACAGATGGGCTAATCCTGACATTTTGCTCCTTAAACCGATTAGCAAATCTGCTTTACACGGAAGATTATTGAGAAAATGATTATCAAATGCCTTTAGTTCACAAGCAAAAATAACACTTAGATGGAGTTTACATTACACAGTTGAGCTGCCTTTGTTTCCCGAGTTATCCCTGCTGCAGACGTCCATTGTGCTTTCTCTCTGGGCTTTGGTTTCAATATGTTTCACACAGAGGAGAGACTCTGAGGATACAGTTGTCAATGTTTCTCAGTAAGAATCCTGACTCTTCCATAATTGAATTGCCCTCCTGTGATAATTTGTGTGCGTGCCTACAATGTTCCTTCCCTCCAATTAAATGCAGTATTCTTTGACAGTGGTTAAAGAGGTAAACAGGGAAACAATCAAACCGGCACTTTCCGCAGATAAGATGGTTTTTCCCCTCCAGGGATTGGGCACGTGTTTACTTCTGAGGTTATGGCATCTGGGCTACGGCAAAGTATACTATGTGAGCAGTTACTGTACTCATACCTGACACCGATGTTGCAAAAGCAGCGTGAACAGCGTGTCTTTCTCATCACAAGTTTGTGACCTGAAGTTACCGTAAATAAACAAACTGTACAGAGCCACTGAGTGTGGCGAGAGGTAAATAATCACAGGCTCCTCCTCCTCATCTAGGCTGCCGATGAGGTGGAGTTGGAAAAGAGGGGAGCTCCGTACAAGGAAGTTCTGCGTCTTCTGCATAACACACAAGCTCTCAGGTCTTCCTGTAGAGTTCTAGACGTTCTAACCCCAGCTCCAACATGATGAAAGGCTGGACCGTATTAAAAACTCGAGATCAAACACAGCAGACAGTGGAATCATTTGTTTAGAAGATGTCTTTGAATTCAACTCTGAACGCTGGTGAGTCTTGGCAATTGATTCTGATCACTCTCCCCATGATACAGTTTATTTTTCCATCCTGACCTTCTTAGTTATTCTGTTTCCCATTTAATAAAGACAGACTTCCTAATTCTTCTTTCATTATGGTTGGCCTCTCGAGTCTGATTTAGCCAGAACGACTGTAATAATATGCAGACTTTAATAGGGAAGGGAAATAGCTAATTATACCCGTTATCGAAGGATGCCAGGAAATGCCTGGAGAAAGGATCCATCTGTAACTCCCGGAATCACAACCCCTGACCAGAGTATTAAGCCTGCAGAGATAAACTAACCCTACAGCAGTCGCCAAGGGCTCATCAGCAGAAAAATGTGTTTATTCATGATGTTCAAGCTTTTACCTACATTGTTACTTCCTGGGATCTCTAATTGTTATATAACTTCTGAAAAAAATGTTGATGACATAAATCTGCATTCCAGGTCAGAGAATTGTATAATCACAGAACCGAGTGTAACATTTTCCCCCTGAATTACATTTTTGGCATGTATACATATGTGTGTGTGGTATGTGAAGGTATGTATGGTCTTCACGTGTGTGTGGGTACTCATGTGTTCGGTGTGTATGGGTGTGTGTGTGGTGGGGGTGCAGGGCTGATGGACGCGAGGAGTCTTCCTTGATAACTCTCCACTTTATTTATGGAGGCCGGGTCTCTCGCTGGTTCTGCTACTCTAGCCGGCCAGCTTGTCCTGGGAATTATCTGTCTCTGCCTCCTAAGCACTGGGCTTACAGGCAGATGGCCACTGCGGCCCTTGTATTTATACAGCGAGAGCTTTATGGACTGATCCGTCTCCCTAGCCTGGGAGCAGAACTGTCAGTAGTTTCTACGATGTAGGCCACAGAAAGTGCCGACTGAAGGCAGACGAGGTCGAGGCTGTGCCTGGGCCACTCCCGTCACCTCACCCAGGCCTTTGCTCCTATGAGTCTCCACCTTCTTCCTACGGTGTCGTCTCATTTCTTCAATCCGTACTCGTGCTTCAATTCACTCGCTTGGACAGGAGAGGTCCTTCAACAACGAAACCGAGGATCTCATTTCACCGTGGAAAAAGTGAGGCCATCATTTATAAGCTTGTATCAGAACGTAGATCTGCTAAGGGTCAGGACTACATTGATGGACTTTTCTGCTTTCTAATCAGCGTTAACAGTTTTAAATGCTATTGTATTTAGGCATGGTGATGAATGCCTATGATCCTAGCATTTGGGAGGTCGAGGCAGAAGGATCAGTAATCAGTAGTTCGGGACCAGACAGGACGACATGAAACCCCATCTCAAAAAAAACAGAAACAAAACCACCAAAATTAGAGCCATATATGTGGTAAGCTGAAAGCATACATTTCTGTTTTGTGCCTTGAAAGTTGTGTTCCAAGCATGTCAGCAGGTGCCTGGACCTACACGCTGTACTAAGCTCTACATGTTCTTTGATGTTTCTTATATATACACAGGTATCTATAATTCATTTGTAACTTGGGCAGAGAAAGTCAATAAAAGCTAACAATAAAGTCAAATGATTATAATGATATGCAATAATGAGACTTATGTGAATGTGGCCGGTGGCTTTAAATAAAACCCTCCATTCTCTGGAGCTGATGAGGCTGAGTGGGAACCGATGCCAGTAGGGGTAATACTGCAAAGAAAAAGTAGAATTATTTTCAGGTAAAACTCTTTTGTTAAGGAGATAGAAGCATGGGCTGGAGAGATGGCTCAGCAGTTAAGAGCACTGGCTGCTCTTCCAGAGGAGCCAGGTTCAGTTCCCAGCACAGTTACACTGTCTGTAACTCCAGTTCCAGGGTATCTGACACCCTCACACATGATGTGGGCAAAACCACCAATGCACATACAATAAAAATAAATAATTAAAATAAAAAGAGAGAGAGAAATCTAAACATTCAGGCCAAACTGATGAGAGCAGAGTAGATAGAGATAAAGTGGGAACAAGAAATGAAAGTCAGGTATGGTTTACACGGAGAAGTCAAAATTTCTGAGGAAGCAGAATCATGCTAGGAAACTTTCTGCTATGAGGGCAGCTCCCACCATGGCAGCTCGCATGTGTCTAACATGGAAGAAACTAGGGAGAATATAGCAGTCCTCTCTTGGTGAAGGTTTCTGTTCCTGCAGTTTTAGTCACCTATGTCAACATGGACCACAAATGTTAAATGGAAAATTCCAGCAATAAATAATAAATATAAATGGCACACAGATCTGAGCTGAGTGATCAAGCCTCACTCTGTTCTGCTCTGCTCCACCCAAATGTGAGTCGCTTCTTTGTACAGAGGATCCATACCATATCCTAGCTGCCAACTCAACGCTTAGCAGCCCCATCAGTTAGCAGACTGACCTTTGAAGTATCGCTGTGCTGGTGAACTTGAAACTTTTGTTGTGTTTAATAATGGTCCCAAAGTGCAAGAGCACAGATGCTCTCAGTTTGGGTGCGTCTAAGAGGACCCATGAAGAAAAGGTCTCTTTAAGAAAAGCTCAAAGATAATAGACTATGTATGTATGTGGAGCCATGCTTATACGCTCCTTGCTAGTTGGGGTTTCCGGTAGCCACTGGAGGTCTGATGGATCGGTTGGGGCTGTGGGACTCACGGGGTTTTAGGGCCTGGGCTGGATAATCTTAAGGCAGCTCTTCGGTAAGGAGAACTGGTTCGGACTGGCACGGTTTATGCCGTAACACACAAAACACAGGCATGTGTGTGATTCACAAGTCTGACTAGAAACACATGAATTAAGAGGTTCTCTGACGTTCTTGATCTCCTGGTTTTATTTTAAAACTGTGTCTTCAAGTGCTCAAACGTTTATCCCTTTTTTTCTTTCTCCTTTTCTTTCTTCCTTTTCCTTGCCGTGCAAACTTAGCAGGCTGGAACTCACCACGAACCCAGGGTGGTCCTGAAATCACGGCATTCCTTTTGCTTTGGCATCGGAGTGCTGGGATTGCAAGTGTGGGGACCACACCTGACTCCCAAATATCTCTCTTACTTATAATGCCTGTCAAGGATCAGAGACACAACTATAATACTGACATATTGCTATAACTGAACATCAGTTTTATCCTTCGAATTCTATAGCTTAGTGACATGGGATACAGAGACATCATTTGTAAATGTTGTCAACTTTAGTTTCCTTTTGATTGACAGAGTATAAAGGTTATTTTATATTATTTTCATTACAAACAGTTCAAGGATATTTCTGTCCACCGGTATCCTAATTTATAATAATATTTTTTCATTAGCCTGTTCTTTACCACAATTTATATTTGTATTATCGTCTTAAAAACAATACCTTTTCCTTCAACGTTGAATTTTCTAAATTGAGTTGGCAGTTCATGTATACCAATGTCAGACACTTCCCTTCTGACAGAGTGCGTTTCGAAAGCGTTGTCACAATATTATAAATTAGGTAGTGACGTGAAACACTGATGAAATAAACCCAACCTGTTGTTTATCTGAAACATCCAATGTTTGGAAAATTCTGACGTATTAACAGCTACGTTGCATTTTTATAGTCCCAAGAAAATCGGATAATAAAAACCTGTTCTAAACGTGTGAAAATTGGAAGTGGGGGATAGATAGCTCAGTTGGTAATGCAGGCATGGGGACCCTAATTTGATCCCTAGAATCTACATCTTAAAGTCATGCATGGTGGCTTTTGTAATGTTCATTTGTAATGTGCATTTGTCTCTGCTGGGAAGCAGAGACAGGCAAATCCCTGAGGCTCACTGACCAGAAGACAGCTGGGTCTACTCTATTTGGAGAGTTCCATGCTGTGTAAGACCCCGTTTTAAAAAACAAAACAAAATAAAACAAAAAAAAACAGGTGAATTTTACCTAAGGAATGGCAGTCACACACCGTATCTCACACACACAGACACACACACACACAAGAGACAGAGACAGAGAGACAGAGGCACAGGCAGAGGAGTGAATGATTTAAATATAATTCTTTTTCTTTGATCTAAATGACAAATCGTACTTCCCAGTGGTTGCAGTTAGACTTTTGACTGAACTGCGCGTGCTCCTTCAGTTTTGGGGGACAATCTTCTCAAAACAGAACCTTCAGTCCAATGGTTAAGACTCAGTTTTGTTCCATATGGAAAGGCACGCAGGTTTGTCCATTCAAACGAGTGCTAGCAGTCACGAGCAAAGGTGAAAAATTCAAAGGGGAAAAAAGGCAATGAATCATCTATTCTAACTGTTTGTCACGATCTCGTCTTAGAAAGTGAGGCCTGCAGAAAGCACACACACCATGAGATCTGAGGCCAGTAGAGGAACTTAGACCTTCCTAAAGAAGCCAGGCCTCCATTACCTTGTCTCCACTTGCAGCTACACTACTTTCTCTATAGGCAGGTCTTCTGACCCCTAGAGGTCCAGATACAGCTGTCTCTCCTTCCCCTGACTTGCAGTGTCCTAGTGTCCCTCCCGAACTGTCTGTGGTTACTGGTCCTGAATTCTCAGGGTCACCTCCAACTCTAATTTTCTGATTCTTCAGAATAGCTTTTTATTTTGTTTATTTATTTATTTTTTTTAAAATCTGTCTTTGGTTTGCTTATAGCTTGGAAGGAAATGAAATCCAATCTATTTCTAACTTCTACAAAACAACCACTTGTGTGTCTGATGTTACTGACAAACCTGGGCATGTATGAGTGTGTAGTAGGGAGCGAACAATTTATATTCTGAGCAATGACAACTTCTCATCTTTCTTTCTCAGATTCCTGGAGCTTCACCACAGTTCCTAAGGTCACCACCAAAAGAGCGGAGCTGGACCCAGCAGAGTGATGTATCTTCCTAAAGGCAGGGGAGAGTCTCCTCAGGCTGTCCCTTGGCTGAACGGTCACTTCAACAAGGTTATGCCTCCTAATCACACACAGTTCTACCAATGGAGACTAAGCATTCAAACATGTAAGCCTATGACATTCTCATTCAAACCGACAGACCTCAGCAAAGGCCCCCGGGAAGCTTCTACCCATACCCTACTCCTTGGATGCCACAATTGCCAGATACCTGTGAGCCCCAGCCCAACACACAGGGAGGCAGAAGTCTGATTTACATGGCAATGTGGCAATGCTACCTAGTCGGTTTTTCCATGGTTTCTTAGATGACACTGACCATGAGAGCGTGTATTGGTAAAACTGTAAATCAGTGGGGAGTTCTGAGTAGAAAAGGAACTATCACACTGAACACACACGCCCTCGGTGGTAGGAGGTAACTCAGTTTCAGAGACTTGTAAATGTGACAATAAGGAACCATGAAATTGAAGGTGAGGGCTGAATGAGGTTTTCATCAGATTTCATTCTTCATTCTTCGTATTTTCGCATTTTACTTTTTTCTTTTTCTTTCTTCCTTTTTTTTTTTTTGTTTGTTTAGACAGGGTTTCCCTGTTGTAACTCTGGCTGTCCTGGAACTCACTCTGTAACTAGCCTCAAACTCACAGAGATCCGCCTGCCTCTGCCTCCAGAGTACTGGGATTAAAGGTGTGTACCACCACCATCAGACTGCGTTTTACTTTTTAATGCAGAACATCTAGCTTGCAGTCCTCCCTGCAGTTGTCATATGTTTCGTGCGTTTCTGGGAGACAGAATCTTAGAGGTAGAAAGAGTGACTTATACAGCAGGGGCCAGAGAAGTTGGAGGTATCTTCAAGCAATAGAACCTGCTGTGATCAAATAGGTGCATTCAGCTTTCCTGTCCTGTCTTCCTCACTGGGTCTGAAGATAGGTCACGTGGGTGTAAAGCAGTCACCCAGTGAAAAGTTTCCTCAGAGTCAGTTTTGCAGCCATACTTCCTACTGCAAATAAGGAAACTTCCATATTCACTGGAAGGTGAGCCAGCTGCAACTTAGCAACAGTAGTCATGGAATGAATACTTTTGTGGAATAGATGTAAGCCAACGTGATGGCCCATAAACATTGGCTCTGCCTTGGTAAATGCACGGTAGTTTGTTTATTTTAAATCAACACATAAGTTTTTACATAAAAATACATAGTATTTTACCTAAACAATAAATATGAAATCAAGTAAAAATCAAAGAGCAGCCGGATTTATATGAAAAATTAGAAACGCTGGTTTACAGAACTTTTTGAAGCATTAGTTCTCACTTTCACTTTCCTGATGGATTAAAAGAGAAACATAACCCAAGGGAATGCACTGTAAAATTATTACCACCAGCAGGAGACCGTGATGTTGATGGATGTAACAATAAAGACTAATAATTTTTCTTTTCCTTAGTTGAAAGAAACCGGTTCTGAAGAAAATGCTACAAAAATAAATGGAACGATTGGGAGGCACGAGATAATTCTGCCTGGCTGCAAGAATCAGAAACCTGGAATAGGAGTAACCTCAGAAGATCCTGCTTGTTTGTTTGTAAGTGCCTGAGCCAAGCAGACCAGTCACGTGGTTCTCAGGACGCTGCTGCCTTTCTCCCTTCTGCTCTGGAATCTTAGCTCTGGGCTCCGGTGAGCATTTCACATCCTGGACCAGCATGGCTTTTCAAGCTTCCTGTCACATTTGCATTCACCAGTTTTCAGTAGTAGAGAATTATACAGTTATCCACGTTCACGTATATACGAAGGGCTGTAGGATCGTAGGCAAGACGGCAAAATACCAAACCAAATCATGTCAAATGGCACTGAGAGTCTTTTCAAGGGATGAGCCCCTGACAGATGGTTCAAAGCCAAGCAGTCAGCCCTAACCGCACATACATACGAATACGAGCAATGATAAGTGGACTCAGCAGGCTTGCTTTATATACAAGGGTAAGTGTGTGTGTGTGTGTGTGTGTGTGTGTGTGGTGCATGTGTGCAGATAAATACAATAAGAATTAAAGAATTAAAGAAATTATTAAATGAGAGAGCAAAGCGCACAGGAGGAGTTGGAGGAGAGGATATTGGGAGGACCACCAGGGCACTCTCTCCTGATGGGCGGGCCCTGACCTCTGCTCTTCCGGAATCCCCGGTATTTCTTGGAAAGTGCCTGCCCCTCCCTCAGGCCCCCCAGCCGGTTGCTGGCCAACTAGAGCTTTCTGCACGTCTCTCACCTGCCCCACTTTCCTGAGAATCCCTCATTTGGCAAGCCAAATCCAGTAAGCACCTGTGCTCAGGTCTTGACCAATTGGAGAGATTCCCGGTAGCAACCACCTGTTCCTTATAAAATCCCCTCTGGACCCACATTGGGGCTGCCATGGTTTTTAATTGATTAGCTCTGGCAAGTCAGTATGTAACCCTTGGGAAATAAACTGCTTTAACTTTAAAATAGTCACCCGTTTCTGTCAGTGTCTACTTGAGCTATTTCATGGACCCAACAGATGTAAATATAATACTCATGTATGAAATTCTCAAAAACAGTAAAAAAAAATAAACGAAAATGGAAAAACAAAGAAGACAGTGAGCAAGTAAATAAAAGGCGGAAGTCTACTTGTTTTTCTCCACATCCACACCTATTCTTCCTTCCTAAGATTATATCCCAGGTCAGGGTCCATGACCTCTGGGTGAACAGCAGCGCTCCCTAGCAAAGCTGGATATGGCTTCTTGTGATCCTGTGACTCATGGAAATAGAGCAAGTATTTGCTGCCAGAGCACCGCGAGCGAGAAACAGTAGGATGGCCGTGATTGAGCCTTTCCTTTCAGAAAGGGATAATGAGGGCATCCATCAGTCACTGTTCCACAGCAATTATGAAGTCCCGCTGGGCCGGATTAGCAAGGCCTCCTGCTCTGCTGGAGCAGTTTGCTCCTCTCAAAGTTCTGTGCCCCAGGAGGTTTCCTCCCCACTGGCTGTGCTCCGACTTTCTTTGTCATGGGAAGCCATTAACAGCGAGCAGACAACACTTGGCAGACAGCTACACTCCGCTCCCGTTTGTTTTTTCCCTATATCTTTCCTACAGTTTTCCTACGTTACCCCTTCCAGGACAGCCCCTTGCCGTCCGCCTTGCACAGTCCCTCAGGTGACAACGTGATCACAGCTTTGCCTCTGCATCACAAGTGTCCTCAGATGAGAGCAGGGGGTTTCTTATCTCTCACCCCTCAACCTCCCTTCAAAGACAGGTCCTAAATGTTTAGGAGAAGATGCGATGCGTGTATGTGAAAAGACTCAAATGAGCTTTCTCAGGAACCCTAACAGATTGAAGTAAGTATAAAAAAACAAAAATAAGTTCCCAGAAAGGAAGGATGGAAATATCAGTTTCCCCCTAAATATAGGCCTTCTTCTTCTTCAAACCACGGCCAGAAGAGTCTAGTATGATTATTTAAAACCTCAATGTTTACCTTTAAGAACAAATGTATGAGAACTTGCAAAACGTTACATGAAAAGAAGTAAGTAATTGCACAGAAAGTCCAATGTGAATGTTTTATAGCAATATATTCATAATACCCAAAGGAGGAAATAATCTAGATATCCATCAGTAAATAAACAGGTGAATAAAATGTGGCATATTCATACAAGTTATTATTTATCTACACGAGGAATGAGGTTCTGCTACACGCTGTAGCTTCAGTATCAAAAATGTGATACTGCTGAGTGTGAGAGACAGAAAAAATGGATTCCATGTAACAAGTTTCCTTTATCTGATGTCACAGGACAGGCAAATCCACAGAATTGGGAAGCAGATTACACATTACTAAGGAATGATGGAAGAAGGAAGTGTACTGTGTTTTGTGAGACAACAGGAAGTGTGATCTAATAGTTTTACAGTCTTATGGAGGCAATAAGGTTAGAAGAATTGGCTTGCAGGAATTTCTCCCCAAGGAAAACAGAATAAAATCCATTATAGAAAACTGTTAGAGAGTACCCCAGAACATTAAAACAAGAGCCGCGGCTCAGAGGATGAAAGTATAAGGACCTGACTGGGTTCTTAGCACCCACCGCAGGTGGCTCAAAACCAGCTGTAACTCCAGTTCCAGAGGATCAAAAGGAAAAAAGAACCACTATGCCCAATAAGTACCTACATGTCTACAACTGTTGCAAACACTATTCAAGCTATGGCAACAATCAACTTTGCATCAGCTGGTAAATGGATTTTTAAAAGATATCTATACACAACAGAATATTCTTCAGCCGCAAGAGAATAGATGCCTCATCTTACCATTTGCAATATCAGAGATGAGCTGGAAGACGTTGTGCCAAGTGAAATAAACTAGGGTCAGAAGGACGAATATCACACAGTCACACCTATCTATAGACTCTAAATTAATTGATCTCCTAAAGAGACTAATGCTTACTAGAGGTTAAGAAAGTAGTTGTAGGAGTATTAGAGGGAGATTGACCAATGGGTACAAGAGTGTAATTAGACAGTAGAAGTAGGTAATATAGATGTAGCTATTAGAGTGATACTTAGCAACGTTGTGCATATGAAAATAACCAGTTGGGAGAACTTTGAGTGTTCTCTTCATGCACACAGGAACAACATGTGTTATTGAATGAATAACACAGGCCCATTTGTTTATGTCGACTATACATAAAGCTATGAACAACTTGAAATATGGTGTTTTCTTCAGTACTAACATATCTTCAGTTCTTTGGGGTAAATGCAATAGAATGGTGGCTGGGGTGTACATTTAGCTTCATGAGAAACTCCTTCCTCTAAAGTGGTCGTATAAATTTGCACTACCATCAACAATGAATGGGCGTTCCGGTGGCTCCATTTCTCTGCTGCTACTTGATGTTGTCAGCTGTTGGTATGTTAGCCGTTCAGGTAGATCTGAGTGCCATCTATTTCATCCTGGTTTCTGTTTGCATTTGTTGATGGTTTTATTGTTTCAGGAGTTCACTGGCTATTTGCTTATTTTGCTCTGAGAAATTTTTGACAAAGCCTTAGGCCTCTTGTTATGACCTTTTATCTTAGATAATAATTCTCTGTAAGGCACACGAACTGTGAATGTTTTCTCCGAGGCAATGTCATTCTCATTAAGTTTGTTTTGCAGTGCTGGAGGTTGAACCCAGGGCCTTGCGAAAACTAGGAGAACACTCTATCGTTGAGCTCCACCCAGACCTTCATTAGTTTTCTTAATTAAATTATTTGTTGATAGAAAGTCTTATATTGACAACAACTAATTTATCACTTCTTTTCTTTAAAGTCATGATTTTCTTTGTCCTAAGAAAGCTTCGACTGTTAGTGAATCATAAAGTATTTCCCTATATGTTTTTCTCTAAGCATCATAGTTTCATAGTTATATCTGGGTTTCTCACTCATCTCAAATTAATTCTGTTACAAGGTTAGAGTTTGATTTTTGTTTATGTCAAACACGTATTCGTTTTTCTATCGCTATTTGAAAGCTATCTGAAAAGTTTCTCTATCCTTTTCTGAATTGCTTTGGCAAATGTGTGAAGAATCAAATGTTCATATAAAGTAGTTTTGTTTCTGGTTCCAAGTTCTGTTCCCTTGATGACTTGTCAACTTGAAGAGGCTATCGATACGGTAACTTTACATGTGTCTTAAAGTTAGGTAGCTTAAGTCTTCCACGTTTGTTGTTTGAATGTACACTGTCTTCCAATCCATGAGTACAGTATATCTCTCCACTTTTAAATTCATTTTCAATGTCCTTCGACAACACTTTTGGCTTTACACGGTAGAGATATTGCTGGTGTTTTGTGAAAACTTGAGATGTATTTGATTTTTTTTTTTCGACAGAATCACGAATGTTTTTTCAAATTCTAAAGTTCTAATTGCTCACTTGTAGCATATAGGTACACTCTGGAGTTGGTATAATGCTGTCCAGTTAGTTTACTAATTCTAAAGTCTTTTATTTGTGCAATTAAAAACATCATTATTTTTAAAATGGTTTTTCAGGTTTAGGACCTTGTTATCTCAAGATTAAAGAAGTATTTTCTTATTTCCTAATACGTTTATGTTATGTGTACATTTTATACTGCTATTTAGTTAAAAGTATATTTGACTATAGTCCTATGAAAACATAACAGTTGATAGTTTTAACCCCATTTAGTCAATAAATTACCCACCTTTTAGTTGAGTTTGTATTATCTTCTGTCTTCTGTGTTTCAAGAAGATCCAGGTCTGGTTCTGAAACTTGAAGTTGATATTGTGAGTTGTTTTTTTTTTTTTAACCTATAGCTTTGTCTGTAATTAATGGCTTTATAAATGAGGTAACTTGTTTTTTAAATGTCCTAGATAATTCTGTGCACTGAATCCCTCAGATAAAATAAAGAAGCAACTTAGATTTTATAAAATCTGTAGTTGGAACTCTCGTTGCCCTTGTGCTGTGTTTGCAGATGAATTCACGATGACTGCATACGTTTAGATGCTGGATATTTCCTCCTACAGCACAGTCTGCATGTCCTTTTAAAATGTCATCTTGTGACTTCAGCTTCTGTGTATGTCAGCATCGTCTTCCTCCTCTGTTTCATAATGAACTTACACTTGGGATCACTATGGAACCTTCGCAATCTTCCAAGTAGTTATTGGAAAGAAAAGTATTTTTCACACTTTTTCTGTCCTCCATGTTTTCAACGTGACCAAACATAATTCAATTAAAATTAATAAAATGTAAATTTCTCAAATTGGATCAGATAGCTGTCACTTTCACAGACAAGGAACAAGAGGCTGCACCATATTGGTGGATTTCTGTACCCCAAGCCCTCTGCCTGTGTGTGAGTCCTCTGTACTCTGCATGCATAACACCATGCTGTACACCAGGAGTGGTGGATTTAGAGAGCTCATTTCTAGAAAAGTCCAGGGTTTGCTCTCAAATAGTGCATTTTGTCTACTGCACTTTCGCTTTGTCAAGGAGAAAATTGCAGAGTGAACCACACGCTGTTTCTTCTACCCTGATGGGATCTCACCTCTCAACGACCTTTATGAATCTGGCCTGAAGATTATAAACTGGGGACACCCGTTGATCAGACCCAGGGAATAATAAAACTAGCTTCAACCTCTCACCTATTACTAGGAAGTAGCGATTTCATTTGAAGAAGTGAACAGTGTAGAAGTTTAGAAAAATTTCAGTGGGCAGGGTGTACTAGCCAGATCCTCTCTTGGCCAAAAAAACAACGCCAATTATCAGAGTCTGTCTCCGAATCCAGGGTGGCTAAGAGTCTTCACTGTACAGTGTTATGACATTTATACCAAGTACATTTCCAATGTCATCAAAAGGACGAATAGACAGGGAAGTGTTCCTACATGTGTTCCTGTCTAGAAACCAACAACCCTTCACACATTTGGGTTCATAAACATCTTCAATTTTCTAAAGTGTCTCACAAGCCAGCCTTCTTTCCTCATAAAACTTAATATAGTGAGGTCAAATGCAATGCTGATGTCAGGGCCAAATGCTCTGCTGTGTCCTGTCAGCCACATAGGTGCTTGCAGGCCTTCTACCCAGACCTTCTCAGCTGCATTGCTCCTCTATAGGCGGGAAGCAGTTGGATCCAAGAGCCCGTTTTCTTTTTTACCTCATGAAGATTTTCTGAGGCAAAGTCAGCAGAATAATGGATCCGAACACAATTACTGTCCTTTTTCCTTTCCATATTCTGAAGATGAGGCCTGCCCTAATCTCAAATTCTACAGTCAAAACTGCATACAGACTAATTTTATTAACAGCATCCTGAAAGTCTGTCACTCATTTTCAATTCTATCTTGTGGGTTTTGATTTCTCTTAAGACTTGTAACTTTCAGTGGTTTTTTTGTTTTGTTTTTGAGGTGGGGTCTGCCATGTAAGCCGAGGATGTCACAGGATCTGAGTCTCCCTGACTCGGCTTCCTGCGTGCTGGGATTACAGACCCATCATGCCTCCTAGCACCCTCACGTAGCCACACTACATTTAAAAAAGAACATCTGTATTCACTAATGAAGAAACAGATGGGCTCAATCTCTCAATCTCTCTCTCTCTCTCTCTCTCTCTCTCTGTTTTGTTCTTTTTTTGAGACAGTGTTTCTCTGTTGTAACTCTGGCTATCCTGGAACTCACTCTGTAGACCAGGCTGGCCTCGAGAGATCCACCTGCCTCTGCCCCCTGAGTGTTGGGATTACACTGCCCAGCTGGCTTGATCTCTTATTGATGGATTGGCAGTTTTACTCAGTAGACTGGGATGTCTTTTTACTTTTCAGCATTTCACTGTAAATTTTTCGATTCCCAACTGAAACCTAAGGGAATCTGTTCAAAACACATATTTAGCCCTTACTATATGTCAGGCACTATATGTCAGCTCTGCATCCGAGATGCCCAGGCAGTGAGCGGTGTGGATTGAATCAAAAGTAAATAGTAACACAGGAAAATGCTAAGGTAGTGGTGTCCAGCTGCTCGTGGGAATGTACTGTTCTAACCTGCCAGCGCTGAGGGTGTTTTTGTTTTGTTTTCTTTTGTTTTTTGTCAACATTTCACAAACTAGAGTCACCTGGAAAGAGGGACCCTCTTTCTTATCAGTTCCTCAACTTGTGGAGTGCAAGAGGAAGGGGCCTCAAAGTTATGGTGAACATCAGAAAGGTGGAATCCGTACTGTTTGTAAGTTTGTATTCCCGAGTGGGACCTCTCCTTTAGTCGTTTATTACTTAGTTTTACCCTTAATTAAAAAAAAAAAAGTTGACAAAACCAAGGTTTTTCTTTCTTTCTTTTACAATGAAAGACTATTGCAACTCCTTGGCCCCTGACTTCTTGTTATTCCGGGGTCTACCTGAGACTCTAACCAAGACTGGAAAAGCAATGACCTATTGTAGACATGCAGATACAACCCAAAGCAGCACCAAGACGGATCCTAATATCAGCTTTGTGATTGCTGCTGAGAAGGAAGAGGTGGTCAGGAAATAAGTGCCTTCCCCCTCCTGTTCCCAAACAAAAGCAAACAAAAAAAATGAGACATGATAAACTATTTCACTCTCTATTCAAGCCTCCTTTTACCACTTGTTCATTCATTTCTGATCCCTTTGCAGAGCTTTCATGAGAAGGCAAACGCTCAATCAACAACGAAGATTATACCACAGTGATTGGCAGGAGTATGGGAAGGAAGAAAGGAGGGTGAAAGGGCAAGTGGGACAGAACCCAGGCAGTAACTGAGCAATCGTGACCAGCCTTCCTCTCCATTGATGAACACAGTGTTCCAGTTCTGACAAGAACCCATTGGGCCAAACGTGATAAATATGCTCTCATTTAAGTGGCAGGTGATTGATGTCACACTTCTTTTGCTTTTTTTTCAAAAACCAATGCAGAGGGAAATTCCCACTGGTGACAGGAAGAATCTTTCAAATTCTAGGACCTGAACTTCATTCCTTGAAGTTGGGCACAGTTGAAAGGAAATCCAGGTGTTTTTGAAGCGAGACTTCACAGTGGCCCTACTCCTAGACTCAACCCATCTATTGCAAGTGCAGGAGGAGGAGCAGAGTGCAGGTTACAGCCCAGCCCTGGACCAGCCCCTGAGGATGCTGTTCTGCCTCGAAGGTCATTGGAAAAGCTCTTGACCTAACTCTGATGGCAGATAATGGGTGAAGACCAGACAGAGCAGAACAAAGGCAGCTGCATGGCTACTTTGCAGGTGATTCTCTCAGGGAAGGATGGATTATTTTCAAAGGAAAAGGTTGGAAGACAGTTACCATGGTTACTCTCCAAGTTCTGAAATGATATAATCAGGAAAAGCTCTTGAGAGGAGAAGAGAGGAGAGGAGAGATGGAGGGTTTAACACACAGGGGTTACTACGTCATAAAACTGAGGTGTTTTCTTTCTCTTTTAATGATGTCTGGAAATTTTTTAATAAAATAAAAAACAGATATGAGAGAGAAAGAAGAAGTGATGGTGTGGAGAGGAGGGTGAGAAAGAAAGAAAGCAAACGGAAATAAAAATAAATCAGGAAGACAAAAGAAAAGGAAAGGTATTTCAAGCAGAATCCATCACAAAGAAATACCCTTGGTACTAAGGAAGAGCTGTGTGTGGAGTCGAAGCGGAGAGAGGAAGGTTTGATTCTCTATTGCTTTGACCTTTGTGCTCCATGAAGTTTGGTAGAAGGCTTTGCTCAGTGTCTCTGATTTCTGCTCTCTGTTAGCATCTGTAATATTCATTATTACATGATGAGTTTTGTGATATCACATATTTCAAAACATACTTGCCTTGACATAATTGGGTTGTTATCACTGCAGCTTAAGATTCAGACACTTTGCCTGCAACGCCGTTCTGTTACTAGCAGTGTGAAATATAGCGGTGATGACAGAATTTATGTCAACAATGAAACTAGTCACCAGCTACTTCCACCTAAGCTGCACGTAGACTGTTCAGAGCAGCAAAGCATCACACTAGGAAACAGAATTTATAAAATGCTTAGAAAGTTGGGCATTTGTTACTCTACACCACTGCCTGCCGAGTAGACTATTAACTCAACCCCTTTGTCCCTCCTCTTCTTCACACCTGCCAATCCAACTCCCTGCCTACCACGGCACATTGAACGCGGTTGCGGAGACACAGGCCAGGCTCACTGGGATGCTTTGGTCCGTGGACACACTGAGTGGCCATGGCTGTGAAGAAGGCCAATATGCTATCGTTATCAAATTCTACTTCCCCAGCTGACCACTAACTCCTCCCCACTTTCCCTCGTAATTCCTTCATCCTTCTCATTTTTAACTTCTCCTACTCTTACTTGCTGAGAAAATGGAATCCATAAGAAGCTTATTTCTTTATTACCATACCCCCAAGTTCCTGCCCTATCTTCATCTGTATTGATAAGCTCTCTGTGGTATTTTGAATGAGAAATGTCCCCAATAGGCTTGGTCTCCAGTTGGTAATGCTTTGATGGAAGAAACGCACAATTGGGGACAGGCTTTGGGATGAAAAACCTTGCAGCTTCCAGCCCCCTCCCCTTCGTGTTTGCATCTGAGGATGTGATTTCTCAGCTTTCTGCTCCTGCTGCCAGGCCTGCCACTTGTCACAGTGCCTCCCTTTCAAAATGGATTCCTATCTCTCTGGGACCATTAGCTAAAATAAACTCTTCTATGGGCTGTTTTTGGTCAAGGTGTTTTATCTCGGAACCAGAAAAGTCACCAAAATATCCTCTTTCCCCTTCAAAACGATGAATCACATCCATACTGCTGTCTGGGACCAACCTTTCCATATGTCAGTGATCCCTCTCTCTGCCAAAGCACTCATAACTATTAGTCCTGCCATCAATCTTCTCTCTTTTTTTCAACATTATCCTCTTCTTCCTTCTCCTAAATAGTTTTCAGTAACATAAAATAATGCTGTTTTATCTCCTATTCCTAAATGCAGACACAAACATCTCTCGATGCCTGGAACTTCTCCCTGCTTTGGACATCTTCGATGGAATTCTTTACAATTGCCCAATCTTTAACCACGCCCATTGTTTTCCTTTCATCACTCCAAAGGAACAACTTTTGTGAGAATCATCAGTGGCACCAACATGGCTACATTCCAAAGTAGCATCCTAAGAGGTTGATTCTGCCCTATTTCCTTCTCTTGGCTTCTTGGGCTTCTTGAGTGTCTTCTGATCTTCTGTTGACTTCCTACATTGCTGACTCCCTCTCGTTGTTAATCTCTGAGCATTGGTCCCATAGTCCCTGGATGGATAGGTTTAACTCTCAAATTTCTGTCTGACCATTCCCCCATGCCCTGAACTTCAACCTGTGTCTTCAACTCTCTCTGTAATGTTTCCAATCGGACGTCTATTGGGCAGATCAGCATAGAAGCCCTGAGTTCTCACACTCACAGTCTCCTGGCATTTTTCATACAGTAAATGGCAATGCCACATACCTTTGGCTCAATTATTTAAATTCCTTCCTCTGATATTTTAAATCCCACCTCCTACCAAATTCAATTCACTCAAAATACATCCCAAGCCCAGATATTCTTCATCTCCTACTGATGTCTCCCACCACTAACATTTCTTGTCTCTGTAACTATGTAAGTTCTTGTGGTGGTTAATTTTGCTTTCCAATTTGATCAGAGTAACATCCAGAAGATCAATGAGACACCAGTTTATGTTTATCTATAAAACGTGTCCAGGAGGAAAGCCCACTGTGAGTGTCGAAGCACCATCTTGGTCCTGAACCGAAGAGAATGGGAAAGCGAGAAAGCCAGCTGAGCCCAAGAATTCCCCTTTTGCTGATTTCGGATCCATCCAGATACGGGAAAGCATCATATCCTTGCCACTGTGCCCTGTCCGGTGTGATGGACTGTATCCTCAATCCATGAGTCCATAAACCATTCCTCTCTCAGCCTTCTTGACAGGCATTTGGTCACAGCTATGAGAAGTGACACCCGCTCTCCCGCCCTCTGTCCCTGTGCTCTTACAATGCCATGGTGAAGTCACTTGCTGCTGTTATCAGAGGACGTGTCTAAAAAACGAAGCCTCCTTGTGTCATTCTGCTCGATATCTTCTAGTGGCGTCTGATCTTACCAAGCATGAAATACGGGATCGTTAACGTGAAATATGTGGTAGTTAATCTTGTCAACTTGATTGGATAGAGAGCTGCCTAGGAGACAAATAAAGCACATCTCTGGGGCTGTGACGGCATGTCTGCGTATCCGCAATCTGAAGGGTTCTGGCGTAGCACGTGGATAAATCCCCCCCCCCCATGGTTGTAAAATACAATTGTGTTATTTATATGCAGTGAAAGACAAGAGACAGGCTCTGTCTTCGTTTGCTTCCTTTTGCTGCCATAAAACACTATGACTGAAAAACAACTTTGGGAGGAAGGTATTTATTTGGCTTCTAGATACAACCTATTATCAGGGGAAGCCAAAGCAGGAACGCAAGGCAGGATCCTGGAGGAAGGACCTGAGGCAGAGACCACACGGAGTAATGCTGCTTACTACCTTCCTCCTCCTGATTTGCTCAACCTGCTGTCCTATGCAGCTCAGGACCACTTGCCCAGGTGTGGCGCCACCCACACTGAGCTAGACCCCTCCATGTCACTCATGGATCGGGAAAATAACCTACAGACTTGCCCGTCTGTAGTCAGTTTTATAGAGGCATTGTCTCAACTGAAGCTCTCTCTCAAGATGACCCTAACTAGTATCAAGCTGACAAAAAACAAAAAAACAAAAAACAACAACAAACAAAAACCAATCAAGATCTCACTGAAAGAAGTCGTCGCCGAGAGAGTCTCATTGGCGTCTGTATTTAGCCATGGCCTCTTCTTGTAGCCACAGTTCTGTTTCGTGGCTGCTGTGATCTGAACCGTTCTCTTCCGCCTCACCCTTCCCATCGTGATGGGTGGACAGCTGCAACTGGGAGCCAGAATACGCCCTTCTTGTGCTCTCTGCCATTTATTCTGTCGTAGCAACGAGAACGATAGCTAATCCGAAATCCAGGCTCCAAGTGTATCCCGCAACAGGCTTCCCCCTCCCTTCCCCACCTCATCTCCTGCCGTGGTCCCTCTCGCGACATCCTCCGTCCACACTGAGTTCGATGCACGGGACACCAAAGCCTTTTCTCCTAGATTCTCACAAGGCTCAGTAGCCTTATTTTATTGTGAGCTGTATTCCTGTCCGTAGAAAGAGGGTTCCCTTGGGCACTGACTGCCTACCTCCTTCCTGCTTCCAGGAAGATTCAGCTCACGTAGAAGACGCCGTACAGAGCTCCTCGCTTAAAAAAAGATACCCCTCCCCCCAAACCAATCTCTTTCCTTTTTTTGAGAAAAGTCCCTTACTGTGGCTAAAGAGGTTAGAGAGCCCAGCCCATTCCTCATAGTTTACGACACTCCCCCTCCCCCATTGCTGTCAGCTTGGAGAAGAGGAGACAAGTAGAAGGCTTTGGAAGAAAGTGGGCAGAGTTTGAGAAGAGAGTCTTTCTGTGCCTGGTAAGAAATTGAGATTTTCCGGAAATGAATAACAGGAACTCACTGAGGTGGTTTTGAAGCCCTAAAAGCCCTAAGGTAAGCACGCAAAAAGACAACGTAACCCCAAAAGGATCCAGCGGAAAAGATCGTCTTTCATTTGAAATAAGAATAACTTGCCAGGGTTTTTCTTTTCCGCCTCTGAATCTAGAAGCACTTCACCCGGTAATAATCTTCACGGCGACAGGGAATTCAAGAGAGGACAACAGGCCGCAGAGCTGTGTTCTCCTGCGGAGTTTCCATGGCCAAGACACACCTCTCCCATTTTGTCATCTTACTGTGGAAGCCATCCGAGAAGTGGCTGTGTTGTCTGTCTCCCCAGGAGAACTCTTATCCAGTTGGTTCTCGGGATGAACTTCCAAGAGCTGAGTCAGCCTTGTTCTTGGCAAAGGTTGAAATACAGCCCTTAGCGATTTATGTGCGGTAACAGTTGGAAATGAAATAGAAGGGCTGAGCGGCAGATGTTTGGTTTCATGCTCAAAGCCTAACCTCCCTGGTAAGTACCAAGCATGACTTTAAATTCTCTCGTGTCGAGTATGAACGGAGTTAACATAACAAAGATATTGAAATCAGCAAGACTGATTAAAGTTGTATTGCCCGAGCTGCTGTTATGATGTCTTCTTGGGTAAGCTTACTAATCCTTCAGAGCTTCTTATCTCCTCTGTAGGATAGCTTTAATAATGTCACCTGCCTAATGGTCTTGTCATTAGCGTCTGTCACACAGTTCAGTCACACCTCAGTTATCCGTATTATGAGGCTGTCTCCCAAGCCCCCCCCAGAACTCAGTGGATTACAACGGTACACGTGTTCTTTTGTTTAAAGCTCAGCAGGTTGGTTTTGTTACTGTGAGCTTGAATGGACAGCTCTGCTTCAAACTGTGGCTGAGCTGGGCTTAGCTCCAAGCTGCTGAGAATATTATATTTCTGTGTGTTTATTTCTGGAACATGCAATAAACAAGAAGTTATAACTACCCGGGCCATGCTCTTCACACACTGGTTCACTTGGGAACCAGGAGAGCCGAAAGACACTAGCACATTTGAGGCCTCTGCTAGTGTCACCTGGACTCGCATTCCATTGGCCAAAGCAGACCACGTGGCAACTTCAGCATCCACGGGGCGGGAGAAGTGTTATTGACAGCAGGTTGAGGAAAGAAGTGAAGATTGGATGAGTAGTAATTATTTCCCTTGTCCCTCCTTCTCTCTCTCTCTCCATTTTTTCTTTCTTCCTCCTCCTCTTCTCTCTCTCTCTATTTCTCTCTCTGTCTGTTTCTGTCTGTCTCTGTATCTCTCTGTGTGTCTCTCTGTCTGTTTCTGTCTATCTCTGTCTCCCTCTCCTCCCCCGCTTCTCTCTCTTTCTCCTGCCAATTGAACCCAGGACCCCACACTTGCTAGGTAAGCACTCTACCCCTGAGCAATGTCCTTACCTCTTTGTATTTACTAAAATCTTGAGACAAAGTCTCACTGCATCTCCCAGGCTGGCCTGGAATTTGTTCTGCAGCCCAATCGGGCCTTGAACTTGTGATTCTCCTGCCTCAGACTCCTGAGTAGCTTGGTTTACGTTCTCTGTACCAATACCCTTGGCAATAATTGTAACTACCACACTGTAACAATCACACACACGCACACACACACACGATGACAACTGTTGAGTAGACAGGTCATTGATTCTTTTTTCTCATTTTGTTTGGTTGCTGATTGTTTGCCAGAACCACTGCCTTTTCCCTTCTCCTAAGCAATTTGAAGTTTTCTTTTACTTCCTGGTAACTTGTATGAGCGCGATTAAATGGTCACTTCAGAGACAACAAACTGGGCTGTGCAAATCCTGGCCGTCAGCTCTGAAATAGAAAAATCAGAGACCAAATGAGCAGCCAATTACAGCTCATTCCTGAGTTAACAGTAGCTAACTCACTTAACCTCTTGATACTCCCCAGACCTCTCGGAACTTCAGTTTGAGTAGTCTGAAATGGAAAGATGTTCTGTTAAGCTGTCCTTATTTTATTAAATATTTTCCATAAATGAAAGATTTTTTTTTTTTTTTTTTTGCTTCCTAACATGCATTTTCGATAGAACAGGAAAGCATTTGATGCAACATCCATTTGAGGGGAGGCTAAGATCTGGATCGTTTCAAAAAGTAATTCATAGGTATTGACCCTGACCTTCAAAATAGACCTGAGCTCGTGATGTTGTAATGGGACAGACAGCTTGAAGGCAATCCAACAAAAACCAGGCTCCATGTCTCCAGCATTCATTTCTAGAATTCTAAATGCAGAACCCGTGCGGAGACTGAGCAAGCTATCAGGTGAAGGAAAAAGAAAGGTAGTTGTCAGGTGCTCTTTGAAAATAGGATCCTTTTGCTGCTTCTCATTCGTCTGATGGCTTACAGGGAGGAGAGAAGGGGCCTGGACCACGCGCTAATGGCCACCATGAAAGCTACTACAAACGTCAAGGGAAAGCTTATCTCAGCAGGCTTGAACATCCCTGTTCTGTAACTCAGACAACAGTCCAGAAGAAACATGGCGGAGCATCCACAGGAC
This sequence comes from Cricetomys ansorgei, assembly GCA_026225945.1. Lineage (NCBI taxonomy): Eukaryota > Metazoa > Chordata > Mammalia > Rodentia > Nesomyidae > Cricetomys > Cricetomys ansorgei. The sequence continues at coordinate 3,425,642 of JAMJFZ010002927.1, forward strand.
ACAAGAGACAAGGGCTGCAGCGATAGCTCGTTCGGTAAACTGCCTGCTAGGATCTGTTTTCAGATCCTCACCACCACGTACATACACTCCAGGGTTTGTATCCCCATATCTGTAATTCCAAAGATGGGGAGGAAAGGGGCAGAGACAGACAAATTCCTGGAGCTCATTGGCCAGCCAATCTAGCTGAACCAATGAGCGCCAGGTTCAGTGAGAGACCATGTATTTTAAAAAAAAAAAAAATCTCTAGAAGGGCCGATGATGGAGTACGCTTTTAATCCCAGCACTGGGGAGGCAGAGCCAGGCAGATCTCTGTGAGTTCAGGTCCAGCCTGTTCTACAGAGTGAGTTCCAGGACAGCCAGAGTTAACAACAGAGAAAATCTGTCTCGAAAAAGCAAAAAAAAAAAAAAAAAGTAAATAAATAAGCTAATCGCAATTAAGGAACATACCAAATGTGTGTATATATCCATGCAAATTCATGTGCAAACATACCCAACCACATGTCTGCATACCACATATCACATACATACACCATATATGTGTATGCGTGTGTGTGTATGTGTATGTATATTATGTGTAGGATTTATATGTACTTATATGTGCTTGTGTGTGTGTATATGTATATATATATTCATATATATTTGTATGTATGTATGCATATATACATACATGCAAATATATGTGTGTGTGTCTCAGGAGAAAGGGGCGGTGAGAATCCAAAGAAATTTCCCTTTGTAAGACTGGTAAGTATTGGCAAATATCACAAGATTTGTTGACAGTTGACAGTTTGTCCTTCCAACTCTCTTATTGGGAGGGGTGAAGGAGGAACATAAAAGATTGGCATATATTGTTACCCATGCATAGTATCTCTTTAATATCACAAGGATTCAGACAATATTATTAGCCTTCTATGTATTCAGGAAAGAGTCCACAATTACATGGGTAAAACCAACAAGTAACCAAGGAAACACTGAACCTGGCCTCTCATTTCTGGATCATCTCACATCTTCAAGATACGGACACAGAGTGGGAGAATTTTCTTCCTTATAGCTAAAAGCTGTCCAGTCGATGCACCAAGTTAACATCCACAAAGCTCCTCTCAGCCCCAGACATCTGTAAATCCGCGATGGCGCACCAGGTCATTTTCTCTGCAAACCCAGACCCCAGGCTCTGCTGTGCGTATTTCTCCCCCTTGTTTTCAGCTGTCAGTGCCTAGACGGCCCCTCAGGGCCACTTTGCAAATCTTGATTCCTAAGCATTTAGTTTCTTTTCTCAGTTTGTTTGGTAGATGGAAAGCCTGGGGACGGGATTTTTGAGTGTTTGATACAGGGCGCATGAAATATCTATAATTATGGATTACATTTTTGTACCCAATAAGTGGCTGAAAGGAGTGCCGTGATAGAAACTTTTAAAGATAATTGAATGTGTCAGCTAGATCAAAAAATTATGCACGTCTCCACGTCAGCAAATGGTGACAAATAGTCCGTTGTTGCCCAAGTTCATTCGGTATTCCCTTTTGCGTTGCAAAGTTAGGCTGCTCTGTGTCACCGAGCTGTGGTTAACAACTCAAAGAAATGCTTCGGGTTAGAATTCATTTTGCCGATGTCAGGCACCGCACACAGCTGCTTGGAAAACAGAGGAGTTTAATAATTCAACACTTCAATTGATTTCTAGCACGGCCCCCAATATCTATAAATCAAATTTGTTTGGCCGAAAACAGGATATGCTTCATGCCTGGGCAACAATTAGCATTTCTCCCTATGAAAAATGAAGTAAGAGGAAAACAATTTATTCTTCATTATTTATGTTTCCAATTGTACCTTTTCATGACTGCCTTGGAACGCACGCGCCTTATTAAAATGCACGATCAATAGCTGTGATAGAATTTCCTAGAGAGAACAGAGCAAAATGTAAGTGATAACTTCCTGTTAAATGCCAGTCATGCATCTTGTGATCTCACCCAGAAGAGCCCTTGTTTGCTTGTTTTGTTTTTTTTTAAGAAAATTCATGAAAAATACTAAGAGGAAAATGAAAAGAGTGTTCAAATCTAGAAGTCTAGAAATAGGACTAAGGGGAGGTTTGTTTTTGTTTTTTGTTTAGCTAGCAGGGAGAAACTGGATAACTAGGCAGTGTGTTCTCTCCCAGGAAAGATTACTTCTCCCACATTCAGCATTCTTTAGTGACCGATAGCTCTTTGGGTAAGGATGGGGCCCCTTGAGATTGGCCCCTTCCACGGTAGCGTGTCTGTCGGTGTTGTCCTTGTTCTGGTCTTACTTAGGCAGCCATATTGCTGTGATTTCATGGGTAAAACGCCCCTGTCATTTCTAGGAGACACCCTCTCACAGCAGATTGGCCAGTCTGCTGGCTCTTATGTTCTTAATACACAGGCGACTCATTTCAAATGTTAGGGAGAGCATCATTTCACACAAAATACAGGGGAAGGAGCAAAGGCAGTCTAAAGCTGAGATGTATCAGAATAAACATCTGAACGCTTTTCAGTCTCACTCATTTATCAATGAAATGGGAACGATAATGACAGTGAGGTGCTATTTTTAACCTATCAGGTTAACAAAACTATAGTACAACCAAAAAAAAAAAAAAAAAAAAAAAGATAATATTCAAGTTCGACAGGTGAGCGTGTCCAGAGACACATTCAGCACAACCGGAGGGGAAATTGAGCATGTCTAGCCTCTAGGACACGAAGTGGCCTTGCAATTCAAGAGTCTCGAGAAGGTCTGTAACCCTCACCTGGGAAACTCTATTTCTGGGATTCTATTAACGGAGACGGAAACAGGAGAATTCCTCCCAAAGACACACATCGCTATGTAATTTATAATATTAACGATAGGAAATATCCAAGTTTTCAAAATTCAGGGTGGTTTTTTTTTTTTTTTGGCAAATGAAAATGCAAAAAGCAGCCACCTAAACATCTGTAAGATAGTATAAGGAATCTTATAAGATATCCAGGTTACAACCTTGACTGTGAGATTAGAGTATGACGTTTTTCCCGTGTAGAATACGATGACGGAAGACGTAAAACTGGTGTAAAAGAACAGAGTACTGGGTGACGCACAAATGGTGGATCCTTGGATTCACAGGTGTAAGGTGAATGCTTTCCATGCAGATATTTTCCCAGTGGGGCACTTGGGAAATTAAAAGGAGACTGTGCCAATGGCGATGATCTAAAATGCCCTAGTATGTTCACATTTTATTATAGTTACTTCAAATGATTTTTTTTTTCTTCTGAAAGTGATGAGCCAGGCAACAAAGCTGGCCAGAGTTCACTCGACAGTAATCTGGGAGAAGGATGGCCAGAACGTTGTTATGAAAGTTACTTAAGTTAATAAACAGGTTGTTGAAGAAACTTATCAAAGGAAAATAAAGAAACGTAATTGTCGTCACTTAAATGTTTGGGGAATTATTCGGATTTTTTTTTTAAAGATTATTTTTTTATTACTTTGTTTTTATTTGTGAATATGTGTGAGGGGGAGGGGTACGTTCACATGTTTGCAGATACTTGTAGAAGCCAAAAGGTGGTGTCGGACCCTCTGGATCTGGGGTTACAGAAGGTCATGAGCTTCCCAATATGGGTACTGAGAAAAAGCCCTCACATCTCCACAAGAGCAGCGAGCACTCATAACCACTGGGCTGTCTCTCTGACCCCCAGTTTTTGGAGTTCTTAACCAACAATAAGGAATTAGAGGAAGGTACAGCTATATAGTAGAATATTAGACAGCCATATGAATGCAGAACTGGAGCAATATCTGTCATAGAATCTACATGAAAGTCACCAAGATGCCGACTGATGTTTCCATGGTGATTCTAAATCCCATCACGTTCATCCAATCAAAATTAACCATCAACACTGTTCACACACACCACCACCAACAGCCCCCTCCCCCCACTTCCCGGGATGAACAATTTCCCAGAAATAATGTGGATAGTGGGTTCATATGGATTCAGATTCTCATACCCACCCCTTAAAGGACTTGGCACAAGTCATGTACCTTCTTTGAAACTTGAGGGGCTCAAGGATAAAATGTCACCCTGTGACTGGCCCCTCAAAGACAGTCAGCTACTATCTGTTCCGTAGATAATCAAAGATTAGGAAGAAACGAGATGGTGGTGTGAAATATGTTACCGTGCCTGCCACCTTTGGGGTGCTCAATGAGAAGCCATAGACAGTGGGAGGGAAACCTCATCTTATCTGGGGAAGCTCCCAGGAAAAGATTAGATTTTGACGTATCAGCTGGAATGCATTAAGCAAGGGTATAGTGAGCTGGCTGATAGTAGACTCCAGAGAGAAGAGTTAAAAAGCATCCAATCATCTGGATGTTTCCAAAGCCTGCAAGCTCGCTGGTCTCTAGATGACCCAGATGACCTTCTGTACCTCCCCCTGCCCCCCTGCTGCTTGCAAGGTTGAATCTGGCGACAGTTCTCACTGACTCTGTGAAGCCTTCAAAGTGTTTCTTAGACATCCATTTGCTCCAGGCTTTTCTGATATGTACCAAAAATGTCAGCTTTTCAAAGCTAATCTCTCCCCGAGTCTCTGACACGCATTCAGCACCGGTGAATTTGCAAAAACCTCTGGGACAGGATAGTTTTGCTTGGGCAGAAGGCAAAAGCCAAGCAGCTGGCAGACGGAGTCGTGAAACCCACCTGCATCTAAGTTGGTCTGTGCCTGAGTGCTCTCTGGAGCTTTCCTTGTTTTTCAACTTGCTGTCACTGGGAAAGTTCCATCTTCTAAATGTTAAGTCACTGAGCCATGAAAGGATGCATCAGGATCGTGGCCAGCAGGCAGTGGCGTTGTTCTCCAGCAGGCTGGATGCCTGGTGCCAGCTGTTAGGAACTGAGCAACGGACTGCTAACTACTGTAGCACCGTCGTCCTTTCATAGATAATAACTGCCATGACAATTCATTGAACACCCAAGATGTGTCAGACCCTGAATTGATATCTTGGTGTTGCATTTAGTCCATATAGCAAACCCTGTGAAGTATAATCCTTATTATCACTTTACAAAGAAGAAAACTAAGGCCCAGTAAGGTCAAACAGCTTGCTAATGGTTGAACAACTGGAATGCCGCGGAGCTGGAGCTGGAACTGAGAACTCTCTGATTTCAGAGCGAGTGCGCTGTATGTTTGTGAAAAGGAAGAAGTCTGATATATTGGGTGTGGACTGTTTTCATTGACTCGTGATGGACTATGGGAATGGGTACCCTTGTTTCCCAGAAGCCCCAGTGGTACTTATTAGAGATGGCAATGATGTATGCGTCCAAAAGAAAGCCAAGCAGCCTTGTGTTGACCCCATCCTACGTCTAAAACAGGCTTCCCTAATGCATTCTGCAGAAACAGAGGCAACATTCCAGATTTTCTTCTATTACCAAACTGAGGTGTCACCTGCTGGCCAATCACAGGGTCTTATTTCACACAGTAGTCCTGGTCTGCCCAGGCATCCTTTTGAAATATGAGGGCTTAAAATAATATGAAGGTCCACCTTTCTGTGGTACCCAATAGGGATTCCAAGACTCTTAGGGGATTCTGGGAAGACATAGAAATGTGCTCCCCTAAGGGGAACTGCACTTTTGCAGGTGAAGCTGTTCCTTCCTTCTATGTGTATGTGTGTTCCCATGCCACATGTTGTGTAGGTGCCTGCAGAGGCCAGAAGAGGGCGTCAGATTCCCCTGGAGTTGCAGGCAGTAGTGAGTTACTCGAACGCGGGTGATGGGAACCGAACTGGTGTCCTCTGGAAGTGAAGTGAGTGCTCTTAAGCTATCTCTACAGTCCTGTGAGCGTGTCTCTTTGCACACTCCTTACTCTTCTTCCTTTGTCTTTGGAGTCATTTGGTATCTTTGTTTGTTTGTTTCTGTTTTTTCGAGGCAGGGTTTCTCTGTTGTAACTCTAGCTATCATGGAACGCACTCTGTAGACCAGGCTGGCCTTGAACACACAGAGATCTGCCTGCTTCTACTTCCCAAGTACTGGGATTAAAGGCATGCACGACCGCTGCCTGGTGGTCTTTTGGTATCTAAATACTCATTTCCTGTTTCTTTTATCCCCCCCACCCCCCTCCTTGCAATTAAGGTCCTTTCATACTGTTTGAAGGTTCTTTGGGTCACCAGATCAGGCTCCGTTATCACTATTGCTTCCTTATGTTTTGTTCTCCTCAAGGTAGTTAATACATAAATCACATTCTTTGTGTGTGTGTGTGTTATTTTCCAAAGATGGATGCACTGATGTATTTCATTGCAGTGTCTGTTGTGCTGTATGATGAGATTGATACTCACTCATCAACAACAGGGTCTTTATGCCTTCCCCTTCTTACCAGGAAGGCATTGGGGGTAGTCTTTGTGAGTAGATCTCCAACTTCAAGTTAGAAAAAGCCGTGAAGCTATCACTGGGATCTTTCAGGATTGTTGCTTCCAAATTGCAAATGGCCACAGAGAAGGGCTAAATGGCCCCCACCTGTGTCCCCACTGGAGGGCCAGCATTGTCACTAACATGTGAGTGACTTAGCCTTCAGATGATGCTTGATACCAAACTTTGAGCTGCCACAGTTCCACTGGTTGTAGCAGGCAAGCTAACTACCTAGCCATGGCCACACTGCAGATCTATGACTAAGTTAAGCCATTAACTTTATGGAATTTTAAAAAAATATTTATTTATTTATGTGAGTGCTCTACCACGGGTACCACCTTCCCTGGGCAGGAGGGCCTGGGTTGTGTAAGAAAGCTGGCCGAGCTTGAGCCAGAGAGCAAGCCAGCAAGAAGCATCCCTCCATGGTCTTCGATTCAGTGTCTGCCTTGAGTTCCTGACTCTCCTCAGTGACAGACTATTCCCTGAAAATGTAAGATTAAGTGAATCCTTTCCTCCTCCATGTTGATTTCGGTCATGGTGCTTATCAGAGCAACAGAGGTCAAAACAGGTCACGAGGGCTGATGCCTAATGGGAAAGGGGGGTGCGAGGGACTGCCAGGACCCCGATGCTTTTGTCTAACTCTGTTGCTAAACCCATTTTCTACCTTCCCTTGGTTCATAAGAGACTGGCTTCCTTCAGATCTCTTTCTAGGCTACGTTGCCCTCTGGATCCAAGTTGACTCTGGTCAACAGATAGCCCAAACAGACCAGAAGTTGGAGGAGGCAGAGACAGTTCTGGAAATGTCGGCTTTCCTGTATTTCTCTTCTACTCCTCCAGCTCGTTTTGTTCAATAGTGAGGGGTTCCTGCTGCCTGTGCCCTTCATTTGCTTTGGGTTTTGCATCCCTTTCCATATCTCATTAATGTCCTCCAGTCTACTGATGTGTTGTTTCAGTCCTTGTTCCTGGCTGTCTTATCCCCTACTTTGAATAGGGCTACCTGATACACAGGCTTGCCAGGTCAGTTCTAACGTCTGTGATCTGTACCAGTATGGTTATCTTCAGGAGATCAATTTGCTCTCAGAAGTATTCTAGCTTTGATTATTATAAAACCATCCTTTCCTGGTTCCCCTGTTCTATTTATTACGCTGGTGAGGGCTTGTGAACCTGGAACTCAGGATAACCATCCCTCTGGCCAACCTCTTCTTGCTCTCTGGAGCCTTTCCCGTGAAGTTAGAGGTGGAATATCTAGAAAAGAATCGACTCGTCAGCCTGGGAAAAGGAAAGCCTGACTCAGTTTTTATTTTGAATCTCCCAAGGCACCGAGGCTAAACACAGATGAGATAATCGAACTCATCATGTTTGTGATGTCCATGTTTCCTTGTTTAATCATGTGTAGTGAAGAGACACGTCCCTAGGGTCATGAGCTCATTAACTTCTTATCTCCTCTTATTGTAGACACGAGTGGTGTCAGCTCTAATATTGGCGCAGGTGAACTGAGCGACTGCGCAAATGGCTGTACAGCCTTGAGCAAGTTGAGCTGAGCCTCCACGGCCTTGATTTCCTTGTTTGCAAATTGGCACCTGGCTGGTGGTGGGACTAAGATTATTTAGTTAATACACACAGTGGATGCACATGCTAAGTAGTATGCAATAGAAAACATACCACATACACACGGACCCTCAAATGTACACACACAGAGGGGAAAGGAAATATGTGTATATAGTCACAGAGGCTGATATTTATGTAGCAGAGAGGAGAAACGGATGCTGTTTTGCTAAGGAACACAGAACCGGGGCTCTGATGTAATTTAACTTTAGAAATTATGGTGCTTTGTTGGCACGGAGGGAGATTTCCTGTCTGAAGAAGGTTTGTGTTTCCTCACACAAGATATGCTTGCCCTAGTTTAAGTGTCTGTAGAGTGATCTGCCTTTGACCTCTTGGAGGCAAGTCCCTGGGAAACACGAGGTAGCTTCTGCAGCCTGGATCCACTCCTAGAATTTTGCCCATGACCACAAGACAAATAACATAGACTCTAATGTTTATGATCTGTCACCGATACCAGGGTGCTGGCAAAGCAGGGGGAAAGATGTATCATTCTGGTACAACCAGAAAGCAGGGCCTTTGACTTAATTTAAGGGTGAGAGGCACAATGTAAGTAACTGTGCAGCTTTTCATGGAGCGCAATGGTCGACACGAGAAGAAAACCCGGTAGAGGAACCGGTAATGGAGAGAGACGGCCCCCGGAGGAACAACCTTGAGGGAGTTCTGTGCTGGTTGGTGCTGTAGCATCCGGTGAGGCCTGGGTCTCACTCGCAGGTCAGTCCTTTTGGTCGTAAGAGACAACCTTTATTTTCTCTAATAATTCCTATCACAGGAACTATCCCAGTTCCTAACAGCTGGCCCTTCTATCCTATTGAAATCCTGGGCACATTGACTGAAACCTTCTTCTGGCCATTGTTTGGCATATTGTTCCAAATATAATCACACTAGTTAAAAAAATGCCCTTAAAATACATCTTATGCCTGGCACTCTGGGGGAGAGTTTCATGATTTTTTTTGTGGGGGAGGGCATGTCAGCTTTCGTAACGACTGCACAAGGGTTATATTTCAGTTAATGCATTGTGCTCCAAACAATGACCACGGATAACCAGTATATAATTGAAGAGCTAATATTGTACCGTAGCCTTTCAGTACACAGGAAGCTATACTTTGCATATTTATAATAACAATATTAAGGACTTGGAAATGTGATCCAAGGTGGCATTACTGTGAGCAACATCCATTTTCTGTTTCATTACCAGGAGGGGTCATTCGATAATCTTCTGATGGCATTGGGTAAATCTATTTCTCAGAACTGTTCTCCTGGGATAAACAGATAAAGTCATCATTTTGTTCGCCGTGGTGTCTCTAACTCTCAGAATGACTGATGGGCCATAATGGTAATCCATGGGTTGGAGTGTATCAGCAGTGAGGATGGCTTTTGGTTTCCTTGGCAACTCTCTCCTAGGGATATCATGGAAGCCACACTTATTACAAGGTAAAAATCTGGAAAAAATTTTTTTTAAAAAGACGTATTTCAATTGAAATTTTATACACCTAAATTAATTTCACTCGAGGGAGAGGTGTTTTGCAGTGCTATCAATTTTTCTTTTCAGTGCATGTGCTGATTTCTCATTAGAATAGCAAATTCCGTCCTGGGAGAAGAGCTCTCAGGGAGGGGAGAGTGCTGGGGGTAGAGGAGATTGCAGGGGCTTAATAGCCTCTGTTCCAAAGCAGAAGTGGTTTCCTCTCAGTTCCATTTTCCAACACAGCCCTGAGGGGAACTCATTTAGAATCTAAGCAAGCCCCTTCAAATACACACCCTCGTTAGTATGGTTGTGTTCAATCCAAGTAGAAATAGTTTCGTCTTCCTCATTGTTTGTCCAGAAAAGTCTCTGTGAGATTGATGTCATTTCCTAAACCGTAAGCTCTCAACCTCAGCACTACTGGTGTGTGTGTGTATGTGTGTGTGTGTGTGTGTGTGTGTGTGAGAGTGTGCTTGTATGTAGGTGCATATGTGTGCAAGATTGCCTTATAGATTATAGGGTGTCCCCTTTTGTGAAATCCTATATCTCCAAGAATTGCCAAGTAGTCACTGGGAGGCAAAATAAGCTCTATTTGAGATCTGTTGCTCCAAAGCAAGCCACCAAGCAATGCCAGGAGTAAGTAATTGTTTGTCATTCCCCTCCCAGTCCTCAAGTCCTCATTTTTGGCTTCTGAAACTAAATAACTGTGCTTCAATCACTTGAGAGCCCACAGCCAGAACACTTGTCAGAGAGAGCTATGTGGTGCTGACGCATAATTTATAAGTACTCTTATACACGAGGACATACCAGCAGTGTCTTGGGTAGCTGTGTAAAGAGATGCTTGGATCATCTTCTAGTCATTCCTCAGCTCTCTCAGCCACTCAGCTACGGCTATCTCTAGTGAGAGTATTTACATCAGATCGGAGACATGAACATCTCAAGGCCTGAAATCAGAAAAGCAAAGGGGATGGTAGATGTCATATAATCAAAGGATGGGGGAATCTGCTCCAAATTCCACAGAATCTAGCTATATATATATATATATATATATATATATATATATATATATATATATATATATATATATATATAGCTAGCTAGCCATCCTTCTGGGTCCTACAATTAACTACAAAGTTAAGCACATCTCGAGGTTAAACCTATGTAACACTTTCAAATCCTAAAAGACAAACTAATTTTTTTTTAATAAGACCCAATTAAAAAAATTCATAAAACGCTTTTTTGTAGTCCCTTGCCCTTCTTGGTGGCTTAATTTCTAGTGTGAGAGTAAGGTTCTGAAAGTCCCATGGCAGGGAGAGGGTGTTGCATGGTCTCAAAAAATAAAGGTAGTAAAACGAGGGCAACACATGGTATTCTCGTATATGGAAACAGAAAGAGAAAGACCCTGTAAGGAAGAGAAAGGTTTCCAGCGACTGGAAAGGGGGCAGTCAAGACCGCAAGGGTGAGTGGCAAGGAGAAGTTCACAAAATGTTGCATGTGCCACAGATCAATGAATTCTATCGCTCTGCATAACTAATACATGCTAGTAGTTAATACAGTCATTACTAATATGTAATTATATATTTTGTAATATCTACTATATATATTAAGGACAGTACCCCTGGCTATCTGAAGTCTGCTGCAGGCAGAAGGCTTGTCCAAGGCTGACTACTGGAAAGAGAACCCCCCCCAGTTCCTCCCCACTTCCCCAGCCCCTACCCCTCACGCCTCTTAGCATCTTATGTTCCACTCAAAACTCTTATTTCTATTAAAATATCAAGGCACGAGCAGGCCCTGAGAATCAAGTGCTTCCCAGCTTAACTCAAGAGCTGCCCTTTATGGAAACTCTGAAGTCAGGATACCACCGCTTCATTACTCAGCTTCTGCCAAATCTCAAAGACGGAAACGGTGAAACACGGGTGGCTAACTGCCCTTGCTTCCGCCGCCATTCAAGGAGAAACCCAAAGCATCCGCACTGTGGCCCCGAGGACGCAGACTGCGCAGAGGGGCACACTCCTGTTCCTCTTCTTCTCAGCAGAAGTTAATTTTCTCGAGAGGAGCTCTGGCTGCACCGAACGACTGAGAGCAACTGCGGATTTCAAGCTTCTTAAGTACGGTCTTTATTCGTGATTTCACTTAAGAGACAGATCAGTTAAGACGTATACAAAGCGTCAATATATCTGCGCGCAGGCTGTGCTGAGCCAATTGCCGTGATTTTACTCGGTGGTTTAACTCCGAAATTGCTACTTTATTTACTCATTTCAATTCTGGATAAATAGCGTGGTAAAGCTCACCGTACTGTGGGTTGTTGTTTTTTTTTTCAAAAACCCTGTGATAATAGACAAAAAAAGAAGGAAAGAAAGGAAGGAAGAGAGAAAGAAAGAACGGCATTTTTATAATCTTAATCAGGCACTAATGGATGAAATGGGTTAACCACCTTATTTCTTAACTAGATGACATGCTGAGAATTTTGTTTTATACCACTGAGATGATGGATTACATCACCCATGGAGGGCAAAGTGAGAGAAATAAGCACTTTATTTTTCTTTTATTCTATTATTTTCCTATTTCTATTATTTCTTTCTATCTATTTATCTATCTATAGCTATCTCTCTCTCTCTCTCTCTCTATATATATATATATATCCTATTTCTATTATCTCTATACATATGTCATATATTCTATTATTTTCCACACCTATTGCATAGATGGATGGAGATATAACAAGACTGCAGGTACAACTACAGAGTCTGAAGGAAGACGAAACCAAAACCGTTAACCGCATCTAGATTCTATGTCTGTGGGAGCCAACAAGCCGTAGATGAAAATATTCTAAGAATTCACATCTGGGCAGACTTTTGTCGCCATTCTCTAAACAAGGTTGCACAGCAATCGTCTGTTGTGTTGGGTATCTCAAGTGATAGAGATGATTTATCAGAAATATCAAGTTGATGAAATCTAGAATTACCTGGGAAACAGGCTTCTGGACACACCTATTGGAGGGTTATCTCCACTGGCTTCACTGAGGTGGGAAGATCTACCCACTCCGGGTGGCGCCATTCCCTAGCATGGGATCCCGGACCATATACAAAGGAGGAAGGAGCATGAACCTAAGCAAGCATTGCTGTCTGCTTTCTGAGTGTGAGTACACTGGGACACGTCCTTTAAGCTCTGTCTCTGGGACCACTCCTAACTCTCTCGAACTCCGAGGCAAGACAAACCCTTTCTTCCTTAAATTACTTTTGTCAGAGTCTGTTATCACAGCAGGAAAGAGTAACTACGACCAGAGGACTGTGAAGACTCCATGGAAAAGGAGTCTTGTGGGATTTGGGTAAGGATTTGGTGAGGAGTCCCAGAGTCATTCCCCCAGGGATACTGAGGCAAAACTGCAGACCGTTTCATTCGATCTTCATAATCCCAGCCTGGAGTTGGAAGAGTGTGACCATTTTCCATGTATGGAAACGAAGACAGAGAGATGTTCTCCTCCCAAATCTCAGCTAATGGGAGAAAGAAGAAAGAGGACCAGTAAGGAGCTGAGCCTGAGAAAGTTTCCAGAGAACAAACGATATGTTCTTGTGCATCTTCTAAACCTTCCATAAAATGGAATGGCATTTGAAGGCAAGCACTCTATGTTACATGTAAGTCCTGGGTTTTGGCCTGGCGGGAACACACACGTGGATCTCCTACCTCTCACCAGATCAGACTTCTTGGGCCCTGCCAGGCAGGAAGAGTCCACATGACTGCAAGTGAATCAGAGGTGGCAGATACATCCATCTAACACCAGCCTGGTTACCTTAACTGGCTACAACAACCCAGGTGGTCTAATATTCCTCTTTACCTGTGTCTCTCTCTACTCCTGGGGCTACAAGCTCAGCCTGCTGCCTGGGAATGATCCCACTCTACATTCCTGTTTGGGCTTAGGAGGTAAGAAGGGCCTCTGTACCTTGGGCTTGGCCACTTACCCTGGGCCAGATTGCATGAGAGCTCATGAGCACTGTTCGGGGCCAAATCACATCTGCCAATTGCAACCAGAGGTACCCTGGTTCTCTATGTCCCTCTGTCCTTTGTGAGTATGTCACTCCAGAAGCAGGGTTTGGTCTCTGATACAATGCAGTAATATGATAGATAGCTCAATTCAAACCGTGGCCGCAGGCTCTGCACAGTGATTTGTTTCAATACATAGAACTTGCAACGCCTCCATTCTTGTGCGCCGCTTCATAAAGTTCAATGCCACACCGTTGGAGCTGAGCACTCCGGGAGGGACAGGCCCTCCCACAGGGACTGGTTGTGTTGTTTGCCGGGGCCTGGCAGTGGAACCGGTGAAGAGGCCTGCTAAGACTGGCTACCCTCCCAGTCTTTCATTTCTGCAGTGCCACCATGACATTAATTAACTACCCACCCTACTGACTCAGCAGCAGCTGACAGGGCCACAGACACAGCCAGGAGCTCAATAAAATAGTGTTACTAGAGGTAGTGAAACTTCAGGGCGGCTCTCAGAGCCTGCCAAGCCCCGTGGTGCGGCCTGCCAGTGTGCGTGTCAGTTGGAGCTTAGTCTCCCGTCTCGGCAGTAGGACTCCTCAGGCTGGCTGGAGGCAAGCTTTTCTCCAAAGCTTGGTGGAAGGGATGCTTTTCTCGACCCTGGTGATCTTGGCTGCTGGTCCTTTACCAAGCTCCCATTGAGAGAGGGGCTCAGTTCACTTCGTAAACCAGTTCTCACCAGTTTTACAGAGCTGTGGCTAGGAGCTGGCATCTGAGAGTCCTTCTGTAACATCTGGGGGAAGACAAGAGAAGAACCTTCAGAGGGAGGAGCCACGGAGTCACACAGCACGGGGGCAGTGGGAAGCATACCGCAGGCTTCATAACCGTTCCATAAGAGCTGGCGGCAGCTCTTACAATTCTTACTACAGTGCCCAATCTAATCACCCCAATCTCCCAGACTTGGTCTTCACACACGTGAAATAGGAGTGTTATTGATTATAAGTTGAGTAGAAAACCTGATTAAGATAAAAATAGTGCCTTCTTTCAACAAATGGCCCCAGCAGGTACAATGTGTATTGTCAAAGTTGGTGATGGCTGGAACCACAGCTAAGGTAGAGCTGCCAAACCGTGCAAATGTTTACGAGCATTTACATAGCTTGGGCACCACGCCACCTAGTTACATGCATTCCAGGCCACATGGGGGAGTCATTTTCTGTCCCCTCTCTCTAGGTTCAGGGGGACTGACCCAGACTTTCTGCTTTAGCACCCTTTGCAAGTGTTTACTGTCTGGTTACAGACTCGGTTATTATTTGACTGTTTTTTCTTTTATCCTTTTCCTTCTTCATTTCTGTACAAGAAACGACCTCCTGACCTCATTGATGTTGAACTTGGCCTTGAACTCCTTTTGACCAATAGCTCTTGAGTGGAAGTGACAGAGTCTAGTCCGAAAGAGCCACCGTGCCTCTGCTAGTGAGCTACCTTTATCAGGGTCACAGTTTGTGTCCTGCGTATGCAAGTGTAGATATGTCCACAGAGAACAAGCATAAACGTGAATCACACAACACAAAATGAACTCAGTGATATTTTTGTAGACTTTTCATCTCATAGGGCTTTGTTTGGGCATTTTGCTAGTCTTTTGCTTGTATATTATGGTTTCCAATTTTGTGTCTTTAGGGGTGTGTTTCTTGTGCTTGTTCATTTCTTTTAAAAAATGTGATTTGTTTGTTTTGGTTTGCCTGTTTGTTTAGAGAAAGAAAAGCCTTGGAATTCTGTGGGCAGGGATGTGGAGACGATATGGGAGGGGAAACCATGATCAGAATATAGTGCATGAAAAATTTATTTTCAGTAAACATATATTTATATACATATTAGGAATATAGGAATCCTGGCCTGGGATCTTCCCAGGTACTCCTTCTTGGGCTGCAGTAGTTGAGACTTGATGTCTACTGTTTAGAATCTCTATCCCTCCATACCAACAAGTTATTTTGCAGAATGAGAGGGTTGGAGACTCAACCTGGAAATGGCCGGGAGAAGCTTGGTAAAGGTGTGTCATTGGAGAGAAGGTGATCAAGGAAGAACCCAGAACTTTCCAACAGAATGATGGGAGAAATGTAGCAGAAGAGGAATATGAAAAATCAGACGTCAAGCTCTTTATAAAGTGAGACGGGGTCATTTGGCTGCAGTGTGGAGAATGGCAGGAAGAACATCCATTGGAAGTTTTACACAATGCAGAGATGCTAGGACGCTGATCAGGCACCGGAGAGAAGGGAACATTCAGGAAAAGAGCCTGGCACAGAGTCTGCCATGGGGGAAGCTGTCAGAGAGCCACGCTCTCCTGGCAGAAAGAGGTTTAACTACTGCGAAGAACTCAGGAATGTACAGATGACTGAGAAGAAAGATACAGAAAACACTTTGCACCATGACACAAGAATGCCTTGAGGTTATGTTCAGAGATTAGCCTTGGAAGATCAACTAAGCCGGAAGGCACACAGTCCACAGCGGGTGCTGTAGGAAAGGGCAGGCGCCACTTAATCCAAGGTGCTGAGAGACGGTGTGATCACCAACCATGAGCTGCCCTGAGAAGCAATCTCTCCTTCTCCTGTATCTGCAGGAGACGTGCCATGTGGTTCTCAAGGAGGGTGATGAGACTGGGAAGTCCTACACTGTCAAGTTCTGGTTCCATGTCTATGTCACCCTGGACACTCCAGCTTGATTTATTCATCTGTATAATGGGCCTTTTATTACTTGGTGATTATGAGGATTTGAAAGGCGCTTCTAAAGGTACTTTTTGAAAAATTCATTTGAGAATAATTTTAAACGTGTAAGTTGCAAGAATAAAAATGGTACAAATTACACATATACACCATCCCCAGATTCATCCATGGCCAATACTTTATCTTCTCTGCTTCATTTGTTGTTTTCATCTTCTTGTTTATGAATATATATAAGAGCATGTATATAGAACCCATACTGTAGCTTTGTTAACTGACTTAGTCTGAACCCACGCTGAATTTCTTTCCAGCATAGACCCCACCTAGAGCTGGCACTAAAATGCAGCTCCCCGGCTCCTTGAACCCGGCATGTTTCCATAGCTTTACTTTGTCTCTTAAACATTCCCTTAAAAACATTCCCAACAATGCAGGTTAAAGGCAGAAGAAAACACAGACAAATGCACAGGACAAAGTCTACAGAAGCCCAGACCCTACACCAGTCAAGCCGACAATGCTCTGTCTCCTTGCTGTCTTTGTAAAGTTCCCTAAATGCCAGTCTCATTGTCTTCTGCCTTATTCTGCTCTGTACTTCGTTGCCATTAAAGGCAACCTCACACCGCTCCTTTCAAGTGTGTGTGTGTGGTTTCATAAGCAAAAATGAAGCTAGAAAATGGGATTGTGACTACCATTCCTTGCTGCACTGCTCATTTCTCCTCCTCCCCCCTCATTCCTCTTCTCCTCATCAGATCGGGACTCTTTTCTCCGTGTCCCCAGAGCACAGAAATTGTGTCTTATTGGATCACACAGTTACTATCTATTTCTAGGTCTGATTCTCTTGCTAGCTTAAAATATTAGGGGTATGTTTTATAGTTATTTCTCTCCTTGGCTCCCGGTAAGTCTCTGGCACATAGTAGGTGGTCAGTAAATAGACACAGAAAACATACGAGAGTGAATTTCCACGGAGTGTATCCCTGGAGAAGAGCAAGGTTATTTGGGAAGGTGCTCAATCTTGGTATGCAGCTAAAGTGCACAGTCTCAGTGGCTGTACAACTAACAAAATCGTCGGTTTATTGAAGACATCATCCTGTTCTATTGTTTCCAAGTTATTAAATCCACTTCTGCTCATGGTTAACATGATGGTATCTTAGTAAAAACATAGTAATTAGTGAGAGAAAATTATATATAGGTGGGAAAATTCAATCTCATTTATATTAAGACAGATAAAAAAACTAGCATAAAATTAGAGTCCCAGATGGCATCAATATATTACACTAATTTTTTATTCACATATTCAATTATAGTTTAAATACAACCTAATATGGGTAATTTATCTCGGGGAGTACATATACACTATCTGATTAAAAATTCCTACAACATTGAATTTAGCCACCAGTCTCACACTGCAGAACTATAGGGGGTTCAGGGAATGATCTACAGGCTATTTAGAGGGAGGACTGGCTCCTAATGTGCTCGAGAGGCAGAGATCATAGGACCAGAAGTCTGTACTGGTTTCTGTCCAAGAGAGTGGTTGCTATATAAAGCTCACACTGTCCAGTTGAATTTGAATTTCAGATTCTGAATATTTTACTAGCTGGGCAGTGACGCCTTTAATCCCAGCACTGAGGAGGCAGAGGCAGGCAGATCTCTGTGAGTTCAAGGCCAGCCTGGTCTACAGAGTGAGTTCCAGGACAGCCAGAGTTACAACAGAGAAACCCTGTCTCGGAAAACCAAAAAAAAAGGAAAAAGAAAAAAGAATACTTTGCTATTTAAGTCTATATTAGTTTGCGAGACACAAAATGAAAAGCATTGCAATAATTTCCTATTTTGCTTTCCTTTTGCTTTTCTAGACGAATCTATGATCCAAAGCCACAGATTCACTAGGAAACAAGTAAGGACCCTGAAGGCATCCTGTGGCCATTGCCAAAAAGATCCGAAGCCAGTTTTGCTCTCAGCATCCAGCCCTACCTTCCCAGAGGATCCAGCAGGGGTTGGAATGGAGAGGTTGGATCAGGTTGTTGGACCTTTCTCTGACACTGAAAACAGATGGGAACAGTCTAGGCCCACCCTGGTTTATGTGGTACCGAGGATCAAATCCAGAGCCTCATGCATGCTAGGGACACTCTCTACCAATCGAACTATATCCCTGGCCCATGGATCATGGTATCTCGGGGGTTCTAGAACAATCCACCCTGGATGGCTAGGAACAGCTGCATTCGTAATAAATGTTACAGGGAAAACACACACCTCAGAGTTGAAGCAAACCGTTGAGGTGATGTACACAGGTGCTCAGAACCTGGGGTCCTAACCTCCTGCTTTCTTTCAGCAGGACACAGAGGTAGCATGCCACTCACAGCACGGATCTGAAGCACCTCTTCACAAGAGAGAGGGAACCTAGGGTGTCGATGGTCTCTGATTCCCTGCCGCTTCCAATGCCAGTGTTTGTGGACCTCGGGGAAATGTCATCACCCATGTGTGATGATGCTTGCTAGACGGTCAGAGAGAGGCCACTGGTGGAGACTAGAGGAGCTATCTCCAACGGGTAAGCAGCTGGTATTACATTTGGTGGTGGTGGGATTTAGAAGCCGCTCTGAATGCACAAACTGCAGACAGTGATAATTCTAAACGCAGGGCTATTTAGATAAAATCCCACCGGACAGAGCACATACTGAACTAACTGAGGTTTCTGCTCACCCCTTCTCCATCACTTCCACCCTTAAAGAAAATATTTTTTCCCTCATCTGGTGTATTATGTGAAGAACACGAAATATGAATTTGAAATTAGGAGGGCATGATTAGCTGAGCCATGCTCTTGATTTTTCTTAGCCTCAAAAATTGTGTCTGATTGTTGTCAAATAATGAAATGTGGCACGCTTAATTCCTTAATGCCTAGCAATTTATAGCTTATTTTTCCTAACGGTAGTTGCTGGTTGCTTTGATTATTACCTCGCTTGATTACCTTTCTCTCTTTTTTTTTTTTCACATTTCTATCTAATCAAATCTTACTTCACAGCTCCCACGCATCTCTATGTCGGCGCTTTTCAGTGTCCACAGACTGAGTAGACCCTCCTCTGCTTGAGTCACGGCATCTCAGGGCCAGCCTCCCTGCAATGCACCACCTTTACCTAGCATGCTCATATATATGTGTGTTCCCCGTGGGACTCATCCCAAAGTGAAAAAGCACATTCTTCAGTCTCCAGAGTACTAAACCCCAGGCCTTCCATATAACAAGTGATCAATTATTCCCAGAGAAAAGAAGGGGAAAGAATGAGTATCACTTTAAATTATATAATATGCATTCGTAAATGACTCCAGGGCAGGGGTGAAAATCATACAAAATGAGGCTCCCATTAAAAGGACATAGAAATTAAACTTAAAGGAACACGTAGAGCATTTTGACAGTCAACATATGTAAATATTGTTTCCTGAGACTTGGAGAGATGGCTTGGTGGTTAAGAGCACTGGCTGCTCTTCCAGAAGTCCTGAGTTCAATTCCCAGCAACCACAGGATGGCTCACAACCATCCGTAATGGGATCCAATGCCCTCTTCTGCCATGTAGGCATATATGCAGATAGAGCCCCCACATACATAAAATACATTATAAATACGTAAGTATGGTTTTCCACAGAACAAAGTCAAAATCCGAGGGGCACTGCACAAAGAAAGCAAATCCTTACAGAGGGATTCTTCCGACTGCCGCCATGTACAGGCAACCACTGCAGCAATGATTGCTTCAGGTAAGAAACAAGGGTGCCACAATCAGTGGGCAACAATAGTGGACAAAGGTATCTTTTTTAAGATACCTGATAATTACAATTAAAAGCAGAGTTGCAATGGAGACACGTTGCAGACGGCACCTTAACCTATTAATAGTAACAGTTATGCATCATCTCGTTACTGAACAACCACAGCAGAATATCACAGATTGGATGTCTTATAAACAAAGTGAGTTCATATCTTAGAGTCTAAAAGCTTGATAGTCCAAGGTCAAAGTGTCAGCAGATTTTCTGTCTACTTCCTGTCCACAGATGTGACTCTTCATTGTACCCTCCCTTGGTGAAAGAGACAATGGGCTCTCACGTGCCTTCCTCTATAAGGCTCTAATTCCACTGACAGACCCCCCCCATCTGAATGACGAATCACTTTCCAAAGGCCCTAGCCCCTGACACTACCATAGTGTGGGTCAGTATTTTAACATATGGAACGAAGAGCCTCAAGTGGGAGAGATGTCATCACTCCGTGATAGGACATGCCGGGGTGAACGCTTATGCTCACCATGATTCTGTACCCAAAGAAACATCAGATGATGCCAAACTGAGGATCATTCCAAAGACATGTACGCATTATTCTAAAATCCCAATCACAGAAGACTGGGGCTTGTTTTTAGATTAAAGAATCCTATAAGGATATTGTACATAACTGCAGTGTACGATTCTGAACAGGATTCTGGGCCATAAAAGGTGTCCTTTGATATATAGGACATTTAGTGGGACAATTTAATATTGCTATATCAAAGTTAAGTTCCTCCTTTTGATAACCACACTGCGGTTGTGCTAGATGGCATTTACGTTTTTAGGGAACACAAACAAATGCTTAGAGGTAAGCATCCCCATTGAACAGGGATCCCTTGAACAGGTGATCCTCATGGATGCTGCCTGCTGGTCCTTGAGACATCTAAGGGTGGGAAGGAGGGATAAGGGAAACGATGAGACTGGTCCCCAGTATTCCAACTTGTCAAATGAAAGGAATGGCCTCCATGTACCCTCAAAGCCCGTTATAATCCCAAACAAACAGTCCCTTGGTAGGCGCCGTTAGCATTTCAAACATATTTGTGATTAACTGGTATTATTGTTCTTTCTAGAATTCAAATCGCAGCAAGAAAAAAAATACTTCTGAGCTTCTGCCTCAGCCCTCAGTGTTCGCAGCCCCTTGGGGCTATGAAATCAACTGTCACTCATCAGCATGGCTTCTTTGTGTATATGTTATCACATTTTATCCCTGAGAGGAAGTGGGAGAAAATTCCAAAGTCCGAAGGCACCTGGTCCCAGGTTCATATTAGAGATCATTGTTCAGAACATCTGGCTTATCTGGAAATAATGACAGTATAGGCTGCTGCTTTCCCTCAACACCTGCTACCTATTTGTCACAAAGTAACAGAAATAGAAGCTACAGTACCGCAAAGTGCGTACATCGGAACCCCTGGCTTAGTGGCACAGGTGGACCTCACTCAGCTCCTCTCTACTTTCTGATACAGCCACCCTCTGGAAGAGGGTACAGACCCAAAGGCATGGGAAGGTGGGGTATGGGAAGATGAAAATAAGAAAAGAAAGCAGTTAGTAGTGAACAGATGCTGGCCTGTTTTCAAGAGAAGAGTTTGAGGCTGAGATTGGCACACACCTATAATCCTAGCCCTCGGGCGACCGGGGCAAGGAGAAGAGCTCGGGTTGGAGATGGGCTTGGGCTACGTAACACAACCCTTTCAAAAATCAAAGACGGAGGTTGTGGAGGGTGTGGAGGAGGAAGTGGAGTGGGGGAAGGGGAAGAAGACAACTTGAGAGACCTATCAAGAACTGAAAACAAAAGCATATCCTTCAACACCTCGAGAGAACACATGATCACCTCTCGCCCTTCGGTCATTGGAAGATACCTCTGCAATGCAGTTCGGAGTTCTCGGAACGATTCCCCCCACTCCCACATTTGGGAAAATGACTCATGACTAACTTGAATGTCCTGATCTGAAATCTAGGGAAACGCAAGGATCCTCTGTAAGCCTCAGTACAGCAGGTGGGCAAACAGATCGCCTAGCTGAGCCCTGCCCAGATTCATGCCTCTAAAATTGTGAGATCCAATAAGAATAGCAATTATCTGAACATCTAAATATGGAGATACTTTGTTACACAACAAAAGGTTACTGGGACACTGGCTCCTACTTTAGTTACCCATCAAATAAAAGGATTAGCCTTGTGTTAGGGTTTATAGCAATCCTAAACAAAAACCGGTCCCTTGACTAGCACATTTAGCCTTTTTAAAACCTGGGTAGCAGATGACTTTGTGTGGTATGATGTTGCTATTCCTGTTAGCATTCAACATGTAGTGAGAAATACACTTTTGAGCTACTGCCTTAGCACCAAGGGCTCACGGTAGATCAGGGGCGTGTGTGGTCAGATGGAGCGAGCGTGCAGTGGACTCAGAGTCCACTCTGCTGAGATTTAAGGCATCCTCTCTAAGGTTTTTCTTCTGGTTTTCAGAATCCTACTAGCAACAGAGTAAACCAGGAGGCCCCAGAGCCTCCTCTCACTAAAGACCTGTTATGAGACCAAAGCGAGTCATTCCGAAAGTGGTAGAAGGAAATGTGCAACCACACAAAACTCCATAAATAGGCAGGACACATTCCATCTATGTACGATGTCTCTTAATAACAGCTTTAAAGGGCTGTCATTTGCAAATTTATCTCGGCCGTCTTTGAACCTATTTATATTTTCCTATCTTGGGGCAGTGAGCGCCATATCATCTTGATATTTATAGGTTCTAAATGTATCTCCCGTAAGCTAGTTCGACTAATCTACCAGCCCCTTCTTTCCGTGACTAAGTTTAACAAATCCAAAAAAAATTCCAGATTGAGAAATAAAATAGACAGAAAATTAACCACGTCAAAGTCTCTATAAAGTAAGCTTCTTTCCAGATACAGAAATAAATAAAGATTGAATATGTGGAGTTTTCCCATCAAGCAGATTCTCATGAAAATCTGTCGGGAGAATACCAAGAAAAGGCTGGAAGAAGCAAGTTTATATATTACTGGTTCTGGCCTCATAGTGCACAGTGGAAGGGTGCGTCCTTCATAGGTTTCTGACGGGCCTCAGAACGCACAGTTGCACTCGGTGAAGGAGAGTCAGCTGTGCTTAATAGTGGCCCAGGAAGCCAGCCTGCCTGTCTTCATCCTGCTCTCCTCTGCTAGCTGTATGCTAATAGAAGAGCTACATCCCTTCCCTCTACTGAAGCTTCTTTGTCTGAAAGGATGAACATAATAAAACCTGTTACATGGTGTTTCCGTAAGACCTCATGATTTTAACTATGTAAAGCTGTTAGACTGTGTCTGGGTCTTGGCGTCTTGGTGGGTGACATGAAAGTATTACCTGTTATGGTACGAGTAAGGTACCAAACAAATACGCATTATTTTTTTTTGTTTGTTTATGAATTTTATGTGAAAAATGAAGCTTTACTACTCTCTGGTTCCAAGAAGGCTGACAGCTACACTGTATAAATAGAAATTGGTATACGGGCGTGTCTACTAGCCTAATGGTTGATTAACCACGAATCATTTTAAAGTAGAAGATTTTGGACAAAAAGACAGGTTTCAAGACTGCCCAGCTGATTTATGCCAGTCATGGGGATGGGGGTTGGAACATGCATTTATGTGCGTTCTCAAGGCGAGACCATGTAATGCAGAGTCTGGTTGCTAATCAGGAAGCTCACCTGAGAGGTACATGGAGTTGGGTATTTGAAGAAACACTGGCACTGAGAGACCATTGACAAGAAGTGTGACAGAGTTTTCTGGGCCACCTTTCCAACTGCTACATTCTTAAAAGGTCCTGAAAATGCAGCTCTGTGATGTAATTGGCTCTGGGGATTTAAAGCTTCATTTCCTTTAGGGTCTTCCTTATTTTGTCCACACCCTGTGACCCGTTGCTGGAGGGCTGAGGGCCACACACCATTCAATGAAGGGCCCGCCACCACTGAAGGCACCAGTCTTACACAAGACTATGTCTAGGGCCCCGGGATCCAAGACTGGTCACTAAGGCTGATGCTCCTTGGGGCAAGCAGTTGGCCAGACAGCTTCAGCGCAGCCATCAGCAGGCATCACCACGACTGAGCCACAGCACCCAGGCTTACTGTAGCATTCACCCGTAGCAATACGTTGCTGCGGGGCAGCTCAGCAAGGATGACACGCGTATTTCATACGTGGAAGCCCTGCCAGACGTCAGCAGAGGGAACCACCATCATGGCAAGAGCCAACCTTGACAGTGGAACCCCGAGCATCTCAGCTCAGGTGTTTGTACTGATTCAGCACTCCGCAGGTGCAGATCATAAGCAATCAAACGCCTCCCACAGAAATCCAACACCTGCAGGCAATACAAAATGCCAAGGCCTATGCATCCCCCTTTTCCAACAGTGCACCAAAACAGTTATTTTAAACACAACTAAAAATAAACTTCCACAACACTCACCTGCTGAAGCTACCTGGCTCCCCATCTCTGTGCTTAAGGGTGCTCCTGGCTACCTGGTACATTCATCATGTACTCAAAAATCAGGTGTGCTTTAGTCCACAGAGGTGGAAGTTATTTGGGAAAGCTCCCAAGTCTCTTACTCCATTGATAACCAGCTAAATGCCTCTGCGTCCCAAAATCCATACGCTGAAGCCCTGACTTCACCTATATTAGGCTAAATTAGGAGGCTGAGCTTCTGAAGAAGAAAATAAAGTTAACCACAACAATGAAGCAGGGACCCTGATCCCATAGTGTTCTAAGAAGCCAGCACTCTTGCTTTCAATGGGCATGCACTGAGAAGAGGCCGTCTGAGGACAAAGCAGAAGATAGCTACCTAGAAGACAGGAATACAGCCCTTAGCCCAAATTGAATTTACAGTCACCTGACCACGGACTTCCAGCCTTGAGAATGTGAGAGAGTGCCTCCCTGCTGTTTATACAGGTGTTCTGTGACAGCAGCCTGCACAGATTAACACAGCCCGTTGTGGACATCAGCAGTCAGTGACCGTCCGCCATTCCTGTGGAGACAATCTGTGAATTCCACTCACTCCCACTTTCTTTTTGTGTTTGTGTGTTTTTCATGTGATCTTGAGTTTGACCAAACTCTTGCTGGCATCTCAGTTTACAAATGTCAGATTAGCCTGCTCTATTTCTTCCATTAGGAATTTCATGCTGTAGGTTAAACGAATCCACTGGAATCTTCTTGTCCTCTTTCAAGAGGGAGACATATTTGAGAATATTCAGAATACAGATTTTAAAAGCAAAAAATGAACTTGTGATTGCTGACTAAACTGCAATATTATATATATATATACATATATATATATATATATATATATATATATATATATATTTAAATGTTATCTTTAGTTTGATACAGGATCTCTCTAGACTGGCCTAGAACTCACTTCATAGCCTAGGCTGGCCTCAGACTCACGCAGATCCAGAGTACTAGAATTACAGATATGTGAGATCACGTCCACATTTAGTTTCTGTTTTGAAGTAACTATTGATGAATTAAAATGGGGCTTCAAACCCGACTGACACAAACTATTTCATTCTAATCAAGATCCAGTGGGGGCAGAGTATCTCTGTTTTTGGAATCTAGACTCTTCACTGAACACGTTCAACGCAGGCGCTGTCATACTTTTGGCTCTGGAATTGTCTTAAGACAGGTTTGCTCTGTACCTGGTGGAAAATACCACCTGGGGCAAATCAGCCAGAGTTCGCATATGAGGCTTCACTACCTGGCTTGGGATCCTTCACGTCATGGCTGCTCCCAGGGAGTCAGATTGACTACCCATAGACTCTTGGGCTAGTGCTCCAGTAAACCAGGCAGGAGCGCATCCCATGGGAACAGGTATCAGTGAAGTCACGCATTATTATTATTATTTTTACAACCATCCCAAAAGTCCTTCCCTGCTGCTCCTGCCGTAAACCGTTTCCGGAACCGACGAGCCACAGAAGGATGCCGAGCAGCCCCTCTAACCACTGCAGTTTTGCCCGTGAGTCTTTCTCCCCAGGTTCGGCCTCTGGATCTTTCCACAGCTACTTCTTTGCATCTTCCTTGGCTGCTCAAGGTGTGAGTGGATTTCCGACTGCGAGTCTAAACCTTGGTCTCTTCCCTCCCTTCCGTCGCCCCTCCCCCCACCCCGTGCCCACCGCCCCGCCCCGCAGCCACTGAAGTCCAGGTACTATCTTCTCAAGTGCGATTTGCCAGTTCATTCTTACTCTGAACTATCTCAGGCTCCTCTTGGGAGGGAGGAAGCTTAGATTGAGGGCTGTGAAAATGAGAAGACAAAAGAGCCAAACCTTCCAGAAATTTCTGAAAGTGTTATCCACGTAGGTTTAGTGAATCCTTTTTTTTTTTTTTACCACGAAAAGTAACGCCTCGTCTTTCGGTTATATTTGGCCCAGTGTTTCCCATTTCATTAATAGATGTTAAGTATACAATTAATGAAAACCATTAAAAGAGCACTCAGAGGTCCTGCGAGGTAACCCACTGTATCAAACTTATAAATCAAAACCTAATTATTCCCTCAAATGATTGCTTTCTGGGTTCACTTTGAAAGCCACATCCACAGAGCATCCAATCAGTTCTAAATAACAGGTGTTGAGATTTTTCTAAAGCCTGAAATCATGTTTATCGTTTATCGTGTGTGGTGTGCTGCTCTTTGGAGATTTATCCTAGGATCAAATATTTATGCTTCTTTGGTTAGACGTGTCCCAGGTGACGGGCTCGCCTGTTCCCTGTTCCCATTCATTACAAGCAGCCGCTCAATGTCATTGTCACGGTAAGGAATTGCACGTTGTCTTTCTATTTTGTCTGTTTACACTATCTTTTCTTTTCCTTCCCCCCCCCCACCCCGAAGCCTGACATTAATAAAGGGATCAGCAATCGGAATCTCTCCCATCTTATCAGAAAAATCTACTTTCTATTTTACTAGATCCACGGATGGCCTCCATATCACCCGACTCCCTGGGATAAACACAGTCTCAAACAACTTCCAGGTAACACGAAATAACCCTACTGTGTCGTTCCAACGCTCTGTCTGCTGTCTAAGGCGGCCAGTGGCTTCATCACACAGGAGGCAAGCTTTTGAGGGAAATTCTTGAAAAGGGCAAGTCCTCAAGGAGGGATGACAGCTGAGCCATTCCCCCAGCCCACCCCCCTCCACAACCCCCGCAGAGCTTTAGAAAGTGGAGCCGGCTCAATTGAGGTGCTGTCGAAATGACTGAAAACCACCCACGGCCAACTTCTAGTTCCCTGTACGAAACCGGCCATCTCCTGGATTCCTACAGTCGGTAGGAGAAGAAATTGCTCCGCCAGGGCTGATTACGGTTAATCGGTCAGGCAGCCCTCTCAGAGTGCATGTGGAAAATCTCTGTATGGTTTAAAGATTCAGAGTGACAGGGCAGGCTGCAGCAACGTGTGACAAAGAGCACAATCAGTCACTCCATAGCGAGTCTGGGTAGAGCACTTAAGGCCTTCAAGTGCCCTTTTTAAAAAGCGCCTTTCATTCAAAAGAATAATACTCTGACTTTTATAAAAGCACCAACTATTAATTTTCTCGGAGGCGTGGCTCTTTTCTTTTGGCTGCATTAAGGAAAAAAAAAAAAAGTATTGTGTGTCACCACAAAATTTGAAAATGATTTTTACAAAAGAAAGAATGTGCTGTAATTTTTGTTTTCTGTTTTCTCACCCGTGTGAGTAAACATTGCTATAAAAAGTTACCGTCAGAATGGATACAATAATTTGCCTTTCTTAGTTAAAGAAATGTACTACAGACATTGGCTCTGGTTTTATTTTTTTTCCCAAAACAAGCGTCATGAGGGAGGGCGACTGCTCAGTTTATAAAGTGCTTGCCTCTCAAGTCTGAGAACCGGATATAACCAGAACTTATATTAAAAAAACAAAAACAAACAAACAAAAAAAAAAACTGGGCCTGCTGGAGTGTGCTTGTGATCCAGTACAAGCTGGATGTTGAGATCGGAAGCAGTAACAGGCAGATCCTGGCGCTCACATGCCAGCCAACCTAACCTACCTGGTGACATTCCAGACCCATGAGAGATCCCCTTGTAAATAAAAAATGGGAGTCACCCGAGGAAACAAGACTGTCCTCTGACGTCACACACATGTGCATGCACAGGCACCCGTACACATATGTGCACCCATACTTATAAGGACACAAGCGCTCTCTCTCTCTCTCTCTCTCTCTCTCACACACACACACACACACTAAATCACTAAATAAACAAACATTGCTATTAGTAAGGGGAATCTATTCAAGGTACAGAATACTTAAGTGTTTGAACATTAGCCTCATTCCCGACTACGGCTGACAACGCTGAAATCTGATCATTGTTTTACACTTTTCACCCTCATGAGTAAGAAGTAGTTTGTTTTTTTTCTTTTTCAATAGGATCGTTTTCTTCAGATAAATCCTAGGACTGAGATTACTAAGACAAAAAAGCATGAATCCTATTTTGTAAGGCATCCGAAGCTTCCGGCATATTATCTATACCCAGACTGGGAGTTTCTATCCACAAAGTCCCTTTCTATACAGAGATCCCTATTGTGGGTGTTCACTAAATATTAGAATATTTGTATATAAGAAACAGAGTTAAACAGTGTTACTGGCACCAAATAAAGAATTCCTGGAAAGAGCTCAATAAATGGAAGCATTCAGACATTCAGAAGGGTGCGGACTTAGGTATATACATTATGCTAGGCAACCCTAGCAACTCTAAGGAATTAAATAGAGCTCTGGTTTTACTTTTAAAAATGTACTCAAACTGAAATAAAATACTAAGCATCGAGGAACCGATGAAGACCTTTCCAATATGAGTTTGAAGGAAGTAGTAAATGAAGGACTGACCATTTAATTTCAAACACATGAAACACTAAGAAGCTATTCATCTAATAATGTAACATAGCAACATAACCACATTCTAAATTCAACCTTGAGCATTTAGAGGCATCTACATTAAATTTCACAGAACGAACGAAAGGTTAATATTTGCAGCACGTTAAGAGATCATCGATTCCATTTTCTAAAAGCCAACAGGGCTACACAGGTAGATGGGTTCGATGAAAAGAGGTAGTGTTGGCTGTTTTCTCTAAGTCAAACACTCATTCGTGTCCGCTCATGGAATAGTCGTGGTGACTGAGACAGAATGTATTAATAGCTCCACACAACAGACGCTGACTACTACCAGTTTCCAGAGACGTGGAGAAAGAAGTTGAAAGTAAAATTCAGAGCCTGCCTCTAGGGCTTGTGCTTTGGCCTCTGCTCTTGTTTTATTTCCTTTCAGATATCCTAAAACAACACATGGAATAACAAAAATGACCAAAAACGCTCTATGGTTCACTGACGATACTCACTGAAAGTCTACACCCCAAGCCCTGTGTAGACCTAAAGATCGATCAAGACATTCTCCAGATGCTCAGTTTGGCTGTGAAGCAAATAAACTAATCTCCAACTATACATCTATGTGATTCTATGTAGATTTCACACGTAAATTAAGCAACTTCAAGGTCATCAAAAATTGAAATAATGATAGGAATGAAAATGTTAATGATTTGATGTAATTTTTTTACGTGTGTATATGTTGTTTATGTTGTGTGTGTTGTGTGTGCGTGGTGTGTGTGTTGTGTGTGTATGTGTTTATATTTAGAATATAGCATGTTTGTTTCCCTGGATGCCTAGATTTATCTCAAAGAAATAGGTCACCTTACCAGGTATAGGGGTGCTGGATTTTTAATCCCAGCACTCGGGAGGCAGAGGCAGGAGGATCTCTGTGAGTTCAAGGCCAGCCTGGTCTACAGAGTGAGTTCTAGGCCAACTAGAGATACATAGTGAGACCCTGTTTCACAAAACAAAAACCAACAATAAAAGAAATAATTCACGAGATAGGATTGAAAGTATCATTTGCCCATCAGCTTTACAAGAATTCTATGTGCCTGTTACCTGTTAATTCCATTCTAAGTTCAGGAGTATACATATAAACAAAGGCCCTTCCACAGAAGTCCTCATTTTGCCTTCACTGTAACAGAGAAACTAAAAAATATTCAATGAGGGTTGTTTGCTGTTGTCATGCAAAATAGCACTCTTACATTCTAACACTATGTTAGAAATAGACATTTGTACAAGACAACACCAGCTTAAAAATATTGAATTTCGGACCAAGTTTTGTTGCTATAATAAATCTGGATTGATGAACGCCAACACGTGGAAAGTATATCTCAATCTGATAAAAGCTATATTTGTATTTGGAGATTAGGATGGTTTTTATTTAGAAAATTTAATAGTGCCATCATACTGCTTTCTTGATGAAAACCAGGAAGAGGAGGAAGAGTTCCTATAGCCAAGGAATGGTCCTGGAAGAGATTAATAATTAAAGGGGGCTTGCAAACATTATGCTCTGTGCAAGCAGCTCACAGAATCGCAAACTGGTGTTTGTGAGACAGGAAGAGCACATGTACCACACACCACACAGCTGTCCTCTTTAGACTCGAGGCGATGTTAAGTGGAATAAAGGGGTTGCGTTGACATCGTACCCCACATAATACTCTGAAATTACTGGCTTTCAAAGTTCCTCTGACAAGTACAGTTCTTGCTAAGTGTTATCAAATACAATTTTATTCAGGCTTCCTACCGTCAAGCATTCAGCATAAAAATGTATTTTAACTTACAAAAATGATAAAGTCCTTCGGAGGTTCTTGGTCCTTTTGAATCTCCCCATTACCCTCTGCAAAGCCCTATGTGCTCCTAAATCAAATGATCTACCACCTAGAAAGCAGGGACTCAAGTTTCTCTAGTGTTTTTTGTCTTTGTTTTTTTTTTCCCCTTGATCTAAATTATCTCTCTGATGCCCTTCTGATCCACCAGGATACTTTGGAAATCCTGAATTTGACTTTCTACCAGCAAGAAAGAAGCAAAAGGCAACACCAAGAAAAGCACCTGGTGTGAGGTTTGTATGAACCGCTCTCCAAGCACAGAGTGAATTCTGCTTGTGATAATGACGACCGTGAACGGTTAAGCCTGGGCAAGCTCTCTATCCTGGTGGCAGGGTTGGACTTACCGAAGGACAACTGAATGCTTTAGTGTGGCAGACAGTTTTTACGGGTTTGGCTACTGACTGCACAGTGGCTCCTGTGTGTAATTGGTTGAGAGCCCAGGAGCAGGTCTCTTGGTATCTAACACTTGGTTCCTATAGGACTACAGTCTGGAGACTGGTCAAATATCATGGCGTCTGTGAAAATGATGTCGAAATTAACCTGTTACAGCTTGTGCCGCTAGCCAGTCCTACACAGTTCTGTTTTCTCTCTGTTCTGTTTCTAGAGTTGGAATGATGTCTGATTCTACATGCATGAACATCAGTCCCAGGCATTCTTGGATCCATTCAGAATTGCCTTGATTATTTTTCTCTTTGATCACTGATATACTGTCCATAGACACACCTCTCCTTCTCCTGGGATGGGGACTGGTGGGGTTTTCACACACAGGAGTAACACTGCCTGTCCTCACCATATGTCAGCCCTCACAGGCTCTCATTAGGCCTTTATAAACCTCATTTTACACTCTCTCCCATATTGTGTACTTTATCCTCCAGTTATGATAATATTCAGGCCAGAGGAAAGTCCTAAAGCCTTTAATCAAAATCTACATGATTGCCACTGGATCCCATTATGAGTTACTCGATCCAGGCTACACCAGAAGTCACTTTTCGGTCACAAGATACCTGAGAAAAGATACTTCCCAAATAATTTTGAAAGATTTCAGTGCTGGCTAGTTCCATGTTAACTTGACACAAGCTGAAGTCATCTGAGAGGAGGGAACCTCAATCAAGAAAATGCTTCCATAAGATGGGAATGTGGGTAAGCCTGTTGGGCACTTTCTTAGGAGGGCACAGCCCATTGGAGGTGCTCCTGGTTCTCTAAGAAAGCAGTTTGAGTAAGCCAAGAGGAGCAAGCCAGTAAGCAGCCCTCCCCGACCCTGACCTATATGATGAACTACAATGTGGGAGAATAAGACAAATAAACCCTTTCCTCCCCAGGTTGCTTTGGTCCTGGCGTTTCGTCACGGCAGTAGTGATCCTGACTAAGACAATTTCTTCTTCGGGTATTCAGTTGTTTAAATTGTCCCAATCTGACAATAAAGCTTCCAAATGTTTTGATTCTAAACTAAACAGGAAGTAAACAGTCTTTATCTTTATATTGGAGACAGAAATGAGATCTATTTTAAGCAAGGTGGCTTGAGATGAGGAACAAGAATTCAGGAAGGTATGGGTTGCACCAGTCCTTATGGTGCAAATACCTCCACCGTAGCTAATTTCGAGCTATTACCATGAAGTAAAACAGCTTATCGCATTGCTGGGATTTAACTATGAGCTCTCCTAAGCTTCAAACTCTGAAAGCAGACTCCAGGGCAGCCCTGGCCCTGTCTGTCCTCTTCTGAACCAATATCTGAAGACGTGGCTTGGACAATTACATACTAAATAAAGTTATTGTTTTTGTTGCGTGGTTTTTGTTTTTGATTGTCCATAATAACCCCCCTCCCCTCTTTATACTGATATGTAAAATTTAAGTAAATTGCTTCTTTTTTCTTTCTCTGTTGTAACTCTGGCTGCCCTGGAAATCACTCTGTAGACCAGGCTGGCCTCGAACTCACAGAGATCCACCTGCCTCTGCCTCCCGACTGCTGGGATTAAAGGCGTGCGCCACCACCGCCTGGCTATAAGTTGCTTCTTGGCTGATGAATAATGATACGTTCTGCCACGTGAAAGAAGACAACATCTGTGGGAATCTCTTTCCTTCAGCTTCATGCCATATGGACCAGTGAATGGGAATAAACAGCCATCGACACGCAGAGAGAAATACAGTCATATGTTTGTAAAAACTTCTCACTTAAACCAATAAAATGTCTTAGAGTTCTTCCAGAGAAGATGGAACTGCATTAAGGGATAGAAAGGCTCAAAATACTGTGTGGATGAAAATAAAGAATAGGGGGAAACTGTCCTGTGACCATGGCAACGAGGCCACACTGCACACCGCATGGCTTATGGCCTTTAGTTTATGAAGCACTGTGTGCACCTGCTCACAGTTCCCCATCCTGTAGTTGAAGAGGACACTAGTAAACGGGAGAGAATCCGGGGAACCCACAAGAGGAGGTACTTCCACGTCTGGGCTGGTTACAGCAGGCTGTGCGCTCTACCAGAGGACATAATTCCTCCAGTTCTCCCTACGACCTCACAGTTAATGCAAGCCATTAACCAAAAGCCATGGGGCTTTTGATTAATAACTTGTGCCCTACCGTGTATTTGGTAAATGTCAAAACTGAGATCTAAAACCAGGCAGTTCGATGTAAGAAACAGTGCCCTTAACCACTAGATACTTTTCCAAGTGCATTTTGTTTGTTTTGTCAGGAGTAGAGACCAGCCAGTGATGTCGGATGTTTCGAGTTCTCAAAAGCGTCACCACCATTGAACTGAGGAGTGTATTGTATAAGAAACTCCAGAAGAGAGCACCGGGACCAGAGAACTCCAATGAAAAACTGCTAATCCCGAGACAATGAGAAGTTCTTCTTTTCTCTTAGGAAACCAAAGTGGAAGAGGTCTTGGGAACTCCTCATGTTTTGAGGGATGCCCAGGCAGACATTTCATTACTGGATTGGATACTCTTAGGAAGACCGTGGCCAGGAAGCAAAATTGGATTAGATCACTTCCCTGTAGAGGAGTCGCTAGAGACGTAAGGGATAATTTAATTTTAATTTAAGTGCTTTGTTGGAATGAGCTACATTTCATGTTCAGTGGCCACATGTGAACAGTGGCTCACATGTTCTATGTGAAGATACAGGAAACATTTCAATAAGACAGAAAATGTCCACATAGTGTTGCTCTAAACTGCAACAGCTGCCTTTTAATTTTTCTGTGTTTTCTGAGAAATTTAATATAAACAGTTTCGTTCATTCCATAGATGAAGAAGTTGGGCATGGGGAGCTATCTTAGTAAATTTTACTGTCAACTTGACACAGCCCAGAGTCACTTGAGAAAGAGCTCTTAACAGAGGGGTTGCCCAGATCAGACTGGCCTGTGGATATGTCTGTGTGGGATGATCTTGACTGTTCATTTGGACAGCCCACTGTGCCTGACATCATTCCCTGTCAGGCAGTCCAGGGTTATATAAAAAAGGTAGCTGAGCATGAATCTTTGAGCAAACGAGCAAGCAACATTCCTCCATGGCTTCTACTTCAAGTTCCTACCTGAGTTTCTGCCTTGACTTCCCTCCATGATGGAAAATGACATGAAGGAGGTGTAAGACAAATAAATCCTTTCCCCCGAGAAGCTGCTTTTGGTCTGGTGTTTGTTACATCATAACGAAACATCAGAACGTTACAGCAGAATGAAACTAGGACAGGAGCTTTTTTTTTTTTTTAGGCTGGTAACATTTTGCTATCATCTGACACCTGTGTCCTGTACCTTGCCCCAGACCATCCCATGCCTCTGGCTACCGCTGCAGCGCTGGGCTGTGGGGTTTCCATCACTGCCAGTGCTTTCTCTCTGAGGCCAGAGTAGAAATTAGCAATATGCCGTTTGGTGAATAGATAATGATCAGTTATTCTCGACTTCCTTTTCATTTGCTCACAAAACATTTCCTGAGATCTTTGAAAGAAATTGGGCCGCAGCACTCTGTGGACAAGGAGAGGAACTACAGTGGTTGGGCAGAAGATAAATTGTGCTGTCAATTTGATTACAGTGTTGGAGAGCTTTTGGTCCAAACTTCAGGGATAAAGAGCCTTTCCACTGAAATTCCTTTTCTAGAACATCTAGCACTTCGCCACCTGGAGGCGACCAGGGACACAGCAAAAGAAGATTGGTGGTGGTGGTGGTGGGGTGGGGATGGGGGGGAAGGATGCTGTGGTTAGCTTGGTGTTGACATGGGGCAGGTCACTGAGGAAAGTGCTGATGTTGCAAGACTTCCTCCCTCCAGGACATTTGAAATTCACTCATCTGCACAAGTAACCTACTTACGAGCAAAGGCCTCCACCTGAGTGCACATTAGAGTGTCTGGTTACTCAATAAAGCTATGCTGATCTACTGCGGACACACTGATTTTTTTTCTAGTGGGAGTCTTTGACCTTTATACCATCTCAACAAGAAACAAGTCAGAAATAACTCTTGTGGACTTGGCATGCTTTCATTTTGGAGGGCTTGCAAGAAGAAACACTCGAGGAGACTTCTCTCTGCCAAGCTGGTGTTTGTTGTTTCTATGTATCTTAACCCAATTAATTTGCCTAGAAACAAGATAAGGTAAATAGTATCACCATCCTGATTATATCAACAGAAAGGTTTCAGCGGAAGATAGACTAGGTCTAAAGCTGAACCTTATATCTTCAGATCCTAACTCTGGAGATTTCTCCCATTTAGCTAATAGCTTCTTCTTAGGTAAAAGGTTGTGTAACATTTTAAAGTCTGCAGCACTGGGAATCACATTATATCTCATCAGCATCTCAGCAGTCTCTTTCTTCTGTATGCCCTGTAATAATGTCACCAGCAGCAATCCCACTAAGAGGCTACTGGTATGTGTGATGGTCACCTTTTCTTCCTGTGTCTGCCCACCTGAAAATGTTTACTCCCTTCTCTCCTGAGGACTTATGATCTACTACAGAGATCATCTCAATAATCTTGTCATTTCCAGAAAGCCATCTGGACAGTGTCCTCAAGTCATGAGTTATGACAGACTCCTGAATACACCTGCCATCAGAACTCATTTACAATGCTGCTACTGTATCAGTAAATTTTATGGTCCCAGTTTTATGCTTTATGTATCATGAGTACCTTTAATTGTGCATTTCTTCTGAAGAATAAATTTGTATTCATTATTAATGCTTCAGTTCAAGTATAAGAATAGAGATGAAGTTGTCTAAAGAGACTGGCTCTTTTAAATGTGGATTCTATGGCCTGCCTTCCTTTCTTCCTTCCTTTCTTTCTTTCTCCCTCCCTCCCTTCTTCCTTCCTTTCTTCCTTCCTTCCTTCCTTCCTTCCTTCCTTCCTTCCTTCCTTTCTTTCTTTCTTTTTTTCTTTCTTTCTTTCCTTTCTTTCTTTTTGACACAGGGTTTCTCTGTTGTAACTTTGGCTATTCTGGAACTCGCTCTGTAGACCAGGCTGACCTCACACACACAGAGATCCACCTGCCTCTGCCTCCCAAGTGCTGGGATTAAAGGCGTGCAACACCACCCCCCAGCCTCTTCTATATTATTTTTATAAATTATATTTTAGACTCTGACACAATTATAAGTTTATATTGTTATTATATTCAGTATTTCTTTCATTCATAACCTAAAGACTCTCTTTCTCTCTGTCTCCCTCTTTCTCTCCCTCTCTCTCTCCCTTGCCTCCTCTCCCCTTTCTCCTTCGTGATTTGTTTGTTTTGTTTCGTTTTGACATGAGGTCCCTCTATGTAGCCCTGGCTGGCCCTCCTCTCTGGTTTTTGATGACAGGATTTCACTCTGTAGCTCAGGCTAGCCTTCAACTTACAGCAACCCTCTGGCAAAGTTTCTCAGGTGCTGCCATTGCAGGTGTCAGACGCGTTGGAGGCTTGTCAGCATCTTGACACTCTTCAAGTGAAGCGCTTGAAAGCATATATTACATAAGTGCCACGCTGTACATTTGCCACCGAAATTATTATCAGCAATGGGGCACTGAAAATAAATTATCACCACAGACCATCGTAATAGGTCGTTCAGCTTGATGAGTGATATTATTCTGACCTCATATCACATTTGTCTCTCAAGGAGCCCACGTATCTCACTGTTGACTAGATACCTAACACTGGCCAGCGCCCAGCGTAGAGAGGCCATGGCGAGGCTTCCGAGAATGCCTGCTTTTTGAGCTGGATAGAACCAATAGTGAAGGAGTATCCTGAGGAGTGAAGAATTAGTTTTGAATGAGTGAAGCATAAGAAAATCAAGACTAACACTACGTTATGAGGGCTTTTTCCTTTTTAAAAAATCCATTTAAAAATATCTGACATATTTCTCTGCCTAAGCAAATGGAGTGCATCACGTAAGAAAATGTACTTCGGCCATCGTGAGCTGGAGTGATTTTCATGCACGTCAAGTAGCGCCCACACAGGCAAGATATGTAGACTTTGAACGAGAATGGGCACCTGAGTCAGAGGGTGTGGATCTAATTTCTGCTTTATCATTCACGATGATTTAAGGTTTTACATTTTTCATAAAATCTGTAACTTGAGTGGGCTAGGAAAGGCACTTTTTATGTCGAACTGCGAAGAGATGGATCAGTGGATAAAATGCTCGCTGTACTAGCATGGGGGCTCCAGTTCGAATCCCCAGCAACACACATAAAAGTCAGGAGGCAAAGGTACCCATCAGGGCTGGTGGGACAGAGACAAGTGTATCCTATGGCTTGCTGGGCAGCCGGCTTCGTGAGTTCCAGGTACTTGGTCTCAAAACTGTAAGGTGAAGAGAGATAGAGAAACACTTTCAGGGTCAAATTCTGGCTTCCACATATGCATGCACAGAGAATATGTACTTGCAAGCACACACATATTACAATGCACATGCATACTGCACACATACCACACGTATACGCATACTATACACACACATGCCTAACACACACGTTCATCACACACATGCATAGCACTCACGTGCAAAATATATAAACATGCATACTACTAGACATATCCCCGCATAATACACACATGGATACCACACATATGCATAACACACATCAGACATGTATACTACACGCATGCATGCATACCTTAAATGCATACCACACATACACACATGCACAACACACACATGCATAACACACATGCATGCATACCTTAAATGCATACCACACATACACACATGCACAACACACATACATGCATAACACACATGCATGCATACCTTAAATGCATACCACACATACACACATGCACAACACATATACACATGCATACTGTGTGGTTCAAATGCCACCACAATTCTCCCCAAAACACATACATGGTCAGGCTTCTCACAGCAATACCTTAAGACCTGGTACCAATTTCTGCCTTAAATTCCTGCCTGCCTGATTTCCTTAAATGATGGGCTGTGGTGTAGAACTGCAAGCAGTAACAAATCCCTTCTTCTCCAGCTGCTTTTTGTCTAGGCATTTTATCACAGCGAGAGAAACCCTGACTAAGGTAATTGTTTTTCTCTCTTGGCAGCTTGCGTAGCACCTTCAGATGCTGTGAGAGGCAGTCCTCCGTGAGGAGGCCGAAGGTCAGTTCCAGCTTGCTGTCTCCAAGTCCTGTGTTCTATGTGTGTGGTGTCATCAGAAGTAGGGTCTTACCTTCAAGTTCTGGAGGCAGCCAAGGGCAATGGCAATAGCTTATATTATTTTGGGGTTCTCCTGGACTCCCTTGATCAACAATGGAAAGGGAAGTTTCCTTCCCGTGTCTGGAATTGGGGTTTTTGTTACATTGTCTGAGGCTCTTGGGGTGGCAATATCACCCCAAGTAGTATGACTTCATTTAAACATATGTATATATGTGTATGTATATGCATATATACATGCACATAAATATATTTATGCATATTTTAAGTAAACTAATAAAATACTTTCCTGTAGCTTTTCGAACATCTTTAGTATTACGTATTTCCCCTTCCTCCCTCTTCATCTGTATTATCATCCCTTCCCCTTCTCTGGTTAAAGCCCCCCCACCCAGTTTTCCTCACCCCTTCATAGCATCTGAGTCCCACTAATCCCCTCTCTAGAGCTCCTTTTCTCCCAGTTCACGTAGGTCCCATTCGACTTCCTATCTTGGGTGTTTTTTTCGGGTTGTACATTCAAATCTACAGGAGAACTATAACAATGAAATAGCATGGTAACAGCACAAAGCCACACATGTACATTACATGTATAACGGTGGAATGACATAGAAGACCCCAATATGAGTGCATATGGTAACAACCATCTCATATTTGACAAATATGCCCAAAAAACCCTGGATGTCCATATGTGGAAAAATAAAATTAGACCCCTATCTATCACAAAAATGAAATGAATCAAATACTTCAGTGTGAAACATGAGCCACTGAGACTGCTAGAAAAAAAATATTGGTATAAAGAAATATTGGTATAAAGAAACCTTCCTGAATTGGACTCCATTTGTAGTGGGACACTTGGAATAAGTTTTTGTTATTTAGGTTTCTTTAAAAATGCAAAATGGCGTTTGGACCAGGTTTATGGTCACACCCTAGGTGTGGCAGGTGATTATGATTTTGATTTGCAATGCTTGATTCAGTTGTCTATAATTTGGTTAGGTGCAGCTGTTTTGGCACGTGTAGCTTGTTTTTGGGATTGAGTGCTGGGGGTTTACAGGAACGTTTGCTTAGAGAATAAAAGGTCTGAAGCTCCCAGAACCTGGGTGGGTGATAGTTGGTGGTTCATTGGCTGGTTTGTCCGTTGTTAGTGTGTTGATTCTTGCATAGAAGAACATCAGTTGGAGAGACAGAGTTTGCAAATAGTGAGCTGAGACGCTAGTCTGACTCACTGTCAGCTAGCTCTCTCCAAGCTTAGGACAGCCGCCTAAAAGCCTGTGAAGATTTCCTTTCTCTTTCTCTCTCCATTCACTCATGAATCAAGGCCAACAATTAACAAATGGACCTCATGAAACTTAAAACAACAAAGGTTGCTGTTTATGGTTTCATTAGGTTAAAACAATCAACCCAATGAAAAGGAAGCCCGCAGCGTGGGAGAGAATCTTTGTCAGTTGTGCATTGGATAGAGGATATCTATCTAGAACACACAAAGACCTCCAAAAACAAAGAGTAAAGAAAACAAATGACCCAATTAAAAATGGGCTACGAACTGAACAGAGTTCAGAAAAGAAGAAATAAATATAACTAATAAAAAAAAAAGCTTTAAAAGTGTTCAACATCCTTACCCATCAGGGTTTGCAAATTAA
Source organism: Cricetomys ansorgei (assembly GCA_026225945.1). Taxonomy (NCBI): domain Eukaryota; kingdom Metazoa; phylum Chordata; class Mammalia; order Rodentia; family Nesomyidae; genus Cricetomys; species Cricetomys ansorgei. The sequence goes on from JAMJFZ010002927.1 coordinate 3,465,474, forward strand.
AAGTACCCTGAGGTTTCATCTTCTCCCCAGTCAGAATAATTAAGATAGATTTAAAAAATAGTAATAACTACAACAAATACTGGCGAGGCTGTGGGGGAAATGGAACCCCTTATTTACTGTTGGTGGGATTGCAAACTCCTGCAGCCGCTCTGGGAATCAATGTAAATCTGTATGGTCCAGCTATACCATTCCTCGCCATATGCCCAAAGGACTCGGCATCCAACTCCCCAGACATTTTTCTGGCCAGGTTCATCATAATCTCTACTCACAACAGCTAGGAAATAAAATTTAAAAAAACCTAAATGTCTTTCAACAGGTAAATGAATAATAAAAACATGAAACATATACACAGTGGAATTGTTTTTTGTTATTGAGTTTTGTTTGTTTGTTTGGAGACCAGGTTTCTCTTGTAGCTCTGGCTGTATCAAAACTCACATGTAGACCAGTCTGGTCTCAAACTTACAGAGATCAGAGATCCACCTTCCTCTGCCTCTTGAGTGCTGGGATTAAAGGCACGAACCAACACGCCCAGCCACAGTGGAATTCTATTCTGCTACAAAGAAAACTGAAATAATGAGATTCCCAGGTCAATGGATGGAACTGGAAAATATTGTGAGTGTGGTAACTCAGACCCAGAAAGGCAAAAGCCATGCATTTTATTTGCAGCTCCCAGATGTGTATTTATCCGAAGGTAACCAGAACACTTTCTCTCCAGATGCCCATGTACATATTTGTGTATAACATTTGAAAGGAGAGTCATCTAAGGTAAGTAGACACACACCTAAAGAACATTCTGTAACCTTCCATGTTCAAGTTACTAGGCAAGCATCTGGCAGAGGCGAAGTGAGACACGGAAAAGCAATATTATCATCATGGGATGGTGAGGGGGTTAACACAGAGACAGCTAGCACTGTGAGATAATGCATGGGCTGCTGGGGTGGCTGAACAGGGAGAGGTGCTTGCTGCGGTAACCTGGTAACCTGGTAACCTGGATTCAGCATCCAGAGCCCATTAAAGACGTAAGGAGAGAACGCCCCAAAGTTGTCCTCTGACCCCTCATGGATGCTTATTTCTACTCCTCTCGTTATGTACAGATGTATCATGCGTGCACGATGTGAGCACACACACACACACACACACACACACACACACACACACACATCATGCACACACACATAAAATAATAACAAATACATTTTAAAGAGAAAATGCAGCGTGCCAATACTTTACAGAGTTCTGAGACTGTATTTTTGTCATAGGGCAAGGAGCAGAGTGGGATAATTAAATATTTTTGTTAGCAATATGTAGTAAAGAAGACACAATCCTAGAAGTCAGTTTGTCAGTGGGTATTAAATGAGGTGGCCACAATCAAGTAAGTCAGTTAGGACATGTCCGTCAGCTTGGGCTATGTCATGCTCATGACTTCAGAGCCTGTTCACTACTGGAGACCCGAGAACTCTCTGTGTTTTGCACTGGCATACAGCCTGGTGAAAGTGATACCATCTCAAATTTTAATAATTGCCATGACGTAGGGAAAGAGCTCTAGAAGGCCAGCAGCAAAATGCTTTGGCACCAAAGCGACTCCCACAGCGCTGTGCTGGAGATAGCTCACACCGGCTCACAAGAGCCAAGCGTGTACAGCTCCACACCCTCAGATGGTGCGATGGGAGCTTGGGATCAGCCACGCTGGGAATGTTTACACTGAGGAAATGCAAAGTGCTACGTATAAATCACTGCCCACTCTTTCTCCCACGCCTCCCAAGCACTCGTGTGTAAAGCACTTTCCAATCATCTCTCACTTCACCTTAATTCACAATTCATTGGCTCAAAGGCGAGCATATCAAGAAGTTCAGAGGGGCTCTGACTTCACAGTCACAGGGCTGTTTGACCAACGATGCTGATAACAACTACAAGGTAATGAAAGGGCCCAAGGGTTGAGTCATGTATACCTTTATTCAGAAAGCGGGCTCAAGACTTCAACCTAGGGACCACACCGAAGAGAAGCATAAGAGTGTTTCGCAGGTTATTTCTTCTCGGGTTTTAGTCTACCCTCTGTTGACCAGCCTGGAACACTGACGATCAAAACACTTCTTCTTTTGTGGGTTTCAGTAGAAGGCATATGACTGGAGGTCCGAAAATGATGTGCATGCGGTAAGAAGGCCATTGTGCTAAGGGAAATAAGACAGACTCAGAAAAGCAGACACTCCATCATTTCACATCCATGTGGAATTTAGAAAACTAAAATTCACGGAAGAGAACTTTAAATAACGTCAGCTGGACCTGGAAGAAATAGTAGGTCATGGTTACAAACATGACATTTCAGGACTAGAGGGAGAGCTCAGTTGGTAAAATGTTTGCCTTGCAAGTATGTAAACTTGAACCCCAACCTCAAAACCCACATACAAAAAAAAAAAAAAAAGCACTGGGCTGGCATGGTAGTACATGCCTTTAATCCCAGAAGTTGTGAGGCAGAGATAAGGTGGATCTCTGAGAGTTCCAGACCAGCTTGGTCTACATAGAGAGTTTGAGGGCAGCCAGGACCACATAGTGACAATCTGGTAAATAAGTAAACAAGCAAATAAATAAACAAGCAAATAGATAAGTAGGTAGGTAGATAGACGGTAGATTGGTAGATAGATAGATAGATATTTAGCTGGATAGATATATAGATAGGTAGATAGACAGACAGACAGACAGATAGAGTTGGCTTGTGTTTGTAATCCTGGTAAGGCTGAGATGGGCAGATACCTGGGGTTTGCTGGCCAGTTATTCTAGTGCACGTGGTGAGCTCCAGGTCAGTGAGGGACCCTACCTCAAAAAGTAGATGGATGGCGCCTAAGAAACAAGACCTGAGAATGTCCTCTGACCTCTGACCTCTGTGTACACATCACACACATGCATACACATATGTGCTTGCTCCAGATAGATAGATTGATATAGATGATAGATAGATAGATAGATAGATAGATAGATAGATAGACAGACAGACAGATATAATGTGACCCAGTCCTGGGAAAATGGGGAGGTAATGGTCAGAAACATAAAATTTCAGGGTTATCAGGAGAGAGAGCTTAGTTGGTAAAATGTTTGCCTTGTAAGCATGAGAACCTGAATCCCAACTCTAACTGATATACATCAGTTATGCAAGATCAGGAAGTTCTAGGAGATATATATATATATATATATATATAGTATTTATTTATATCACAATTTCTATAGCTATTAATGCTGTGTAATGGATAAAATTTACCAAAAAAAAATCAATAGTAATAGTGGTAAAGAGAATGTGTGGGAGTTAACTTTGGGAAGTGGTGTTATAATGTAGCCGGGAGGTGGAAATGTTCCATGGCTGTACAGTCTCCCCAAAGCCATTAAGATGGATGTATTAACTATGCACAGCCTATCACCTGTCAATCATTTCTCAACAAAGTGGTTTTAAACAATCGAATAAACAATTTTTCATAATGTTACAAATGACCGTAATTATGGACTGTGATTTTAGGAGATGGGTGGTATGCTAGTAAGAGCAAACACGTCACATTAAGTTTGAAGAATGTGGTCATGTTGGGGTGACTTTACAGTCCTGGCAAGGTTTAGTCTAGATTTTGATTGACATCCAGAGAGGACTGGCAAATAGCAGATTTCCAGGGCCAAAGGAATAGTCAGTGGGAAATGTTCCCTCCCTTATACCTCATCGCGCCGGCTACCAGCTACCAAGCCCCGCCCCACACCATCCCACCCACCAATCAGGTCAAGGGTCACCACCACATCTGGCCTCTTTACACCTGTTCCTCCGTGCAAGAACTTTTTTTTCTTCATATTTCATGGAAACAATTCGGGAGTCTTACACAAGTCACTCTTACGGGAGGAAATTAACAACGATAACAAACATTCCAGAAGCTGTTCTAACAATAGCTGTTTTCGGAGTGTAATCTGCTCTCGGAAATTGAAATTAGCTACCGTCTGTATGCAAATCAGGTCGCCTGCAGCCCTGGCCCACGGGGCTTGGATTCATCTTCCTTGACATATGTACAGCTACTTCTCAAGCCTGCTAGTTTTCATCTAAATCATATTCATTAACAGATTGGTAAGACTGTTTCTAAGGGTGGGGGAAGTGATGGTTCCTCTCCAATTGTTCTAAAATAGCATCTTAGGGTCTCAGTGAGGGCACATGCGGAGACATACTGGGAGAAGGAAATTAGCAATTCTCTTCCAATGCAATCAAAGCCCTTGGTCAAAGCATTTAAGAATTCTACAAAAGAAAATGCTCCCACAGGCGTGTTTTTTTCCTCTCTGATTTATACTCCTGTGCCTTCCTCACAATGAGTATGCATTACATTTTTGATAAGTAGAAACAAAAATGCATTTAAAAGTAATTAGAAAAACACACAGTACTTAAAGATTTACCCAACATAAAATAGGATAGCCAGGTTACCATGTGAAGGAAGAGCCTTGCAGGCTCTGCAGAGGAGTTGTATCTTCTTTGTTTGGGTAACTCAGGGCACACTCGAGAGCAGTCTATTATTTCAGAACCATTTGGTACATACACCGCATTACAGAGACTGTAAGGTAGCTTTTACTAATTAAATATTTATCAGTGGAAGCTTAACAACACTATAACCGCATCATCAGCATTCAAAGAAGTGGCCAATGTGTCCCCGAGAGAACCAGGGGAATTAGGAGACATTTCTCGTGATTCCTCTACTGCAGTGTTTATGACCTCTGTAATTCTAGATGAATATCTGCCTGCAATATATTTCACACCTTTATCTCTTAAAGTCTCTACTTGGGAAAATCTTCTACATTCTCTGGCATAGAGCAACTCATTTCCTATTTGGGGAGAACAAAATAAAGCATCACCTACCCAAATATAAGAAAATTAAAGCCAGGAGTTCAAGAACATCAATTAAAAAATAAAAAAAAAAGCCCTTGGCACAAGTGGATTTCACATCAGAAACCCTGTATTCATGCACCCAAGAGGAATGGACCAGACACATACTCTTAGTCGGCAACGTGCTCACTGCCATGGAGACCATGAAAAAGGAGGAATCACCCCGATACGGTTTTGCCTTTCAGTAGAAAGAAAGGATGTGCAAAGAATCAATAGCACAAGGCTACCATGATATCCTCTACAGGTTCACATTTTAATTTTTTAAACTTTTTGTGAGTATGAGTGATTTTGCCTTCACGTATGTATGTGCACGCCTTGCATGCCTGGTACCCATGGAGCCCAGAGGAGGGCAATGGATTCATTGGAACTGAGCATTGAGAGTCACTGTGTGAGTACGAGAAACAGAACCCAGATCCTCCGCAAGAGCAGCACGTGCTCCTAACCGCTGAGCCGTCTCTCCGGCTCTCAGACTTACGTTCCGTGTGCTTGCTGGACAATTGTTGGAGTGAACTTGGGAGCAGTCGAGCCTCTGGGAGGTAAGCCCGTGAAGGCCACTGGCTCTGGCACTGTGTCTTCTTCCTGGATCTCTGCCATGTGAACAGCCTCCCCCTGCCACCATCACTGGTGGTGCCACCGCACCATGCCTTCCATGATGCGACAGACTGGAACCCCCTGAAACCGTGAGCCGAGTCTTCCTTAAGTTCTTTCTGTCAGGCATTTTTTGGTCAATGTGATGTAGCAGGCGCCCCAGAAAGCCTTCCAAGAGAACGACATGAGTAGGGAGTGGTGTTTTACTGCTGAAGCCAGAGAAAGGGATTTGGGAAGCTGTTTCTTTAGAGGGGCTGTAGTAATAGCAGGTGGAAAGGGGTACTAGGCAGAAGGAAGAGGACCAGGATTCAAGGCAACCTGAAGCTTGCACAGGTTATCACAGCACTCTGTGCAAAGGGACTAAGCAACTATTTTTGTCTTTCATAAGTAAGGACACTTCACATGCGCCAGTAGCCTGAAACCTACACTCCCCCAGGCTTCCAGGCTGTAAATCAAGCCAGGCTGCATACACCAGCAGTCTGAGTCCACCACCTTCTCTGTCAACACCTGTAGCATTTTGAACAAATTTCTTTGCCCAAATAAGCAATTCTTCGAATAGTGCCTACTTTTCATTAGGCCAGTGGTTCTCAACCTTCCTAACGCTGTGAGCCTTTAACACAGTTCCTCATGGTGTGGTGATCCCCAACCTCAAGATTATTTTCCTTATCTCACAACTGTAATTCTGCTACCGGTAGTAAATCATAATGTAGATATCCGATATGCAGATGGTCTCAGGCGATCCCTGTGAAAGGATCTTTTGATCCCCAAAGGGATCATCATCCATAAGAGAACTACTGCATTATGGCCACTTTAAAAACAACAACAACAACAAAGAACTATCTATCAGTGGAGTTAGAAATAGCAACCAGCTCAGTTCTTCAGATGAATCATCCCTCCTCTCCTCGGCCAATTTGTCTGAGCCTGCATTGTTGCTTACGAGATGGCTATGTGAATCGGCCCTTGCAATAATAGTGTTCCATTGGGTATGTGGCCCAAGCCAGGCCCATCCGGACCATTCCCCCAGGAACTTACAGTTACAACAGGAATTTACTTTCCACTAGGGTGTCAAGATAAGAGAGCGGATGCCCAGAGCAGCTGGCGTGAAGACGACACAGAGGACTTCAGAGCCTGCACAGGAGATTATTGCTTTACCAGCACAGAGCATCTGACCTGTGAGTGCACTGGTTTGGAAAGGGTTGTCATTTCCATTGCTAGCTAGTGTCCTGACACACTAAGAGGAGAACAACACTGCACTATTAAATTATCCAGAAAACTGTCGTTGAAATCAGCACTTCAACAGGACCTCCTGGGCTAGACCCCACTGGGGATACAGAGGTGAGGCCCCCCGCTTTCAGAAAACTCCCGGTTGCTATTTGGCCACGTGGACTCACTAACTTCAACTGTGTCTCCACCCATATTTCCTCCACCTTTTAGCTATTTACTTTTATTTCGGTACTGTGCACCGGATCCCTGCTCTACAGAGAAAGCTGAACATGAAAGTGCAACGTCTGAACCACTGTGGTTTCTTCACAGAAAGCTCAGTGAGTGCGGAGTTAAGCTAAACCTCTGACAACAGACGCAACCTCACTTTACCAAAGCAGACAGCACTAAGTTCAACCCTGCCTGCTATTTCCCTTGCTTGTAGAGGAACACTTGGAAGGAGCTTTTGTTATTTTTTTTTTTCTTTAAAAACGTAAAATGGCGTTTGGATTAGGTTTGCATTCCCACCCCAGCTGTGGTAGAATTGTTTACGAGTTGGGTTTGGAAGGCTTGATGCAGGTGGCTACAATTTGGTTGAGTGCAGTCGTTCTGGCACATGTAGCTTGTTTTTGGGATTGGGTGCAGCAAGGGTTTATGGGAACTTTTGGCTTAGGGCATAAAACGTTTGAACCCCCGAGAGTCGGGGTGGGCATTGGTTGGTGGTTTGGTGGTTGGGTTGCTGTCATTAGTGTGATAATTCCTAAAAGAGCAAAGTTTAGAGGGATTGGGTTTACAGACCATGAGCTGAGACGCTAGTCTGACTCACTGTCAGCTAGTCCTCTTCAAGCTCAGGACAGCCTAAAAAAAGGCTTTGAAGATGTCTACCTTTCTCCCTTTCTATATTAAGGCAGTTTGTAAAAGTGGTGAAGATTTCTTTCTATCTTTCCTTTCTCCTTCCCTGAGGAAAAGATTGTAGCATACTGCTACATTTGCTCATGAAACTAAATACAAAGAAATTTTTCTTCCTTACTCCTGGCCAAAAAGAAAGAAAGAAAGAAAGCCGAAAGCTCACAGGCTAGATGATACATTTTAAGGCCACCAGCTCTCAAACTTAACTGCGTTCTGAGATCACCTGGGGAGCTTTTAGGACTCCTAATGCCTCAGTTACATCATGAATCAATGAAAGGAGAACTGGTGGGAGGAACCTGGAGAACTCCTACCAGAGCATAGGTCCGACCCAAGAATGTTCAATGAAATTTTCTCATTTTTTGACACATACAAACTCTGAAGCATGGCGTATTCGTTTTCTAAGGTTTTCATAATGAAAGACCACAACCTGTGTGGCTTAAAAAGCAGGGATTTGTTAAAAAGCTAACTCAAGGCGTTAGCCAGCCTATGTTGCCCTCTGAAACCTCCTCTGGGAGAATCCTTTCTCCTCTTCTTGTTATGGATTGGGCAGTGATATGAGATGGTTCTTAGCTTATGGGTACATCATTCGTCTCTGCCTCAGTTTTCACAAGACTCATTTCAGACTAAAAGTCTCTCTCTTTGTTCCTCTTCCCCTTCCTTTGATATTGGCTAAGGGCCCTGTACTCTGATATTAACTAAGGAATCCTGTTTCAGCAGATCCTCATCTTAAATTATTACAATTGTACTGATCTGATTTCTAAATAACATTGAAGGCGAGGCACTCTATTATATCTCTTTGTGGGGGATGCGGGCCAAATTTGAAAGAATGGGTTAGCCCAAAAGATCTGTAGGAGCTAAATTTTATAATCATATATAGACCTGGAGTGCCCTAGAGCAGACCGCATCCGCATTGAGCTGAAGGCTTGTGACATTGTTCTGAACAGATGTCTTGATTCTAAATGTTCTCTTCCTCCTGCTAACAAGGGCTTTTGACATTCACACCATTTCTATGAGATCTACACAGTTCCTTTTATCTAAGATGTCTCTCTTTTGAGTTACCATGATTGGACTTCTGTCACTCCCAATCAGAAGAGTGGTGTCTACAAGCAGATGTATTTCACCTGGCCCTTGCAGGCTATGAATAACTTCTTCTAGAATGCCATCTGCCATCTCTGCAGCTACTGCTGGTACCCAGACCTTGAGCTACTTCAGCCCTGGTTGCATGTCCTTGAGAAGAGAAATAGCTATCCCTCAACCATGTTATGCTCTGAGGAGTGCGGGGTACTTGGCACTCTGCCTTTTGAAGGATGCCTAGTGACATATCTCTTGCATGTAATTGTATTTTTAAAAATCCCAGACTCTTTATCTGGGAGAGATTCCCTGGAGCAGAAGGTGCTGAGCCAGCTGAGTATGAACATCCCAGGGCTACTCCATGGAACATTCTGTTAGGACCCTGATACATTGCTTAGAGACTAATTATGAACACTCAACTTTCTCTCCATTCCAGTCCCTTTGGTATCCTAGACTCTCTCTGGGGGACAAAGGGATGTCCATTATTCCTGGTTTTTTGGTCTCTTGTTTCTGGTAGTTGAAAGGACTTAAACTGATATTTTTTTTCTACCTACTCTCAAGTCTACTGTGCACAATACATTGAGTCTCAGGAAGGGAAGGCATGCAGACTACAAGACTGAGCTCTCTCCCCACCGGCTTCTGAGTGGGCTCCACCATCAGGAGGGAGCACTGGAAGAAAACTGTGTGAAGGAAGGGAGGAGAGAGAAGAGTGTTATCTCGCTATCTCATTTCCCAAGGATGCCTTCAGTTGACCACATCCCTCAGCTGAAGATGGCAGGTTCTGTCAGAGTGTCCATACCCAGTCTTCTCTGTCTCATGTCTACCATGACTGGCCTGTATCCCATCATGGGTTCCACAAATCCAGAGCAACTCCGGAGTTTTGCTTCATCAAACCTGAAGAAGCATCAAGGTTGGGAATTGCTCAGTATTTGCTTAGACCCGTGTGCTAGGACTCTGGCCTGCCGTCCATCATTGATCACGCAGTTACTTCTCCCCTTTTGTACGGCCCAGTGGTTGTCAACCTGGGGTGCAAAGTAGTACTACCTTAGAGCGTTTCTGTCAAGATTGTTCCCTTCATGGATTTAATCAAAATCACTGGGGGCAGAATGGTAAAAATTTAGATAGTTTATAGAAGCTATAGTAGATAGTTTATAGATATGGAAGCTGAGTACCCCGTGCTCTGAGGTTTTCTACAAGTGACAGAGATGAAACACTAAATCCAATCTTCCGAATTCCTTCACCAGACCATTGCAAGCTCGAATACTGCAGTTTCTTGCTATGTATTTTAATTTACTATAACTCTCGCTATATTAAGATTCCTCCAGGGTCAGAAGCAATCCCTTCCCTTTGGTTCATACCTCTGTGCAATGTCTACCATGTGGTCAGTACACAGTGGGCCTTCAATGAAACATTAACCTATTGGCTGTCTGAGACACAAAGGAAGACTGCAAATTCATTTCTTCCTTCCTTTCTTTCTTCTTTTCTTTCTACAGGTGGAGTCTTCGTGCTCTTTAGCTAGGTGGCTAGAGGGGCCTCTCAGCAGTCCATGCTGCCTTTTCTCATTCTGTATTTACTCCTCACTCCACACAGCAACCAGAACAGTCTTTTAAAATGTACAGCATAACCCCTGTTTTTAATTAAAAAAAAAAACAAAAAACAGTACCAGGTTAGCTCATGCAGTATCATTTTGAAAAGGAAAATTAGAAACTGGGAGACATAGTGAACATTAACTGTTCTCATTTGTGAAACAAGAGGCAGAAGCCAACCTTAATCATTGACCAAAAATGAGGTGCGTTCCACAATCATCCTGGATTTCTGCCTTTGGGTACCTTTTAAACCGAGACATAGGAAAGAGAAGCCCCGAACAGAATTCAGAGTCGGCAGGAATTCTGGAAGACAAGGTGCTGAAGGGACTGGAGTTTGCTGGGCTAATAATGTTCCAGTTCCATGAAAGAATACAACAGTCTCCTGGCGCCTTTGGGCAGATAACAAACTGTGCATGTGTAGAGACTCCATGCTGCAAGACACACAGCTAGTGGAAACCTGTGATCCGGAGCTCTGTTGGAGCCCACACCGGAATGGGTGGCTCCCAAATCACAGAGAGCCAAGGGGAAGTATTTGTTGAATGCTTCCAAATTCAAGAGGATTCTCAGCAAAGCTAACTCTCAGGAGTAAGGTGACTCTTGCCCAAAGTAAGTGGAGTGCTAGACCTCTCTGAATAAGGCTAAGAGTTAAGCCCAAAGAGACAAGCTACACATAAGCAGACACCATGCCTGATAACAAGATTTGGTTCACTCTTAAGATAACAACTCAATCCAGATGCTCAACAGTATAGTTCACAATGCCCAATAGAAAATAGAAAATCAGTGGGCTTATGGGCAAGAAAGAACCTGCAATTCACAAGCAAGAGGAAAACCAGTGAATGGAAACAAACTCAAGTGATAGAATCAGTGGCCTTAGTAAGAAAGAATGTTGAAAGAGACAGTCATGTGTAGTTGTGCATTGCTGTGGTGGCTCACCAAAGAAGACAAAGAGGCATATTCACAATTGCGAGCCCTGCTAGACCTCAGCAGAGGGAACCACCGTCATGGCCAGTGCCGTACTGTCTGTGAAACACCGAGCATCTGAGCTCAGGTCTCTATTCTTTCAGAAATCCTAAGGTGTTCTACTGACAGCACGTGCAGATCATTAGCAATCAAACATCTCCCACGTAAACCTAATCTAACACCTGCAGACAATGTAAATCTCAAAGACCTAGGTAGCCCCTTTTCCAACAGTGCACAAAATAATTATTTTAAACATAAGTAAAAATAAACTACCACAACAAACATGGGTAAGGTTTCGAAAGAAAACACAGGCATAAGGAAGAAAGGGCAGTTAGAGAATCTCCATAAATGAAAGGAAGCTATAGAAAAAAAAAGAACACAATTGAAATTCTGATGAGAAAATATAATACCTCAATACAAAGAGTGGTTAAGTCTAACATCAAGTTAAGCACCTCAAAGGAACAAAACTGAGAGACAAATAAAATCTCTGCAATCAGAAACACACAGATAAAGAGAAAAACAACCAAACCAAAGCAACAACATACACACACATCATAACCACATTAGCCTGTAATGAAATATCAAGTTTTGTAGTTTATGTGTATTTACAAGTAGAAATAGCAGGGCAGTGGTGGCGCACACCTTTAATCCCAGCACTTGGGAGGCAGAGGCAGGTGGATCTCTGTGAGTTCAAGGCCAGCCTCGTCTATAGAGTGAGTTCCAGGAGAGCCAGAGTTACAACAGAGAACCACTGTCTTGAAAACAACAACCAACCAACCAAACAAACAAGAAAAAGTAGGAACAATGATGATTGGTAGAAAATACACAAAGAAATACTATTTTTAAAATTTCTAGATCTGGCAGGAAAAAAAAAAAACCATCACAGATCTAAGAAATTCAAGGGACTCCAAGCCGAGGAACTATAAACAAAGGCACTCTAAAATGATTTAGGAGCAGCTGCGGAGAAAGCAACACATTACATGGGCTTCTTAAAAGACACTGCACAGGCAAGAAGATAATGGAATGACATTTTTTTAATGCACTAAAAGTCACTAAACCAACCTTGAATTTATTATCTAGAGACTAAAACTGTCCTTTAAAAAAAAGAAAGTTTAAACACAGACATTTCAAGAACACAGAAAGTGAGAGGATCATCGCAATCAGACAGACATGCCGAAGAATGCTGATGGAGCTTCTCCGGGCTGCAAACGCCGCCGCCAGAGGAAATAACGCCTACGCATATAAATACAATTTCTTTTCCTTTCTACGACGCTATGTCCATTTAAAACCATGAATCGGTTCCACATTCAAGATACAGACCATCCAGCCAGGGAAATCAAGGTGGCGGGAGCTTGCAGCAGCTGCTCACATCATGTCCATGATCAGGAAGCAGAACCATGAAGGCACGCTCAGTTTGCTTTCCCACTTACACAGTGCAGGATCCTAGCCAGGGAACGGTGCCACTCTCAAGGAGCAGGTCTTTCTAACCCAATTAACATAGGATAATCCTCTTAGACACGCCCAGAGACCCATTCCCCAGATTATTCTAGATTCTGTCAAACTGCCACTAGCCATCGCAGCAGGCAAGGTAGACAGTCAAATAAGAAGCACATACATGCATTTGTTAAGTGTCATAAGAGACAGAAATAAAATTTCACAATGGTTCAAGCGGCCCAGAGCCTGTGCAGGGGATCAGAAGTGGCGTAAGAGAAGAAAAGTGGCATCAAGTGTAACCCAGGTTGGCAATTATGATAATTTCTTTACTTGACACATATTTGAACGTTTACGTCGGCTCGGTCATTGGGCTATTCTCATTTTATAGAGTCTGTCCAAAAATGGGTTTTCATGCCCATCAGAGTGTCAAAAACTCAAGAAAAGGGTCTTATATGGAAAGCCGGGAAGGCGAGTTTTTTTTTTTTTTTTTAAACTAATGTAAAACAAAATACATGAAGAAGTTTGGGAGAAAGTATAGACACAGTTGTGACAGGTGTTGATACTATCCAATGTATCACTGTGTAACATGATCGTGTGCATTCGGAACAATGGTTCCAGCAACGCCGGCCAATCGCCCTGAACACTTTTTACTTGTCAAGTCACATGTAAGGCCCGACCCCATGTGTCATCTCGTAGGCTTCGCCTCACGCATCATTAAGCAGTAGGTAAAAGCAAGATCGGAAGAAGAAAGAGTATTGAAAGGGTTAAGTCATTTTTCCAAGGCTTAAAAGTTGTTAAGTACCAATACAATGAAAAAGAGAAAGCCACATATGGGGACAAAGCATTTGCAAATGACGTACTGATAAAGAAACTGTCATCCAAATTATGAAAGAATTCTTAAAGTGCAGCAATATGAAAAAGGAATTGAAAGGGGGGCTAAAGACCCAAACAGACTCATGCGAAAGAAGACACACAGGCAGCAAATGAACGCAGGAGAAGCTGTAGCACATCATATGAGATCGGGGAAATGCAAACGGAAACAAGGACCCACCACAACACGCCTATCAGAATCCAACAAGCCACCACAGCAAATGCTGGCTCAAACGTGTAGTGATAGAACCTCCCATTCATCACAAGTAGGAGTGAAAACCCGTCTGGCTAATTTGGAACTGTTTGGCAGTTTCTTACAAAACTAATCCTACTCTTGACATACAATCTAGTAATCACGGTCCTTGGAACTTACAGAACGGAATTAAAAACATGTCAACACAAAAACCTGCACATGGATGTTTATAGCAACTTTGTTCATGATTGCCAGAGCTTGGATGCAATTAAGATACCCTTCCGTGAATGAATACGTTGTGCTACATCCAGAGAGTGGAATACTATTCCACTCCACGTCGAGATGGTCAAGTCAAGAAAAATGCACGGAAGAAACTTAAATGTGTATTACTAAGTGAAAGAAGGAAGCTTTTCACTGTGTGACTCCAACTAAAGACAAAGTTTAGAGGTAGTAAAAGACCATTGGCTGCCAGGAGTTAGGAGAGATGAGGGTAAGTAAGGCCTGTCGTTATAAATATGTCCAAGTGTGAAATCTACAACACCATGAACAAAACCTAATACCACTATGCACTGTGAATGAGAATGAGGTGCCATCGTTCATCAGTTTTAATAAATAAATTGGTTAATATAACACTCTATAACACTCTAGTGGGTTATGTTGATCACAAGAACAAACCCTGTCTGTCTGTCTCCCCCCCCCTTCCGTGTGTGTGTGTGTGTGTGTGTGTGTGTGTGTGTGTGACCGACAGACCATCTGTTCATCTGTCTGTCTCCGTGTATGGGGGTTGTATATGAAGAGATCAGAGAAAGCTCTGTGGCTTCCACTCAATGTTGCTGTGAACCTAGAACCAATGGAAAGAGGATCTACTTTTGAAAAGTTGCTAAGCAGCTCGTGGGCAGTCGATCGTGGCAGGGAAGGTTGGATGGAGCCAGGCATCGCACTTGACCTGGCGTAGGTGTTCATACAAACAAGCCCAACGACCAACGGCATGGCCCTGTTTTCTTCTGCTCATAGGCGCTTCTCTCCGGTTTTAGTTTCCTTAAACATTTTGCCCGATCCTTGACTTGAACTTGCCCTCTTGCCACGGACCTGATTTCCAGATAACTTCCCCTATCAGCCATTACTGCTCTCCCTCTGGCCGTCTCTGATGTGTGTGGTGCTCACAGCACCTCTCGGGGTTATGAGGACAGCTGGAAGATGATCTTGGCATCCGTTACTTTGATTTATCTGATGCGCATGACCTGGGAAACAGTTTTTGCCTCTTCCTCCACCTTCTCTGCCTCAAATCCACACTGACCACATTAAATAGCTCTCTACGTCTGCTGATTGCATTTGAGTTATTCATTCACGCATTGATTTTTCATTCTCTCTTCTTTCGCCTTAATTGAAAGAGCTAAATATTCCTAGTTAAGAGGAGTTTCATCCATTTAATGAGCAGTTGCCTTCTACACCTCGGGCTTTTAGCCAAAGAACTACCGCTCAATCCGGCAGTGCCTTCTAAGAACACGGATTGCCTCCCCAGTTCCCTTTAGAACGATCCTTCGATCATTAGCAACGATTCTTATTTCAATTACTTACTGCCGGTAGTAATAATCACGGCTGACGTCGTTACGAGCTTAAAATTTACTCGACAGTATGTCAAGATCTTAAAAACTTGGTCATCCACAGAGGCGGGTTCATCTCCAAGTTCCAGATGGGGAAATTGAGACTCAGAGCCTATACACGCCCCACGTTGTAGAACTGCTGAGTAGAATTCATGCAAATTAAGGTCGTGGGTTATGTGTCATCGTCAGTCAATACTTTATCACCAGAAGGGAGGCTCCGAAATGACGGAAACCATAGCTTTTTCCATTCCTTCAGCCCCATAGTATTCAGCCTGCAGCAGCCACTCCATGATAATAAAGCCTATCAGTTGCCAAGCACCGCAGTCACCATACAGGTTATGAGTACTTTGCATTTTCAAATGAGGAAATGGAGCACAGAGAACCTGAGGAACTTATTCCAGGAAAGGTTGGTGCTGAAGGGCCAGGGCTTCTCCGACTTGGATTCAGGGCAGTTACCTAGTACGCTTTCAAGGGCTAGAGGGCTCTGTCGTAGCCCTGGGTTTTTGACTCAGCAGGTCTGGGTGAGGTTCGAGATTAGCATTTCTTATTTTAAGCTTTATTTTTATTTTAAAAATATGTGTATGTATGTGAGAACTTGTATGTGAGTGCAGTTACCCACAGAGGCCAGAAGAGGGCGTTGTGAGAGACTCAATACCGAGACACTGGGAACTGAACTCAGGTCCTCTGCAAGAGCAATAATCCCTCATAACCACTGAGCCATTTCTCCAGCCCAAGATTCTGTATTGCTAACAAGGTCTGGGAGAGTCACTTTGAGCAAGAAAATCTAGACCTGTGCTCTTAGTAGATTAAGCTTTAACTGAAAGATTAATACTTGCTCACTGACTGGGGAATTGGCATAGCTAATCCTCATTGGTCACATTAATGAGGAATTTGCATTTCTGTGTCAGTACTCACTCAGTTTTTACTCAGATTATTTAAAGAGAGGGGCTCTGCCAACCTCTTCTGGAGAAAACCTGAAGGCCTGGGAGAGGACTTTAGCTCAAGGCCCCAGGCCCAGAGCCAGAAACCTTCCTAGATTCCCTATTAAGGAAACCAAATTTCCTCCCAACGCCTAGGAGACCGTGATGGTCTGTTCCGGTCTGTTCCTCACTGTTAACCCTACTCGCAGCTCTCAAGCCACCATATCTGGACACTCTGACCTTCCAGCAGTTTCTAGAACAAGGCAGGGCTGAGACCCCTGTTCTTCATGCTTTCCCTGCCCGCCTCCTTTTTCCTTCTTATTTTTGACAGCTCCAGAGTCCATATTTTCCATGAAATATTTTGCAGCTTCATTTACTCAATTTAGTCTGTGCAAGAAAGTTATGATAAATTTTTTTTTCAAATCTTAAATGCTCTAATTATAATTATGAAGTCAGATAACAGACCGGATCAAAAAAGATTCAGAATGCTCCAAATGGGCAGGTTACGTTCAGAGTCAGAGAGGAGAAATTGAGGTGGAATCAGCCTGATTGGTTACGACTCCTGTCCTTCTTATTTGACTATGGGTTAAATAGCTGGCCATCTACTGCGTACACGTTAGGCAATACTTTGCAGTACATGGAAAAGCTCTAGGCCTGACGTCGAACATGTACCCAGGCAGTTTGGGGCCAAACTCACATCAATTAACAAAGTCCAAGCAAGAATTTCATCTGAGAATCCTCTCTCCTTTCTTCTGTGAAGATCTATCTCCAAAAGCTCCAGGTGGGGGATAAATTCCAGAGCCCAGAGGCTATGCCAGGCAGCTGCTTCACACTGCTATGGCTGATTCTATTGCCTGGTGTCAGCAAGGGCCCTCCAAGTCTCAGCCACACTCAGGTGGCATTTATGACCAATGTGTGACAGTGCCCAGTTCTAATGGGACCGACCCATAGCCCACAGATAATGGGGACGTAGCAGTGTGCCACTTAACAACGAAACTGCTCAGAGTGTACCTCCATCCTCTGGCTCCCGACTTCTGTTCCCTAGGGTGTACCTCCATCCCCAGGCTCCTGACTTCTGTTCCCTAGGGTGTACTTCCATCCCCAGGCTCCTGACTTTTGTTCCCTAGGGTGTACCTCCATCCCCAGGTCCCTGACTTCTGTTTCCTAGGGTATAGCTTCATCTTCTGGCTCCCGACTTCTGTTCCCAGCTGCAGGTGTCATTGGGGTTCCAAGCCTGATATTCTGTGAATGGATACAAATGCTGAATCACCTCAGCACAGAACTCCTCAGCATTGACCATCCTGTTTAAAATTCCACACCCTCCTCCAAACTTCAGAAACGCACCGCCACCCCCATTGCTTTATTTCCCACGTAGTACATACCACCATCTGCTCTACCCCATGCTTTACTTATTCAAGATTTTACTGTACTTCCTCCTCCACTCAGGGTTCACAAGACTAGTAAATTTTGCCTGTTTCATTCATTGCTACAACTCCTGTACTTGGAACAGTACATGATGTGTAGTAAGTGCTCAGTAGATGCTCATGAACAGTTGACTTCAAATTAACTGCCCAACAGTTCTCAGCCAATGGTACACCTTCTCTCCGTCCTTCACTGCTGTTCTTTACCAAATTATAAGCTCAAGGGTACTAGCTTCCGCATTCTGTGATGGTTTGCACCACATTAACAGAGAGACCTGACTATTAATTCCGAGGGTAATATCATAGCTGTAGTCTTATATGTATGCCATATGAAGGCCAAATACTTTAGATACATTAAAAAAAAAATCTCAGGGCAAACCCAGCAGCTTTAATTCCATTTTCTCAGTGAAATCAAGGAAATTCAGAAGTGACTCATCCAAGGTACCATGGCTCATCCATGGCAGAGATGACACTTGAACTTGGAGCTGACTGGCTCCAAAGCCAGGCTCTCACCCAGTCTCATTAGGAATGATTCCGACACTAGCTGAACACCTGTGCTGTCGTTATCTTTCTTGCTAGACACAGGTATTTCTATGGAAACTGAAGACTAAATGGTGGATTAGAGAGATGCTTTATTGAGACCTTTGTCTAGCCTGGCTCAGTCCATTGATCTTAGCAGAAGTAAAAATTTTGATTAAATGAATATACTGTTTAGATGTATGCATCTCTTTATTTTTTTTTGAGTGTATGTGTGTGTGTATATATACATATGTGCGTGAATGTTCATACGTGTGTGTATGCCTGTGTGCAGATGTGTGTGTGTATCCATATGTGTGAATGTTCATGCGTGTGTGCGTGCTTGTGTGCAAATGTGATGTGTGTGTGTGTGTGTGTGTGTGTGCACGCGCGCATTCAGGTAAGACCAGAGGTCAACATCCCAACCACATATGCATTATTTCCTTTGCAGTTCCTTTCCAAAAGCACCCTGATGATACCTGGATCACACAGGGTCCCATACTATTGAACACCTTTAAGCTCCCACTCTTCTTCTGAAATGCCTTCCCCTCTCTTGGTACAAAGACTACCTACGTGTCATTTGGAGTGTTGAGGGCTGTCTCCGAAGAAGCTCTCCCTCACCCATTAGACTTGCTTTCTGTTTTTCTCCTCCGCAGCCATGTTCCCTACAGTTGCCTTGACCCTACACAAGGTATTGCCAGTTTTTCTCTTTCATCAAGACATGACGGGAGAGAGCACGTCTTATCCATCTTTGTCATGAACCACCCAGGATGCTAGGTGGAGCGTGAATGTTGTATAGCTAAGCAGAAATCACAGATTAAAATTAAATACAGTCCAGTGGGATAATCACGATGTCAGGGAGGCCCAGTAGTAATATGACTAAAGTTTTAGACTCTGACTTCTCCGAAACATTGTCTGTGTAGTCAATGATGCTATCATGTCTCAGCAAATTTAATGGCTAGAATGTCGTGTGGATAATAACTAGAGCAAAAAGGAGAAGCAAGACCTGATTCCTGAGCTGCTCTTCACCAATTTAAAATGGATTAAAAGGAAGATCCCAGTGTCAATGTTTGTTTATTCTGTCTTGAATTTCTAGCAGGCAGTGGAGGTGGACTACAGTGTATAAGGAAATTCCTTTGACCCTCCACAGGGCAGCACTCTAAGCCAAGATGTAATGGCTTTATGTCTTCACTAATGAATTCTTTCTCTGGACTTCAGACATGACACATTGGACCCCTTTACTCAAGTTCAGAAGTGTCGTGATAGCTGTCTCTGTACAGGACTGCTAAGGAGCACTGACCCACTATGCACAGTCAACCAACCACCAATGGAGAAAACTCTAGTTTGGAGATGTGGGAAGACAGCCAACCACCCACAGGGTCTTTAAGTCTATCTGCCTTCGGGAAGCTTATAGAAATAAAAAGACCTTTTCTCTGACAAATGGGTTACCTCTATTTTGAAAATTTCCATCTCTCCTACCTTCTGTGAATCTCCTATCTTGAATGTCTCTGTCTTCAGAAGTGAAGAAGGGGTTCTGTATTTTGGACTTAAACACAAAAAAGATTTGGAAATGCTAAAGGTAACAAAACTGTTTTCCTCTTCAGCAGAGTATTTCATGGGGCTAGCAGGCCACAGGCACTCCTGGGGAAAATGAGATGAGACATTATGCCTTGAAGAAGAAGCCTCAGTCCTCAAACAGCATAAGGCAAAAGATACCACAACTTCATTAACATGGAAAATGCATATTGCAGGGAGTTTTTAAAGACAAGGAGCACAGAAAATCTACATCCAGGTTGGCAATTGCAGGGGAAAGCAAGCAAGCAGTTTAACAGAAGCCAAAAACAGGCAGATAGCTGTGGTGTTTCTAGAACAGGGTTGGGTGCTTTCCCAGGGGACTTTTTGGGGGGCAGAGGCTAGAAACCAAAGATTACTTCAACTGAGACAAGATGCAGAAAGCTTTGCCTGCTACACCGCTGCAAGACTGAATGGCTGACTCTTATGCCACTGGTGTTTGTGTGGGATGGCTATGTGGCACTACATTCCCAGGTAACTCACCCTACCCTAGCCTGAATCCCTGGGTCCAAGATGAGCTGGCTGGTGAGGGGACCCTGGACCCAGCCTGCCTGAGCTCTCTCCCCGGAAACAGTGGCTCCTTTCCTGGGACACTATATTCAAGAGAATAGCAGAATGTGGAAATCTGGACCTAACTCGGCAGGAGAGTGATCGAGTTTACCATTGTTAGACCAATAGTTTATGCTAATGTTGCCTGGTATTTTGGGAAGAAAAGAGAAGATGGACACACCCACCAGTGGACAGTACACGTAAAACCATCTATAAATGAGGATTAGCCAACATATATAAGGAAAATCCAGTTTAATTCATATGAAAGCTATGGCAATCCTTCAAGAGATGTTAGTTACTAAGCTTCCAAATGGAATTCCTGAAACAGGACAGGATGAATTTAAAATAACCATCAAAATATTTTTCATTGACCCTAAGGAAAGTCTGGCAACTGCATCATTTACTAAAGATCTTCCAAACTGACTTTCAGAATTCTAGGTTGAAATACTTCAAGACCTAACTGCAACGTTGCAAGAACTATTATCAACACGCCTGGTCAGCTAACATTAGGAGCATGTAAGCACAAAACAGAATTTGCAGAACTTGAAGTGAAATCCGAAGAAAAACTAGAAACTTCCAAGGGGGAAAAAAGCTTTAAAATTGACGAAATTTAAAATTTAAAATTTAAAAGCAAGTCATGAAACAATAAATCGTTTTTAAAAAATGAACTCAGAAAACATGAAGATGATCAGACAAAAGATAGAAAAACAGCTAGTAGTAAGTTAATCCAAAAGCAAGGCAGAGCCTGCTGGAGGAGGGACTTGGTACAGACGCTGTGTGTGTTAGCTTATGAATGTGGGAACTCACATGTGGAGGTCCAAGGACAACCTCGGGTGTCAGTCCATACCTTCTACTTTGCTTGAGACAGGGTCTCTAGCTGCTATCCACTGTGTAGGCCAGGTTGCCTGGCCTGGAGCTTCGGGGATTCCCCAGCCTCTGCCTTCCACCCCAGTAGTAATGCTAGGATCAGACCCACACTGCCACACTCGGTATCAGGTGAGCTCTAGCAATCTGAACTCGGGCCCACACCGCTTGCACAAGCGCGTTACCCACTGAACCATCCCATCCCCTCAGCCCCGCTTAGAAACGGGCAAAGGAATGGAATAGGCGTGAACATGTGCAAAAGAGAAGGGCCAGGACTCACACGCTGCTGTGGAAAGCTACTAATCACACGTCCACGTTGCAAAGTACCGTGGCAGTTTCTTAAAAGGTTTAGCACCTACATTTTTATCCACCCAAGGGGGAAATGCACAAGCGGACGGGAATTTTACATGCACGTTCACAGCACGAACCCACCAGCTGATGAACGGATACGGAGATGAGGACGTAGCTTTATGATGAAATACGAGACAGCAATGAAAATGAGATAGTAATACGTGACACGAGAGTCAGTCTTGGAAGCACTATGTCAAGTGAAAGAAACTACTCTCAAAGGACCGCGTACTGCTTAATTCCGATCACATGACGTGTCCAGAAAAGGCCAATCTTTAGGAACAGAAAGCAAATTAGTGGCTGACAAGGAGTGAGGGACAGGAACAGATAATGGGGAGTGGCAGCCAATGAGTAAAAAAGGTTCATTCGAAGTGATGGAAATGTTCCAAAGTTAGACGATGGTCACGACAGCTTAATCTTATAAATACGCTGAACGATCCGTGCAATTCTATACTTTAAAATTGTCTGGGATTTTATAGCATGTAAATTATATGTCAACAAAGCTGTTCACATTTTTTTTTTTGAAAGATCCTATAAAGATCATTAGGCGTCTGCTAATTAAAGCGGTTTTCTGTTTATTTTCCCTGTTCGTCTTTTACCTTCTTACCCGCCCCACCTTTTTGCGAGTCCGCCATCCCGGTGCGACCCCTCCCACCGAGTTATTTTCTGATAAGGTAATGGTTACTGATAAAGAATACAGTTCAAGTGGGAGAGTGTCTGTCCAGCACGCACAAATATCCTAGGTTTGATCTTACACACCACATAAAACCAGGCATGATTTTATGTAATCCCAGCAACTGGGAGCCACAGGCAGGAGGATCAAGAGTTGCAAGCTAGTCTCCACCGTGTAGGTAATTTGAGGCCAACCTGGGCTATGCGAGGCCCCGTCTCAAAACTGACATGAAAATATTCACATGTACACTTAAAAATAAAAATGGGTGAAATCTGTCAAATGACAGATACATGCTTCCGTGTCCTTTGGGATCTGTCGTCCCACTCTCTGGATGTATCTGTTGTCCACAAGGAAGTCTTCAGCCTTCCGTTGTCTACCCACTGCCCATGACCTCTGCTGTGCTTTCATACACACAGGGCCGGGCATTGTTCTGCAGCACCCTCGCCTTACGGAGTGCCGAGGTTGGAAGCTATTTTCATGTTTTCACATATGGACCAATCAACTACGGAATAGCTAGCATCTGTTGATATTTCTGCCATACTGGTATTTATATTTAGGCTGGCTCCTCGCATGTATGGTTTCATCGCAGGCTCTACTATGACAAACCATATAAAATAAACAGCTCCATGTAGCGGTTGCTAGGCAACGAGGGGTGGAAAAGTTACAGGACTTTGGATGTTGGTAAAATGTGACCCGATAGCCCCGCAGAACAGCGCCCCACACGCGAGGGTGCACCATCTGCGATACCAGATCTAACCAGAAATATACCAGTGTATTACAGAACCTCCTTCGGGCTAAGATGAGTCCTATCAACTTTCAGACCACAGCCTCGAGCACACCCCTGCATGGCTCAGGTTTAAGTAACGGGCCTCCAACGTGAGGGGGCGGCGTGTTCTTAATACAAAGCTCAGCTTTGCCCTCTGCAGTTTTCTACCTTGGCAGCCAGCTTTCCAGGACTGACACAGATGCCATCAATATGCAAATAGCCTTTAACTGCCCTATCCAACTAGAGCCACAGCAGCCCCCACTCTGGCTTTATGGCTTTGACGGATGGTCCAACCACCCCTCCATATTTCCTGTTTAACCTTGAGGGAAGTCACTCCACTTCTGACAGCTCTTGTCACTGTACTGACTTAAGCAGCTGGTGTGGATGACGGTGACAGAAGGTAGTGTCAGCCACATGGGAGGCTCAGAGTATTTGTGCCACGGGAAGGTGGGGAGGAAAAGAGTAAAGGGGTGTTTGGGAGTTGGTAGGGAACCGCTAAGAGTAAAATGCAATTGTCAGCATCTCTGGCTTTCCTGCAGATGCTCTGATGTAAGAAAGGTATGACTCAGCTCCGAGACAGGTACGGGCACCT
Organism: Cricetomys ansorgei; assembly: GCA_026225945.1. Lineage (NCBI taxonomy): Eukaryota > Metazoa > Chordata > Mammalia > Rodentia > Nesomyidae > Cricetomys > Cricetomys ansorgei. Next base: position 3,489,001 of record JAMJFZ010002927.1, read on the forward strand.
TTTCTGCTGTCCTTTATACTTTTTTTAAAAAAATTAAATCGTGTATATTTAAAAGGCAAAGGAAAGTTATTGTTGGCGAGAGCGGTTTGCAAACCCTAGAACACTGATCACAGATGAAGTTTTATTGACTTCCAAACATTCATTTTATATTAAGCAAATTAAAAGCCCAGTGCTGACTGGCATTAAGAGAAATAAATACCATTTTTTGATGAGGATAATTTTGGTTTTGATTCATATACAGGGCTTAATTGACTCTGTATATATTCCTTAGCATATGCTTAAAATTCTTTCTCTTTGGACTAAATCAAATCTGGCTTTAAAAAAAAAAATTAGAACAGCATTTTAAGGACTAGAACTTTGATCTTGAACTTTCTCTGTTTTTCTGCCTTTAAAATGAAAATAAAAGTTATTTGTGGAATAATTAAGTTGTGTCCAGTTGGATAATTATGCCTGCCCCCGGGACAGAAAATGGAACTGGGGGATTTGAAGCAGCCCTAAAAATATAATTCTGTGTTACTGAGCTACAGAAATCCTGCCTGATTTGTAAATTTGTGTTTCCATGGTAACATGAGAGCGTAGTTAAATAATCCTCACTTGTCTAGGACTGAATTCCAGCAACTCTTCCTAAACCTTCATCCTATTCTAATCCCACAGCTGTTGCCATGGAAACGATCAGATAAGATTCAGTCCTGGCAGCAGATGGGCCTGCAGTGGAGCTAAGTCCTGGCCTACATATTGGTTCCCTTTGGTTTTTCTCCCAATCTTTGCATTGCAGAAAGCGGCCTCCACACGCGAGAGAGGTTAATTTAACACAAAGTCATGAAAACCGGGCTGTGTGCTTGAGCATCTGGTGCAAATGAGGAAAAGTCAATTCCCAAACACCGCAGAGGAACGAAAAATCAGCAAGGCTTCCATTCCTCCGGGTTCTGGACACTTACAGGAAAAACCCCAAAAACCAAAAACCAAAACAGTGGCAGAGGCTTTTCACCCGAAGCCTACACACTCTGGTGGTCCCCAAGGCCACGAAGGATGGGCGGCACCAGGCCACACCACCCTGTACATTGTCAGCCAAGGTGTCAGCGTTCCACACTGTTGATGAGGATTGCCGTTCTTCACGGTTGACGGGCCTTTACAGAGCACCCCCAGGCCTCCAGGGTTCTTGCCTGTTGTGCCAGCTATGTTCTCAAAAGGAGTAACGGGTTTTTCCGTGCCTCTGTCAACCTTCCTGTATCCTGGGCACTCTTGCACACAGACGCATGGGAAAAAAATCTAAGGTTTAAGACACTAAGTCTAAACCAGATCCAGTCAAAGCCTGCTGGGATTAGGATGGGAAGAAGTCAGCGGTGTGGTGTCATTTATCATAGAGTCTTTTGGAAACTTCATTAGCCCCAAAGTCATTTTACCATGAGGCAGATTTCCTGCCAGATATGGCTCTGACAATGTCACAAGAACAAGAGATTCCTAACAGGGAAACACAGAACACCAGGACTTGGAAGGGACCGGGAAGGATCACTATGAGTTACTATATGTAGCTTCCCCTGAGGCTAGGGTTTCAGTGCCTCTGGGCTCCAGACTTAGATGGCTCTCTCTGGGTACCACTTCACACTGCCACTGACTTAGTGAAGGAAGGAGGGGTCGCTTCTACCTGTTGCTGCTCTTGCTCTGGAACCAGTTAAGTTCTCACTAACTATTCCCCTTTGGAAACTTCACTCAGACATTCTATATGCTGGTATTAAATAGTCTATCCTTTCTGTCTGTGGGGTCCTACAGGCATCGCTGTGCAGTGAAGTCCACTCTTGTGTTAAAGACAGCTATTTGCCTTGCGTCATGAACTCTTCCCTCAGGCCCGTTACTTTACCTGGTGCTCAGGTGAAGCAGAGGATCTTTGGATCCAGAAAGGCAAAGAGGGCTATGAATAACAGATGGCAGAGGGAAGAAGTGAGCTGCGCTGGTCTCATCAAGACCTCAGCCCGCACCCAGGGGCTTTAGAGCTGGGTGGCACTCCAGAGTTTCTGTGCATTGAGTGATTAGGGCTAGCCATTTAACCCTTGAATTGGCCGGGTGTTATTGCGTGAAGGCTATCCCAGGAATAGGTATGCCTTTGGGACAGGCAGTCCTTCTAGTGGGGGTGCAATTTATGGAGCACTGTAAGTGTGAATAAAGAACAGGAATCACACAGCCGAAGGATTAAATGTCTGACTTGGGGAGAACAGTACAGTACCCACTACGAGGAAGTAAACGCAATATTGTCTTCCTTCTTGTCTGCGCCTGCACTTTTCTTTTTAGTTGAAGGGATTTTGGAGATGGGAACCTACCATTTAATAGCAATGGTTTTGCCTACCTCCTGCCTGAAAGTCTCTAGTTCAACTCTGTTAACATAAACACACTGAGCCGTGGAGTGGATGTGGGAAAATGCTAGGCACATTTTGTTTCCCAGAACTCTACCTTCTCGGTTTTCATCAGGTTCTCACTACCAGGTAAAGGCAAGCAGAGATGGCCCGCCCCTCCAAGAATTAAGCGCATCTCCTAAGGATGAGAGTAAAGACTTGTTTCTCAATTTTAAAAGGAGGGGGATAAATACCGCCACTGTCAGGTGGTGATATGGCCCAAAGCTCTTGATCCCTTCGGATCATTCTTTTGAAATATACCATTTATTTCTGGGTGAATGCTGAAGATAGCTGGCACGCAGGGGGGTGTTCTGGGGCTCCCTGCAGTCTCCCAGACTCTGTCTCAAACCTGATGGATCTGTAGCTGGGGCTGGGTGGAGTTAAGGCGCACCTGACAGACAAGTTTGCTCCCCGCACTCTCTTGTTTCAAGAGCCCAGGCACTCCGTAAATCAGAGTTAGGCTAGGTATCTAAGTGGCGCTGCTTCCAGTCACGGTGGGCTCCCCACCTTTGTCCACCGATTACATGCACTAGACAACGGGCAGTTATTTATAAACACTCTGTGTGGCTACACACTATATTTCTGGGACTCTGTCCCCTCCCCCAATGCCCCCCACCCACCCACAATCATAGCACCATGGAGTCAGCCCAGAGAGATTGTCCCTTTCTGTGCAGGGCATCAGAAAGTGACACGTGGGTGGTTTTGCCACCTGCTTCTGCATCTTCAAACATGACCCCTAAACAAAGCCCAAAGCAATTAGATGTTCAAGTCCTTGCTTTTGCTACAGAAGTGTTCAGAGCTCTTACATTTCCCCCAAAGAAAGAAACTGTTAAAACCAGGCCACATTTCTGAAACTAGTTCCCCTGTGGGACCAGTTGCCATTAAACTAACTCTCTCTCTCTCTCTCTCTCTCTGTCACTAACAGTGGTGTTTTGGCATCTGGATAGAATCCAGAATCACAGAGTTACATCAAAATTGGGCAAACTTTCTGGGATTAAAGTTAGCTAAGGGATTTCTATTCTTTCTGGTTTCACGATACGTACACTCCTGCCATTCAGAAAGAGAATCTGGTCATTTCTTTGTGCCTCAGATGTCTCCATTAACAACTGGTGCTGGAGAACCCACCTTTAGTTCAGTTACCTTTCCACATTACTACAGTAGACAGCTGCCTGCCAAGCGCATGTAGGCTGTGGGCTGGGTGCTGGAGGCCTGGAGATAAACAAGGTGCTTCATGTCCAGGCTTCTCCATCAACACAGAACCCATTGGGAGGACACCAGGGAGTATGCAGCTGGAAGGACCACTTGCTCTCAAGGACCTCACTGTCTAGACATGGGCTACTCCAAGCACAGACTGGCCCTAGCTGCCTGGGACTACGGCGCCCCTGAGATGTGGCTAATTCAATGGCGGAACAACATTTGTGATTTTACTTGATTTCAATTAAAAAAATAATAATAATCCAGTTCTTGAAAAACTTTGGCTTGGATTAATAGAAATATAGGCCCTCTTTAAAATTATTTATTGTTTGTGTATATTTGAGAGAGAGAGAGAGAAAGAGAGAGAGAGAGCACGAGAGAGCGAGCAGATGTGTGTGATCAGAACTCAACTTGAGTATTGACCTCAGGTCCTTAGGCTCGCAAGCCAAGAGCTTTTGCCTATTGAGCCACCTCCTGGCCCTGGATCCCCTTTTTGAGCTCAAAATATTATAAAACTCTTGTAAGTGTGAAGTGTGGGCTTTTAGTATCCTATTTGACGTGTGCTATATGTGTAAAATATACACAATGCTTCTAAGAGTAATTGTGGAAAAACTAGAAAAATATTCTGATAATTTATGTATTCATTTCATGTCGAAATGATAATACTTTGGATAGACGAGGGTCAATAAGAGAGGTTGTTAAGGTTAATCACACGGAGCTTTTACGATTTTTCAGTGTGGCTTCCAGAAACTTGAAAATGGCATTCAGAGTGCGTTATCTGAGGTGGAGGTTCTCCAGAGGAATTAAGAGGTAAGAAAGTAGAAAAGGTCAATTTTATGTAGTAAGCATGAGACAGAGAAGTAGGGGGCAAAAAAGGTGGGGCATCTCATCTGAGGGGCGTGTAGAAGTTCACAGACTTAAGAACGCAGAAGAGACGCAAAGGTGTCTCGGTTAGATGACTTGACACCTGCAAACACGGAAGTAGAACAAGCCTCCTACATCAAGAACGGGAATAAATTGGAAGGTTTTAAGCTACAGTTGGGGAGGAAGACTAGGTCAAAGCAGCCTTCCTACCAAGTGAGGGGATCTGAAGCTTATTTTGAGGCAGTGCAAAGCCCACTGAGATTTTCCGAGGAAAGAACAATGTGGTTGTAGCTGCTTCATTTCTTGGTTGGTTAGTCGGTTAGTTGGTTTTCTGATGATACTAAGAGTTGAATCTAGACCAGAGTTGTATCCCACCCCATTTATCTATCTATCTATCTATCTATCTATCTATCTATCTATCTATCTATCTATCTATCTATTTTCTTTCTTTCTTGTTTTTTTTTTTCCAAGACAGGGTTCTTCTGTTATAACTCTGGATGTTCTGGAATTCACTCTGTAGGTCAGGCTGTCCTCGAACTCACAGAGATCTGCCTGCCTCTGCCTCCCAAGTGCTGGAATTAAAGGCATGCACCACTACCACCTGGCAACTTTTATTTATTTTTTAAAGATTTATTTAATTCTACATGTATGAGTGTATTGTCTGCATGTATGTATGTCTATGCGTATACATGGAGGTCAGAAGAAGTCATCAGATCCCCTGGAACTGGAATAGGGTGGTTATGAGACGTCATGTGGATGCTGAGAATCAAATCCGAGTCTTCTGCAGAAGAAGAAGTGCCCTAAACTGCTGAGACAGCCCCAACACCCTTTTAAAATATTGAAAAGATTTTTGAAACGGGATCTAAGTTCCTCACGCTGGCCTTGAACTCATTCTGTAACCCTGACAGACCTTGAATTTACAAACCTGCATTTTGAAATCCTCTCCATGGTGTAAGTGTGAGGAGTAAGGATAACTCTGGGGACCCTTCCACACAGGCAGAATGGCAAGACAGAAGAGTCCAGGGACCCCATGTTCCCGCTGCAGAGCCAGGCACTCCACAGAGGAGAACAGAAAGAAAGTAGCAACCCACTTCCAGGCTGAACAGTAAGTAAATGCAATCCATCGTAAACAGGCATTTTTAGAAAATGAAGATGTTTTATATTAAGGCTGGGGTTGTTTCTTGTTCTGTTTACAAGGTACAGATTAAATCTGTGCAAATAAAAACAAATATTTGGGAGAGCGAAGCTTACAGCCTTGTGTGTGAGCCTCTGACAAACCCAAGGAATCGGACCCCCTGGCATGAAAACCACAGTAATCGGAAGAAAGAGAACTGGCTGAGTTATGAGAAAGGATTTTCCAGGCTGATGTCTACCCTGGTGCTCTCCCGATCCTGTTTGTTCGTCTCTTCTGCGTTCGAGGCCAGGCCCCTTGTTCACAGTCTTGGCCTCGGTGTTCTCTGAGAAAACACCTTTGAATACAAATATCCCCATTTTGCCCCAGGACTCTCATTCTGTTCTGACTTCATTATTGTTTCTAATCTCATTTCATTACTAATTCACATTTACTTTCCTACCAGGAGGTCAGAGGCTCTCTTTTTATATATAAGGAAATGTAAATTGCTGTGTTTCTTGGTTTTCCATTAAGCACCTACCACTTGGGAATTGCGTGTCATTCTGTATCCCCTGAGGAGTGTTGAATGGATCAGAATTTTAAATGTATAAATGCCCCAGGCTTCTAAAGAGAATTGTATTCTGGAGTAAAGAAATAAATAAAAATATGGATTTATAAATCTAACAGGAAAGGCCCTGGGCTTAATCAACTTGATGAGAACTAACCGTTATGGGCAGAGGAGTGGACTGCCAGAGTCAGGAGTCAGTAGGGACATGGGATCCCTGGTCCTACTGTGCATGTGGCCTCTGCGCCCGATGGGCCGTCACTCCATTGCCTTGAGCTTTGCATGTCCTCGTGCGTGAAATTAAAATAATAATGTCTGCCCTCTATACCCCGTGAGGCTGTTGTGAGGGTAAAGAAAACACTATCTGTAAAACCAATGGAGATGTAGGCACTTTCATCTGGGCACAACTAGACACTGGCCAATCTCTGAGGCTCATGATTTCGGTGACAGAGGTGGGGGACGCTGCGACTTAACAGGCTTCAGTGCTCAATGTATGGCCCATTGCAGGGCTCAGTAAACACTGCTGAGTGAAGTCATTGGCTGACTTTGTTTGTTTCTGAAATCCTTCTCACTCCCATTTACCACTTCTTTCTTTTATCCATTTATTACACACACACACACACACACACACACACACACACACACACACACACTTTTCTTCACACAATGACGTGTTGCTGGCACCTAATGTTCTCACCAAACAGTAGAGAACCAACATTCGTCATTTCTTAAAGAACTGTGTACGAAAAAAATAAAAAAACTTAGGTAAATTAAAAAGATGAATATATTCATAGGTGTAAATGCAAATGTTCCCAACTCAGGTTAAATAGCAAGCCACAGGGGTCAGGGGGGAAAACAACAGAATGGAAACTCAGTCCTAAGGCTCGGACTTTGCCACCCTGTTAGACAGCAGGATGGACGGAGTAATTGGTTCGGGAAATCTTGCCGGCTCAAGAAATCCTGGATCAGTCAGCTGTCGGTTCACGCTCAGGACAGAGCATCGCATGGTACTCACATGGCACCATCGGGCTCCAGGTTTCCCTTGCATGCTCTACACTAAGGACTCAATCCAGGTACACATAGGGTATTAAACATATACTGGGACAGTTCATTTGAATACACGGCCACAAACCATATCTACAAGAAGGTAGCAGTGAGGCCAGGATGGAAACACCAATCCAGACTCAGTATTTGCGCTCAGGGGAGCGATGATCTCGATCTTCATCGTACCGGATGCTAACACCTTGATCTCCTTCCGCATCCTGTCAGCAATGCCTGGGTACATGGTGGTGGAGCTGAAGGTGGCCTCATGGATGCACAGGACTCCATGCAGGGGAAAGAGGACTGGGAGAACACTTCTGGACACCGGGATCTCTTATTGTCGATGGCAATCACCCTCCCGTCGGGCAGCTGGTAGCCATTCCTTGCTCAAAATCCAGGGCAACACAGCACAGATTCTCCTGAATGGCATGCTCAATCTCTCACTCAGTGGCAGAATGAAGCTACAACCCAGCTCACTCAGCATCTTCATGAGGTAGCCTGTCAGGTCCCAGGCAGCCAGATCCAGACCAAAGTCAGCATGGGGAAGGTCATAGCCCTTGTAGATAGTTACTATACGTGTGACACACTCATTAGGGTCTATCACAATACCAGAGGTGTGCCCAGAGGCATATAGGGACAGCACCTCCTGAATGGCCACATACATGGCTGGAATGTTGAAGGTTCCAGACGTTATCTGTGTCATCTTCTCTCTGATAGCCTGGGGATTGGGGGTGGTACCTCACCTGGGCGGCCAGAAGTACTGCGTACTCCTCAGGGGCCATATGAAGTTTATTGTAGATGGCACGGTGCCAGATCTTCTACTTGTCTTCCCAGTTGGTAATAATGTGGTGCTCAGTAGGGTGCTTCAGGATAATCATACCCTTCTTGTTCTGGGCCTCATTAGCCACATAGAAGTCCACCTGGCCCATGCTTACCATGACACCCTGGTGTCGGGGGTGACAGATGATGGAGAGGAACATAGTCTGGGTGGCATCATCGCCAACAAAGCCAGCTTTGCACATGCTGGAGTCGCAGTCAATGGTGAGGGCAGCGATTTCTTCTTCTGTTGTAATCGGCCTAGTTCCAGGCAATGTAGCAGTGAAAAGACATGCAGTGGAACTTGTTGACAGAGTGAGTCACTTCTTTCTTTTTAAAAATATGTATTTATTTATTTTATGAGTTTGTGTGTGTGTGTGTGTGTGTGTGTGTTTGAATGTATATGTGTGTCATAAGTATGCAGGTGCCCTCTGAGACCAAGAGTAAAGGAGGTGACTGTGATCAAGGTACGTTGTACACGTGGATGACAAATTCATAACGAAACTCACTTACCTAATTATTTATAATTAATATATTCTACCAAAACACATTTGAAAATGGGTCTTTTGTACGCTAATGAAATCACTGGCGGGTGCGGTTTGTTAGGCAGCTTCAGAGTGGGAGCTGGTCACAGAAAATGATCAAGGTATCATTGGGCGGTTATGACATTTAGCCCCACCTCCAGCACCTAGGGATTGGATAGCAGAGAAGAGCCAAAGTTGGGTTATTCATCAATAATCAATGATGCCTGTGTGCCTACAAATGGAATTCCTATAAGAACCCAAAAGGACTGTGTTCTGGGTGCTTCCAGAGAGATGCATGTGTGAAATTTGGAGAAGGGCACCTGGCTAGAGGAAGCAGAGAAGCTCTTTCACCCCTCACTCTCGTTCCATGCAGCTCTCCTGTCTACTTTCATTGAATCCATGATTATATCCTTTAAAACAAATGGGCAGCCACAAGTAAAGTGTTCCCTTGAGCCCTGTGAGCCACTTTATCAAATTATTCAAGCCCAAGGATGGTGTCTTAGTTAGGTTTCTATTGCTGTGATAAAACCCCATGACCAAAACCAACTTGGGGTTACAGTTTATAGTCCATCCAAGCTTATAGTTTATAATCCATCATGGAGGTCAGGGTGGGAACTCAAGGCGGGAGCCTGGATGCTGGAATTAAAGCAGAGGCTGTGGAGGAGTTCTGCTTACTGGCTTGCCTTTCCTGGCTTACTGGGTTTACTTTCTTATATACCTCAGGATCACCTGCCCAAGGACGGCACCACCCACGGAGAGCTGTCCTTGCACACCAGTCATAAATAGAGAATATGTACCACAGGCTTTCTCACAGGCAGATCTGATCTCGATTGAGGTTCCCTCTTCTCAGATGACTCTAGCTGTAGTCAAGTTGACAAAACAACAAGAACAACAAAACTCACTAACACAGATGAAGGCCTAGGGGCCCCTGGTTTATGGCCAGTTGGCTGTAAACAGGCCTGTGTGGTGGGTGCATCTGAAGTAGGGGTAGGTTGGGACTTACCCGTGGGGTTCGATGCTACATCCAGGTAGATAGTGTCAACAATGAACTGGATTATGGGAAACAAGTTTAGCATCTGCTGCAAATCTGTGGTGGAAATCCCCAACACATCCATAGTAGAATCGATAGAATAGGAACTATTCTCTGACTATTACTATTACTATTACAAACTATTACTTTGATGAACTTTTCTTTCCCACTCAAATCATTCAGAGTTATTCGGCGCTGCTTCTCCTCATGTTTGCCGTGCTTCCCACTTCTCATTCAGGGAGTTCACATTCACGGCTGTGAGCAGAGATCCCACATACTGTAACCTATCTAGCACAACCCTGAACACAGGCGCTGGAAACAGTGCTTGGAATTCTTCAGATTGCCTCCGAGACAACTTGCCTCGTGGTCTAGTGACACGAAGAGGTGACAAAATGAACTCTGCAGGGTCTCTGGTGAGCCATAGAGATAAGTTCCTATTCTTCCAGAACTAGACAGATTTACTACATCCTGCCAGGTTGTCAGGAAGACCTAAGAACCTCTGTGGAAACCAGAGGGGGGGGAAAATGAAACTATTTCACATTGACTAAAATATCCTCAGTTAGCTAGAATCTGAAAAAAAAAAAAAAGGCCATGAAATTCATTAATATGGATTTATTTCTGGTCATAACGTAGGGAATTGATTTGATTTTTGAAGACTGCCCTTAGAAGAGTGGGAGAAATGATCTATCCCTCTGTGGGCTGGGTTATTGGATATGCATATTGGTAAGTTCAGTGTCCAGTCACATGTGCTCAATCTTGATTAACTTTATTATTCTGATCATTATTAGATTTCAGCCAAATCACCTATGAGGGAAGACTGAATACGTGACCCAGGGAATTTATTAAATAAATCTCTCCTTGTTTTCTTTCCCAGATAGTCCATCAGTAGCCACAATTGATTTCCCTCTCATCTTGGGCACAGCCATTTCATGCCTTAGTTCCTGAAAAATTGAATTTATTGTATAGTTTATGTATGTATTGTGGTTTGAATGTAAAATGCCTCCCCCACGGGTTCATGTGTTTGAGCACTTGGTCCTCAGCAGGTGGTGTTATTTTGGAAGATTGTGAAATCTTCTAGCCTTGCTAGAAGAAACTATCAGTGACAGACCTTGAGGTTTATAGCCCACCTCCCCTCTCCATCATGGGATATTTTTTGTGTAGCTTGAGTTTGCACAGATCTTGTACAGATTTTTACAACCACTGTGAGTTCATATGTGTAGCACTAAGCTACTGTATTGGTCCTCAAAGAAGACAAGGAGACACCCTCATATGTATAGTACCTGCCAGACCCCATCAGAGGAGCCACCTGTCATGACAAGTACCATTTTGGACAGTGGAACCCAGATCCTCTGAGTTCAGCTGTTTTTATTGATACATTTACTCCTCGAGTGTTACAAAAACTCTGCCATCTCATCCATCATTTGCATAATGAAGGAAACCCTTAATTTAGTCTCATCCAACAGTCCTTTAGCAGCTGAGTTATGTCACCTTTATGGTGGGGGCACTCAAGGACCAAAGGGAGTGTTCTCTCCTTGTTGCCTGAGATTGTAGGAGAGGGACTACAAGGATTCCTCCTCAGCAACTTGACTCCTTACACAGAGATATTAGTGAACCACAATGACTCTGCTAGAGAGCAGTGAGCAGGTGCAGATCATGAGAAAGCAAATGTGTTAATCACAGATTTATATAAAGCCAACACCTGCAGATAATACAAACTGCCAAGGCCTAGGCAGCCCTTCCCTCAATGTACAAAACAATTATAATAAACATAATTAGGAATAAACTTCACCAACAAATATGTGTCCAGAAAATGCTATTTACTTGTAGTCCTCTTACAGTCTTTCCATCTGCTTCTTAAACTGTGAGCCAAAATAAATTTCTTTTCCCCTAAGTTGATTCTTGTCAGTTATTTGGTCACAGCAAATAGAAAAGTAACTAATACACTCATCTTTGTAAATGCTTTTTGGAATAATGAATGAATGAACCATGGAATAATGAATGAATGATCTTACTTTGTATACTTACTTTGATTGCTGTTGCTATGATAAAATATCCATTAAGGAAAGTCACATGAGAAGAAATAGGTTTATTTGGCTTGTAATTTCAGACTATGGCTCATCATTGAGGGGAAGTCAAGGCAGGAACTCAAAGCATCATAGTCAAGAACGAAGAAAGAATAAATGCATGGATTCTTATTGCTTGCTTACTTTCATACATTTTTCTTCTCTCTTATATAGTTGAGGATGGCTAGCCTAGGGAATGGTACTGCCCACTGTGGCTAGGTCTTCTGATATCAATTAAAAATAAAGGCAATATTCCACAGACATGCCCATCGGCCAACCTGGTCTAGATAATTTCTTACTAAGATTCTTTTTGCAGTTGTGTCAAATTGACAGTTGAAATTAACCAACACACCCACACCACAGACAAGTTTCTCATGACACAATGTATGATCCTTTTCCTCTGAGGCCATATTATCTTTCTCTGTTATGAAAACTCAGCTGTCTTGAGAATAAGCTTTCTTAAGATATGATAATTCATAATCATGGCAGAGACTTTCCACTGTTGTGGCAGTGTGGACTTTGGGACCCTGAGAAAGCTTGTGCTGTTTCTTCCCAGAGACCACTGCAGCTCCCACTCCTTGCATAATGTGAAGGAGATACAGAAAGAGAATCTGTCTTGATATTAGCATCATTCTATCATTTTACACTCATCATGGGTATCACGTGGGGTGCTATGCTTCTGTTGGGTTATGAACCTAGTATTTGGAGACATTTATACTGGCATTGTTATTTCTGTCATCTTTCATTCAAAGACACTTCCTGGAGTTAATGCCAGTTTAAATGTCTCTGTTTCAGATGCCTGAAAGTGAGATCTTTGGATTCAGAGGAAAGTGCTCTTTCTGTTGTCCAGAAGTTGAATGAAAGGGGTGTCAAATCGTGGCCAGGGCCTAAAGCATTTCTTGTGACTATCCTTCATGGTGGTAAATCTTTGTCCTTTCAGTCTGGCTTTTTTTTATGGAAACAGCCTGAAGTCACTTAGAACAAATCTGGTGTCAAATAAGAAGGCATTTCATGTTGGTGGTGAATACCTTAGTCTGGTCAGAAATAAGCAAGTAAATCATGTAATAAGACCAGTTGCCCTCTTCTTCCATCTTCTCCTCGTAGGGCTGAGCAATGAGTTCTGTAAAGACTTGGGGCACGTTGGACAGGCTGACCCCCCCCCCTATCTAGCAGGTGCATTATTGTGTCATAAAATCAAAGCCCACTGTATAGAGAGATGGTTTGCCGTGGCTGAAAGATAACAGTTTCAGAGTCAGACCAGCCAGGGTTCGGTTCTTTCTAGTTAATTTGGTGGCTTTAGCTAAGTCATTTAAACTTTCTGAGTCTCCGTGGCTACTTCTCTAAAATGGAGAGCCCTAGACTCATCTCAGACATACTGGGGACATTACAAGAATGATGTCTGTGTTCAGAGTACTCGTCACAGAACAGGCTTTATTCACAAGCAGTGACTGTTACGGTGAGCCTTCCCTCTCAGTCTGTTCATTCCGACTTTCTTGAACAAGCTCTTGAGTGTGTCAGCTCTCCATCCTTGGGGTACGTCACTGATATAGCTCCAAGAACACTATACTATGACTTCCTCTGTATTTTTTACTCTCCCCTGGCAAGTAGTGACTTCCTTGAATACATTAACACATCTTGTTTACATTTTATCCCTAGTACCTAAGTCCATTGGTTTAGTAGTTGAAAGCAGATGTGAAAATAAATAAAGAGACAGATAAAAAAGCCAATTTCTTAAGATAGAAGAGATCTGGTAGCTAAGAAATGCAACAATGGTGATTTGAAGGCATTGTTTGTCACTCCTTTTTATACGTGTTCCTAGCTAAGCTATCCATGCCTGGGTGGCTCTTCAGTGGTCCCTTCCTGGCTTCCACCTGGGATGCTCTGTGTAGCTCCTAGCAAGAGACAAGGGGTTTCTTGTCTTAAACTTCCAGGTTAGGAAAAATATCTCTCAGCAGCATTAAGTGAAAATAAAACTAAGGAAAAGTGATCCAATCTGGTGAAAGAAGCTCATCTTAGATGCATAAGCAAGGGAACCTTTCTACCCTCTGTGAAACTCTTTGAATACCAATACAGTTGGCCTGCCTTGTCTTAGGGATTTTGCTACGACGCCATGCCCCTTATTAAAAAGAAATATTCACCTACACATAAAAATGCGGTAATGATGCTGATAGCTAATGCTTTGTTTTTATTATATACCAATTTACCAAGTGCTTTGCATACATTAGCTGATTTAGTTCTCATAACAAATGAATCAGGGACCTCATGGCACAGTGGGCAGCTGAGAAAGGTTATACACTCCTTCAAAGTCCTGCAACGAGGTCATGAAACAGCTGCATCTGCCCTGATGTCCTGGTTAGCATGCACGGAGCCTCTTCCACGTACAGCGACACTATTCTGCACAGAGCACTCCATCAGTATACTCTGCCAAAGAGACGAAGACTGTAGAAAGACCATAAAGAATGGCTTACAGAAGGTGGACGTCAGAAATCGCAAATGTTATGAAGGTAGGATGGTCCGCAATTTGTACATTGTTGGGGTGAAGGGACACAGACATGGCTAGTTCTACACCACACCCTCAGCAGCCTAATGAGAGCCCTTAGACTTTTAGGGATCTGAAATAAGACCAAACTGGGATTCAAGGCTTTGTGTCAGTTAATTCTTATCATCAGTTTGATACAACTGAAGTCACCTGGGAAGAGGGAAGGAATCTTAATTTTGAGTGATTTGCCTAGATTTGAGTGACCTGTGATCAAGTCTGGGAAACACTGTCTTGATTGATATTTGATGTAAGAGGGCCCAGCTCACTGTGGGAGGAATCATTCCCTATGCAGGTAGCCCAGAGCTGTATAAGGAAGCTAAGGGTGCATATGCCTGTGAGAGAACCAGTGAAAAATAAGGCAATTAACATTCCTCCATGGTTTCTGCTTCAGTTCTGGCCCTGATTCCCTCAATGATGGACTTCTGTAACCTGGAAGTGTCAGAAAAACAAACAACTTTCCCTCTCTAAGTTGCTTTTTGTGAGAGCACTTTATAATAGCCACAGAAAGGAAACAAGAATCACTAGCCAGTTTATGATGGAGCAGAGCTGGAGATTTTAAAAATATATCTTAATCTAGTCACAACACACCTCTGAGCACATCAGCCTTCTCCAAGAAAGTCACAAAAAGTAAGACCTATCCAAGTATGCGTATGGCTTCCTTGAGGCTGAGTTCCAAATCGCTTAACCATATATACATCTGGTGGCCCCCAATTTGCATATTAAATGATTACTAAGCAGACTAAGTAGCATGCTTCTTCCTCTTTTCATAAGTGAGGTAAGTAAGGTGCCTCCAGAGGTGCCGTGGATGGAATTATGGTCTGGTCAGGCAGAACCTTAAGCCACTGGACTGCATGAGGGGCTTGGTGCAAGTCCTTTCTCTATAAATGGAGTTTCAGTGGGATTCTTATAAAATTTCAGGTTTACAGCTCTGGAGGAGGAAGGCCTGATGCAGTTATCATTGTGCTAGGGTTCTTGCATCTCTGGTGGAGAGGCTTCAACTAGAATCCTGGGTGTGGGCCTGCTTTTTCTTCTCACATCTTTCAGATTGTCTTTGCCTTTCTCTTCCGCCTCATATATAACATACAGTACCCCTAGTGTGATCGGAGGTGCTCCTCCATAATTGTGATCGATGTTCTTTATTGTGTAATGGAAAGGGGAGGGAATCTATCCTTTATTGTTGAATTTTGGTTATTGATAGATTCTAAAAGAGGATGATTCAATGTCTTTAGTTTCATAAGCACTGCTGAACCTACCTGGCTTCAATAAGTAGCTCCAAACACATGGTCACACAGAGGGCCCTGTTTAAACTCAGTAAGTCACAAAAAAACAGACAGGAGAGAGAGAGAGACAGAGAGAGAGGTTTGTGGGGAAGAGGAGGATAGACAGGGCCGACAGAGAAACAGGAGAGGATAGGGGCAAGAGTGGTCAGTATGCATTATGTCCATGTGTAGAGTTGCCTAACTTAAAACATAAAGTGTAAAATTACAAGAGATAACAATTGTATTGTCATGTTGCTCTATATATGTATAAAGGTATATATTTGTACATAAAACTTCACCCTTTCATTTATGAATTTCAGTCAATCATTTAATAATTTTTGTGGGTTCAGCTATATCCCCTCAAAGAAAATCAGTCAAACTCCTCTAAGGACCAGTGCAATGAAAGTGGCCTCATTTTGAAATCATGTTTACGTGAAGACAATCAACTTAAAGGAAGTTCTTAGAATGGGTTCTGGCCTGACACACTGATGTTCTATTTAAAAGAGGGGTTTCACATGGAGAAAGGCATTAGCAGAGGGGCTGGAACATGAAGACGTGGGAGACTAGCTACCCCCCCCCCCCCCCCCCCGGTGACAACAGCAATGCAACGTAAGCCAAGGTGCTCTGAGAGAGGATGGCGAATGCCCAAAGCTAGAGGAGGCGATGGAGGAGTCTCCTCCAGAACCATCAGAAAGGACATGGCCTGCCTGCTCCTCTCAGACTTCCTACAGGATTGAGACAACAAACTTCTGCTGTTTGGAGCCCTCTAGTTTGGAGTCTCTTGTCACAACAGCCACAGGAACCTACTACAATAATTATTGGTGCTACCCACTGGGTTTCGGGCTCTTTACCAGGCTACAGAAAGAATAAGATATAGAATTTGCAATTAAATACTAGTGACAGATACCCAAATGAATCGCATGGCTGCCTACATACTGTGAGGAAGAAGATTCCTTGGCAAGGAGAACGTGAGGGTTTTTTGCTTGTTTGTTTTTGTTTTTTTACCTCACCTGAGCAATGAAAAGGTTTTCCATGAGAAGAGAAGCTGAGACCTTGAGAGTCTCTGGAGTTGGGAGTGAGATTTGATGGTAGGAGTGTGAACAAGATAAGGAAAGGAAACTTCTTATAAAGTCATGGATAAAGAATAAAGACATGAGGGTGGGTACGGGTAGAGAGAGGAACCAGGGAACTGATTTTGTTAATAATTACCAGTGTTCAGCATGAGGGTTTGAGTTCCACGTGTACTTTGACATGGGAGCCGCTCACCCAACCTGAGCACCTGCCCCGAGGACAGTCTGCTGTGAAGAAGCAGTCTTGTCTAGAATATTCTATGATAATGGTGTGAACTGCACAGCCAGGTTTGCGCTTGGCCTCTGAAAGCCTTCAGCGCCTTCCTCCTCTAAGTCCCAGTAAGAGGAGTGACAGCTGGGAAGATTAATGCTTGCTTGGAGTTTAGCCACCATGGACGCAGACTCGAGGGTCTTCGGAAGGTCTCCTTAGTTCCGGTCAAATGGTCTGTAACTTCAGTTCATGGCTATCATGTCTTTTTTCAATTTCTTAGACTTCAGGACTTTCTGCTTGAGTAAAGAAGTGTTTCGTGACGACGGCAAAGGAAATGATTTATTGTCCGCATTGCCTAGGAGACAAAGCTATGTAGCCTCCGGCACTTGCCTGTGTCCAGGACTGTACTTGCCCCGGAGCAGACGAACCAGCTCTCTGCGTCTCACCCTGACCTTCAACTCAGACTCTTTTCCCTGTCAAAGTAATAGGTCTGCCTCGAACTGAAGCCTTTCTGAGAACGAAAACAAACCTTCGAAGAGTACCTGGGCCTTAGTGAGCACTCCGTTGATAGCCGATATCATTATTGGGATCGCTCCTCCCATTAATTAAAACCCGCAACAGTATGGACAGACTTTTAGACTTTCAGGTTGCCTACGTGCGTTCACACATTCTTTGTAATCAAGTCTAAACACGGGTAAGTGATTAGCGGCTGTGGTGTTAATTAACTCTCCACAGTAAAAAAGGGACCAGGGAGAGCCCTGCTCTTAAATAGCTGATTGCGAGGGAACCGTTCTGTTCGGCGAAGGCTCTCGATGGGGGCCCTCTGATTTCCACTCGGAGCCAACACAAGTGAGCAAGCAGGAAGATCAGCACTCCCCTCCTTTTTAATTAGAAAGCACTAAGAAGATGAAAATGCAAAATAAGGCTCTGCAGTAGTTAAGTGTAATTCAAATAATGGGTGCCTGGGGCTCCCCACATCACTGCGCCGGCACACAGAGCAGGGCAGTTAGCTGCCTTGTCAGAGCACGGCGGCGGCAACCTGAGCTTTCCTTTTCCTTTCCTCGCCAGCTCTGTCAAATGCTGGCTGTGGGACATTTCCAGGGCACTTAACCTTTCCCGAGCCTCAGTTTCTTCACTGTGGTGATAGTGAAAGCCACGTTTTGCTGTCATTGGAGAGTAAGATGCGTCCATGTGACACCGATACAGATTTACGTGTACAGAACTTAGAGCAGGCGCCGGACAGGGACACTTCGTAGCGTCACTTGAGGGCCAGGAAACGGAGATCAGGATGCTAAGTGAAGTAAACCAGACTCACAAAAGACAAATACTGCCTGTTCCCGCTCAGAAGCACATGAGCAGCACAAATTGGAGTAGACAGAAAGGGCATACAAAGTTGGAGGGGCAGGGAGTTGGGGTGGCTCCAGGAGAGTTGGGAGAATGGGGGGTGAAAGTGATCAAAGTGCGTGGTATGAGAATCTCAAAGATTTAATAAAACATTTTATCTAATTAAGATATAATTCCATTATTTTCCCTCTCTCTCCTCTCTGACCCCTATATTTATGCTGTTCCCTTTAAAATTTATGGCCTTTTTCTTTAATTATTGCTGTTGTTACATATATATGTATGCAAATATGTGTGTGTGTGTGTGTGTGTGTGTGTGTGTACAGATAAATACAAGCTGATGAGTCCATTTTTCTTAGGTAGAAGCCCTGCCAGACCTCAGTAGAGGAAACTGCCATCCTGGCCAGCGCCATACTCACTTGACGATGGAACCCTGAGCATCTGAACTCAGGTGTATTTATTCTTTCAGAACCCCTCAGGTATTCTACTGAGAGCACATGCAGATCATTAGCAAGTAATCAACTCCCAGGGAAATCCAACCTCTGCAAACAATACAAAGTGCTCTAGACCCAGGAGAACCCCTCACCCAACACTGCATAAAACAATTTCGAACATAACTAAAAATACATTTCCCCAGCAGGGAAGACATTCACTGGATTGACCCCTCCACCGGTTTAAGAAGGAAAAACAGAGACAAACAACAACCAAACCAACCAAACAGCAGCAGTAAATGAAACAGAACTTCACCTTTTCCAGCACTCTAATGTTAAAGGGGCGATGTTTGGAGAAGAGTGAGACACAATTCTGCAAATAAGAAAACATTAAGTCTGAAGGAGGAGATAAAAGCCTGAGTAAGTATGTGTGGAATTGGCCTCTGTTAAGTGGTCTGTTTAAAGCACATTTCCGTTAAGCTGTTTTTATGTATTTTGGTAGGAATTTAGTCATCTTACGTATTTTACATTCCGGGCTCTTCTCTAATATCCAATTGACCTCCTTTCTGAAAAGCACTGAAACACCCACGTCTCTGCCTTCACATTCAGCAGTTGTCAACAAAACCTTAGGAAGGCATCTTTCCTCATGACAATACCTCCTTCAGTGGAGAAAAACAAAACAAAACTGTATCCTCTTGGAAAGTATCCTAGCAACTGAATCTCAATAGCCACATCGACTACTCACCTCCTGGGGAGGGGGCAGTCTCCTGTATCGGATGTTAAAGGGTGTGATGGCGAGGGACAGTACAGTCTCTACGTAGGAGAGGTCATGTACCGAAAAAGATGGTACACGTGTGGTGGATGCTGAAGACCTAGTAAGGACTTGCCGGGTGGCAGGGAGGACTTTCTAGGCAGAGACAGCTCTCCTTTGTGAAGAGGAGTGGTGATGGGAGTATCTCCGAAGGCTGGAGGAGAGCAGGCAAGCAGCTCACAGGTCCTCTGGAGGCATTTGACTTCACCCTGAAGGTGACGGGAAACCATGGGAGAAGCATCGGAATGCAGCATCCGTGTGACCGCCAGGGCCTCGGCTGTTCATCCGCCAGATCACACCTGGACACCCAGTCTCTTAGAGAAAATCCAATCCTGTTGACCCTGGGTCAACTTGCACCTTAGCCTCAGCTGTATCTAGGCTCCCCCCGGATTCTTATTAGCATATATGAATCGTGCCAAGTAAGAGGTTTCCTTTTGTCTCGTCATACGCTTGGATCGTATTCACTCTCTGTGTGACCCTTCATCGCCCCTCCCCCCTTTCGCCTTCCACATGCCTATCATCCCTCTTTTGCTTCCACGTCCCTCCCTCCCAATTCCACCGACAAATACAGTTGAACACGATGAGTTCTGCTTCTGTTCATTTTCCTGCAAATGACGTATTATTATTATTCTTCTGGATAAATAAGACTTGGATACTTGGATACACACACATACACACACACACACATGTATATATGGAAAATATGTATATATATTTTTCATTTGTTTAGTGGTGGGCTCCTATGTAGATTCCATAATTTGGCTATAACGAGAAGTGTCATCATAAACGTGAGTATGTGGGTGCCTCTATTGTCTGCTGACTTTGATTCTTGGTGTCTAAGTGCCCAGAGAGTTTAGCCTATTTATCAAGCTCTGGCTAGTGATGACTGTACCTATCTCTCATAACAAGGCTGACACGTGGTAACCCACACCGTCTTTCTCCCATGGCCTGCACTTCCCACTCCATGTGGCTCACTGAGTCAAAGCAGTTGCAGAGGCTGAGACACAAGAACGTCTGATAACCAGGGAGCTATATGTGGCAGCCATTAAAACTGGTGTGAACGCTAAGCTTCAGCTGCTCAGAGTAGGGTTTCCAGGAAGCCTCCTCTGTCTGCTTTCGAGTGTGTTAATTGATTATTCTTGAAGAGCAAACATCTCGAAAGCAGAAAGCGCTAACATGACCATGAATTGTGAAGGCTCATGAATCTACAACAGGGTGTGCGGCTCTTCTCCCTGTGAATAGGGAACTACTTCTAGAACCAGTGTGTAGCAGCAGCACACCTGGAAGAAGTTTTTGTTATTTTTGGTTTCCTTAAAAACACAAAACGGATTTTTGGACTAGGTTTATGTTCCCACCCCAGGGGTGGTGGATGATTATGAGTTTGATTTGGAATGCTCGGTGCTGGCGGCGATAATGTGGTTTGGTACAGCTGCTTTGCCACGTGAAGCTTGTTCTTGCGACTGTGTGCCACTTGGGTTTATGGGAACTTTTGCTTAGAGCATAAAAGGTTTAAGGCCCGAGAGAGCCGGGGTGGGTGTTGGTTAGTGGTTCCTTGGTTAGTTTGCCTGTCGTTAGTGTGCTGACTCTTTCATAGACGGATAGAACATCAGTTGGAGAGATTGAGTTTGCAGATAGTGAGCTGAGACACTAATCTGACTCTCTGTCTGCTAGTCCTCACCAAGCTTAGGACAGCCTAAAGGGGGCTGTGAAGATGTCTACTTTTCTCTCTTTCTCTCCCAAGGCTGCCTAAAAGAGCAATGAAATTTTCTTTCTATCCTTCCTTTCTCTTTCCCTAAATTAAGGGTAAAAGATTGTAGTTTGCTGCTACACCAGTGGGCTAGCCTGGGCCTGCTCTTCTCTCATAGAAAGCATAGGAGCAAGAGGGTGAATAGCACGCGTGAGGCCCCGTAAGGTCTGGGTTCGGAACCATTCCCTATCAACTTTCATGTATGTGTTATATAAAAATCTCAATGAAAAAACAACAGCTATAGAGCATTTAAAACTAGATGACAGAGGCCCTGCGGGAATCTGGACATGAGCTATCACGCTGCTGCCTGAAGACATGAACCTTTGAACTGTACCCGGAGATTTGAGTGTTTGGACTGGACGAGGTCTGCAAAAACCACCAATATTTTTTAATGACAGCTGCAGCTGTCACATGCAGACTCTTTACCCGGAGCTCTCCCTGCCAAACGATCTCGTGTAAACCAACATCTGTGGCGATGTATGGCTTAGTGTGGGGATGGCTTGACTGCACCAGCCACCTCTTCTGCCTACCTCATGGGATTTCCTGTAACTCGTTCCTTCGACAGCCCCGCAGCATTTATGCTTCTTGGGACCACTCAACCAGCCATGCCTGAGCCCATGTTTCCTAAATTGCAATTCCCAAGGCCTCAAAGAAAGTTCCTCTGAAATGCCATGAAATGGCAGAAGCAACACCATCTTAAACTGCAAAACGTATTTTAAAACAGAGACAAAGTTCAGGTTCCCAGAAAAATGAGAAAAGCCCCCAGCCTTCAGAGCCCACCAGTAAAGCCGAAACAAGATGACTGTCGGGTACTTGTTTTGGGAACTGAGATGTGTCATTTCTGGGTTATGGTGACTCTGACTGTGATTGTTAGTGAGTTTCTGATTGGTTAAAAATTTTGGCTAACTTTTGTTTATGTTGGCACAAAATGTTTATGGTTCTCAAGCTTAAATAGTTTGTAAAAATTTGAGTCGGGGTCGTAGCTCTGAACTTTCATTTCAGACTCCGTCCCTGGCTGGTCCAGCTTTCTTTCTTTCTCTTTCTCTTTTTCTTTTCTTTTTTCTTTTTATGCTTGAACTCAATAAAACATTCTTTTCTTTCAACAAGTTGTGTTTCGGTATAATCAGGTAAAAAAAAAACCCACGATGCTTTAATGATCTTTTAGCTTGATTAATCGATATCTATGTCAAAGTAAATTTCCTGTGCAGCCATGCTCAGAGTCAAAGTTCAGGATGCAAAGCTGTGGATACAGGAAGGCGTGAAGAACCAGAGCCAGCAGCATAATCGACTGCCTGGTTCTTGCTCTTTGCTCCTGATTCTCCCAAGTGGCCAGCCATCCGTATAACAAGGAAGCACAAAGTGCAGCAGAGATCAGAGAAAGGTGCGCCTCACTCAGCGTGGGGCAGTAAAGACTTTCCTCAGGGGAACCAGATGAGCTGGCGTTTGGAGGAAGAGTAGGTTCACCATCTGGACTAGATGGGGAGCGATTCCAGAGCGGCCATTGTTCTCCCCACTTTCAGGAACCTGTTACCCGCAGGACTTTCAGTGTTTGAAATGACAGAGACGTTAAGAGCTAGCCCTCTCACGGGGCTTTCTTCGTTCTCTGTCTCTTCAAGGCTTCGAACGTTCAGGGTGGTTTAGCACCAACATGCGCTTCCATAGTTGGTTGTGAGAGTCAGTCCCTTCTCTTGTACTCCCCACTTACCACTCCAAGTGCTCTGTGGAAACAGGAAGAAATAACGGGTTCTGAAACCCGTCTCATGTGCAGTCCTTGGGAATTGTAGAAATCCAAGTGGGAATCCTGACCCCTACATCCCTTGGGCCACAAGTATAGAAGAATTGTTCCCACTGACCGGTGTGCACAGGTAATGGGTTTTCCTTGAGGGGGCATCCTTCTCTACCTGTGATGGGCCGTACTTTCCACGGGAGGATCCAAACGTTTATCCTTACATAGCTGCAGGTTCCATTTTCTCTCCTCTACTTCGTAGTTCCTCTCAATTTTTGTGTTTTTTTCTATCCCTTCATCTGCTCTCCATATAGACATGGTCACTATGCTAGAATCTTCTCTGGTCAAGCTAGAATGCTACACAGGCTGCGTCCGCTGACAGGAGAAGACCAGTCTCTCGCATGTAAACCTGTGAATTCTCTTGGATCTTTTTGCCACCCTCTCACCTCCCGTTTCTCTCTAGCAGT
Source organism: Cricetomys ansorgei (assembly GCA_026225945.1). Classification (NCBI taxonomy): domain Eukaryota; kingdom Metazoa; phylum Chordata; class Mammalia; order Rodentia; family Nesomyidae; genus Cricetomys; species Cricetomys ansorgei. The sequence continues at coordinate 3,512,198 of JAMJFZ010002927.1, forward strand.
ACAACTTAGGCTATTTAAACTCACTGTTTTCTTCTACTAGGGTGTCACACTGGAGTAACCACTATGCTTCTATCATTGGATTTGCTGGAAGGATTCTGTATGTTAATACATGTAAAGAGTCTGGAAGAGGCTCTGCTTTACCCTGTGAAGGAGCCAGAAATAGTAACTACGCCAATCACCATCACGGGTTTTTTTTTTTTTTTTTTTCCCTTCTGGTTTATGCTGTTAGTTGACAGCACTGGCCGGGAGCAATAACAGAGAAAGCAGTGAACAACTGGGACAAAGGTGTGAAGGAGTACAATGCAGGTGATCCTGAAATGTAGTCGGCACGGTGAGACAGAGGGCTAATTAACACCAGAGAATGGGCTGCAGGCAGCTCTTACCAAGGCAGCAATAGTGTTTTCCAGTGGTGCCCTGTCTTATCTCCCTTTCCCTTGGCAAGATACATTGTATGTATGTAAGTCCTTAGAGACCAAATGTTCTGTTACCAGAAAACATATGGCTGCAGTCGTGGCCCTAACTCAGACAGGCACAATCAGTGTGGACCCACATCTTAAATCAGAGTCACATGACATCTTAGATCAGAGTCATGTGACATCTTAGATCAGAGTCATGTGACAGCTTAAATCAGAGTCATGTGGCTGACGGTGAGCAGGAAAAGAACTTAGAAACTGTTAAAATAATGGATTTAACCAAAAGGGAAGCCTCATGATGAGGAAGATTATAGTGGTGTGTGACTGAGCTGTGGGAAAAATGAAAGAGAAGTAGAGAGAGAGAAAGAGAGAGAGAGAGAGAGAGAGAGAGAGAGAGAATGAGGTAAATGGTTTGCTGATATCTGATATGGTGATAGGAGCAGGAGGAAGCAACAAGAAGTTTGTAGGTGAGGACTGAAGATTTCAAAGTCATTTATGGATGTGTGAAAAGGGGAAGCAGCTTTCCTAGAACTCAAACAGGGAGGAAAGGGAAGTTGAGTTCAGGAACAGACAGAGAGATGAATAGGTGAAATCAAATTAGAGGCAGAGTTAAAGCGAAAGGGAGGTTTGAAAGTGAAGGGTAGAGAGAGAAATTAGGCTAGAAAGCCGCTCCTCCATCAAAAGCTCTCCCGCTCTGGGGATCAAGGTGGATGAAGGAAGAAGCGGTGGGGGCTGGAGAGATGGATCAGCAGCTAAGAGCACTTGCTGCTCTTCCGGGTTTAGTCCCAGCACCCACATCAGCAGGTTACCTGCCTGTACCTCTAGTTACAGGGCATCCAGGGGTTTCATCTCCCTCCCACGTTGCTTTCATCGTTCTGGACACTGCAAGGAATTTTGAGCCATATGCTAGGGATGGGGGAGGCATTTCACAAATGTTACAACTCACCTACTCACCCCAGCCAGGCTGCTGTTGCCGTGGTAAACAGCATGGCCAAAGGCACTTTGGGTGGAGAGGGTTTACTTCCTCCTGTAGCTTATGGTCCATTGTCAGGAGAAAGCCAAGTTAGAAACTCAAGGCAGGAGACTGCAGCAAACATTATAGAGGAACATTCCTTCCTGGCTTCCTTTCTCTGGCTCATGCTCAGTCAGCTTCCTCAGACCACCTGAGACCGCCTATCCAAGGTGGCCCCACCCCATGCGGGGATAGGCCTTCCTCCATCAATTATCAATTAAAACAAAAAACCAAAAACCAAAAAAGCAAAATAAAAAAAAACAAACAAACAGTATGCCCACATGCCAATCTGACCAAGGAAATTCTGCAATTCAGACTCCCTCAGATAACTCTGGGCTGTGTCAAGTTAGGTAGGTGAAGCTACCAAGGAGATTCTTATATGTCACTGTGGTAAAAATCTATAACTTTTCCTGTATGTGTGTGTGTGTGTGTGTGTGTGTGTGTGTGTATGTGTGTGTATATGTGTGTGCTTGTGTATGTGTGTGTATATGTGTGTGTGCTTGTGTGTGTGTGTGTGTGTGTGTGTATGTATGTGTGTGTGTGTATGTGTGTGTGCTTGTGTATGTGTGTGTATGTTTATGTGTGTATATATGTGTGTGCTTGTGTATGTGTGTGTGTGTGTGTGTATGTGTGCTTGTATATGTGTGTGTGTGAGTGTGTGTGTGTGCTTGTGTGTGCTTGGTTGCTTGTGTTTCACACACAGCAACCAAATATAGGGAGGACAGGAGCAGGAGGCCTGGGGCTGGCCTGGCAGCTGGTGTCCTCAGTAAGTGGCTGTCTGCCATCTCAGCAGGTGGCTTCTGGGGCATCCTTCCTTGTGATTTGCCCTCTAAGCATCCCTCCCTGCAGGGGAAGAACCTCCTCATTCCATCACAGCATCTCTAGGGCCCTCAGACACTCCTCTTAAACGTTGTTACCATGCTTTCACCTTCTCAGTGTCTCTCTCCTCAGTACCCCCAAATTCTTCCAATTTGACCAATATGCCTTTCATCCATCCACAGGGTGGTGTGCTGATTCTCTTCATATCTTGGGATGTTTTCCAACAGATGGCTTCCGTTTTCTGCTCTAGGGGCCATCCTATCAATGAGAAGTCTGAGCACGGCAGTTGAAGTGCTCTAGAGGCCTGAGTGCACTCTGCCCCACGTGAAGGCCCTCGATGTGACATGAGAAAGATGTCCGGTATTGTAGTCAGTGCAGCTGGTCCCCTCTTTGAAGGAGGTGAGAACATGGAGACTTCCTGATCTTTGCTCTTCACCTTCTAGTATTTCCTGGTCTGTGTTTTTTGTTCTTTAGGTACGTTTGTTTATTGTTACAGTAATACCACTCTAGGACTGAAGCTTTGAAATGTGGTAGTAAACGCCGTAGATATTTGCTCTTCTACACTATTATTGGTCCTTGTTATTTTTAAGATTCTCAGGTATCCCAGGCTGACCTCAAACTAGCAGTCTAGTTGAGGACAGCCTCAAATTCCTAATTCCGAGATCTCTGTCTTCTGGGGCTGAGATTACAGGTGTCTACCATCATGCCGAGCATGTTCCGTGTTGGGGTCAAACTGAGGACTTCCTGTGGGCTAGGCAAGCGCTCAACATCTATGCTACTTCTCTTGTTTATTTTTGGGGGATCTCACGTAGCTCAGGCTTGCCTCAGATTCACTATGTAGCCAATGTTGATTTTGAACTCCGGATTGGTCTTGTTCCTCAGTTTCTGGAGCCAATCGTTAAGAGGTAACTGGATCACAAGGACGCTGACGTGATCTAGGGATTAATCCAGCGATAGATCCCTAATTAGCTGGGTCTCCTGGGAGGGGGAGACTCTGTAGAAGTTGGAGACTCCTGAGAAGCAGTTAATCACTGAGGGTATGGCTCTGAAGCGCATGCCCCTTGCCCAGCCCGCTCTGTATATCTGCCTCCTGGCTGCTGCAAAGTGAGCAGCTTCTGCCATGCTCCTACCTCCACGTTTCCATCTCGTCTCTGGCCCAGAGCAATGGAGCCAGCCAACCACCAACTGATACCTCTGACACCATGAGCCAAAATAAATCCTTCCTACCTTAGGTGTTTTATCCCCCCTCGGGTATTTGTCACAGGAACAAAATGCTGCCTAACACATTTATTACGGAGCTGTTATTATAACTTATTATTATTTTATATGACAAATATTGCTTATAGTATTACTTATAATAATATTTATAATAACTTATTAATCACAATTACTTATATCATATAATAATATTAGACAGTACAAATATATAATATGTTATGATAATAAATCACATTATATATGATAATATAATTGATAAATAACGATTATAACATGCAACTTATTATATAATTTTTACTTAAATATTTGTTATTATTTATATAACATAATAATTATATGTGACATTACTTTTATAAAAATAATAAATTATTGTTATGGAGTTCTTATCATAACACACTGTTACGGAGCATTTTTTACTTATCTTTCATCTGTATTATCCTTATATGTTATAAACAAATAAAAAGCTTTATTGTTTTTCTTTTTCAGTCCTTATTTTACTGATTTGTTTTACTTATTGCATTAGGTAATACTTGCAAAGTATAACATTGATAAAATGACAAGCGAGCCAGACATGTTGGCACACCAGTGCAAGCCCAGGACTAGATAAGCTGAAGCTGGATTGTGAGTTTGAAACCAGTCTGGGCTATATAACATGACCTTCCCTGGTTCAAGATGATACTAGCAGGAATCCATGTCCTTATTCCAGATATCTAGGGTGAAATCCCAATGTTTTATTATCAGGTCTGAGAGCAACACAGGAGTTCCTTTAGATAACCTTGATCACATTAAGTATATATCCTTGTATTTCTTCTTTGTTCTTCCAGTTTTTTCTGGAGGGATGGAGAGATGTCTCTGCAGTTAATAATACTGCCTGCTCTTCCAGAGGACCCGGTTCAATTCCCAGCATCCACACAGATCCTTATAACTATCTGTACCCCAAATCCCAGGGTATCTGAGGGCACTAGACATGCCTGTGGTATACAGACTTGCAGATAAAATACCCATACACATAAAATAAACGAAACATTTAAGAAGATTTCCTTCACAAATGAATATTGAATTCTTTGATGCATTTGAATCCACTTATTGAAATGATCACACGATTTGACCCCTCCCTTTTCGCATTTCTTAGTAAATTGTACCCCTTGATCTCCAAATGGTAAGCCAACTTTGCATTCTTACAATGATCATCACTTCATTGTAAGAGACTAACCTGTTCATGGATCACCTTTCAGGTTGCTAGCAGTTTGAGAAGACCGCAGACTTCCCCTGCCCCACCTGCACTCAGCCTCAAGAGGGGACTCGCTCTGCTCCATCGCACCGCATACTCCACCAGGCACCAACCGGAACAACACTAGTCCTGTCCGGTCACAGACAGGCCACGGGTGGACCGCCTCTCTCTGAAAATGTGAAAATCCCATGATAAGATGGATCAAGAGATAATACATATATAGTCAGTTTGTTAATCGTGGATGATTGTTACTGTCGTCTGGATGGGATCTAAACTCATCAGAGACAAACCTCCTCACATGCTTTGTAAGGATTGTCTAGATTACTTCAATATAAGGTGGGAATACTCGCTCTAAACGTGGGCATTGCGATTCTATGGGCGGGGTACTTGTCTGCATGGCTGTGACTTCCATGTGACCTGCTGCCATGTCTTCGCCTACATGATGGACCGTGTCCCTTAAAGCTGCGAGTCAAAATAAACCCTCCCCTCTTTGAGTTATTTCTTATCAGGAATTTGGCGCAGTGAGGAGAAAATTAACTAACACACAGGTGGTCCTTTTTCCATTGCACCCGGATATAATGGCTCTGTATTCGCCATTTGGCCCTCCCCGTGTAGTCAAAACAAAGCACTCTGAGTCCAGCACCAGCTGGCAAAGAGAAAAAAAAGCGAGTGCTCTAGTCCGTGTCCGTATGAACCCTAAGCTTGTTTGTTCTTTTGTCTGAGTCATTGTGTTTGCTTTTACAGACAAGGTCTTGCTAGGTACCATCTTAAAACACGCGATGTAGCTGACGATAGATCCAAACTTCCTGCCTCTGTCTCATGAGTGCTGAGATTATTTGCAGGTGCCAGCGTACCCAGATTCTTTGACTTATTTTTATAGTTAAAGTACAAATTGAATACTGCCTCTTCAAAACAGGGCCTAGCCCGTGACCCTTGGGCCGCTCAATCTTGAATACAATGGCTTCATTTGCTATACAGTACAGAGGGGAGGGCAGAGGGAATCAGTCGCTGACTTGACCTCAGACTGTCCAGAATATGGAGATTGGCTGCTGTCCCTTTGACACTCATTGGGGTCAAGTGGATATGGGAAGCGAGGAGTTAAGATAACCCTGGCACAAGGGCGAGCAGAACAATACGGCCCTGTTCCTGATGTTTGGCTGAGGAATTTCCCAGTGACGTATTGGATGGGGACCAATTCTTTCTCTGGCTACAAAGACCCATTCTTGATGGAGGAAAAGATGGCATCCATGCACCCTTCTTGGAATTTTATGTAAATATATGCCAAGCTGTTAAAAATGTCCCGTGGCCTTATGCAGGGTCATAGTTACTGAGATGTATTTGCCTGACTCCAAGGGACACAGTTATTCTCCATCACAGGTGGCTGTCTCGTTAAATGAGGGTCCCTACACTGCTAGAATATAATGTTCTTTGGAACCACTGAGCTCTGCAGACAGTGGGATGACTTGGAACAAAATGTATCATCATTAGTCACAGAACAGTCGTTGACGTGGTGAGAGACGGCGTACTGAACAAGAAGAGGTCTCCCCATGAATCACAGATTCAACTTATATTCACAGAGGACGTCTTAGATGTTAGGTACTATTTCATGCACTAGGATACAGAAACGGATGAGATAGAATCGTTATTCTTCCTCACCGAGCTTATATTCTAGTAAGGGAGCCAAACGGTGAACAAGTAAATGAATAAGCAAGATAATTCTGCTAATTATGCATGCCATGAGTGCAAAATGTGGCATGGCGGAGAGTCACCGTGAGGGGTAAGGTGCATCTCTCACTAAGGTGGTCAAGATGGTCATCTTTGTTGATTATTCTGTTTGTCCCTCCCACTCACTGTCCACTCTTCTCTGCCAGTACTGTACCCCAGGAAGCAGATCCCCACACAGCTCTGACAGCTGAGTAAAGCCAATGGTACCCCAAGAATGTGTAGGCAGAGAGAGAGAGGCATTCAAAGATGCTTGTGAACCCCACCAGAAGTTTTGCATGGGCCATGAGCATCTACACGGTACCATTATGTGACGGTCAGGTAAGATTATCTTGCAAATGTTGGCCAGTCTCTTCCCCCTTCTACGCTAGCATTTGCCTAAGACTTATGAACAAGTTGCTTTGATGGTCACTAATGAAAAAATAAAACATATGGGCTCAAAGTCCCAGACTTGCTCTCAATCGGCCTCATCTACTGAGATTTCATCTTCTCACTGGAGCCATCCCTTCTGTCAAAAGGTAGTAGACTGATAAATTGGGCTTCTTCTCATGGAGAGATTAATGGGTTTTTTTTCATAGCAGTGAATACATATTCCAGATTATGGATTTGCTTTCTCTTCCTGAAGTAATTCTTACCATACTCCATGCAAGATGTAATATTTGGAATTTATTTTCTCTCTTCTTAGTATGCCTGCCACTGCTTCTGTAAGTAAAGAAGAGGATGAGACCTTCAACCCAAGAGCTTGTTTCTAATCCTTTACGTGGATTAATCCACACCATGATCCCCTGACATAGGGGTTGTTATTGTCTACTTTAGGGGGAAAGAAACCCTTAATGATACAATTAACTGAACCAACAACGACATGGAGGAGAAGGGATTCGTCTTTCTAATAGAATCTCTAATAATACATGTGTGTTTTCTGTCTCCAAAGAGGTTGAAATTAATTCCCATCCCCCTGAGGTTAGTTTAGCCTTCATTTCCAATGTCCCCAAAGAAGCTTATAGGAAAGTAACCCAGTAGCTAGTGACCTTAACCACGTGACCAAGGTCAACTGATCATGTTGATTGTATGTGTTTTCCAAAATGGTACAGTAAGGTGACATTAGTAGTACTTCACCCATCTCTACATCCCCAGACCCTCATCTATTCATGAGAAAGGCTCAAACAGGCCAAAATATCTGATCTATGTCCTCTGTAAGTGTCAAGGTCATGAAAGACAAGGAAAAACAGACTGAGATGCCAGAGCAGGCTAGAGACTAGAGATGACTCACGCGCAGTATCCTGAAGTAGAAATCAAAGCCATTAGATCTGGCAAAGTAGTTTAGATATAGTACCACAGCAGTATGAATTTCCTCACTTTTCCAAGTACACCAGGATTTCGCATGATGCTACCAGTTGGGAAGTTGGGTAAGTTCTCTATAGTGATTGTGCAGATTTTTAAAAAAATCTGATAGCATCACCAAGTAAATGGTTTAAAATGAAAATTTCCTGAGAAAACACAGACAACAGACCACTGTACAGGATCACTTCTGAGTCATAGCATTTGACAGCACCTTCCTGGGTACTTTCCATCTGGAAACTTTCAACCATAGACTAAAGACATTTGCATCTTTGCCTAATTATGGAGACAACAAGGTGTGTGGGGGAAAACAGAGGTTCCTGCTTATAAAGATTACTACAAAGAGACTGTATGTGTAACATGCTCCCACAGCTTAATAGATTCAGTGACCTGTACCATGAGCTTCTGGTCGAGTCTTTGAATGTTCCCTGTACATCCATAAAACCAGAAGTCTTATATCTTTCGCTGAAATCTCCAATTTCATCTCCCACAAAATTATGCACTGGTCATGATGAATAGCCACTGGCAAACATCTTTTGAGACCATCAGAAACTTCATTACGTATTTGCCTGAAAAATCGGCCTCTCTTGGTGAATATTTTTAATGTAGTTCTCAAACCCCGTTCCACTGAGACACACTGGCTGGAGAATCAATACAGGAAGCAGATGAACTCAGCAAACAAAGGAGATGACGTATCATCACCCAGAAGCAAGTTCTAGGAAGCAATTGACTTTGCTCTGAGGGAACTGTTGGCTTCACCACATCACCAGTTGCAGTATGATGGGTATCTCTACCATACGGTTGGCCCAGACTGACGGCCTGTTCATTAAACATTGACTTCCACATAGCACCACACAATCATAACGTTAGCTAATTTTGTCTCCACTACTGAAAGTGAAGTGACCGAACTGTAGAAGGACTAATGGAGCCCTAAATGCAGATCCCCTTCTCTTTAGTATCAGGTGCTTCCCAGACTTAACACGGTTAATTCATAAAGCGTAGAGCTGTTCTTTTTTGAGCAACTCCACACGGAGCCTGACACCCATGAGAAAGCAGAGGAGAGGCCGTTATTTCAGCAAGCCATTGAAAACACAAGACAAAACCAAAAGAAGATGAGCTAAACATTCAATTGTTAGTTAACTCAAATTGCCTCTGGTTTTTCTTTTCCTCTAAAAGTATGGTGTAAATCCTATGTAAACATCGAACAGGAGTGAGGTTTCCTTACAGTGAGCCACCTGCTCAAGGAAATAACTTCCAGCTTTCTTCTACCTTTGAATCAACAGAAATTGCTTTCCCTTTCAGAAACAGTAACAAAAATGTACGTGTACGATACGGAAAAACAGATGCTCAAGCAAATGCACAAACAGCAGTTTTGGTGTTTCCAACAGGAAACACTGCACATGGTTTGGAAGGAGCCTGAGAAGCTGGATAAGATGAGAAGACTCAGCTCTGCAGAAGGCCTCGCAGCGGTAGAGCACAAGGCAACCGCGGACATCTCAGGCTCAGAGAACTGGGTGACGAAGCTTCAGCTCTGCCTTCTATACAGGTTGAAGATCCCTCACCCAGATATCTGAACGTGAAAAATGCCACACTTGACCTTCAGTGGCAACATCCTTCAATACACATAATGTTTTTCATGCACAAAATTATTAAAGGTGTTGTATAAAACTACCGTCAGTCTCTGTATGTAAGGTGTATGTGAAACATAAATGACTTTCAGCCCCAAGACGTGCCATTATGTATATAAAGAGACATAAGCCAAGCATTCTAGGTGTAAACCTAAGTTCTAGAATTTAAAAAAAATCCAAAATCTGAAATATTTCTGGTCCCAAGGATTTCAGATAAAGAATATTCAACCCGTAAGTGTCTGTATGTATGTGTGTGTGTGTGTGTGCGTGTGTGTGTGTGTGTGTGTGTGTGTGTGTGAAATATGTGCATTACATTTGTTTATTACATAGATGCATACAAACACTTTTAATTTCTTGAACTGGTAAATTTTATGCCTTACATAACTAACTATACATATACATGTAGATATACAATTATGTTTCTATGTAAATATTAAAATTTTATATGAATACACAATTTCAAAGTATAAAATAAAACAAGTTATGTCTACAAACAATAATCTTTACTTTGAAATGAATCAACAAGCTCTTTTTCTTTCTTTCTTTCTTTTTTTTTTTCGAGACAGGGTTTCTCTGTTGTAACTCTGGCTGTCCTGGAACTCACTCTGTAGACCAGGCTGGCCTCAGAACTCACAGAGATCTGCCTGCCTCTGTTTTGATTGACGAATTGATTGAATAGTTATTTCATCCATCCATTCATTCACTCATTTTGGTTTGTTGTTTTGGGGACAGGAAATTCCTGTGTGACCCAGGTCGGACTCAAATCCCCGACCCCCTCTCCTTATCTTCTCTGAGTGCTGGGTTTACAGGCATACACCATCACTTCTCTATTTTCTGTTTTTAAAAGCCAAAGTTATCCAAGTTAGATCTTTCTGCTAATTTTACTACATATGCCAAGATCAGAGCAGGGAGGAGAGAGTGAAAATCACCAAATTAGTCCTCTGGGCTCCAGGTGAAATCAAGAACAAGACTGCTAGTGTCAAATGGGAACAAGGGAAACTCTTTCTGTCTGCTTCCCAGTTCACACCACACCAAGACCAAGTGGAACGCCCCATGGTAATACAGAGTGTCCTTCCATTCCTGAGCTGGGCCTTATTACAGGTGCGATGGAGGGCCACCTCTGCCCAGTAGGACCTGGTGCCTGGAACACTTTCTGCAGGAACAGGATTCGGCATGGCTGGTAAGGGTTCTGCATGGCAGCTGGGATGAGATATCCAGGATCTTATCTAGGTTCCTCTGCAGACATCATCCAGTCTACCCAGTTCTGGGTAATAGACCATCATTTTGTTGGCTCTGTAACCCACTCTCCTTCTCTTCAGGCTCCCTCCCCTCTCCTCTAAGGTTGTCACAGATCCACTGAAGGCTAGGAGTAGATTTCTAGAGCATGAGCTTGACTGAGCCTGGGGGAAAAAAATCTGTGTGTATTTGCATATTCATATGAGGTTTTCTGGAGTGGAGACCAATTTTCCAAACAGGAAATGCACTCAAGTTATAGGTATCCTTTATGTGCAGAGCCTTGGGGTGATTTTATACCATGTTTAGAATAATTCTGTGCATAGAATTTCGATTCAGTGTTTTGAAACTTTGCACTTGCAATGTCATGTTCTCAGTCAAAGTTCGGCATTCAGAGCATTTCAAACCTGGATTTGGAGATTAGGAATTCTCAAACCCTATTATTATTATTTTTTTACACTGGAATGCATACACTTCTAAAAAGCATTTCTAATGTTCTTTGCAAAAAGTTACTGTTTTGATTCTTGTTTCCGGGCAACTCACCTTCGAGAGTCCTACCCAGTATAGATGTCTAGTTTCCTGGGGGTCTCGGGTGCCCCTTCTTTTTCTTGGGCCTATGAGTTGCAAAGCCATGGTACTTTTCTCTTCTCTTCATCTCCCCAGGACACACCTCTGCTTCTAGGACTGAGGCGACCGAGAGGAAGAGGAGGATTTGGACCATGGGTATGTCCTGGTATTGCTTCTGCTTCTTTGATCTAATGGGAGCTTTGTGTAATTGATCACCACCACCACCACCACCCACCACCACCACCACCACCACCACCACCACCACCATCACCACCATCACCACCATCACCACCAAAGTGAAGATCAGCAAGATCATCCTTATAACAAGGTCCCAGAAACTTTGCATTTGGTCATGGTCCGAACCATGCATTCTGAATATACTGGAAGAAATGCCCTGCTTACCTCTGGATTATTCCTGTTTTTAGGTGTCTTCTGCTACATTCTGATCCTTAAAGATACAACAAAGCGTTCATGTAACATCACTTTTGAGGATTCTAAGTGTCTCACATTTATTTATTCTTTATGAGTATGTTTGCCTACACATGTGCATGCACACGCTCTCACACACACACACACACACACTCACACATGTACATGTGCCATGTAGCACACGTGGAAGTCTGAGGACAACTTGCGGATGTTGGTTCCCTCCTTCCATCATGCAGGGCCCAGGGGTCAAGCTCAAGCCATCAGCCTTGGCAGTAGGTGCCTTTACACACAGAGACATCTCACTGGCCCATGACGCCCTATCGTACAGCAGCTCCTGTAACTACATCCTGGATGAAGCATCCTCAAGGACTCTGATGAAACCGAGTTGACTCTAAGTGCTGGAAAGGGGAACGCGTTCTTGTTCCTGTTTGTTACTGTGAGATAGATCCAATCAGTTTCTAAGCCACTGTATCATGGGAGTTTCTCATCAGTACTCCATCTGCACACTGTCCTGGATCTGCTGAGGAATGAAGAAGGAAGACTTTCTTGTCAAAAACACTCTTTCGTCTCCTTAAATACTTTCCTTCAAGCTCTTTCCTGTGCACTGTAATGTGTCCATTTGCATTCCTACTGCTAATTGCTCCTTTGTTCTGTTCGCTTTCCCAGGGTTTACCTTATGCACTCCTTCCCCACCCTTCTCCCTTCCCACCCTATATGACCTATCTAGTCAAATTCTCCCATGCCACTGCTCCAACAGCAGTCCACACACTGGGACTCTCCAGGTGTTCATTTCACACCCCAGTCTGTTCCTCTGAATTCTAGCAACATCTGCTCAGATGTCAGTTAGCGTATCTAGTATGATCACTCACTGGGAAGTTAAACTCAGTGTGCCCACTCAGAACTCAGGACTCCTCCTCCCTGCCAGTCCTCTTCCTGCTTCTTATGACAGAGAGTGATGTTGGAGAAGCTTATTTTTAGCTATGTATAAAAAAATTGTTTTGTGCACTGTTGGGTGACAGGCTGCCTAGGTCTTGACGTTTTGTATTGTCTGCAGGTGTTGGATTTATGTGGGGGGTGTTTGATTGCTCATGATCCGCACGTGCTATCAGTAGAACACCTGAGGAGTTCTGAATCAATAAAAACACCTGAGTTCAGAGGCTCAGGGTTCCACTCTCCAAGATTGCACTGGCCATGATGGTGGTTCCCTCTGCTGAGGTCTGGCAGGGTTTGAACCAACGGATATGCCTCCTTGTCGTCCTTGCGGAGCCACGACTGTGAGTGTACTGCTACAGAGAGACACTGACATCCATGCCATCAGATAAGCCTGCTGTAATATCAAGACCTATTGCTTATCCATGCCAACTGTCCCTCAGATCTGTCCATATCTAGGGACACATCACTGGGTAAAGTCTTCTCGCTTGGATTCCTTCAGCAGCTCCAACTGGCCTTTCAGCATCCTCTCTTGCCTTCCTCCAGCCATCTCTCTTTAGCCATCATTTTCAAAACACTAATTTCACCATATGTCGTCCAAAATTACATGGTTCCCTGTTGCTTCTTAGAATGAAAAGCAAAAACATTCCCCAAAAACTAGAGAGCCTCCGACAATAGGACTCTGGCTGCTGTCCCCACCCCTACCTCCAGTCATCCTCATCTTTTTTCCGTGATCTGATGTTGTGGGAAGGGGAGAGATTATGGATCAAATCTGAGAGTGAAAGTTCACCATTTAAAAGAACTGCACTTCAGGAAGGAGATGTCTCACCAGGAAGGGTCAGGACCATCTCAACCCTACTTAAATAAACTCAACTGTTTATTTTTCTTCTTGGTTATCTTGGCTGTCCTTAATGGATCTATTGAGGTCCTCCAATTATTTATTTGTATTTTCCTGGATTTCCTTAAGAGATGTATTCACTTTTTTAAAGACCTCCATCATTTTTATAAAGTTTTAATATCTTTTTCTTGTGCTTCAGCTGTGCTGGAGCATTCGGGGCTTGTTGTTGTAGTGGTTGGGCTCTGGTGGGGACATCGCCCCCACCCCCAATGCCGACAGACATTGTTGATGTCTGTGTTCTTATGCTGGCATTTAGGCACCTGGGTTTGGGGTCATTAGAGGGTTAGGTGCCGAATCCCTGAGTTTGTCCTGGTTGGATGGGTGTTTTGTTCCTTACTTTCTTTTTCCTTTCTTGTCTTCTGTTCTTTGAAGCCTCTTGTCCAGCCTAAGGTCTCTGCCTAAGCTGGGGACTGGGATGTAGTGACTCTACTTCGGGTTGGCTGGAATGGCTTGGTGCTTCTGGATAACGTGAACTGTAATAGCACTGGAAGCTGTGCTCTAAGAGGGCTGGATGGCAGGACTGGAGGAGAGGGAGAGGGGGCTACAGAAGAGTAGGTTGTGGGACTAGAACCACGTGTTCTGCAGGTGGGTGTCCACCTGCTTCTTCCACTGGTGTCGGTTGTGATAACACAGGGTCAACCTCACTTCTCAATGCCTCAGGATAGCGGGGCTTCTTTTAGGTCTGAATACAACTATATATTCTGTTCAAACCTGCCTCACACTTAACAAAGGAGGAGAGGGCCTCCCTCGTGGCTTTCAGGGGCACAGAAGAGACATTGTGATGCTGACCAGGGAAGAAGAGTGGGCCTTGCTTTAAACTATCCAACTCCAAGAGGCTATTTATACGGGAGCTCTAAGAACATTTATTTGAAGGACTTGTTTTCCCACTGAAGCACTAGGTCACTAATGAATTACATTGTCCAAGAGAACAGAGCACCGGGAAGTCCATGAAGGAGTCACAGTATTTTCCAAGTGCAACAAATCAGGATGGATCTGTTGGTTGAGACTTTTGAAACAATCCAGGAATGTCTGTTGATTGTAGAGCGACTGATTTCACTATCTTCAAGGACAGTAGCTTTGAGTCAGTGACGTCAAGGAAGAAAGTATCTTTCTGATTAGGAACATTAGACTGTAGACACCTGTTTCTTTCATTTCTTTCTCCTCCCTAGATTAAGTTCTGTTCTCCACGGGCATGCCATTGGGATATCATCTCCTCTGGAACAGCGCCCTCCATTCCCTGGTCATCAGCTTTAACCACTTACCCTTTGATGGCTGGCTGTGCCGGACTGTTTCTTCTCTGAATGTGAGAAGGCGCCGCTTAGATTCAACCCTGTAGTCCGTACGCTCAACACAGGATCTTGAACAAATTCGCTTAAAAACTATATAATTTCTTTGAACTACTTAGCTGTTCATCCATCCTACCAAACTTCAAGTCCCTTAACAAAAGGGTCATGGTCATTTTCTCTCTGCATACCTTCCTACGTGGTTCGGTGTAGCCCAAAGTCCACAGTTAACATTCAGCCACAATATGTAATTATTTCCTTACTGCTGTCTGTACGGGACACACAAGGCATAGTGGACTTTTCTGAATCTGAGAATTTCACTTTCTGGGAACTTGGCCTCATTAAAATTTATTGAGGACTCAATAAACAATCGTTAGTCTGAGTTACACCTATCAGAATTTGCCACCAAAAGAGTTAAAAGTGAAAATTTTAAAGTACCCATTTGCTAATTCACTAAATAACAAACCAATTAGATAAATACCATATGTCTCATGAACAATTTTCAGATTTTAAAAATTAGAACAAACACTTAAAATCAATGCCCCGTTGTATGCTCTTTAATATCTTTGCTGCCTAGTTTAATCTCCATTCAGTTTTTAGATAAAAATGGAGGACATTTTATTACCAACCCACCTCCATGTTTTTAAAGAATTAGAAATATTTTCTTCTACTAGCACACCAAAACTCAGCAAGTAGGAATTTTTTAATGATTAACTCTAGCAGAGAATTCAAAATACTGTCAGCGTGCGTTGCTATACACGGTTACATTAAAGTCTACCAGTTCCGTCTTGTCATTTGCATATATGTTTAATCTGCTGACACTTTTATTCCTTCATACATGAATTCATTGGGTTATGATGGTTTCTTAAATGTCATTTTTACCATATCGAAAAGTTACATTTGTTAACGACACCAACAACCTCATCAAAAAAGGGGGTTACCAAGGTCACAGTGGCAAATAAAAATTTGTCAGAATTTTAAGTTTTGTCACTGGCAACACAAGTTGTCAGTTTTATTTAAAGTGATAGTCTCACTTCATATATTTCAGGAAACTTTCTGAACAAGTCGAGCATTTCTAAGACATTTCATTTTTATTCGACGACATACAGACACTTCCGATTACAGCAAATACCCGAACACAGGCGCTGCTTCCCTCGGGAACCCTTCAGTCTGCGGCAGGGGCATGTTATATGCTTGTCTTTTCGTGATCAGGTGCTCAGGGATGCTATGACATGGGCAGAGATTAAGCATCTGTTACAACCAGCATCCCTTCCAGGAATCGAAAAGCCATGATTTCCGTGCCTGTCTCCCAAGCAGCATCCGGCCTTCCAGCCATGCCGTGCCCCTGTACACCGAGCTAATTGCGTTGTCGACACTAATACTGGTATCACTGTAAACATGACAGCTACCCACAAGGGGGACTAGGGCAGGAACACACAGATGCCAACTAAGAGAAACCAAACCAAACTGGTTCCAATTCCAGGCCCAAGTACATGTAGGGCAGGCAAGGTGGCTCAGCAGATAGAGGTACGTGCTGCCAAGCACGAGACTGAGTTTGATCCCCAGGACCTATGGTGCGGTGAGGAGAGAACCGACTCTCACAAGTCTAAGCTGTACTCCATAAGTACACTGCGGCACACCCCCTCCATTCCCTTGCACAGACAAAATGAATAAGTAAAATATAATCTTTTTAAGTATATGGGCTAGGAGATGGGAAGCTATGCAAGCATCTTCAGGCTGTGGCTGAGTCAGGAGAGGATGATGCTGATGCAGCAGACAGAGGAAGAGGCCAGGAAGGATGCTGTTAGATGGCTTTGTGACAGGCACGGTGTTCTCGTTATAACCGTGATGCTTTCCCAACGCCCATTAACCTTCTAACGCAGTGATTTGCCAATGCAAACTGTAGCCATGAACACACCAGCAAAGACTTCATAAGTTCAAGAGGACCTCGGCAAAGGGCAAGGGATGTTTCCAGAAAAGGAATCTTTAGTATCGTGGTAATCAACGCATTATGTCTTCTAGATGTTAGTATTTCAATTAAACCTCCTCTGGAATATCTTTCAGGAGTTGGTCCAAGAGGAGGAATAGTTTCACTGTTATGATCTTATGGAAGGTACAGCTGAGATGAGAATTTCTCAAAAAACAGCACACATTTTAAATTTATTTTTTTGTCAAGTAAAAGTAGGATTCAAAGCCAGCCATGGTGACACGTGCCTGTGATCCTAGCACTTAGGAGGCTTAAAAAGGAGGATCAGGAGTTCAAGATCAGTGTTGGTTATGTAGCCAATTCAGGCTACATGAAACCTTGTCCCCAAAGAAGAAAACCAGAAAAGAGAGCTGAAGAGATGGGCCTGCTGTTAAAAGTACATGCAATTACAGTCCTCTAAATCCACCTCCAGAGGCTCTGATATCCTCTTCTGGCCCTGAACACACACACACACACACACACACACACACACACACACACACACACAATTTAAAATTAAAAGAAAAATACAACTCTGAATCAACTCTTGCTCATGTGGCCTACAATAACTCCCTGAGCCTGCTTCCCTACCTGTGACATAAGGATCAGAGATTATGTCCAAAGACACATGAGAGGATTAACAAGGTATCACCCATGCTGTCCTGCTCTCCTCAAGCGTCTCCTAGATTTGCCTCTTACCCGGAAGCGGATGCAGAGGAAGTTCATTCTCCGTAACTTGTGTGTTTTCAGTGTTAACTGCCCATGCAGCTCCATATTTAGTTACTTTTCCAAGATGCCATCTTCCTGCCTCCCCAGTCACAGAGTGAGGACTGGGATTCCTCAACATGGCTGACTCATCTGCCAGAAGAATCAGTGTCTCACCAAAACCAGACACCTGCTTTGAGGATGTGGGGTGTGTGTGAGTCCTGGATGTGGGTCTGCCAGTGTCTTTTGGAGGAGTCCCTCTCCCCACCAGGTTAGAGATGTGCCCCTAAACCAGGCTGGGCTTGGTTTACTTTTCGCTTTTTATCCTTTATCTCTGCATGTGTGAATGGCTGAACTTCCTTCCTCTCTTTCTATGTTTTTCTTTTTTTCATACAAACTACATTCCTTATTCCCTTTTCCTAATAGGCCACAGGGAAGCATCTTCTAGTGTACCATCTTCCCTGGGGGTCCTCTGTGTTTCACGATCAAAGCCAGGGTGGTCACTTCAGAGGGTTTACCCCTGAGTAGTTTGGTCACCAGGGTAAGTCAGGTTTCCTCAAAAACATCCAAGAGAAGAGTTGAGAATCACCAGTTTGTATAAGACTTTATTGTATCTGTGCACCCCCAGCACATGTCCTCAGCTTGAGATACTCCCCCAAACTGCATGGAGTCCAGGAAGGAAAACCAGTGCAATAGGCAATGTCTGCTCATTGAATGCATCTGACTCCACGGGGAGTTAACAAGAGTTGCAGGAATTTTGATCTCAACTCAAGCTTGCTTCAGGTTAGATGTTTGGCATGCGCCACCAAGTTCCTGTTTCTGGACATCACAGGCCAAGTCCCAGAGGCTAAAGGAACGAGGCTTTCATGAAGGTAATGTTGTTACCTGCCACTGCTTCCAGGTGAAAGGTACATATTTTGTTTTGTTTTGTTTGTCTCATGGCATCTGGGAAGGGTTCTTGCTGATCACCCCCACGCGCCCATGCACACACACACACACACACACACACACACATAGAGAATTATGGGAGCATCTTTCCCAGCACCAGTGAACTTCCCAGGCCCTGGCCTTCTGATGGACCACCCACTTCTCAGGATCACATTCTTTCTGCAGAACATTTTCTTTTGTCCCTTTCGCTGAGTCTTCATGTGGCAACAGCACGTGACAAAGGCAGCTCACTGGCTTCTGTGTGCTCTGCCGGGGCTCCATGGGTAGCTCTCCCAGTGCCCTTTCCCTGGACTTCAAGTTATACAGAAATCCCTCCACCGGCATCTTGGTAACATTGTTCACTGAGGCCTCTTGCTCCCAGACCCTCCCTCAGGCCTGGAAGAAGAGCAAGCATTCCTGTTCCTCACTATGCCTGGTCAAGGATGTGGGGTGTTTGACACCCATCACATTCTAATACTCTGGGGCCCTGCTGAAAGCGAGTGACATTTAACATCCTCTTATAACAGGCTAGAAGTGCTAAGAAACCAGAGTGGACAAAAGAAAAATTATGAATATACCTGGCGTGGAAAAACAAACACAAAGAGAAGACTGTAATAATGAGAAAGTCGCCTGTGTTTGTTGAGCTAAGATTTTACATGTGTTGTTATCCAATTTTCAAGGACTAAGAAACGTATATCAAGATCAAAGTCATAACCTAACGTTTGGTTAGCGCAGAAGAGTTTACAAAAGCTCTCTCATGCATTGTCTCCTCTGATTCACCTAAGAGTCTACACGGCTTGTGGTATTCATCTCATTTGACAGAGGAAGAACTGGGGTCAGGAGTATCAGAGGGGGCTAATTTCACAGGCTAACCCCTATCAATGGAGGTCTGCTTCCATTGGAAGGAACACTTTGCAAAGCCTAATCTGGGATCAGAAGCTGAAAATAAGCATTTAGAAACTCTTAACGCAATTTAATGCCCCCATGCGATTCACGAATGCGATCCGTCAGCAGGTCGTGGACCGTGTTCAGTGTTCTCACACTGGCATCTTGTTCTTGTGCAGCACAGGATCCGTAATAGTCATGTGCAATAGGAACATGCTCCTATGTGCAGAAGTTCGGCAACTACAAAAGAGATAAAGTTGGCTATCTAGTACCAGTAATTTGAGAAAGTGGTCCTTGATTAGGTATTGTACATAGAATGATCAGAAGACCAGATAGTGCTGTGGTTGATTAATGCTGTCTGCCATGAATGCAGGGGGTAGGGAGGGTGTAATGTTAATGACATACATGTCATACTGTACCATCAAGCCATGGGGTCCTGTGAAACTGGAAATAAATTCAGATCTTACAAAGATGTATAATGAATAAAATACTAGTAACCCTGATTATAGAAACACTATTTTCAAAATGCTCTGCATATTTCCAACACATTTGACATGACACTGTCTCATTTGCCATCTGGGACAACCCTATAAAGAAGGGACTTTCAGTCTGATGTTATAGAGAAGACTGTGAGTCAAAACGTCTAAGATCCTATCCAGAGTCCCGGAGCCTCACGAGATAGCGTTGGTACTGGAATAGGTTTCCAGTCTTTACGGCCATGAGATTCGTTGCCACCTAAAACTGCTGCCCCCTGGAGGGGGCAGGAATGACGATGTAGACACAGCCAGTGAAATGGGAATGTCAGTTTTATTATAGGGCAGTTGAGGTAATTTCATGGATGACATCCTAGACGGTTTTTAGATTGACATTCCAGCGTCAATTGATGCAGCCTCCCTGGTAGCAAAAAGCAATTGCCCCTTTGGAGTAACCCTTTGAGCTCTGGAGGGACACAAGCCCAACTTAAGATGACACTCTTGCTTTTCATGTAATGGTCTATTGCAGAGAGGATCACTGAGTGTTATTCTAAATAGGTCAGCAACATACTTCTGTCCAACAAGCATCTACTAAACACTTACTGTGTGCTAGAGACAATATTACACAGGAAGGACATAAGCATGATTGTGAAAGGGTTTAAGAAATATGAAACATAGAAATGCAATCACATATAGGGGGAAATGCCTTCCTAAACACGGCCATTAACAGCGCTCTTTAGTCTCCTCCCCACCCACAGGGAAGATGACCATTGAGCTTAACACCTGTCAACAGGATTCCTTCTTCCCCAGCCTCCTCCCTCCTGCATATCAGCAGGGATTCTTCCTTCCCGGGCTCCATGGGCGCCACCCTGTCTCAAAGGTGGCTTCCAAGGGCACAGGTTGACCACACCGCCCCTGGATCCCGCGCGCGCAAAACTCCCGAGAGCTCGGAGCCAATCAGCTGCACGAGCCCCCATCCCCAGACCCCTAACCCCTGAACCGGATAAAAGGGCTGGTGGGGAGGGGATCGGGGCCCGCCATGCTCATCTCCTGCGTGGGATAGGCGGGACCCGGAGCGTGCCGGTATCAAATAAATGCCTCATGTATGTTACAACGGTCCGTGTCTCGTGGTTCCTTAGAAACCCGCCCGGCTTGCCCTAACAATTGGGACCAAGGCACATATCCACAAATATTTGTAATTCACTATCCTATGTATCACTTTAAAAATATATGGGAGAGCCAGGAGGTGGTGGCGCCCGCCTTTAATCCCAGCACTCGGGAGGCAGAGGTACGCAGATCTCTGTGAGTTCAAGGGCATCCTGATCTACAGAGCAAGTTCCAGGACAGCTAGAGTTAAAACAGAGAAACCTTGTCTTGAGAAAACAAAACCAAATCCAAAAACAAAAACAAAAGCAACAGGCAAATGACAAAGATTGATATGAACACCCAATGATCACCTCTTCTGGGCTCCTTCCTATGCTAGCGCCTCACCCCAAGAGCTTCCCCTCCTCTGTAAGTGCACACCATCAACTCAGTTTTGTGGATAAGGACCACAAGGCTTAGAAGAGAGGGAACCAGCTGAGGTTGGGTCCCATGGCTGGAGAAATGACAGAGCTGGGGAAGAATCCATTTCCATCTTCCTGAAGATCTTTCCCCCCAAGAGATTCAAGTGTCAACTCAGCTGGGTAACTTCTGAGGTCCCCCAACTCCAAAGACCCAGGGTCTCACAGTAATTACTCTTGTGGGTGAGGATAATTGGATGACCCAGAGCAAAACACACCTCCCAAGGAAACGGGAAGGTCGTTTCTCAGCCCCACTAGCAATGTGAATGAGTCCCCTGGGTTGGAATAAGGATGGGGAGGACAGGGTACCCCAACTGGCTGGGGAGTGAAGATCGATGAAACAGCAGTGAAAGCCTTGTCCCAGGGGGCTCTCTCCACCTTGGGGGTCCGGCGTCCAAGGAGAAAATAAAAACGTGAGGGACTTTTTGCTGACACTTCTGAGCATCCTCGTGATAGAAGGATGAGGCCACGGCTGAAGGAGCAGCGTCTGACAGCAGGGTAATCATCAGAGTGAAGCAACATGAGCTTTTGCCTTTAAAGAATGAGGCACCGTGTGCTCAGCCGAAAGCACAAGGTAGCTGAGGAAAGGGAGAAATAAAGACATGTCTGTGTGCCTGTATAATTTCAGGTTCCGAGCATGTGCACGGGGAGAATCGACAGGTCTGTTAAATATTGCTCACCAAGAAGTTGACTAGGAAAATAATGTTTTTTTTTCACGCTGTTTTCTCAGTGTTTGAGGTTTTGAGATATTAACTCAACATAGTATTATAGATGCAATGGTGGTTTTGGGCTGTTATTTCATGTCTGATCCCTACCAGGTTATGAATAAAGATAGTGTGATTTACATATTTATTAGCTACATTTTACAAGGAAAGAGAAGCTCCTCATCTCCTGCGGTCCATGCTCTGTGCTGACTGGCAAGGACATTTAAAATAGGCTCCTGTCACCAATCTCATTTCACCCTGGTCACAGGGATAGCTGCGCGTGGAATCATAATGGAGGACGCTCCCAAGTCTGCTCTGAGTGTCGAGTTCAAATGCAATGAGGTCATCCGGGACTCTGTCACCTTTCTAAAGAGTGTAGAACGTCACTGATACCCTCAACCCTCTCTCAAGAACACAGTGGTCTACGCTGACTCAAATAACAAAGATTCTGATTGTCACCACTCTGCCTGAACCTTGTGGCTCTGGTGCCCTTTGTGGAAAGGTCTGTCATCGGGAAGGAACACTAAGAAGTAAGGCCAGGCCTTGATACCTACAGTAGTTCGTTTAGAACTCATTGCTCCAGAGGCCCACCTTACAATACAGGGTTGTTCAGCTAGCCAGCACTGGACACAGACTCCCGGGCATGTTTCCTTTATCTTGTGGGAAAATACACGCATACGAATTTCACCAGGAGTGTCCTTCACAGAGACAGGAGCTGCCAAGAGGACTTTATTTAGCTAGGAAATACAGACTATAATCTACAAGAACCTAGAAGACACACTCACCCCCCCAGGTAAGGCTCCTGCTGTCTCTCCGTCTGATAGAGCAGTGAAGGTCACCAGCAGGAGACGCGAGTCGGGGTGGAGTGGACAAAGGGACAGAAATGGTGTTTGCCAAGCGAGTCCTAGTTTTCGTTTTCTACATAAATCTCTGAGTGTATATAAACCTTCTAACTTCTGCCATCACTGGGCAATAACTGAAGCACTCTTGGAAGGGTGCTGCTTCCAAGGGACAACATTCTGTGAAAAGGGGGTACCTCTGTAACACTTTCCTGCTTAAGTGCTAAGCCTGCCACTCAACAGCGTCTCGGCTATTTCCCGGGGCCTGGAAGGATTGCGAAACAACACAGACGTTCAGCACAGGGTGTCTCCGTAAGCGGTGTTTTCCTGTTCGCTTCTCAAGGGCCTGAAAGCAACTTTACATCTGCTCCAAAAAGAGATGCCTTCTGAGATATCTCACGGTCATCGGAACCTAATCTGAAGAAAGCACCCCAGAGCCGCCACAGAGGTTTGCTGGGGACTTGGAGGTCCCTTTTCTAGGCCAGCAGTGCTCCCAAGCTATTTCAGTCAGCTCTGTGCTTCATTCGGATTCCTTCCAATTTATGGGAACTCGGTCCTACAAACACAGAGACAACAAGGAGGAACACAACCTAACCTGGAGGTTGCTGGGAAGGATAAGGTGAGCCGCATCTGCGGGCAAGTCCCCCATACATGCAGAGGCCAGATTTCCTTTTGCTCGAACTATTTCTAGACTGAAGTCTTAGGACCTCCCACAGACGTATGGCTATATGGGAGGATAAGAGTCAACCACGCCTCGTCTCTCCGGGCACCCTGTGAGCCGTCATCCTACACTAACCATTCGTGTTACTGTTATTCAGTGAGCGGGTCCACATTTCTTCTGATGCCTCAAAGTAAAGACTTTAACTTTTTACAAAAGGTGAACCAGGTTCGAACAAGGAATATTTCCTCTCTTTGCTCTCCTCGCAGCTCTCTGCTATGATCATCCTCTCTAACATCCACGAAGTTTTCATTACATAGGAAGTGTGTGTGTAGTTGTAGTTTAAAAAAATTGTATTTTAAAGTTGTTGTAAATTATTGATTACTAGAGGAACTCTTCTACCAGCTTCCCTTGAACTTGACTCTTCCTCTGAGGGGATTTCATGGTAGGTTCAGCTTTCCTGGAAGGGGTACAACCCACTGCAGCCGATGAAGCCTCATTATTTAAGAATGGGGAAATTCTGGACTCCGCTGCTAGCAGACTCCTGGGGAGTTGTCCATGAAGAAACTTTCTAGACTGGTAGCCTCGTAGAGCCACCAACTGGAGAAGAATGATGTACTCAGCAGTTAAGTATTGTCATGGCAGTGCGTGCTTGTAATTACAGCCACATGGGGACACCTTATTTCAGAAGAAAACAACAACCAAAAAACCTGCAGAAGTTATTTAACCTCTCCACACTCCCAAGTATTAATTTACTTGTTTGTAAGAGCTCAATCATAAGCATTGTCCAAAGACTAACTTCATTAATTCATGAGTTTACAACATAAGTGTACTATAAAACGCTGGCATTCACATGACAGTAATACAACCTGGGAAAGATACACAACACATGTCATATCCATGCGCTTGATGCACCCAGAGAAAGCAGAGGTGATCACAGAAAGATACAGGGCTGGGAAGATGGCTGCATGAGGACATGAATTGGATCCCCCACAATGTACGTGAAAGTCGGTCCCAATGGCACTCCCCATCAATGGGGAAACAGAGACAGGGGCATCCCTGGGACCTGCTGGTCGGCCAGTGCAGCCAAATCGGAAAGCTTGAGGATCAGTGAGAAACCCTGTCTCAAGAAAGCATAAGGTGGAAAGGGCATGAGGAAGACATTTGACATTGGCCTCTGATCTACACACACACGCCTACACAAACAAGTACACACGAACACAGGCAAAAATAATTTTAAAACGAAAGTGATAAAAATAATGAAAAAATAGAAACATAAAGACAGAGTCACTCCTGTAATAGATAATTGCACAGGTACAAGCATGTGCTCGCAGCAGCTGGAGTCTGCCTAGACTTTCTAAGGATTAAGGAAGGTGTTTTTTGTGTTTTTCTTCAGAAGAGGCATTTGAGTGAGGATATCCGGGATAGATACCTTTTCCACATAGCTGCTCTGCCAAATATTTTATTTTAGGACAAAGACATGAAAAAAAAAAAAAAAGCCCAAAGATATCCATGAACAGGATTTGGGAGAAATTAAATCCTTTACTCTTAGGTTGCTCGTGGTAAGCCCAATGCAAAATCAATCAGCAATATGACCTTTTGATTATTAAAAAATTCAAAAACGTAGGTGAGCATGAACCAGTTCCCGCTTGTTAGCTCTAGAAACTGGAACTGCAGGGCTCGTGCCCATGAAGCATCGGACAGCCGCGCTCAACAGCGATGGACACAGGCCGAACATTCTGTGGAAATTAAGTAAAGGGCAGAGGAACTCCAAGGCAAATCCAAGGGCAGCCACTCAGTGTCACCAGTGTCCAATGTGACATGAGCCCCCAAACACCCAAGGAAATATTCTTATTTTTAAACACCCAGTTTGCCAGGCAGTAAAGAATATTGTGACCTTCGCAATATGATGTCACTTCTGCTATTTTTCAGACATCCTCACAGAAACTGGTAGAAACATAGAAAGAAATCATTTATTCTGATGAACTGACTCGTGTGATTATGGTGCCTGGCGAGTCTCAAGACTTGTAATCAGAAAGCTGGCCACCCAAGAGAGGCTGTGCCCTAAGTTGCCTTCTGAAGCCTGGCCAGCTTTAAATCCTGCAAGAACAGGAGTTCCACTTCAAAACTGCAAGGCGGGAGGGGCTGGTATCAGAGGAACGGCTGGTATCTCAGGAAGGACTGGTATCAGAGGAACGGCTGGTCTCCCTCCTCCAGGCAGTCAGGCAGGAGACTCTCTTACTCTTCTGGAGGCTATGCCTCTTTGCTCTAGTCAGGCCTTCAAAGGATTAAGTGAGTGCCCTTCACAGTGGAGAGAAAGCTCTGCTTTACTTGATCTACTAGTCTCACCTGGAAACATCTAGAATAATCTGTCTACAAATACCTGGGCACCCAGAGGCTGAGTCAGGTTAATACATAAAATTTGCCGTTACCTCTGTTGTGCTGGTTCATTGTGTTGATGGGCAGAGACACTCCAGAAGGTGGATGTTTTATTCCCAGAAACTAATTTAGTTGCGATAGTAACGAGACGCACCAGAGGCAGAAGGCATGCAGTGGTTAATAGAGATTACCTACTCGACGAGATCTAGGATAGGACATGAACCTCTGGGCCTGTCTAAGAGAGACTTTCCAGTTTAGGTTAAGTGAAGACCCAACTTGTGTGGGCGGCACCCTCCCATGACCTGGAGTCTTGGACTAAATAAAAATTAGAAAGTGAATGATCACTAACATTCATCTTTCTCCTTTTAAAACTGTAGGTACAGTGTGGCCAGCTGGCTCAAGCTCCCACTGTAATGGCTTCTCCTCCACAGTAAACTGTACCCTGGAACATCGGTATGAAACAAACCTAAGCGTAATTACGCAACATTTGCCAGATATTATACCACAGCGGCAAGAAGAGCAACACAAGGTGTAAGCTTCAGAACCAGGAACGACGTCTTTAGAGTTCAGCGGTCCTGGTTTGTATTGCCTCAACTCCTACCTGTACTTAGGTTCTCTCACAGAGTGTAGCAAGGAGGAAGTTTATCAAGAGGGGTCTAGATATTGGTAGGCTGTGACAAGGAAAGCCCCGGTTGTTCCAAACTGAAAAGGGAGGACTAAGCTGATGCTAACAAACCTGACTCAGCAAAGTTTCCAAGGCACCATGTGGCCGTTCATTATAAAAGGCACACTATTAAAATCCTGTTCCCGGATGGAGCGGACCTGTGCACCTGCCCGCACAGCGTGATCGAAGGCAGAGTTTGTCATTCGTGTTGCTAACCTGTTAGATAAAAACAGCCAGTTCTCTTCATTTGGGGCCAGGGTGATCTTTCTCTTGGCCCATATTATGAGTTCTTGGCTTGCATTCCATCATATTAATTGGTTAATTGCAAGCTTTTCACAGGGCTTCCTGCTGTTCAAAACCTCCAGGGTGCTTCACTCAGGAACAAAAAGTAAAACTTCTACAAATATCTCTCGCAAAGTCCTTTTCTCAACATAGAAAGACAGCGGGCAGTTACTTTTTCTCTCCCCTTCGAGTGTCCATTTGACCGCTCTTTTGAACCTCAGGGGCCTTAAGGACGTAGAGTCCGTTCTGGTATCATCTCCATTTCTATTTTTTGATCAGCTGGTGATCTTCTGAGTCAGGAAGCTGAGGATCTCAGACTTGCTTGACACAGCTTGAGTCATCCCCTAATCTAATGTGGTCTGTGGGAGCCGAACACTAGCCAGCTACAGATGTTATTTATATTCAGGCAGGTCATTCTAAACCAGGCTTAGAGGGTCATGAAGAAGCATGCCCGGGGCTGTCATGTGAGGGAGGAGAGCGCCCCAAAGCAACCCTGCTTCCAGCTGTCATATACACGGCTTCCAAAATATACTGTACAGCTGAAGGGCCCGTGACTAGCGAGACTTTCTAGGTGATTGTTTGTAAATCTCTTCCCATTTACCCCTTGTGACTTTAGTATTAATTAAACTAGGCTAATTAAACTATAAAATGTCAATACTCAGGTCTCAGGAAAGGTTCATTTATCACTCCTAATAACTTATATGGCCAGCAGGTAAGCAGAGTTCTGCTCCAGGAAGTGCTCAGGAACCTCGGTGGAATGACTCTAGTGTCTCGGGCCTTGGTCCCCATGCCAATGAGAGACTGACAGTCTTATGCTTGATATTTCAAAAGCCACAGCCAAGTAGTAGTACAGACTACTTTCACCTACAGCCCATCAACACCACCTAAATGAAAGGAACACAGGAGAAGAGGGGGTACAGAATGGGAATTTGCAACAACTGGAAGCCTCTTATTTATCCTTCATCCTAGACTCTTGAGTTCCAACTTCTTTCCAACCATCCTGGGATTTAGAACCTCTTGGATTCTTTTTTACAAGTGTTGCTATCAGTAATGCTGTTCAAGTCCTGGTTTCTCTAAGTATGCCTACATACACATGTAAGCGAGTGTACACACACACACAGAGAGACAGATGAACAGATAGAAAGAAATGGTGGTCACCTTCTTCTCTTTCACCTGAACCTCTTCTAATGTGCTCAACCTCACTGAATTTTCCCCAGCTCCTACAGCAACCAGCTCAGCATGGGCTTGAATTTTAGGCAAGTACATCTTGGCGGTGCCTTCCTCCTGCATGTAACTGCTTCTCCCCAACCTCGGCCATCCTGTCCGTCCAGATAACAGACACATCTTGCTATCCATCCATGCGAAGCCCTAAAATGAGGCAGTCAATCTGTCGTCTCCTCTTCCTGCCTTCCACTGACTTGAGACATAGAAACGCAGCTTCTTGGTGTTCCTTCCCTTTATCCCTGGGTCCCAGGCCCTTCAGAAATCAGTGTACAGTGGGAATTGGTGGTTAGTTATACCGATGCTTTATTCTATCATTGGCTATGCCTTTCTCCTGAGCTGCTGCTCTTTATCTAAAAAGTGGATGGCTTTCTTTGCACCAATTATCATGGCCTGTTCCCATCACCTCTCCCCTGACTCCGCCATTCATTAACCTCAGGTGTCTGCTTTCTGCAGATGATGGTGATGATGATGATGATGATGATGATGATGATGATGTGATGATGATGATGATGATGATGGTGATGATGGTGATGATGATGATGGTGATGATGGTGATGATGATGATGGTGAAACCACAGCAGCTGTGTCAGGTGTCAGACATCTCCTTATACCCATACCTGACCACATCATGTAACCCTGACTGCACCACTGTGAAGTTTGTGCCGTAAGTATCCCTATATTATAGATAAGAAATAGAAGACCTGTGATCTGCCCACAAAGCTAGATGGCTCCCTCTGAGCTCTCCTACCCATGCAGGTGGCTTCAAAGCCTCGATCCTTCAGACACACCTTATCCTGCCTCCAACCCCACCCTCCATTCTTCCTACTCAAACAGAACCACTGACAAAAACATTTGGAGCTCCTTTGCAGATAGAATGATTTTTTTTAAGGTTCTTCATTACTATAATATGGGTCACCGCCTTCATTTCTTTTTATAAATTTTAATATTCCATTGTGCTGAATAGCTATATTTTGCTTTTCTATCATCAGCTGGGTTGTTTCCTGTGTTAAAATTTTTATTTGTGTGTGTGTGTGTGTGTGTGTGTGTGTGTTGCTACTAGTGTCCCCCTCCCCCAAGCCAGTAGCCACTGCCTCCCCTTCAATCTCTTCTTTGGGATCAAAACATCTCCACGTTTTCTCTCATGTTCTACATGGTTTCCTTGTCTGCACACACACACACACACACACACACACACACACACATCAGTCTGTAGGATCTCTGCAAGAACACCCGCTAGACAACCACAAGACATATCTAGGGGACCCTGCAGGTTCCAAATCTGCCACTTCAAGCTCTGTGAGCCCCTAAGAATGATGGTCAGTTGACTCCATGGGTTTCCTAGTCCACCCTTGATGCAGGAATCAGTGCCCAGCCTTTTTCTATCTTGTCATACTTGAGCAGTAACCCTGAGAGGATTGCTCTTATCTGGGGAGAAGGTGGGAGTGAGGTGAGGGGCAGGGAGGGTAGATCTGGGGGAGAGGGAAGATGAGGGTATCTAGGAGGAATGGAGCAGGGGAGGAGGGACTTAAGAATGTATTATACAAGAGAGGAAAAATAAATACATTAAAGAAGAAAGAGGAGGAGGAGAAGAGGAAGAGGAAGAGAAAGAAGGAGAAGCAGTTAGAGACTCCTAGCATGCAGAAGTAACCATCTCCTCTGTCTCACCTCAGGCCTCCGGCCTCTACAACTGTGAGGCAGGAAACTGTTGTTTGAACCACTTGGCTTGTGTGTTTCATCATGGTAGCCCTAGCAAATGAATATGTCACTCAAGGTATTTTCTACAAGGGAGCAAACAACTCAGTGAGTAAAACATTTGCTGTATACACGAGTGCCTCAGCTCAGATCTCCCACACCCACTTCAAACCCGGGAAGGGTGGCATGTGCCTATAACCCTAGCGCTGGGCACAGGGTGGGGTGTGGAGTCAGGCCGGTCCTGACGTCACTGCTCGGACTATCTAACCAATTGGTGAGCCAGAGTCAGTGAAAGACTGTCTCAAGAATAAGATAGAAAATGGTAGGGAAAGACACTGACATCTGGAGTCTGGATGCAAAGACACTAGAATACACACACAGGTACACACGCATGGGTGGATCACAAATGAAAACAGGAATAGATAAACAAGTCAAGACTTATGCAAGTCAAGTCCTTTTTAATCTTATACTGTGGGCTATTTATGCTCAACAGCAGGACTTCACGAATTTTTACATCTGTAAAATGTTCTAAATCTAGCCCATCAAAATCATTTAGAATCCTGATTATGTCAAATATTGTATTTGCTGCCCCTGCCGGTTTCCATCATCTCTGAACCAAACATTGAGCTCCTCCAGGGTAGGGACTACATCCTCTGTCTGCCGGGAATCAGGCAGTGAACGAGTCCGTGGTTCTTCGAAGAGCGTTGACCTCACAGAAAGATATATACTCTGGATGAACAGCGGTGGCTTTATTATTGACGTCACTAACACTGTCTGTGAATGGAGGGTTTCCCAGAGGCAAACAAAGTCAGTAAGATGGAAAATCATGTCTCTTTCCATTAAAATGGCTCACTAGTAATGTGATAAAAGACTCATATTTCCATTACAGCTTTTTACAATCTATTGGAAGATACTGAAAAAGAAATCCGCAAATTGATGACTTCACTCCTGCCTCCATTTATCTTCCTACTTTCTCTTCAGTGATATTTGACCTATCTCTGCCTCTATCTCTATCATCTGCCTCTCTGTTTACCTATGTACATGTCTATCTATCTAGTTCTCAGTTTACCTATTTACCTAGCTGGCTAGCTAGCTAGCATGTAAGATAACAGGCTGAACTGAAGTCAGAGAAAATTCTAGGTAGGGTTTTGCCTTTTGTGTGTTTGTTGATTCAGTAACTGACCGGAAGCTCTCTGTTTGGTGATGACGAGTTCATGTGTCATCTACGCTTTCATTATTAATATTTTTCTTTGATATTGTGACATAAAAGACAGAGCTTGGATTTCATTTCCTTCTCTCCTACCTATGGCCCAATGGTCGTGGACACCTATTGGCAAGTCATCTTAGTCATCATTATCCCCTGGCCGACCGAAAGCCGACTACCCCGTCATCTTCCTAGCCGCCTAGAAATCCTAAAGACCAAGCTCGGAGAAACCCTTTCTGACAGACATTTTTTGATTCTTTAGTGGGGGAGGGGTCATCTGGCAACGGGGATATTATGTAGATCTATGTCACAATACAATGATTCTCTTTTGAAGAGAAGCTGTTCCTGGCAGGGAATTGAGACTTGACAGGGGCAGGAATAGAAAGGCTTTAGTAATCACATTTCTCCTTCAAAACCCTTTTCTTAATGTTTGTAAGCAAAAGGTGTTAGAGGCATTGCTTTTGGGGGCGGGTATTACTGAGTAGCCAGAGCAAATAATCTATGTCTTAGGCGGGAATTTCTATCAAGTCTATTTGAAGCCTTGTACAGATCTGGGGGTTCAGGCTGTGCTTCAGTGTGGAAGCTGCACTAATACTGATCTATGAATAATTCATGGCTGTTGTTTCTACGGGTGTCTGAAATGCATGTCGTGGAAAGGCATTTGGGGAACCGGGAGCTTTCCCTCAAAACTAAGGATCCATTTTGTGACCCATTAAGGTCATTCTACGTATCCATGAAATCATGGAAGGCAGCTGCTGCCCTGGTAGAGAGAGGAAGTAGTCAGATGCTCTGGGGAAGCCCAGGGAAACCATTGATGAATGACAGCTGGAAGATCCTCTGAGAAGAGAAACTAATGTTGGAAATACATAATATTGAACTTTGGTCTGATCTCCAAAACATGTCCCCAGGATTGGTTTTGAGGAAATGACAGTGGATGGATGGCCTACACTTCACGGGACATATTCCATATATGATCCCACTAAAGTTTCACAGCAGGAAACTTTACTTTCTTGGCACAGATTTACTTGATGAGTTTCAAGGGGCAGAGAAAACCAACACTGGTTAAATATTTGCCACTTCCTAAACACTAAGAAAATGTTGATTAAATCTCAAAAGTACCCTTTGAAATATGAGCTCAGATAATATTTCAATGTTCTTCTGCAGTACTTCCTCCTGAATATATCAGCATAGGTCTGCCCAGAAAAAGCCACAGAGCCACAGACTTGCTGTAGGTGTCAATGAGACTTTCAGAATTACAAGAGAACGTGGTGTGTGTATGTGTGTGTGTGTGTGTGTGTGTGTATGTGTGTAGCTTTTATTTCATTTTCAGAAACTTCTTAATTTCCCTCCAAAACTTATGATCTGGGCTTGGTAACTTGCTTGAAATCCCAGCACATTGGAGGCTGAGGCAGGAGGACTGCCACAAGTTTGAGACCAGTCTTGATCGAATAATGAATTAATGTGTTCCAAGCCAGTCTGAGCGCCACAGTCAGATCCTGATTCAGCAAAACACGAGACAAAAGTCAGCAAATGAAAATTGGGGCTTAAGACAGTGGATTCACTCAACTAGTTTTGTGAGTCTCCAGTTATTGATGCTTCAATGGACAACTGAAGGATGAACAATATGAGCAACTAGGTAGGCAGCTGCTTACAATAAGACAGTGCATCCGTAGGAAGAAATCCAGAGAAATTCACTGAAGAGCTGAGGGAGGGAGTGGGGATGTCTCATAGACTTTGTATGGTATGCTTCATATACAAATCCTTCCATCCAGTCCCAAGGACAACAGTTAGGAAAGGCCCCAGCACCCAGGAAGCGTCCAGAGGAACAGAGCCATAGGTGGCCTTCTATCAGGAGTCTTTGGCACACAGAGAAGGGAATGCTCAGACACTGGAGTAGAGTTGAGAGTTGGTACAACTTTGTTTTATTTCATCTACTTACTCATTCGTCCTTTGTGCTGAGATGGCTTCTCACTACGTAGCCCAGGCTGGCTTCGAATCCATGATTCACCTGATCCAACATCCTGAGTTGCAAGGATTGAAGGCATGTGCCAGCACCTTCATCTAGTACAGCTTCAAAAGGCACAGGGTAAAAAAAAAAGTGTAACAATCCGAAAGTGTGCATCTTCTGCCACTCAGCAATGCTTCATTTCCATAGAAACGCTTTTGCCCCGTAAGCACCCAGGAGCCAGATAGGAGAATTCCATTACTGCGCTGTGTGGGGTGGCAGGCATGGAAAAGAAAGTAAAAACAAAGGAAAAAATATAAACTTATCAACAGAAGACAGAATTTTATTTAAGAGTTTTTTATGACGTGACTAGACTCAGAAGTGACATCCTTCCCGGTGCTGTATGTTTCCACTGAAAGCACGTCGCTCTGTCCACCCTGCCCACCTGGGAAGGACACTAAGAGGGACACAAGTGGCAGGAGGCATAGCTTTCTGAGGGCCAGCTTTCAAGGGTATTAATCATAATTTCTTTAATGGCTTGTCTTTTGTCACCCTAGTAGAAGGACACTCTCACACACTGTTTTGTTTTTTTTTTGTCCAACTTTCTTTTTTATCCCTGGTTTGTCATATACGCACATCATGTCTTAAATATTGCTGTGACTTCCTATTCTGATATTTACACACTAACGATGAGTGTCTCCAAATGTGTTGGTGTCTGCAACTTCTTTCCGTTGATAATTTCTGAAACAGCAAGATCCACAATACCATTCTGCTAGAGCCTCCCTCCTCAGTCACCACGTAGCTGATGGGTATCAAGAGGCAGAGGCCCTGTAACGCTGTGCCGAGTCCTCTGTGGCTCAGCGGGATTTCGGGTGGCACGTTTTAGACCTGAAGGGAATTTTCACTCTCCACAAATTTACAGTAAGTCACAATTAAGATAGTGCCAACAAACCACTGTAGCAGATAGCTTCTGTGTTGGCTCAGCAAAAAAGACAAGGAGACACTTTAATAGGTGCAAACCTTGCCAGATCTCAGCAGAGAGAAGCATCTGTCATGGCAAGCACCTTACAGGACAATGGCACCCTGAGCATCTGATCTCAGGGGTTTTTATTGATACAGAAGTTCCTCAGGTGTTCTAGTAATTACAAAAACTCTGCCCCCTCATCCAAAGGCCTATTTGCATAATGAAGGAAACCTGTAGCCTAGTCTCATCCCACAATCCTTTAGCAGCTGAACCATGTCACTTTTATGGTGGGGCGCTCAAGTCCCAAGGAGTGTTTGCTCGTTGTTGCTAGAGACTGTGGGAGAGGGACTACAAAAATTCCTCCACAGCAAATTTACTCTTCCACAATCCCTCTGCCAGAGAGCAGTGAGCAGGTGCAGATCATGAGGAAGCAAACATCTTAATCACAGATTTGCATAAAGCCAACACCTGCAGACAATACAAACTGCCGAGGCTTAGGCAGCCCTTCCTCCAACAATGTACAAAAAAATTATTGTAAACATAACTAGAAATAACCTTCTCCAACAAACTATGATTTCCATCTCCCTCCACTGCCTAAGAATAAAATGGGGGGCTAGAGAGATGGCTCAGTGGTTAAGACCACTGGCTGCTCTTCCAGAGGATCTGAGTTCACTTTCCAGCAACCACATGACAGTTCACAACTGTCTCCTCCTCCTCGTCTTCCTTCTCCTCCTCCTTCTTTCTCCTCCTCTTCCTCTTCCTCTTCCTGCTCCTCCTCCTCCTCCTCCTCCTCCTCCTTCTTTTCCTTTCATCTTCCTTCTCAGGCCTTCTGGACCTCTGTAGCATTTTGATGAGCAAGTGTTCTGTAGCTTTGATCGTTGTCCCTTTGTGTTTCTTGCTCACCTGGCCTGGTCCTGCTTTTTCTCTTCCCCCTCCAACTGCTCTATGCTGTCATCCTCACAGCTCTTGGAGAAGCTATGAGCAGCGTGGCACTGCCCTGCTCCTGACCCATTAGAAATGTGTGTGTGTCTGCTTTTATGCCTTTCATGCTCTGTATCTGTGATGCTCTTTCCATCTGCCCATCTCCTCCTCCCGTTTTCTACATCATCACCATCTGTTTCTTCTTCTTTAGAATCAGGTAGGCACCAGCTCCAGAGAAAGGATTAGTACCCAAGTCCGACTGACACTTGCATGGCAAAATATTAGTGTCTCCATAGGATTCACTAGATTGTGTTTTTTTTTTTTTTTTTAAATGTATCTTTCAGTCGGAGCATCTCTCGTCCAAAAATCTGAAGTGTTCCAACATTCATACTTTTTTGGGTACAGATCCGATGCTTAAAGTCTTCTATTTAGAACATTTAGATTTTGGATGTTCTGATTATGGTGCTTGCCCTGCAAAGTCTACACAACTGTAAACATTAAGAAGCTCTGACATCTGAAGCATTCTTGGTCCCAGTACTGTGCAGAGGAGACAGCCAACCTGTATTCACATGCTTACCTCTGCCTCAGAGGCTAGCTCCACCATGTCCCAGGGCCTGTGCTATTGGCTAGTGGTCACTGAGTATTCTCTCATATTGTCCACCTTAAAGACGGAAGAGTTAGTTTTACCCACACTTGCAAATGAAGAATCCAAGGGTGGAAAAGGTTAAGTAACTTGCTCTTAAGGTCATGAGGTTAGAAAGTAGCTGAAGGAAATTTACATCCAATCGCTAAAGCCTTGAAGTCCACTTACTCAACCATTGAGTAACACTACCTTTCATCCTACCACCTAGCCTGCCACTGATCGACCCTGTTCTCTCTACGTAGGGCACGCAGTTGGTGTTCAATCGGTGTCTCTCTAATACAACTAAACCAGACCTAGTTGTTTATAGGAAAGGAGACTTTTCCTAGTGCCTTCTTCAGAGCGACAGCAAATGAGTGGCTCTTTTCATGTGTTCTGGTTTTAAACCTATTTGTCTCATTTTTCCCTAAGTGACAGGATAATCATCTTTCTCATCAATGCATATAGGCACAGCACAAATTGTAGAGAAAACAGCTGCATATTTAGGTACATAATTTATTGCTGAAGTCGATGTAATTCGAAGAGATTCAATGATGAACCATTCTGTGCTTCCAAGCCTCCAGATTCATCGCTAAGATGTCCGTCAACCAGGATGAGGTGTGTTATTAGAAACTGGAGAGAAAGTGTTAACTGTGCTTGCATGATGTGCAGTGATTTATAAGATGGCTCTCAACTGTTGCTGAGCTAGGGCTGCTCATGGACCGTGCCTCACTGTCCCCTTAAATACTATTCTCTTGCTCTTTGGGGAAGGAGAATGATGGATATTTCTAATTACATCTGACCATGCTCTTCTCCACTTGGTTCCCTGCAGGTTACACTATTTGCCAATATCTATTTAACTGTAGCAGTAACAGGAAAAACTCCCAAGTCTAATCAACTAGAAATTCTTTGGCTCTCTCTCACTTTAGGGGAATTATAGTTTTGCAGTTGAGGTCATCTTTATATATATTAGAGAGGAGCAGGGTTAGGAGAAAATTGGTATTAAAAATAGAGCCAAGTTGCAGACGCTCACTCTCTAGAGCTCATGGAAGATTCTGGCCTTTTATTATTAATGTTTAGCACTGACACCATCTCTCTACCTCAAGAGCTCGCCAAAGATCCTTCAAAGTGCCCCGGATGGATCTCAGCAGTGGCCCAAGTTGGCATGTGCTAGAAGGTTTAATTTCTCTCCTCCCAGTCCTGCATAGGACCCGGGGCAGGAAGTGTCAAGGTTAAAGGGGGACCATCTGGTCTACCTGTCTGGAAACCTGAGCATTTCTCCCATTACTTTGTCCCAGTGCCTAAGGCTGCCTCTGACCTGAAGAACACTTCTCCAAAGTTCACAAATTAGGGTTGGAGGTTACCAATCAGCTAATTCACTAAACAAAACACTGAGGTACGCTACCAATAGGAGCACTCTATCTGGTCAGAGAATCCAACTCTTGTGGATAACAGCCTTGCTTGTGAATCTGACACAAAGTTTAACAATAGAATTCAAGAAGAGTAAAGAAAAGATTTTTAGAAAATTCTTAGGTTTGAATGTATCACAGATGGTGTTGGGATAGGCAAGAAGGGAAGGGAAACATTGGTGGTTCCGTTTCCGTGCCAAACACTGGGTAGATTCTGAATTCAGAATTTTCATTTAGTTGCTATTGGCATTTTTTGGGTATATACAACATCAACATCCATGCAATTGAGAAAAGTGAACCTTAAGAACTTCAAACACCCTTCCCAAAGTTCCTTTCAGGGTGGGGGAGGGCTGAATCTTGGTTAGTGTCTCTAGTGTGTTGGTTTTCTCCTTGATCCCATATTGGGACTGGGATCAAATGATGGCCCAGGTCAGGAAAAGGGGACACATTTTCACAGGGAGTCAGGTCAAGATCCAGGTGCATGCAAAATATCAGAGATCCACTCTTCGGAGGTAATGGAAGAGTCTGGCATTTTATTATTAGATCTGAATCCTGACATTTCCTCTTGCTCTTGAGAGCAAGCCGAGGGTCTCCACAGCATACCTGTTAGAGCCTGCCAGCTGCCAAGGTTGGCATCAGATGACAGTTGCCTATAATAAGCATCTGTTGAAATCCAAAACCTAGGTTAGGGGTGATAACTAAGAAAGAGCAAAGGACCATAGGGAAAGGACCAGATACATGTGGATAGCATGAAGATACACAGTAGGGATCCAGTGATGTCCAGGAAAGGCCAGAAGAGGCTGGTGTTCAGGGACGGAGCTCTGTTTAGTTGGAAACTGGGGGATGGGACAGAAAACGGGGGAAATGACTGATTGCCAGTCACTGGTCCAGAGTCTCTGGATCGAGAGGGTCCGACTCAAGCCTGGCCTGATATAGAACTATTAGGTACAAATCCTCGATCCCAGGTCCAGG
The DNA here is from genome assembly GCA_026225945.1 of Cricetomys ansorgei. Taxonomy (NCBI): domain Eukaryota; kingdom Metazoa; phylum Chordata; class Mammalia; order Rodentia; family Nesomyidae; genus Cricetomys; species Cricetomys ansorgei. The sequence goes on from JAMJFZ010002927.1 coordinate 3,549,913, forward strand.
GTGAGGCTGATCTTGCCGGAGGGTCCTGTTGTCTTAGGTGTCCAGATTGTGAGACTGCCAAGTTAAAGAGATGTGGGAGTCGCTGATTCTGTCAGGCACTGGCGAAGCCTACATGCTATCGAATCACTGGCTCCCTTTCTTTTTTTCATTTTTCTTGGAGTTGGTGCTATCAAACGGTGTGGGGTGTGGTATGCCCTGCTCCGATGTGGGTGGAGACAAAAGCCAGACTGTATGAGGAATCATGGGTTAGAGACCTGGGCTCTCCCTTACTGAGTTCATGACTGAACACAAATAGAGATAGTTCAGATAGCAGGACATATAAGGACTCCGTGGAGGAGCAGAGAAGAGCTTTTAAGGACAGGAGAAAAGAAAAAGAGTTTCTGGCGAGAGGAAGATACCAGAGTTGATTCCCTGAGCTTTGCATTAGTGATCAGCTTTGACATGAGAAGCACAGGGAGGCGTTGGACAGGGAGGCTGGATTTACAAGTATGAGCTTCATGCCTGGGCATCCCTTTACCCAACATCTGTCCTATGTGGTGGGTCCATTCCAGTCATGGAGTCAAAACTCCCTGCCATCTGCATGCCTATGCCAGACCTCAGAATGCCTTCCTCTCCTCTCTCTGCTTCCCCAGTCAAACATGCTCTTTTCCCAAAGCTCACCAGCGTCCCCTCCACTATAGAACAGTCTAAAGTAAGATCCCTCTGGCTTCATTGCTGATTTCCCTCTTGTTGAACATGCAGGACCATATGTTAATGCGGGGCTGGAGTTCCGAGGTCTTTCCCGCCAAAAGGCACAGCCGTAATATTCCCAGAAGAGGGGATAGGAAGCCAATCTCCCTTCCAACCATATTTGAAGAATACTGGTGAGCGGTGTTATCCCATCAGGTAGGAAGCTTGTTAAACTGAACGATTTTTGGGGACACATATAACACCACCCTGTTTCCTAATTGTGCATTCTGGAAGAGGTTCCCTTCTTCCTGGTACATATGTGGGTCCTTGGATACATAATGTCATGGCAGTTTGCCCCTAAAGGGTTTCTCTCTTCACATTGTATTGATAGTAGAGAGGTCATTTGGTATAATCACCGACCCGAAGGGCATGGGACAGTGACCCTTCAAAAAGCCTGAACACTGGCTTGCATGACAAGCTAGGAGGTGGAACAGTGCCACCCTTTTGATATCGTGGTCCGGTTGCACATATAATGCGCTGTGTAAGACGATCCTGTGTGTGGACAGCTTTGTTCAGGTCCACTGTGCAAGGCCTCTATGGATCATTCATTCTACATACAGATTACTAAAACCAACTGAGTTTATATCCCTTGGCTAAAATTCTGTCCCCTCAATATTCTGGAAAAGCATAAAATGAGAGAAAGAGAAATCACCAATGCTCTATAAACACATTTGGTAATTACTAGCAGTGTGATCAAAGTTCTAAACTGCTTTAAAGTCTGCCTATCTTCATGACGAGAGGAACAGTACCTGTTCTAGAAGGCTATGAATAAGAAACCAGTGTGCGTTATAGCAAGCTCTTAGGTATGCCTAAAAGTCCTTCTTTGAATTTCCAAACTGTAGAGAAAATGGTTTTTAGGAAGACCTGAACTCCGTTTTTAGAAACTACTTTGGATATAAAAATAATTATGCTTGGCTTACTAAAGAGTTGACATAAGCTTAGACATGGACACATCTCCATAAAATATATACGCATATATGCTTGTTATATATCCAGACGCTATACCTAGGTGTGCATAATTTCTCTTCCCTTTCTTCTCTCTCTCTCTCTCTTCTCTATTTCCCCTCTCTCTCCTCTCCTCTTTCTCTTCTCTCTTATCTCTCTTACCTTTTCCTCTCTCCCATCTCTCTGAAACACACACACACACACACACACACACACCCCTTGGATTAATTGTAGGTCTGGTGAGTATTTAGTGCCAGGATTAATCCCCAGTCCCACCTCACTAAGGAATTGCCATTGCTAAACTGAATTAACATTAACATAGTAAACACACTGCTGGTAAGAGTTTCCCCAGGTCCCCTTAGTTACTATCTTCTAAAGTCAGGGTTAGCTCAGTTGGACCAGCATATCCACTCCTCCAAACCATGAGAAAGAAACAGTCTGTGTGTACTGTCCTTTGTCAGAACTGAAAATCTGGGCTCGTTCCAGCCCTCAAACAAAAGAAGAATGGTATGTACAGCTCTGGGCCTCCGTGAAGGTAAGAAACTGTGCCACGCCTTGAAGAGAACACCCACACCCAGCTTCTCTGATGTATTTGGTTATTAACTAGATCGTATCTTTAAATTAGTTTCACTGTAATTATTCATACAGTTGCATTTCTCTTGTGTAATACTTTGGGAATCTGTGTCCAATGGAGTATGTCTTATTCATTTCTACAACTTTAGTCTTTAGTGCCTGCCTTATGTAGCTTTTAGCAACAATCAAACGGGTGGATGATGGACGGGCAGACGGATGGATGGATGAATGAATGGAAAGATAGGTAGATGAATGAGGGGATAGATAGGTGGATGAATTGAATAAATGAGTGGGTAGGTGGGTAGGTAGGTGGTGAATGGGTAGATGATGGGAGCATATGTAGATAGACAGGTAGATGACTGATGGATGTGTAGATAGATGGCTGTGTATTATATTTTCTCTTTAAGATTTAGAGTCAGGAAATTGTTTTAAAATTTCGACCATAGTGTTTAAAAACATCAAGTGTCACTCTACAGTGACAAGACGCTTAGTTCTTTGGACAATCAATAGCAGGTGATTATACTGACTGGCACCACATCCTGATGCACATAAACTTCTACCGCAAGGCAATGCCCATCTCCCTCCTGCCTCTGTCTCACAACTGCTCCCTCTCCAGGCACCATCCTCATCCTCATCTCTGTGAGTCTTACTTTGGACCATTAGAGCTGAAAATTAGCTGTGACTTAAGCATTCCCAGAAGGCTCTGAAACCCTTGCTAGTGAGCAACTTATCTAATCAATTCAGGAAATGTTTACGTACTTCAAAACCTTTCCCCAACATTATGAAACAGTGTGTCAAAGCTGCTGGTATACGATCTTTGATGTTTACTGCTTCTCATGTCTCCTGTCCCCACTCCTTGGCCATGACAGTGGACAATGGTTGCCCAGTTCTTTCTTTCTTATCTTCCTTCTCTTTTCCCTTACCCCAGGGTCCTCCTAGGGACCTCACGTTAGTCTGCAGGAGGCAGGTAGTGATCTGCTGATTGGAATTCCCTTAGCCTAGACAGCATTCGTCTTCAGGAAGCCATCAACCCAGATGTAGCTTGGCTCCCTACTTTGAAGAAGTGACTTCTTAAATTATCTCATCTTTGATTATTCCCAATCATTTACAGTGGCCAAAAAAAGTGATAAATAAGAGACCCCATAGCATCTAATTGTCACAAGTATTAGTCACCAGCCAAGCCCGAAGGGCTTTTTAACTGTGTCTGCTGAGTGGCTCTGGGACAACTGTCAGTCTCTGTCTTTGTTTCTCAACAGGTATGAGCCCTGATCAGGCAAAATACTGGAGCTTGGGAGAGAATTCAGGGCCTATGGGATCTCCCTGTGCTCCCTGACCTCTTCCAGATGCTTTATCATTGGGTCGGTCCTGTCAACTAGAAACTGAGTTAGCATTTTTAGTGCTTGTTTTCCTCCTGCTTGTTGTTGATTTACAGGAAAGAAAGACAGGAATGACAGCTTGACACCATTAGCTTTGCTATGGTTTTGATGTCTATGCCCTCTCTGTCCTCCTGAATTCTTGTATTAAGACCTAATTCCCAGGCCAGAGTATTAGAAGACAGGGCCTCTAACACTAAATTCCCAGGGCATAGTATTAGAAGACTGACCCTCTAAGACCTAATTCCAGGCCAGAGTATTAGATTCGGGGCCTCTAGGTGTCAGATTCCCTCATGAATGTGACTAGCTCATGGGTGTTTGCTTGTCTCTTTCACTATGTGAAGATACAGTATGAACCGAACAATGGGCCGTTGGCAGACCCAATATCTGCAAACACCTAGGATTTAGACTTTTGAGGAGCTAGAATGAAAAGCAAATGTATGTGGTTTATAAGTTACTCAGTCTAAAGTATTTTGTCATAGCAAACTGAATGGACTAAGACAGTCTTCAAACTCATGTTCATAGTCTGGGTGACAAGAGGAAAAAGTCCAACTCCCGTGCCCATTTTCCCGAAAGCTGGGAGAGGCTTTTACTTCATGCTTTTATTCCTCTGGCTCACCTCTGACTGTCTTTGGCATACATTCCTTCTTATCTCACGTCTTCAACTGTTCTGGATTCTGGACACTGGCAGCACAGAGGACGGGCCAGGCAGCTGCTGCCTGGTTCCTGCGTAGACTTACCCAGTCCTCAGTCTCCTGTCTGGATTGGTTGTTCTGGGAAACTCCAGAGGATGGAGTCCTATGAGCTTTTTCACTCGGCTCACAAGAGTTGAAACAATGGCTAAAGCCATGACACTGGGATTCTGACTGGCTGCATGCAATTCCGGCTTAGCTTTCGTGTTAGTTCATTTCTCATCTCTCTGGCAGAATATCTGATAGAACCAACTTAAGGGCTTATTTTGGCTCACAGTTTAGAGGGTATGGTTCATCATTGAAGGGACAGCCTGGCCATTACTGTGGCAGCAGAACCTTGGGGCTATTCACACTGTGGTGGCAGTCAGGAAGCAGAGAGCCTAGGCCCTGAAGTATGGCAGAACTCCAGCTCTCAAGGGCCTGCCCCAGTGCCACACCTCTGCCAGACATGCCTCCGTCCTTGAAGTTTCCCCAATCTCCCAGACAGTGCCCTATCTAGGAACCAAATGTTCAAATGCATAAGCATGAGTGGGAGTCATGGGGGCTTATTTCACATTCTAATCATAACAGCTGCCATGTGAGCCTCGGGGCCCCAAATGAGCACACAGGGGTACAGATCTCCAGGGGTGTAGACACTCAAGGTCAGTGGCTGGGCCTGAAGCTAACTCCTGCTGCCTCTCTCCAAATGCCTTCAGTTCTTCAGGAACAGAGGGCATGTTGTAGTTCCCAAAGGACTTATCCAGCACCCCAAGACTCAAAAAACCTTGGACCCTCCATGTCTGATAATTTTATAATTCATTTGGCCCCACCCCAGGAAGCTAGAAGAGACCAGGGACAAAACAGCATCTGAGACCAGCCCATAGCTGTTTTCCAGCCTTGCTATTGAGTAAAGGTTCCTTCCAGATGAAATTACCATTTAATTCCTGACTTCCGGAGAGAATTATGGATGTGGTTACAGAGAGGGAGTTCTTCAAGCCACACATTCTCCAGAGCCAATAGTATGAAGCAGAATATCCAGAGGATAATCCTAGAGTCCCTAAGTCTTTCTGAGGAAGGAGTTTTGAGGCTCTGAGGAGACAGGACACACTGGGAAAGCTACAGGGCATGAGGAAGATATGGGTTCAAGAAACACCAAGACCTAGGAGGGGCATATTCACTTCTAAATCATTGCTTTCTTTACCCAAACAATGTGTTAGGATTTCATGAGGCTATGTGTTAAAAAGCATTTAAAAATGATGGTATGGTATGGTTACATTATCGTCATCATAATTATTAATTGCAGATAATAATGGTAGCAAAAGTTAAGGTCTAGGGAATACAGCTCTTCAGTGATTCTCAGAATCATCTCTGAAAAGAAGCACTGTTTTCCCCCTAAGTCAGTGTTTTTAAAGTTTCTAATGTCACATGACGTTCAGTAAGAAAGATCTTTCAACATCATGAGCCAAGGTCCATATGCTACACGTGTTGGCATATATATATATATATATATATATATATATATATATATATATATATATATATATATAAAACGAAGGTTTCATGTAATAATGTTTATTTCAAAAATAAATTTGATTGCTGTTTAGGTTTGTAATAGGATGTTATCATTCCTTAAGTTGATTACAAAACCACTAATGATCATAAGTGACTTCTTAAAGGCATTGGTTTGGATTAGGGGCCAGCAGACCACTCTGAAGGGCCATAGCTCCCTGGCCCTCTCTCTACATGAATTCAAGCTTTCTTGGTAGCCATGTCCTAATGAGTTAATATGTATTAATTATGCATTAAATGTTAATTAATTATGTTAATTAATGTTAATTGAATGTTAATTAATTGTTTATTAGATGTGTATTAACTAATTATTAATTAATTATGATGCAAAAAAAGCCTGAAAAACCTATTCAAGTCTCAAATTCTATCTCAGAACTTTTTGATAACTTCAATTTGCCCTCCTGAGTTAATCTAGTCTCATGAAGAGAAGGAAAACATCCAACAGCAAAACTCAGCCAGCCATGGCTGCTCTAGCAAGTCCTTTTCTCACCACAAAGTAACAAGTTGGCATCTCGTTCTATACTGTGATTTTTGAGTCACATTACTGCGAATCACGGTCAAGACCTAGGTGGAAAGAAAAAGGAAACATGATCTTGAGTCTTCAAAACTAAAGAGCAGACCCAACATATACAACAGGTCACAGTGTACTGCCTTCTTTGTCGCAATCCTTTCTCTCAACTTCTGCCTGGAAAGGTCAGCCAGATCAGAAGATTATTAAGTATGGGAACTCTTATCCTGTAACATGAAGTTCCATTTTTCAGTAGAGTCTTCAGCCTTGTGTGACTATATATGTGCAAATTGAAATTATCCCTCCAAAAGAGGGAAATTCTTAGCCTTCGTTTCTTTTCTGTTGCTGTGCTAAGGCACCAGGACTGAGGCCACTGACAAAAGAAACTGTTTCACTCTGTTTGTGGTTCTGGCGGGTCTGAGTTCATGGCAGCGGAACAGTTGCATGACAGCAGGAATAGCTGAGAACTCACATCTCAAAACCACAAGTGGGAGGCAGAGAGCATGCTGGGAATGATCCACATCTCTTGAAACCTCAAAGCCTGCCCCCAGTGACACACCTCCTCCAACAAGGTCACAGCTAATCCTTCCCAAACGGTTCGGTTCTATCAATGGGAGACCAAATATTCAAATATATGAGCCTGCTGGGGCCATTCTCATTCACCCTTTGACCTTGAATTTTCCAATATATATAAGTGACTTTTCAGTTTAAGTATTCCAAATGGTTGTCTCTGAGAAAGTATGTTTTCTATTACAGCTTTTAAGAGAGATAAGGAGCGAGAGAACGATACTTGGTCTCTCCATACCTGTTCCATACAGTTTAGCATGCTGTGGTCATCACAATACGTAAGTAAATAATATAATCTGTTAAACAAATGTATGCAGAGTAGAAAGCAAGTAATAGAAATAAAGCTGCCATTTTATTCTAAGAGGACATAATTATAAATATTTAAAAGCTGTTGGAATTATTAACTGAACTTAACAGAGTTATAGGATATAAGGTCAATATCAAAACTAAGTTGCATTCCCACATAATAGCAAAGAACAAGTTTAAAATGAACAAAACAAATAATTCATATAGATTAGTATCCAAATATTTTTCAAATACTCAAGAAATAAGTTAATATAAAAGACCTCATATATAGCAATATGAACTTAATATAAACAAGATCTAAGTAGAGAGATATACCACATTCATTAATTAGAAGGATTAATACAAATTTGATTTTTTTCCAAGTTGATCTAAACTCCAGCGTGTTTCTTTGTATGAGTGTGGGAATGAGCAATCTGAATTTTGAAATTTATATGGAAATGTAAAAATTTAAGACTATTCAGGATAAATGTAAAACGCTTCTACCAAAAAAATAACACGTTATTAACGGGCATAGAGATGACTCAACATCAGTACTTACCCATCATAGGGTATGTGTTAGATGTTCCTCAGTAGACACTGCTCCAAGGGCTGGTCATCCAGATGTGAACAATGCTTCCTCTTCCAGGAAGCTAGTGACAGGAACAAGAAACAAATAATAAACAAATCAATAAAGGCACATAATAAATAAAATATGATTAGGTAGTGAGAAGTCTAACAAAGAAAACTAAGAGTCACTCCAAACAGCTACAGTGATTAACTAACATTTAAGATCTCTCTCTCTCTCTCCACCCCCCCCCCAAATCTCTGGATTGAACTTCTGAATGTACACAGGTTAGGCAATCAATATGAATCTATAACCCCAGATCAGGATTGACATTTAGGACTTTCTCTAGAGGTGACAATTCAGTAAAGAAATGAAGGAAGAGATGTAACAAGCAATATAAATATCTTGGGAAAGGGGGGAAGGAGAATTTAAAACAATGAGCCCAAAGTTCTTGACATGAGAACATGAAGAATGGACTTCATGTCCTCATTACAGACAAAAGCACTGCCACTATGTACTGGCAGCCCCATTAGGGCAAACGAGATACATGTCTTGTTCACCAGCATTTTTCAAAAACTAACATACCTGGTGCTCAGTAAGTAGTCATATAATGAAAAATCTTACAAAATTACCTCTTTATACATAGTCAATTTTCTACATCCACAAACTCTGTGTCTCTAGATTTAATTATGAATCAAAAATATTGGGTGAAAATTTACTTCTGTAATCTTAAGAGACTGAGTCAGAGGACTGCCATGAGTTTGAAGATAGCTTGGGCTACAGAGTGAGACCTTATCTCAAAACAACAACAAATGACTTCTGAACAGACTTTTCTTCTCGTCATTTTTTCCTGAATAGTATATCATGAGAACTCTTTGTGTGCTTGCTCCGGACATTAGTAACCGATGGATATTTCTCAGCATGAAGGGGAATGTGAATACATTCTATGCAAATACTACATCATATCCTACGGGTAACTTTAGCATCTTCAAATTAAGGTGCCAAAAGGATCCTGAAGACAGCCTCATGTGATATCAAAGACACAAGATACCCTGTGTCTTCTAGATGACCTCTTCTGACGCTGGGATTTATCTGTGCATTTGTGCATTAGTCCAACACCGTTTTAATTACTATGGCTTTAGAGCTAGCGTTAACATTTGGCAGTGGTTATGCCTCCTAGGAGGGATAATTCAAGCAGTCGGCAGTGTGCTTGAGATAACAGTCCAACACAAGTAAAAATAGACTGTGCTGTCATTGTCCACGTGAAAGCCAAATCCGAGTAGGGTGGAAAAAGCAAACAAGCTTAATTCCGGGGGAGAGACTGGCAGTGTGGTCTATGTCTGAAGAGTTGAAGAATTCAAGTAAGAAATAGATGGGTTAACATGTCAGAATGCAGAACAGGCTTGTAGGTCAGTCATCATAAAGTAGCTGGTTCAGTGGTCGCCTCTGAGGTATGCTTCTAGGGAGCCATTGTCGGAACTTCCAAATGTCTGTGCTATTTCTAGTCCCGAAACCTGAAAGGTGAGTGTTAGCAGCTGCAATGTGAGCCGCAGTGAAAAGCAGCTGAGATTGAATAAGCCATGTCCTGGTAGGTCCACTGGTTCACCTGACCGTCCTGCCTCAGCAACACAAACCACCTGGATTAATCCTCTTGCCCTGCCGTTGAACCAGTGATGGTCAAGCTTTAAGAGTGGATTTAAAAATTTAAACAGCTACCTGACACGGTTCTGGGGCAATAACCCAAGTGTGCCCTTTGGCAGGAGATCACCATTCATTCCATCATCCCAAGTGGGGATAGTGTTGCTGGCTGCCCCAGATTTTGTGGGCAAGATGGTGAGAGGTTAGAATGTCACTGCTCTTGGCACAAGAGGATGTTCCAGCAGAATTAGAAACCTCATTAGCGTCAGCGAGAGGCTAGGCATAGATTTCAGTCTTCGAAATAGCTTATGTTTACCTGCATTCTCTCATCAAAAGCTTTCAACTTGGTGGGTAAAGTTGGGCTTAGCCTGTTTCTTTTGTAGTCAGTGTCCTGGTATAAAGCTGATTCTCTCTGAATATCCATAACCAAAACCAAGCTGTATATGGTTTCAACTAGAATATGTAAATGAACTGGTCTATTTCATGATTCAAACGCACTCATCCCCAGACCCTTTCTCAGATACCCAAATGCACAGTGCCTAAGTCCTTCATAGCCAATAGCCTACTATTTATATATAACCTATATTTTAAATCATAACTAGATTACCTCTGGGATCCAGCACAATGTAATTACTGCATAATAATTGTTAGGCCATATTTTCACTTGGGTTGTTTTTGTTGCTGTGTTATGATTTTCCCCCTTAATATTTTCATTCCAAGTTTGTTGAATCTGCAAATGTGGAAAGTATGGATACAGAGGAATAGCTGTACCCCATTTTGTATGCATTATTTTTATAGGGTGATCTTTTCGGAAGCACGCTGTAACAAGCGACCTATAGGCAACAGAGTGATGACGTTTCACCTTCTTGATTTCCACAGCCAAGCGTGTATGGTCTTCCCACAGAGGGAGCAGCACTTACCATCTCCGGCTTCAGATGAAGTCTTCAGAAATGAGCGAGCTGAGAGCCTTCGGCACTCTCCCGATCTGAGCCTAATTATCTTTACTCATTTGTACTTAGATTCACTTCTTTCTCAGAGAATGGATTTCTCCCGGGGCCTAGGATAAAAGCAACCTGGCACCTTCCTAGAGTCTCTCTCTTCCTCCTAGGAGAAATAAAACCATCCTGGGTAAATGCTTTGTGGACCATGGCTAAGGAGCAAGCAGAAACAGCACCCCCTGGGCACAGTGCAGTCCCAAACTCAGCTGCTGGCTTCACTCTCTCCTGCCAAACACCAGATTGTGACTTTCTAGAGGACAAGAGCCTCACCGTGGTGGACGGGATGGATCAGAGTTGAATGAAGAAACCACAGGAAGTGGCGAGCATCCAGTTCACCGCAGCGAGGCAAGGTGTGATGCTTCCAGGCTCAGAAAAGATAGATCTTGTTAGGTCCGTTCCTGCATCCCACCAATAACCTGTAAAAGCAGCCTCTCCCTTTCTTCGTCTGCGCCTCCTCTTCTGTGCGGAGAAACTGTACTATCTCCTACTTGGAAGGCTGTGAACGTGGCACGCAATAGCAAATGTAAAGTGCATTGATTGCACAGCACCTGGGTCTGTCAGTGATGAGAAAATGCAGGGCTGAGTCTGATTATACCTCCAGCTCTTGTCTCTGGGGATAATCATGATCCGCCTTCAATTTATGCAGGCTCAGATAAGTAATTAAGGAAATGTCCTCTCTTGTACTTAGTATCTCCCACTCACCTAATGACTAAAGTCTTCACTTTCTGGAGCCTTTCTCAAGGCAGCTTTGTCCTTTCCAACGAATCATGGCCTTGTCGCTCGGTCCTGTGAGTAACAATTCATTCACTACCTTAAAAACCAAAAAATAAAACAATTCTATAGACTGGAATGTGCAAAAAAAAAAATTTAAATCTCAGTGAATTTTATCTTCCACTCTCAATGCGATTGCTCCTAGCATCTCTCCCTCCTCTTATGAGGCAGGAATAATCAACTACCTATCCTTTGAGTGTTATATTTGCTTCTGTTCAAGTTAACAAAAGTGGTAGGATGTATACAACAGACAGAAAAGATCAGACACTGAGGAGACAGATAACCAGGAAAAGACAAGAAGCACACAAAGCAGTGGAGGATAGAGACAGAGGGTCAGGGGTTCTAAAACCAAGTTGCAATTGCAAAGTAATGGATAGAAAAGAAATCTCTGGGTCTTCAGCTTGGCCAAGGACCTTGGCCTCTGGATGGAAGGATGGAATCGTTGCCTAGGATAATCAATAATCATTACTGTCCTGGTTCTGAGAGATTAAGAGCATTCGAATGCTACTCAAGATTATGAATCATACTGAAAATCCACTAGAATCCAGCTCATTCTTAGAATCCAATTAAAATTCAAAGCCATAAGAGTAATGGCAATGGATTCCCCACTATCCCTCAGACAGCCTCTTTTCTGAGGACAGACAGACATATGAGAGGAGAACTGGAGAAAGATTAGCCACATGGTAGAGGCTCCAGGAAATTCTTGTCGTGAGTTGGAAGAGGGACACGGGCATTCTCAATACACACTTGACAGTGGGGGAGGCCACTTTTCTGACATCGTAATGATAAGTCATCATCTTGGTTGTTTCACTCAAATGCCAGGAGATGTCTCTGATCTCTGGTCCTCTATTTCCCATGATGCCTAGTCTTGTACACATGGATAGGGACCCCATCATTTTGCTGGACCCAAGAAGAGAGTTTGTGAGAGCCCAACTTCTCAAACCCATAATTCCTAGGTGAAAAATAAGATTCCAACTTTTTATTTCCTACTTTTAAATTTATTTGAATCTTAATGGTTTGATGAACTAACCATTCTTACCATCCACATTTAAGTCAACTAAAAAAAAAAAAAAAAGACAAAGGTGCTTTAACGATAAAGTTTAAAACATCCAAAAGCCACGTCCTGAGAGAAGAGACAAGGGAAGTGTTCCACTTGGAAGCTCCTCCCATCATCCCAGGGGTGAGTTGTCAAGAGGTGGTGAGAGTCCAGGAGCACTCTGTAGTCGGGGGGCCTCCACACGGGTGGGTATGTGAGGAGCAGGATACAGTGCTCCCCAGAAATGTGGTTCTGTCATTTCTCCTCATTTATTCAACACCGCTCTTTGAAAGCAGAGTCAGGTTTTTTTTTCCACCCTCTGCTGAGCAGCGGTGGACTGAGCAGGTGAATTTACAGCCGCTGACAAGACGATGATTAAGGGATTGAAATGCATTCAGAGCGGTTGCAAGTGGCCTGATAAATAACTAGGACACAGCAGGACTTCTTATGCCATCAGTCATATAACAGAGGTCCCCCAGAACATAGCTAGGGTAGTTTTCAAGTAGTACCTTCCTCACGGCAAGCCCCAAGTCATCCCAAGTGTGAGTACCCAGGAAAGCAGCAACGGAATGGGAGGATGTGTTGCTAGGAAGATGTAGGTCACGTCCACGTATAGCTTTGAAAATATAAACGCAACACTATTACCATTCATGCATTCAACAAATAGTGCCTATGAAAGCCAACCCCTTTTTTTTTGTTTTTGGTGATCCAGGAGCTAACTTGCTCACCCCATGACCTTTTGTGTTGGCTTGGGTGCCAGCAAATAGAAGGTAACAAAACAAATAAAGAAATACCATGCTGTTACTCCAGGTAGTGTCGAGTTCTGGAAAGGAAGATAAAGGTTGGCACGGGGACAGAGAGGAACTTCTCCAGCTTGGTTACCATGGGAGTAGAGCAGGATACTAGTATTACAAACAGAAAATACTTTTTATTCAGTGAGGAGAAGGACTAAGTTCAAAGGATTGGAAGAAAACAGAGTCACTGGAATCCTGTGGCATGTACCCAGAACAGGTTTTCTTTAAACATATTTAAAATATAGAATTTAATTTTTGTCAAGAACTTCTGCCTCTTACAAAACACACACACACACACACACACACACACACACACACACACACACACACCTCTTTTGAAAATGGAGACAGTAAAATAGGAAAGAATGTTGTGATCACATATCTGAAAACAACAGACTTTTATTTTCATCTCTCTCTCTCTCTTTCTCTTTCTATTGACTGAGGACAACTGAAAACTGAAAACAAGAGATGCCTGTATAACCATAGGAAATATACTAGACTCCTGACTTCAACTGCCAATGTAAGGAACCCAGAAGGTATCATCCCAACCTACCGATATGGAAGAAGGTGAACAAACTGAAAACCATCACTACCTTCAGTGCAATATGAAAAGTGAGGTTGAGGAAGGAGGCCACGCCCCTTCCCCTGAGCAGGAGAGACAGACAAGAATACTCAGGACAGAATAATGAAGAAGCTTGACTTCACTATTTTATTTTATTTTTTTTTAACTCTTTAAAAGACACTGACTGTCGAGAGAATGAAGCAACAAACCTCAAGCTGGAGAAAAAAATGTATTTGCCAAAGAATGGCCCAGATCCAGGAAACTGACAACACCACATGCTGGCAAGGGTGTGGAGCAACAGGAACTCTCATTCACTGCTTGTGGGAATGTAAGGTGCTGCAGCCACTCAGAAGATAGCTCTGCAGCTTCTGACAGAACTAATTATACTTTTACATTACAATCCAGCCGTCATGCTACCCAGGATCCCCCCAAACCATGCTGAAAATGGCTTTTTTCATAATTGCCTAACCATAGATACAAACAGGACGTCCTGCAGTAGGTCGATGGGTAAATGTTGTATATCTAGATAACAGAATACAAACTATCAGTCCTAAAGGAGGTGGGGGGGGGACCTAAAGGCATCTCATGCAATGAAAGAAGTCAACAGGAAAAGGCTGTGTACTGTATGACTCCAACTATGTAGTGTCCTGAAAAAGGCAAAACTATGAAGACAAACAAGATATTGGTAGTTACTAGAAGTTAGGGTGAGAGGAGGATGACTACGCAGAGCCCGGAGAATCTATAGGACACTGGAAATCTTCTGATGCTGTATGTAAGGGCACATACGAATGTTCATCCAAAGCCATAGAGTACACTGAACCAAGAACGAAGACGAGGGTAAAGTTTGGGTTTGAGGGATGATGATGGGTAGGTTTACCAGTGGAAAAGACCATCCCATTCTGTTGAGGGATACTGACAAGATGGAAGGGTAAAGATGTGTGAGGGATGGGGGATTTGAGACTCTGTCATTTCTACGTTTTACAGTGACTCTAAAACTGCTCTAAAAAAATAAAGTGATTTTTAAAGCAAGAAAATAAATACATTAAGTTAGGGAGAACTGTATTTTCCTCTAAAAGATGTGTGCAGCTCAGAGATACACCTCTCTATTTATACTTTATTGTCACCTGGAAGCCTTCAGTGCGTGGTGCAAGATGCCTGCTCCAACCTGGCTTTTATTTACGTCTACATTCCAAAGAGAACAGCAGAAGATCTTCTCCGGGGAAGTTTCTAGAACATGCACACACTAGATCTCTTCATAGTCTCATGGAAAGAAGTCATGGTTGCTCCCAGCTGCAAGAAGGACTGGAAAATGGATTTGTGAACACCCAAGTACTCAGCTAATACTCGGGATGTGTTCATGCACGACCGATGCTTCTGCTGGGCCATCCGTGGTTTGGAGCCGAGCTCCTTCTGCTTTGCCCGTCTACTTTTACATCACCTGAGGAAAAGATGAAGGATGCTAACCAACAAGTCTAGACAAAGCCCAGAGCAGCTCCTCCCGAATGAACGCCACACTCCCCTTGTATTCGAGGAGCCTCTCCTCATTACTGGGCTCAGTGTTCGGCCTCCTCCTCTGCCTGCGCCTCCTCCTTCCTCCCGTTCCTCCTTCCCCAGATCCTTTCTTCGGTGCTCATGGCCCCACATCGGCAGTCTTCTCTGTAACCAGAGACCTCTCAGGCGGACCAGACTCCAGAGACCTCTGACCTGATGGATTTCTTGAGTGGACCTTGCATCCGTTTCTTACACTGACTGCACATCACGTCCTGGTCCCTTCTACCTGCTTATTGTCCAGCAAGTACCTGAAGTACAGACATGAATCCATTTGGGTCCCAAAACTGCCTTTAAAATAATGAAAGAAAGAACATAAATATCAAGAAAAATGCCCTTCTGTTTTTTTTTTTTTTCCCTCTCTTTGTTTCTTTTAAGAGTGCACGTTTCGCCTCGTATGCATACGACCCTGGACTCAATCCCCAGTACTGGAAAAAAAAAAGGAAATTTTCCCAGCTGTGAAGATGATTCAGTGGGTTAATTACATGTGCAAATGTGAGGGGAATGAGTTAGGGTTGCCAGAACCTATGTAGAGCTGGGTGCAATTGCATGAATCTGCATCCCCAGCTCTCCCAGGGCAGCATGGGAGGCGGATGTAGGAGAATCCCTGGAAGCCTGAGTGTCAGGTAGCCTGGAGGATACAGTAGTGAGCACCAGATCCTGTCTCAAACAAGGAGAAAAGTGAGGACCCACATCTGAGCTTGTCCTCTGCCCTCCACATACCCACTGCAGTGCGCGCACGTACACACACACACACACACACACACACACATATTCATAAACTGATGATGATGATGATGATGATGATGATGAAGAAAACAAGTTTTAAATGAAATTAAAGAGCTACAGCCTGGTATCATCAGGCATTTTAGAAAACCAGTGATAATTGGTTGTTTCATTTTGTCGATGGACAAATCTAAATCTTGAAGGGAAAAATATATTATCATGAGATCGGCAATCAGTAGCTAGCTATGGATACACATAGGATGTCTAATACAGGCCTGGCCCTTCCTGGGGGAGAGAGAAAGGTGTACCTCTAGTTACCCTCCTCCATTTGGATGTTACTGCACAAGGTATTTTAAAATGTATGTAATAGTCATTGCTTTAATGGAAAGAAGAGGCAGAATTAGGAAAAGGGCCATTTTCTCACTCTGAAAACTTATCCTGTTCTAAAATGAAATTTCTTATTATAGAGCTAGAGTGTGGTACCCATAAAATGTGCTTCTTGTTGGATGGCTCAGCTCATACCCAGCAGAAAATGGGTTCTCGAGATTCCAGTCTTGGATAATAGGCAGCTGCCAAGTACACGAAGGCCAGCATCTGTCCTTGAACTTGTCTCCATCCATCTTACTAGGCCAGATGTCTTTGTGGATCCACCATGTGGATACGCAGCATTGAGCTTAAGATATTGCAAACAGAACACACGCATTTGGTGGAACGCATGTTACTGACGAGGTGAATTTAGCAAACCATCCTCTTAGAAAGGGTCTGAGTGCTGTGATTCACTCTTATGTCATCTTGCTTCTGCCTCCTCCACAGAACTTCCCTGAACGCACTGCTTTCCAAAGCTCCTCTGAGTCCGAGTTAGGTCCCTTGGTGATAATACAGTGCCGAGATTGGCCTCGAGGCTACCACGACGATTTTGTTTACATTTATTTGATTTAGATTTATATTTTCTGCAGACACGGAAGAGCATTGCAGAACGGCCTCTGGCAACGTACGTGTTCATAACCCAGTTTAAACACAAGACAGAGCGGCTCCTCCAGTTGCTGGCGGGCATTCGGCTGCAGAAGCAGCTGTGTGATGGTTTTGTCTGTGACCAGCGTAGCATATGATGCAGATATGAGTGTGTGAGCATACAACCGGGGAGCTAGCATGTGGGGGGCAGGGTACAAATACTATTCCTTTCCTTGTGTTGCTTTTCCAGGCATCTTCCCCACTTCTCTCCAGACCAGGAACAAGGGTCCTTTTCTTGTTTAGATTAACTCCGATGTTATGATACCCATTTACTCTATCAGTGCCAACATTTGTGGTATTGTTCTGCTTAATTTTGCTTGCACTGGGGTTTGAACACAGGGTCTAGGCCAATACTCCACTCCTGGGCTAAGTCTCCAGCTCCCAAAGCCAACTTGGTTAAGGTTCACATTTGCATATGTTAGATGGTGTAAGGAGTACTGGAACTTCTTGAAAAAGATAGTATCTGATTTCCTCCTCCTCCTCCTTGTCCTCCTCCTCCTCCTCCTCCTGCTCCTCTTCCTTCTCCTCTTCTTCCTCCTTTTCCTTCTCCTCCTCTGCCTCCTTCTTCTTTTAGAATTCTTATTTGTGTGTGAGAAGAAATGAAGAGATCACAAAGGCGAGCTGCTCTTTGTGGTTCTTATCCTGGTGGTCGAACTAAGAGTTCCCTTTCTTGCCTCCATTGTTGGGTTCTGAAGGTCCATTGGGAGTCTACCTGAGAAACAGTTTCAGAGAAAGCAGGGTGAGAGACAAGGGAACTGTCCATCATCAGAGAAGCAGGGAGAGAAATGATAGATACCAAGAAGAGTAACAAGCCTTCAAGTCATCAGAGAATGAAGGAATATATGAGAAAGAAAGGTGGCCAGAGAACTGAAAGCAGATAATGCGTGGCTCTCCCATGGAATGAAGAGGACAAAGCATGGATTTCAAAAACACTGTTTTTAACATTATTAAATAAAAGTTAAGAGCTACGTGATGAGACCCACCAAAACTTATACTGCTTTTTTATATAGCAAGAAGGAAATAACCTCAGCCAACAATTTCTCCTCTGCTGCCAGAGACTAAAGTCTATCAGACAGCAGAAATCATGCTAGAAATATAAAGCCGAATCATCATCATCAATCATCATCATCATCATCATCATCATCATCATTTCCTCCCTGGGCTGCTAATTGAGAACAGGCCCAGCACTGATTTCCTTACTGTGGGGAGATTTAACATCATCTCAGTCCTTACCCAGCTTAAGAGAGATCTCCGTTTCTCAATACGTATGCTATAACTCACTGAAGAGATCTAAAAGGAGCGCCATGAAGTCAAAGAGGTCAAGCCCAAGGAGTCAAGGATCTTAGAGCATCAGCATGTAGGACCAATGGTCATCGGATAGAAAGTTTCAGCACTGTTGCCTGTCGTGTCTAGCCAGGATGCTCCTAGGGAAACAGTGAATCAAATTCTCTGGATCCTTGCCAAATGGCCCATCAATGTAACCTGGTTAAGCGAAACAGACTATCTTTGTCTCCTGTTTGTGTCCAGTAAAGATACTGTCTAACATGACAGTGGTTCCATATTGTCCCCAGAGCTCTGGTGTGGCTTGTGGATAGAAAAAGGCATGGCTTTTTCAGTAAAAGGCAATAGCCAGTTGAGACTGTGGCTGGATTATGCCTGGTGAAGACGGATCACAGCTCTATAGATTGGCTTCTGAGTATAGGTACCAAAGGAGCCAAGAACAGAAGAAGACTAAAGATTAATTGAGGACAACACTTTACAAAAACAACATGACTTGGTAAAAGGGGTAAAACTTCAGTATCAGAGACACTGGGCTATAAACTTTATGTTGGCAACTTATATAGACTGAGTGACCCCGAGAACATCATTTTGTGTATCTGACCTTTAATTCCCTTGCCTATAAATGGGACATAACAAAAAGTAATGCAAACGTTATAAGCCATACATGTTGTGTCTATAGATCCCCGAATCTAACAGCATCCTTTGAAATCGGTACACATTCTATTGCTTTGAATTTCATAAAGTTAATGGTAAATACCTGGTGGATATAAATTATTTCATCATCATTATTGTCATCAGCACTGAGGACCACGATGCAGGTGTTAAGCTTAATTGGAAAAATATTTGAAAAGTAGAAATACATTTTAGAAACGTAATGAACAAATCAAGAATCTTAATGGCAGTGAATTGATGATTTCTAGATGGTATAACATCAAAGCTAGGCTGTTGTACACACTGGGCCCAAGGTACATTGAGATAGGCCTATTCAAAGAGACAGGAGGCAGGCAGTCCTCTCTATCAGTAAATAAGGTCTGGCTGGAATCTGACCTCCCTAAACCCCATATGGAGTGTGTGGTACCCTATCTGATAGGCCCTCTCCATATTGATATCATCTTTCTCTTCTAGGATGTTGCCTCTGTGAGCACGAGACAGAGGAGGGGGATCCCACTTCCCCCTAGACACTGGGCAAGGGTTAAGCATTGCTAAACTCACTGTTCAAATCTATTACAAATCACTATGAGTGTTAACGATATGTCGTATAAGTTTACATTGCAATCATTCAAGCATTCCTTCAGATGTTCATTTTCTTGTAAATAAGAAAAGACATCAGGGAAATAGGGTAATGTGTTTCCCCAGTGAGCAGCTATTGGACTCTCTCTTACTATTCTGGCTGCTCTGAGCAAAGAGACGGCAAGACCGATTATCTTTATGCCAACAGTAGCCATCTTGGACACTCTGTGGAGAATGACACGGGGGAATCTGTCTATGCTGCACCACTAGGTCAGTGTAGAACCGTGGAACTCAATCCTCATCAGAGAAGCTGCTCTGCAGAGCACCAGGACCCTATCTGTACAGAGTATTGGTAACAAAACCAAACCCAAGAGCATAGAATCTGGTCCTCTTGGCAACAGACCCAAATTCAGTTATTGGAAAGAGGGGTTCTTAGTGCTTCATTTATTGAAGTGTGACGATACAGGAAGGGGAAAATCTCATCCAAGAATGATGGAGGGCCTCTATGGGGAAGTCAAAGAGACAAATAAGAGGCAACTAGCCTCTTATGGTAAGCACCTTGTCTATCTGTCTGTTTTTGACACAGGGCTTGGCCATGTAACCCAGCCTGGCCTCAAATTTATGGAAATCCTTCTTCCTGAGTCTCCATAGACTTCTTCCCTTAAGAAAGTAATATTGACTTTGCCAAACGAACAATGGCCTTTAGACAACCACCGGCCTTGAATATAAACCCTTCTCTTTCTCCGTTTCTCTATATGTAAAAATGGAAACATCTTAGTCCAGACGGAACTAAACATTATGCTGGCTTCTAATGTGCCTTTGGAGGGGATTCTGCGATAGCTGAAGATGAATGTAAGTGTTTGAACACTGATTTTCTTCCATATGCCGGCACTGTGCTGTCAGTTTTGACATTAATCACCTCACTTGATCTTCATGGCAACGCCACGTGGGCAGTGCGCGTTATAGCCTCCAGCTGACAGAGGACAAATTTAACTATGGAAGAGTTAAGTCCCATCCCCAAGTTCACTCGACTGAAAAAAATGGAAATGATGGAAGTCAAACGCTGATGTCTCAAGCTCTTTACTCAGTAAATTTCAGTTCAGCACCTGTGATGTCCCAGACAATGGGCAAAGTGTGATTTTGGATCAGTGTGATTAAAAACAGCCAGTCTTTACCTCCCGTAAGCCGAGGAGGTTGAAGCGGAATTAGTTACCCAAGTCATCCGAGTTCCACTTCTGTTGATGTGGCAAATCTGGTGGCAAAAAGCAACTGAGATAAAAAAGAGTTTGTTTCCTCTTACAGTTCCAGGTCATGGTCCATCACAGAGGAAAAGTCAAAGCAGGGACTCAAGGCAAAAACTTAAATTACACCTGCTTGATATCCCAGGCAGCATTGCCTCAGACTGAAGAATGCATTCCACAGCCAGAGAAGAGTAGCAGGGACCCCGGAGGGGAGTGCCACTTGCTCTTTGGCAGGCAGGCTTATTTATGCTCAGCTGGCTTTCTTCTTATACAGGTCAAGATCACTACATAGGGAATGGCGCTGCTCACTGTAAGGCGAGCCCTTCTCCATCAAGTAACAATCAAGACAATCCCAATATATATGCCCACAGGCCAATCTGATCTAGACTATTCCTGAACTGGTATTCTGTTCCCATATAATTCTGTTATGTCAAGCTGATGGACCCAACCAGAACACATATCAATATTGTGTTAAAATAGCAACAAACGAAGGGTAAGAAGAAGAGCTACACGGCTATGGGGAGCCCTCAGCTGGGATTTAAATGAAGCTAAAGTGAAGCTTGGAATTAAGGTGAGAACATAATCAACATGGGCAGAAGTCCTGTGAAGGACACATCAAAAGAACCGTGAGGGACACAGGACGGAGCATGCCTGAACAGAGAGGAAAGGAAGAGTGGTTAAAAGTGAAGACAGAAAAGAGACAGGACCAGGCCTCACAGAGCCTTGTGGACAGAAACACATGGAGCTACCAATGAAAGTACAAAATGTCTTCCCTCCATTGCCAGTGGGAAACAGGGCCTTGAATTTGGGGGGAGGAAACAGAAGGTGCTGGTCATTCTCTGGTGCATTCACCTAGCTGTAGGCAATTAACTATGAGGTAAATACATGTGTTTAAAAAAAAATCTGTGAAGATCTACGAAGGACTCCTAAGCTTCTAAGTTGCTTTTCCAATGGAAATCTTCCAGCAGTTCTCATTACCAAAATGCAGTTATGAGAGAGACAGGACACCTGTGCTCAAGGTGGCAGCTACCAAGAGCAAACATCCACATACATCAAGAACACCACTGCCTCTCCGCAGAAGCCCTGCCCTGCAGATCACTGGCATTCTACGTGATGCAAGGCAATCGTTTTCCTTTAAAGAAGATATATCATATATATATATGTATATATATATATGTGTGTGTGTGTGTGTGTGTGTGTGTGTATACTTTTATATATGTGTGTATATATATATGTATATATATATGTATATATACATATATATATACATATATATATCCCCTAGGAGGAATGAATCAACACAAGAAGGAAAATCAAAAGGAGGCTCCATCTCTTTTCTGTGTGATCATCATCTCAGAGAGAACTACGGCCTATGAGAGAGGGCTGGAGCATCTCGAGTTTGCAGCATTTCAAAGAAAATCAGAAATCTTGTGCTGTGCGTGAACACAGCATTCTGACTCTGTGAATTTTAACAAGTTTTTGTACTTGAAAACTTTCTTTAAAGACTTGAGAAACTCGAGTCCAGTGCTCATAGATCTCAGGAAAACCAGAGCTTTTCTCCAAGGATCTCAAGAGAAGCAAGATAGAAAGAAAGCTAGGAACTTTCTTGAAAATGAGTCTTCAGTATTTGTTGGACCTTATATAAGAGAAGAAACTCAAATAAAGGCCACATTCAGGACCCCTATATGTTTTCCTCACAGGATCCTAGTCGCCAATTGTTCTTTACAAAACCAGCCAACTAGCTCTCCGTGGACTTCAGCTGGAAACAAGCCCTGTGCCCTTCAAGAAGCACTGACTGATACCTGTGAGTCTGGCCCCCATCCACCACCCTACTTTCTTCTCCCAATTCTCCATCATACTTTATATGGCAGTTCAGAAAAGATACGATCAAGAGGTCTTCCAAACTCGGCCCTCTGAAAGTCGAAGCCCAAGTTTCTGCTTTTCAAATGTGGTTAGACTTCGTACTCCAGTCCTTACAAATAGACCGCGTTAGAGGTGACAGGGTATGGGTCTCCTTCCTGGGATGCTTGTTCTGGAGGAAGCGGGCTGCCGTGTTGTGAGGAGACTTGAGCATCGGGTGTGGAGAAGACTTGTGAGGAAGAGAGGCCTCTCACCTTGGTCACATGGCACTTTTTGAAAGCAGGTCCTCTGGCCTTAGTTAAGTCTTCAGAGAACAACAAGCCCAGCAAATATAGTTAGTAGCCTTAAGTCATAACCTCCCAGCTTGGTTGCTCCAAAACTCCCTAGCTCATTCAAATCCAGGAAACAATTATTTGTTAATCTAAACATTTCAGAGTTGATATGTTTTCCATTGCAGTAAATCACTGATAAAACATATAACAGTAAAATCTCATTAGCACTTGCTAAATTTACTGGAATGTAATCTCCTTGTAGAAAAGAATCCTGTTTGTCTCATTGGACTCTTGGTATTTGGCATGAAGTCAATACTTAATACACTTTATTGATTAAATGAACGAAAGGGACTGTAGTGTATGACTAATGGTACATTATTCACGTTGCTCTTACTTTCTCATTGAATTCTCACAGCTTTGATTAAAAAAGTCAATTTATTTAGGAGAGGAAATCTGATGCTTAGTGAGGCTATGTTGCTAGGTTTCCAAATCTCTACGACCCCAGATCCCTGGATGGTCTAGCCATGGCAGTGTGTGTGTGAACTGCACCTCCTAGAGTCTCTTGTCAGAACTCTGAAGATGAGGCCAAAGTGTGACAGATATCCCCGTGCAGAAGCAACCAATCAATGCTTCTGCAGACAGCTGGAGAACAAGCCAGTCGCATGGCTCCCCAGGCTTCATGTCCTGGAAGCTTGGTTATCCATATGGCAATGTGAGAGGTGGTGGGAACTTTAGAAGGTGGGGTCCAGCCCAACCTGGGGATTAAATCACCAGGCTCCAAGTCCCTGAATCACATTCTTCTCTGTTTGTAAGCCATGATGAGAAAATGCTGAGTATTGAAAGCAAGGTAGAAAGAGATGTGGCTTCATGCACACGTGAAGCAACACGTAGTGGACACCAGTCACATGTGCGCATGCTGGAATATGTGCTCTTTGCCGCGAGCTGCTTCAGACTTTGAAAACAAAACAAAAAGTATTCTGGAAGTGCTGTCATCATTAATTGAGTTTGAGCGTTGCCCTTTATGCCATTTTAGAGTTCATAACTGCCCTTTATCAAGTGCTGTGACCCCCGGGAAGAGATAAAATTGGCAAAAACATTTTCAACCTTTGTCCTTGTGACGCTACCTAATCCTTCCTTTAGGATGGTGTGTGTGTGTGTGTGTGTGTGTGTGTGTGTGCGCATGTGTGTGTGTGTGCGCGCGCGCATGTGTGTGTGAAGACTCAGTTTGAAATCAAATAAAATGAAATTCTCAGAGCTTACACAACTCGTGATATAATCTCAATGTAATGCATTTTTTTTTCTATTTTCTCTCCATAGAAAGGTTGTTTTCCACTGAGAGGAAGAATGAGGACTGTATAAACTATTTGCTTAACATGAGAGGCAGTTTTGCAGAATAATAATGACATGGAAGAAGTTCATTGTATGCTTTTAAATTAAAATGCAGGTTTACAAATACTAAGCATACAGAATGATTTGTATTTATCTGCAGAAAAGACCAGAATGTTGAACCATTAAATATTAACAATAAGCCCTCCTTCCCTTCCTTTTCCACTCTCTTCGCCCCTTCACCTTTCCTCCTTCCATCTCTATGTGGTAGCCACTGTCTTAAGCTCCAGGAGCTCTGAGATATGTTAGTACTAACATGTAGATTACAGCCAGTGAGGTAAACACATAACTGTAAAGGTCATGTATGTATATCTATGTATCTATATGCATATGCCTGTAGTTGATAGCTGCTGTGTGGCTCACCAAGGAAGACAGGGGGGCATTTTTCATACATGCAAACCCTGCCAGATGTCAGCAGAGGGAACCACTATCATGGCCAGTACCAAACTAGACAGTGGAGCCCTGAGCATCTCATCTCAGGGATTTTTATTGATATCTAATCTCCTCAGGTGTTCTACTGATAGCACGTGCAGATCATGAGCAATCTAAAATCTTTAAAGCCAGCACCTGCAAAAATTGCAAAATGACAAGGCCTAGGAAGTCCCTCACCCAACAATGCACAGAACAACCATTTTAATCATAACTAAAAATAAACTTCTGCATCATTTCCCCATTTCTGTATAAGATAATCAAAAAAACTTGCTTTATCTCTAGAACACAATTCAACACTACACCAGCAAAACTATTTACAAGAGGAAGAATCACAAGGACAGATTCAACACTACACCAGCAAAACTATTTACAAGAGGAAGAATCACAAGGACAGAAACAAATGAAATCAAGCATCTATCAAGCTTTTCACAATATCTTTGGACAGCAGAAAAACATTATCCATGTCCAATCATCTGGAATTCACTCACGATTTTCTGGTCCCTTCAAAAGGCCTTGGGTCATTTCTCTGGCTCTGCCCTCTGCAGCACACACAGCTTGTCCTCCAGGTTCTGGCTGGCTCCACTCCACTGTGCTGTTGTTCTTGGTGGTCACCCCATGGTCCTGGCATCTTCAGAACGCTGGGGTCCCTTGGATGCAAGTGAGCTGCACTTTCATCAACAGCCTCTCTTGGGCTCTCTTCAAGGTGCCAAACCTCAACTTCTCTGCATGATCCCTTCATTCCTTTAAAACCAGTACCACATGGGATTCAGGCTGACTCAGAGGAATAGTGTTGAGGACTCTAATGGGTAATTAGGTCATGGGGGCTCCCCCATCACAAGGGACTCCTCACATAGTTCCTGCAAGATCAGGTTGCTGTAAAACAAAGCTCTGGTTTCTTGTTTCCTCTCTCAGGTATACTTGCTTGTCTTTGCATATAAACACGATTTTGTGATATGAGTGCATGGCCAGAATTTGAACAGATGTTATAAGCCCGAAACCGTAAGCTTAGCTAAACCTTCTTTCTTCTTAAATTATCCAGGCATGGGTGCTTTGTTATAGTAACAAATTATGAATAAAACAACATGCTTAATTAAAATTAAATATTTGTTTTAAGCTATTTCTCTTCATTAATAATATACAACATTCAGGAACCAGAGCAATACTCTTTGTTGATAACAGTCAAAACAGCAGGTGGCAAAGAGACACTGACAGTCCCAGCAGTGATCTGTAACTGTCAGGACTCCAAGTTCAAGAGATTATTACATCAGGACACTCTCTGGACCTTACCTATAGAAAGGACAGCATGAATCCTGATATATTAGTGTCCAAGCTGCAATTCAAAATCTACTTCTAAGGTATCAGTGTTTTCAACAATCTACCAAAAAAAAAAAATTAAATTCATTTTCATTGTGTCAGGGCTTTTCACATGGGACAATACTTTCAGCCTCATTTGCAAACAGTGTAGTATGCTAAGCCAAGGTTGTTCCACTGTGAATCAGTGAGTGATTTAAGCTCTCATTTATCAGGGCTGGAGTGAGTGCCTGGCATTGTGTGTTTCTTTTTTACAAGTTCTCTCTTTCTCTCTCTCTCTCTCTCTCTCTCTCTCTCTCTCTCTCTCTCTCTCTCTCTCTCTCTCTCTCTCTTTCTCTATGCCTGTCTGTCAATGTTACTCTCTCTCTGTGTCTGTGTGTCTGTCTCTCTCTCTCTCTCTCTCTGTCTCTCTGTCTCTGTCTGTCTGTCTGTCTGTCTGTCTGTCTCTCTCTCTCTCTCTCTCTCTCTCTCTTTCTCTGTGTTTGCATAAAAGTATCCACCGAGTACAGAAGAGGGCATCAGAGCCCCTGGAGCTGGAGTTGAGTGAAGCATGATGGGGGAAATGAACTCCAGATCTCCGAAACAGCAGCATTCAGTTCTCTCCCTGGCCTCCAGTTTCTGCATTTCTGGCCAGGGCTGGTCTGCATAGATTCTAATATCCCACAGGCCACCACTTTGACACTTGGAGGAGAGAGGATCTGTACTCAACACCTCTCCAGCTCTGTATGCCCATCCTTCCTTCCACCTGGCATGGCCTCTGGTCTCAGTGACTTGACTGTTTTCCCCAAACCTTGCTAAAATGCAATCTCTCCATTAAAATGCTCCGCCATTTCCTTAAGTAAACATTAATTTTCCTCCTTGGGAATTTTTATGGGTTGAATTTGAGACGTCATCACCAAAAAGGGACGAGCTACAGTTTCCCTGTTCCTCACAATTTTAGATGTTTCTAATGTTTTCCCAACCACACCTCAGGATGACCTGGTTCATTTTTAATTCTGCACAGTAATTAAAGCATTGTCAGGGAACACTCATTCATTCAGAAAAAAATAACCAGAAAAATGTGAGCAACCTAGACTTTACAGAACGGCATGATAATAACTTTGGTTCATAGTAATAACCCAGAAGAGGCATGGGAGCCTAAAATAGTTTCTGAATCATCAAAGAGAGATTAAAATTATGTGCAGCCTATTTCAGTGTTAAGTGAACTTGGTCGTGTTCTATGTTCCTGAACAATGACATATGGTGCGTGTGTGTGTATGTGTGTGTGGTGTGTCCTAGTTCCTTGACAATGTACAAGGAATGGGAAATGGTCACTTTCAGACCCATGCAACATTGAGCAACCTTAGCATCAGCCCTATGCCTGGCAACCTTGCACCACAGGGTATGCACAGGCATACTCGTGCCCACATGCACATCCAATACCTGGTTTATTAGAAGAAAAATAGAGAAGACAAACTTCCCCAACACTTCCTAGTCCCTTTCGCTTTCTTTCTAAAACTGAAGACCTTTTAATTATCTTGAGTCTTCATTCTGTTTTTCTTCGTACTTTTATATATTCTTGTAATGAATGCATATTTCTCTTCATTGCAAGAGGATGGCAAAGGCTTGCAAACGTCCACACACTAAAAATGAAAACACACACACACACACACACACACACACACACACAAACACACACACACACACAAACACACACATACAAACACACACACATACAAGCACACACACACACACACAATTTATACAGAAGAGAAAGCCAAGGGTCAATGTGGATGAAGTCAGCAAATGTAGATGCCTGGATATGTGTTTCCTCAGCCGTCACTGGGCAAGGATGTCAATATAGTTAGGTCTTACTTCTGGTATGCATACTCTCCTTCCTTTCTTCTTCCCATGATACATCAGGCTGTGAGGAGGATTTTCCCTGTCTTCCATTCTGGGACTTGCTTGTGTATACTGTTTCTTCTTGCAGAAGTAGCATATACCTCCCCGTGTTCCCTGGGGTTCTATTAGAGTTGCTGCTTCCCATTCAGACTGTGCGGTAGCTGCGGGCATCCTACCTTGATGGTACTAGAAACTGTCTGTGGCCAATAGAGACAAGGTTCTTCAAGATGGAAATCTGCACCCAGGCCAAGGCAGGAGTACACAGAGTGGGTAGGAAGTTTCCCTGAACGGCAGCAAGCAGCCAGCATGTCATCTCCACCACACAAGCTCCTTGCATTCTTCTTGCTTTAGATTTTGCATTCAGCCTGAAGAATGCCCTCGGCTTCTGATTGCCCATCGATTGTCTTCCGCTCAACTCAAAGCTTCTGGCTTTATTTTGGCCTATTTCTTACAAATCCACCCTTGTTTCTTGCATACAATTTGCCTTGACCTCAGCCATTATTTCTGCCTCGATTCAGAGCATGGAATGGCTCCATAACCAATGCCTGCTCCTTCCCATCATGTTCCATCTTGCTCAGGCTCCCTCTCTTACCCTTCATCCACAATCAGAGGTCATCTCCATGACTACATAGAAACAACTGAAAGAACTGTACAAAATGCCACGTTCCTTTATGGAGGGGACAGTCACACTGAAGACAGTCTCATCAGCTTTCCCCACTTAGCGCCGACAGCAGGGGAGAGGTTAGTGACAACGCTGGCGATGGACACTGGACACTCGGGGCCTCATCATCTTTCTTGATGCCATCTTGGAAGGAGAGCATCGCTCCTTACCAGACGGTACCTGAAAGTACCTTTATCTTGGACTGCACAGCCTCAAGAAGTAAGGGGAAATAAAACTGTTTTCTTCTATGTCACCCGATGTGAATTATTTTGTTACAGCAACATAAATGGACAAACATACTTGGGTTGGATGATTTAGGGTGCCAAATCTCGACTGGATTAAGAATCATTCAGATGCGTTACTTTATGCCCAATGCTTCAGTAGATACCCACTCCATTTCTCTTACAGCAAAAGAGAAACATAGGTAGTTTTGTGTTTAAGTAGAGTATTGGGCTTCCCTGGGTTCATCTGTGAGGGTGTTTAGTAGAGATTGTATATAAGCAGGTGAGCAGAAAGGGATAGATCAACCCTCGGTGCAAGGGTCCAGCCCCCAGGGTTGCTATAACAAAGCAGCAGAGTGAAGAAGATGTAGTCTCACCCAGTCTTTGGAGGCCTAGATGAGCTTTCCCATTGTTCCCCAAGTCAGAACTCCAGGTTTCTCCAGCCTGGGAACTCCAGGGGTGTCCGCTGTACCACTGGAAATTACGTCATCAGCTCACCTCATTCTCAGGTCTACAGACGTGTGCTGAGCCATCTACTGGTTTCCCTGGTTCTCCAGCATGTGAGCGATCTACTCAGGCTCCTTGGGCTCCCAGATACAACGCTGAGGTGGCTAACCTCCCCTGCGAATCACCAAGAGACACACCTACTGTCTGTGACTGCAAGGAGGATTCCAGGGAAGATGAACTGAGGACGGAAGAGGTATCCTCAAATGTGGGTGGTATCACTCCTTGGGCTAGGGTGCCATACCAAAGGAGAACGTGAGCACCAATGCTCATCTCACTCTGCTTCCTGAGTGTGGGTGGAAGATGACCTCCAGCCAGCACGAGAGCATTGGTAGCAGCCATACTGACCCCACCAGGATGGGCTACACCTGCAAACTGTGAACTGAACAAATCCCTTCCTCCTGCAAGCTGCTTCATCCCAGGTATACTGTCTCAGAAGTGAGTAAAGGGCTGATGAGGAGCCAATCCCCATAATCAATACATGTTCACGTATTTCTGTCTTGTCTGTTTCCTTAGATGGCCACATCCAAACCAAATGTTCTGTGTATTGGATCAAATACTTATATTTGGCTTGAAACAAAGAGAGACCAGAGATGGGTAGTGGTGGCACACATCTTTAATCCCAGCTCTCAGGAGGCAGAGGCAAGCGGATCTCTGTGAGTTTGAAGCCACTACAGAGTGAGTTCCAGGACAGCCAGAATTACAACAGAGAAACCTTGTCTCAAGAAACCAGAGAGAGAGAGAGAGAGAGAGAGAGAGAGAGAGAGAGAGAGCAGAAAATAAACCCTGACTTACCCTATCGGTTTCATGTCTGGGAGCTGCATGCTGTATCTGGCTCCCCACACACTAAGATCATCCCCACATTTGATTAAACTTAAATCTTGTCCCTTTCCCCTGGGAAAACCCATAGGCTTATGTGGGGAAAGACTCTTATTCTGGTGTTACCCTTAGAAGTCTGAGAACAAAAGCTGAAGCCTTGCGCCCAGCATACAAGGCCCGTTTCTTTTGAGTGCTGGCCCAGATTTCAAAGATGAAAACAGGTGAGAGCACCCTGCTGCAGCATTCCCAGGCTCTGGGGACCCAAGGCCAGGACAACACAGAACCTGACAACAAACACCAGAGAGCTGACTGGCTTTAATGTAAAAAAAAGTTGGAGGCACAGGACTCTTGGGAGGGAAACGCTTTAGATCACGTCTGCTTATAGTCCCGAGCCACAGATACGCCTTTTCTTTCCTCCTTCATCGCCTTCTCCAGGGCCTGCCTGGAATGCTGCAGGGCGGTTTGGAAGGGGATCTCGGGGGAGGTGTCAGGCAGTAGTCCTCAAACTTGACTGCTTTGATGCGCATCTGTATCAGCTGTTTTTCATCACTGTGACAAACCACCTGACAAATCCACTTAAGGAAGGAAAGGTCTGTAGATTAGTTCTGCCCTTCGCTCTGGCCCGAGAAACTCCTCTCTGTAACGGTCAGCTGCTGCTGCAGAGGCATATAACTGGTCGGAATGAGTACTGGTTCCTAAATGGGGCGTCTGTGCCAACTCTCTCCAACCCGGTACCGCAAGGCTAAGGGGACATCACTGAAGAAGGGGTGGAAAGAATGTCAGGTGGGGGGGAGTGCCAGGAATTTCTGTCTTCTGAACACGCCCCGGTGTTGCACTCACGAACTCCGTGTAGCAACGGTTACCTGCACGAGACATGAGTGCGATCAAGCCGGCGAGATCAGTCAAGAATCTAACAGGCAGCACTTAATGGGACTCAGTGGGTTACTTAGAGATAAGACCACAGAAAAATCTGAACGGGCATGAAGATGGGAGGGAAGGAAAAATAGAGAAGGAAAGATAAAATAAAACAAAAGAGGGAAAAACAGCAAAGAAATAGAGGACTCGACTGCCTACGCTTTCGTTTCTCTCTGCTTTCGATCGTAGATGTGATGGTGACTAGCTATTCAACGTTCCTGCCTTGACTTCCTCACAACTGATGGGTTTTAACCTGCAACTTTATGGTGAAATAAACCATTCTCTACCATCCAAATGGCAAGCAAACAAGTGAGGGAGCAAGCAAGCAAGGGAGGGAGGGAAGGAGAGAGGAAGAAAGGGAGGGAGGGAGGGAGAGACAGAGGGGGAGGATGTGTTTATTTTGATTCACTGTTTGAGAGCTGTTGCATGACTGTGGGAGCATGAAGGAGCAAGGTCACATTGAGTGTCCAGTCAGGAAAAAGTTAATTTCAATTTTATACTCAAATACCCTCCATGTAAAAAGACCCCATTTTCCTGAATCCGCCACCAAGAATGCCCAGACTTTTCCACCTCCCTGGTATGGATAGGCCTAGATATGTTAGTGTTCTAATTTGCTTTCTGTTGTTGTGATAAATAGCATAGCCAAAATCAACTTAGGGAAAGAAAGGGATTAATCTTACAACTCCTAAGTCACAATCCGTCATTGAGAGAAGTCAGGGCAGGAGCTCAGGCAGGAACTAAAACAGAAACAGCCGTGTAGGGACACGGCTCACTGGGTGATCCCTGGGCTCAGCTAGCTCTTTTTCTTAAAAGTTCTTTTTATTGAAAATTAAGTTTTTCATGCAAAATATTCTGACCATGCTAGGTCCCCCATCTTCCCACTCTCCCAACCCCAAGCTTTTTTCTCTCTTTAGCACACAAACAAAATGAAACAAATGAAAACAAACAAGAAGCACAAGACAAAAAAACAAAAAACAAAAAACAAACCTCACAGAGACATATACACACACACAAAAACAAAGCCTATCAAAGTGCAAGATCAGAAGCCATAATATACAAGCAAAAGACAAAAGGTCTACAGAAATACCATTGAGTTTATTTTGCATTGGCTATCTATTGCTGGTGTGGCCAATACCTGACCTTAAGTGTGGTTTATATACGCAGACTCTATTGGAGCAAGCATAGTTTTTCTTTGCAAGCTGATGCCATTTGCAGATAGCTTCTTGGTTAGGGATGGGAGGGCATGTCCACTTCCCTGTTTCCATGCTGGAACCTCCTCATCTGGCTTGAACCTGTGTAGGCCCTGTGCGTTACTGCATTCTTTGTGAGTTCATATGTGCATCAGTCCTATTGTGTCTAGAAGACACTGTTCCCTTGGTGTCAAATCTTTCTGCCTCCTCTTCTGCATAGTTCCCTGAGCCCTGGGCGGGAGGGATTTGATGAAGACATCCTTTTTAGGACAGAGTATTCCAAAGTCCCTGCACATCTTTTAGTTGTGGGTCTCTGTGTTAGTTCCCATCTGCTGCAAGAGGCAGCTTCTCTGATGATGGCTAAGCTATGGTTATAGCAGAATATTGTTAGGAGTCATTTTGTTGCTATATTTCTTTAGTAGAATAATAGCACTTTATCCCCTAAACCAACGGACTATCTAGTTTCAGGTTCTTGACCACATGAAGCAGGGTCAGGCATATGTTTCATCTCATGGAGAGAACCTTAAATCCAATCGGAGAGTGATTGGTTGCTCTCACATGTGTGCCACTACCACACCAGCATCTCAAGCAGCCAGGTCGTCACTGTAGATTCCAAGGTTTGCAGAAGGGTTGGTGGTTGCCTTCTCCTCTGGTAACATGCAGAGTACCTTCCAGCATCATGAACATTAGTCAGTAGTGGCGAAGGCTCTAGTTAGGCACCAGCTAAGCTGGTTCAATGTTCGGTGAGGCACATAAGTGTTATCTTCAGCAATAGGGCCTTACCATCAGTTTGTGGAGAGCAATCGATAGCCTTGGCAATGGCCTTAGTTGTTTGGGGGTTTCCATGGGTCCCCCAAGTTAAGCAATGGCTTAACTGTAATGTAACCCATTTCTGACACTGGATGTTTCCGTCGTTGGCAAAGATGTCTAGTTGGGGTTTTGCCCCCCCTTTTTTGGTGACTCCATTTACATTTCTTTAACATATATTTTAAGAAGCTTCTACAGTTTTCATACTTATACAGCCTAGTATCTCTTGCCTAAAGGTGGTACCAATCACAATGGACTGGGTTCTCATAGATCAGTTATCAAGAAAATGTCCCTACGGACATAACCACAATCCAATCTGACCAAGGTCCACACCCCTCCCGCCCCAAATTGAAACTCCCAACTGTGTCCAGTTGACAGCTAAAGCTAACTAGGATCATTGGATCCAAGGGCCTTCAGTCTCTAAAGCAAGCAAGCAAGATAACTCGCCTCTATACACTTGCAATTTCTTTTCTCCTCACAACCTCTCCTACGTCTTGTACAAGCCAGCTCCTTAAAATAACCCCTTGTGGGTGTCTTAGTTTCCATCTTGCATTGTACACAACACTGTTTTGTTTATCATAGACCCTTGCATTGGTTTTGACTTTTAAAGGTGTCGCCTTAAAATGTTAATGTGCATTCCTCTGGTTTATTGGCACTCTCTTAAATTTTTCTCCCCTGATAACTGCTTCATCTCTTTCCCCTCTCCACCTCACCCTTTTATATTAACGTATAACCCACTCCAACCTGACATTTACTCTCCAACCTGTGATGGAAACTAACCTGGAAAGGCTCATAAAATAATCCACCGAATGCCATTTGTTTTAAAGGAAAATTTGCCATGTTTCCCTTGACATTCCTTAAAGCATTCTAAGTATATAAAACAACCAAACAAAACGTATATAAATAGAATGATCCTAAGGAATATCACTGCGCTTACACCTACAATCCTTCCTGAAATGTCAGCATCTTAGCCTCCTCCCTTAGTTTTAACACTACCTACATTTCTTTTTTAAGGCTTATTTTCATTTTTTATTTGTGTGTGTGTGTGTGTGTGTGTGTGTGTGTGTGTGTGTGTGTATCTGTCTGTATGTATGTCTATCTGCATGTCTGTCTCTCTCTTGTGGGGATAGGGTGGGTTTTGGGCATACACAGAAGTCAGAGAGAGTATGGGATCTCGAGGCGCTGGAGTTCCAAGCCATTGTGAGCTGCCCAATATGGATGTTGGGAACCATATTCAGGTCCTTAGAAAGAACGGCAAATGCTTTAAACACTGAACCATGACCCCAGTCCTCTAAATTTCTTAAGATTATAGTTACAGGTTTTTAAATTTTAATTTCATTTTTAACTATGTGCATGTGTTGGGGGCAGGATGTGTAGGGGATGTGTGTCCTCAAAGGTCAGAAGCATTGGATCCCCCTAAAGCTAGAATAATATGCATTTGTGAGCTGTGCTATGTGAGTTCTTGTAACTGAACACAGGTCCTCTGTAAGAGCAGCCTGTGCCTTTATCCACTGATCTATTTTCTACCGAGAAGAAAAGAAACAGCCAAGGTCATAGGATTTGGTTGACCTCCTGATTAGAGCATGAGCCTGTGCAACTTATCTCAAGACACAAAGCATGGCTGAAAGTTTCTTTTTAAGATAATCTTGGTATTTCCATGTCAATGGAAAAATACTTAAGTCCATTCTATGTCTATTGAGGTAGTGCTACAAACCCCTCCTTTAAAACATTTGACAAATTTCTTCTCTTAGAATTCACCTTTGAACCTTTGTCTAGCTTTGTATGTGTCCACTGGTGCTTCTTTGCCTTTCCTGGTGTTTCTAGACTTTCTGTATGTTTTCCCAAGGCAGTTTGCCTACCTCACCACTTCCTGATATTTTTCCTTTTATACATAGGCAGATAGAAATGGGATTCACTAGTTTTTAAATAGCAGAGTTAATAGAAGAAATAAAATACCAATTTATATTAACCACCTCTCATTAAAATTAATAAAAGATTAAACATATCCCTTTATAGCCAAACTTCTGTGTTCATCCTAATTATCTATAGTATAGTTCAAATAAGTTTCTTTCTGAATATCATTATGAAATTATGGCCTTCCACACAAACTCATCATATTTCCATTAACCACAATTATCTCGTCCTTTTTGATACTCAGATTGCAGCTTGGCTAGCGAGAAACCTCTAGGCAGGCTCATTTGTCCTTTTGGCACTTTTCTGAGTCTCTGAGATCTTTAACACCTGGGTATTCCAGAGGGGGGATTGGAGAGGGAGAGAGGGAGGAGAACCATGAATATACAGAGAGGCAACAAACTACTACTGCTCTAAGAAAATGGCCTCCACGGATGCCCATTACCGTATCCTAATGCCATTTTCATATTTAAGCTACTGCACCCGATTGTCTTTGTGCCTGACGTCTTGTTGACCACTAAGACTTTTGAATACACAGATGTAACAAATGGTTGCAGCTTAAACAGTAGCTGTTACATAGTTCTAGCCCCGGATCAAAGTAGCTTTTCTACTTGTCTTCCCAGTAACCTGTCATCTGCAGACCCTCACACTTGGTCTTTGTTCCTCTACCTCACTGTGGTCCCGGGGGAAAATACCCAAGTTCAGTTTTCAGGCCACATGATGTGTTGGCCACCTGGGAAGCGTATGCATTTCGTTCCCCAGAGGAGTCATTGTTCTGGATGGCGGCATGTTGACTGTGTCTCTTCCAAGAAGCGCTTGGCTTTATTCACAACAAAGTTCTTGTGTGTCTGGGGTTCCATCTGGAGGCCTTCCTCCCTTTCCTCTGTGATTCTTCTACCGGCAGCTCCATGTCTGTCTCTGTGATTCTTTCTCGTTGACACTCACATTTGAATTATAAGAATACAAAGAAAGATCCCACCTTAGAAAATTCTCCTTATTAGGTCTTGGGGAAGACAGGTGCTCTCCCCCCTCTACTCAGCCCTCCAACTTCATCTTGGTTAGCCAGTTTCTTTCTGCAGATCCCGGTTCCACGCAGTTTTGAAGAGTCTTCTCCCAGGGCTGCTACTCCAGGCTTGCTGAGTCTTCATTCAGAAGACCCGAAACTGTCCATGATAGTCAGTGGTCGTAGCTCATTTGTTTCCCGTCAACAGGTTGAGGGGTCACCATCTTGGGACCTTATCACCTTCCTATTTATGAAGAGGGCTTTCGATATGAATGTGGAAGACTTAGGCTAAAAAGTAGAGCATAGTAGGGTCAGATCTGATCTCTAAGACCCTGAGTAGGACAGCTGTTCAGTTTTCACTCTATCCCATGAGTAGAGGCAGAATGCAGGAGAGATGTAATGGTCTCATAGGCTGCCCATTAACTAAGACAACTGAGTCTAGACATGACGAAATGTGTAAGATATTCTTTAAATCATGACAGTGTTGTAAAATTATATTCCTAATGTATGCTAATTCTTAAGTGTCTGAATGTAAAATCTTCCATTTATGGGCTAGGTTTGTGGACGATATGTAACATCAAATAACCCTTTGATCTTTCCAGCATGCTGAGCTGGTGTTGCTGTTATTCCCATCTTCAAGGTGGGTAAGCTGATGCTTGTATAAGTTAATTATCTATAGTCAAAATATGGTGGATGGCAGGCTGTGATTCAAATCCACGCAGTCTGCCCGCTTCTACAACCCATGGTCTCAAGTGTCTGTGTTACCACAGTTGGGCAATCCTTTTGCCAGATGCCTAGTCACCATCTTCTCCCCAATCACTCATCTCTTATAAAAGACTTTTGAAAAATAGCCGAGAACTTCATTTGCTTAAAAACGTAGTTTTTCCAGACCTAATAAAATGCTCCGTAATCTCAACTACTCCAGATGCTGAGGCGGAGGATAGCTGGCTCAAGCCTGCTGGGCTACAGAGTGAGTTTAAGGTCAGCTTGAGCAACTTAGTGAGATTCTGTATCAAAAGAAAACAGGGAGACAGTTACATAGTTGAAACAACATAAAGGAACAGAAGGGAAAATCTTCATTTCGCTAGTCTTGTAAGACACGGACTCCTTCAATTTATCCATGTTATAAAAACGAGTCACTAAACACCACACAGGAAAATGGTAGTGATCTTTCTTATTTGTTTCTCTGATTACTTTCCTAGGTTAGGGGCACCAGTAGGGCAAAGGAAGGGAGCAAACTTGAGGATCCTGGTAGATGGTAGCTGATCGCTTTGCGCAGAATTTTTGCAAGTTCATACTGCGGGCAGCGACTTGTGAGCTACCCTTTTCTGTCAGGTTTTCACAGAACATCCTCTTTAAGTGAGCCAGCAAGATGGCTCAGTGGGCACTCGCTGCCAAGCCTAAATTTGATCCTTTGAAGTCATATGGTGAAAGAAAAGATCCCTTCAATCTATCCTTTGACCTTTGTTCCATGGACTGTGGCACAGGTACACAGCACACCCCCCATACACACACACAAATGAAGCAGTAAATACGCGGAGGATTTGCCACATGTGTGGGTGAATAAAATACGTCTCATATCCATTTGATTAGCTGTGAGAACATTCCTTTCACGTTTATTGGAGTCTGCATTTGTTCACAGGTCCTGTGTGGATCTTGTCCACCGCTCCTTGCCGAATCAGGATTTTATTTACTGATTTGAAAGAGTGCATTCTGTGCTCACTTGATGGTACCCTCCTGCCTGGCTGCTTCAACAGCATTATCCAATTTGTCATGTGATTGTTTCGAGTCACATTTCCCGAGGTAAAGCATTTAGCAGTTTTTAATCGCGTCAGAGGAAAATCTGTCTAGTGTTTCCTTGGTAATTACTTTCATGGCTTTTTCTTTTTTTTTAACTTAGAATGCCTTTTCTTCACCAGAGAGCCATTAATTTTTAAAAATGGCTCGTCTATCTGTGGTTCTTTAATCCATCTGTGTTTATTGCTTTTGTTTGAGGCTGTAATCATGGTTTGAGTTCAACAATTTCCCCAGTTGTTTGATGAATAACATTTTCCTTCCCCATATTAAAAAAAGAATCGTCGTTGCTGTAGCTGTGTTTCCTTTATTGAACTGGGATAGATACTACAGTCTAGTTCGGGGTGGTTGCTCTATCCTGTCAATCTGCTGGCCAGTTCCTGAGTTGGTAGTGCTGATGCTTTAATATCTAGATGCACATGCCCCATTGATTAATTGTTCCAAATTTCTTCTTTTTTTTAAAAAATGTTTTAAACTTTTAAACATTATAACTCATGGGTTAAAGGGATGGGTAATTAAGCAAAGTGCTTACTTCAAGCATGAAGGCCCAAGTTCGGATTGCTGGCACATACATAAAATCTGGGTGTGGCAGTATACCTGTAACCCCCAAATGCAGAGACAGGCGGATCATATAGCTGTGCGTGGATACAAAGTTCATGACTCCTCCTTAGGTTCAGTTGAAATTTGCCATGAAAACACCCCTTTGCTTCGGCTTCTCAATGTTACATGGTAAGTCTCAATTGGTATTTTAATAATTTATAAAATTCTCCTGTTTATTTTTATACTTCTTTTCTACTTTTTACTTGGGTTTTCTCTCTTTGTCTTTTGAGTGATAAAAGTTCTTCATCTCGCAGACAAGAGAAGAACTCAGGATCTAAGTGTCAGTAAACTATCTCGCTAGTGAGAGCGAGTAACAGGACATCCGAACTCAGGTGTCTCTGACCCAGAAGTTCACAGCACTATCTGTGTCCTACCTGTTTCTTGGTTTTTATTTTCCCCATTTTTATAAGTGTCTCTGTTTCTTTCCCCGTTGCTGAGATGAAGTCACCCCAATAACAATTAATGAAGAAAGAGGCCATGGATTTGAAGGGAAGTGGGAAGAGATATATAAAGGGCTTGAAGGGAGGGGAGGGAGAAACATTGTAATTAAAGAATGGCACCTTGAGTGGGAATGGGCTTGTTTCCGCTCACAGGTCAAAGGTCATGGTGGGGAAGTCTAGGCGGGAGGAGTTCCAGGCAGCTGGTCACATGGCATCCGCAATCGGGAAAGAGAAAGGGAAGAAGGCGAGCTAGGGATCAGTTTCCCTTCTCCATTTTATTTGGTCCAGCATCCCCTGTCAAGGAAGCTGCCCGGCCCTCTGTTTAGATGGGTTTTCATACATCCATTCACAGAATCAAGACAGTAGATTGTCCTCAGTATACAGAAGTCAGAGGCCAATTTGTGGGAGCTGTTTCTGTCCTTCCACTGTGTGTGTTCTGTGGATCCTGATGGTCACTATGATTGGCAGCAAGTGCTTTCACCTGTTGGGCCATCTTTCTAGGCCCCGAATTTAAGGTTTTATTAATGATCACACACTGATGATCTCTAATGATCAAATTCACAACTAGGAAGATTTTGTTGTTGCTCTACACAAGTTCTTGCTAAGTAGCCAAGGTTAGCCTGGAACTCACTATGAAACCCAAATTGGCATTGAACTAGAAGCCTCTGCTTTCCTAACGATAGGGATATAGATGTGTGGCCAGCGAGCCTGCTATAGTTGAGATGAGGGCTCACTCTGCTGCCCAAGCTTGCCTCATACTTGTCATCCTCCTGCCTCGGCCTCCCAAGAGTCCTGGGTTATAGGTGTGTGGTACTGAGCCCAGCAATAATAGAAGCTTTGACTCCCTCCTCAGTAAAATAAAGAATTGCCTTCCTTTGGACTTTAGGCTTTGTGTAGCCTAGGCTAACCCCAGACTTACCATGAGGCTGAGGATGACTTTAACTTCTGATCCTCCTGCCCTTGCCTCCAAAATGCTGCTGTAACTGGTGTGTGCCACCACATACGGTGTACACGGTCCCAGGGATGAAGCCCAGGCTTTATATGTACCTAGGTAAGCACTCTACCAACTGAGGGCCATCCCAACTCTCCCTCCTTTCTTAAAAGCTTCTGTCCCTCACGTTCCTTACCAAACAAATTTAGATATATGGACAAATAAGTTACTATGTTTATTTCTAGTAATCTCAACGGAGCAAATGAATGTATTTATTCTAATGTTATGTTTTTTGTTTTGTTTTGTTTTTTTGAGACAGGGTTTCTCTGTTGTAACTCTGGCTGTCCTGGAACTCACGCCGTAGACCAGGCTGGCCTCGAACTCACAGAGATCCCCCTGCCTTTGCCTCCAGAGTGCTGGGATTAAGGGCGAGCACCACCACTGCCCGGCATTACTTTCGTATTTTATTCTTAGTACTTTGAAACTTGTTTTGGTATGTGTGGTACCTAGGACTGTCACAAATCGTTCTGAATGAGTTTTTCACTCTTCATGAGGTTTTTGTCTTTTCCATGTTGTTTCCCTCAGAGTGGATCTTCCGGCTTTCCAAGAAAAGTGCAGAGGGGGTGTCTTTCCCTCAGATCTTCCTTAGACGGCTTCTCTTTGTACCGTCTTCTTCACAAACGGACACGTCAGTCATAAGCATCTTCTCCCTCCAGTACCACTTAGACTGTGCTCTTTGGAGCATCTAATCCTGTGACATCTTGTCAACCCCTCATGCTCATTTCCATCTGAAGTAGCACTTGCGTTTTTCTCTGAGAGTCTGTAGAATTTTCAAAACCACCTTTTATATGCGAACACATTTTCACGGTTATGTCCGTGCATTTTTTTTTTTTTTAACTTAGCAATGTCGTCTAAAACGCGGTGCAGTATTTTAAGTTGCTAGAGTTTTTGGTTTTTTAACCAAGCTCAAATTTGTCTTCCGTAATTATTTGTCCAAGGGGACTGTTGAAAGTGAAGTGTTTTTGAACATTTTGTCTCCAGCTGGTGGTGCAGTGTGGGCAGGTTTGGAAGTTCTAGGAGGTAGAAGTCTTCCAGGAGGAGGTGGGCCGCTGGGAGCAAGCCTTGAGGTTCCCTGTCCACTTCCTGCTTCCTGCAACACGCGCGGCCATGCCCTGCTCTAGCTGCTGTGTCTCCCACGCCCTAAGACTGGAGAACCTCCAACAGGAAGTCAAAGCAAGCCCCTTAGGTTGCTCCTTGTCTGGAACTTGGTCAGGACACCTTGCTAAATAACTAATAGAAAGTTCCAGCTGTTCTTGCCCCAGGGTTTTAAATCTCCCTAAGACCAAGAGGCCATCATGAAAATTGGAGTGAGAAGTCTCGGATCCCCTGTCCCAGACTTCCAGCTACCTTAGCTGACAACCAGTCTAGGGGCTTCATTTCTGATTGAAGAATGAAGTCAGTATCGCAGGTTTAAACCACTACGTTAGAGGTTGACTTGCTGTGTGACATTAGATAATACTAGGTTATCCATGTGTCCATGTGAACTTCTTCCTGTATCTTTTGCATCCCAGAACTTATTCTTCAATTACCTTTCCCTTCACCCCGGCCCATACTGCATTGCTGACAGCTATACAGGTAGACCCAGCAAGATGAGAATGTAGGGTGTGTGGGTGGGCCAGGAAGGACCCTTCACGCTGTCTGCTTGAGAAGTCAGCCTGGATCCTTACGTAGAGCCATCTTCTTCCTTCCTGTGAAGGGAGGAGGCACTCATCCTTGCTCCCGGGAGAGTCTGACATGCTGTATTCTGCACCCTGGTTCTCAGTACCTTTATGTCCTAGCAGCCTTTGGGGACGCTCATGGGTATTTCACAAGTATTGGAAGAGAAACATCCAGGAGACTCTTGTGATAAGCTCAGCATCCCTGCTTTCATTCTGCAGTCCAGATGTGCTGCTGAAACTACAACTGGACACAAGATAGACAACAGGTGGACTCTGCCCCCAAGCACCCAGCTCTGTCCTTATTGGTCCAGGCGCTTTTTCCACAGGAGGCCAGTGTCAGAATGAAACCCACATCTCCTTTGAAGTTGGTTCATTTTCTAAAGCTCAAAACCACAAATACAAATATTACACTAAAATACAGCCCAATATTGGTTTCTTGTGACCCGATTTTAGGCTGTTTTTTCTCAAATCATAATGCATATGTATATACTCTTTCAATACTAAGAAGCAAATAGCCTATTTGGATAAACAAATCCCATTTATTTCCAAGCCAGCAGAAGACCCCGAGGGGAGATCCTGAAAGCACAAATGGTGCTGAGAATATTTTCATTCTTTCTCGTTTCGCCTCAAAACTAATCTGTCACGAATACAGCACATTTCTACAAATCCTATTTATCTCCTGTTAATTCTTCAATTTCTACCCATGTTCTAACATCTTCTCCTTTCCCACGTGGATTTCGGATTCACCGGGTTGCAAATTGGATCCACACAGATGTTTACCCTTTGTATTCTCTGTTAAGCTTCAGGATATATGCAGATTAGGAGAGGTAATTTAAAATGTGAATCTCAGAATATAGTGGGTTGCTAACAGAGGCCATGAGGGAAAGGCACACAGACCATGCAAACTGGCCAATGGTGCCTGGAAGAGAAAGATGCTAAGGGATAGAAGCAAACTTCAGCTCAGCACAAACATTACTTCCAAGCTAAGGAAGCTGGACTCACTCCAGTCCTTCCACAGGGTAGACAGAGTATGTGGTTGGTAAATTTTCAAAGGATATATATTCATCTGCGGGCTAAGAACCTAAGCATCTATTTTTCCATTCTGATAACAATCAGAAATCATTCTTTGCACTTATTTTCCAACCTTGTATTTGCCTGTGAACAAAATTGGAGCTGGCAAAAGATGACTCGTGTGAATTACTTGAACAGTTTCTCATTGTGTTGAATTACACTGAGGTCGCTTGCTGTGAAATCTTGCCACATCCCAGTGACAGTGGAACATTGTGTGTGTGTGTGTGTGTGTGTGTGTGTGTGTGTGTGTGTGTGTGTTTGTGAGGGGGACACATGTACTTAACCATTTTTCTTTGTGAGAGACAGAGACAGAGACAGAGAGAAGCTCTCCAAATCCTAACCACTCATGTAATACCTATTACATGTTCATATTTTAGGACTGCTAGGTCAGTTTGTAGCTCCATGTCAGGTAATCTTCTTCTGGCTTTCCTGGGTCAGATTTCAAGATTAAGTGGCTTTCCAGAATACTGCCAGTAGCCAAGAAAATAAGAATCTGAGAACCAAGGCCTTACTAGCAGTATTATAACTTTGAAGAGCTACCTAGTCCAAAAAAGTGGTTGAAAATCCAAAACAAATGCAAGGTCTCTGTGGACATTGACCAGACTCATTCCTGAATTCGCCACTCACCACCACTAGGGGGACAGGTAGCTGGACCCTGGGATGTGCCTGGTCTCTCCATGACAACATCAAGGCCACCTTGTTGAGGGGCTTTAGGCTCTGTTTGTCTTGCTCACCGAGTCACCACAGATGGTATATTTCTAAAGCTGGTCAGAGGGAGAAATGTTGATATCAGGGGAGCTGAGCCTCCTCGTCCTCTTCTTCCTCTCTCACTTCTCTCTTTCAGGTACTCCTATCAATTCCTGTTGACTACCCTGAATGCCACAAAGCCATGTGGTGCCCATTTTTGGAAGACCCAGCTCACCCTGTATTCGGGATGGAGCTAAGGCAGCAGCCATCAGAGTACGACTTGGAAAGCTTCTGTGAGCCGTGTAGACGCAACGGTGGCTAGTTTTCTGCCTCTTCCTTTGAGGACCAGGATGGGAAAACGGAAGCACTTGTTGCTCACAAACTCACCCAGTCACCGCCTAAACCTGTAGCAGACTTGGTGGATTCTTAAGTACAGTACGGTATTCAGAGCTAGTTACTGTTAATTACAGGAAGAATCTACTGTCCTAATCTGGAACCCTTTCTCTGAAAGCATTTATGCCTAACTTATTTAAAGATTATAAATCTAAAATAAAGTTAAGTTGCCTTCTCTCCAGTCTATTTGAGGCTACCTGGTTCCGAGCTGAGAGCAGGGCTGGGATTCAAGTCCTGTCCCTCTTTAGCTGTATGACACTGGGTTATCTACCACACCTCTCTGAATCTCTGCTTATAAGGGGAGCCATGCCAATCTCACCTACTTGATGGGACTGTAGGGTGTTGGCAGCAGAAACTCTGTTGGCTTTGCCAACCTCTTCTGAGTAACCAGCACTGGTCAAGGTAGACCCTTCTTGGGTCTGTTCTCTCACTAAACGGGGCTAGCCTCAACATCTAATTTAGAGGGTTGCTAGGGTTCCGGTAAAATGCAGCCCTGTCCTGAGAGCTGGTCCGGGTGAGCACAAAACAAACACTAGCAACTGGGATTACAGAGCATGTAAATAAGTCTTGAAGGCTAACGCACTCCAAATGACATTTCAACCTGCAGCCTTGCAACTCTCATTCAGAGGCAGGGAAGACCCCTCCCCGACCCCCAGCTCATGGAGGGACTCTGTGGGTGGGGAGGTGTTCTGTAAAGGCCAGAGTGGCGAGAAAGCCCGAGGGCGAGAAGCTGAAGGTCCTGAGAAAAGCTGGCAATTCGTGACCACAGCTGGTAGAGGCGAGGCAGCCATGCAGTAAGGATGTCAGCC
Source organism: Cricetomys ansorgei (assembly GCA_026225945.1). Classification (NCBI taxonomy): domain Eukaryota; kingdom Metazoa; phylum Chordata; class Mammalia; order Rodentia; family Nesomyidae; genus Cricetomys; species Cricetomys ansorgei. The sequence goes on from JAMJFZ010002927.1 coordinate 3,594,150, forward strand.
ACGGTGTAACAGGTCCAGACAGGAGCCCACAGGCGCTTGTGACCCTTCCCTCCAGCTACCATGTCACTGAATTAATGGTCCCGAAGGAAGGTGAAGGAATTGGAATTTCCCTATGAATCTCATGCTGGGGGAAGAACAAGGTGCCAGCCACAGGAGGAACTTGTTTGCCAGGAAGTTATTTCCTCCGGTTCTGACAACTTGTCAGACCTGTGAGGTGCACAGGAGACTAGAGTTCAGGTAATGACGGGTTCGTGACGGGCAGAACTGCACACACCTGGACCAGGACCACTTAACGTTGCATACCGTTTTTGTACTGGTAAACTAAAGCTCACACAGGATGCAGAAGATGCACCTGGGGTGAGGGGCTCACTGGACTGATCGCTTTGTTCCTCTTCCCAATGTAACCACGCAGAATGAACCTCCTTTTCCTGCTTTTTTGACTGTGACTTGCCCCTTTAATTGGTGCATTGAGGACAGGTGGCTGAGCCTAGCTAGCTTCTTAGGGCTGCCAGGGCCCAGGCTTTGACCCTGACAACTCCAGTTACAATACCAGTGGTGCAGAACAGTATAGCTTGTGATGCCAGGGAGTAATTTAGGCAGAAGGTACCCCAGACAAAGGGAGGCACATTGGAAACCACACCAAGACTAGGTGAGGTCATGTCTGGAAGACAGATGGATGAAGCAATTTATATTTAAATGGTAAAGCAAACAACAACACCCCCCCCCCCCCCACTGTGCCACGGTCTATTCTTACTCGATGTCTCTGGGAGAAAGTAGAAATTATGGCGGGGCTAATTGCTATGCACTTTTGAATGAGAGCCTTGGCATTGGGACATAGGCCCCAGGGAAAGCGAGTCTCCTTTTTTGGTATGATTAGCAAGGAGAAGTTTTCCAAATGAGTTTGGCCTCTCAGTTGCTACAGTGGACAATGCTAGGTATTTTCTGTTCGGTCCACTTTCCCCTTAGCTTCAAAATACTATTTTTGGGAACCGGTACATCCTACCAGTAGTGCCCTGCAGGCCAAAGTCCTAGGGAATGCTGCGGACCAGGGCTGGAGACCATGGATGCTGCTGCCGGCGGACCCCCAGGCCGCGGACAGGGAGGCCGCACAGTCAGGAGTGCATTGGGACAAGGCAGGCTTTTGGCTCACCACTACCTGAATTCGACTGACAGCTGGAGAACTAAACAAGGCCCTCTGCTGGGGTCGTTGTGACCTGCAGTCGCCTGTACTCCGTGGCTGGGGGAGGAGATCATCAGTCAGCCCAGACTCCCCTAAAATCTAACATCTCTTCTCAGCGCTTCGGTTTCTTTCTCCCAATTTCTGGGAATGGGCGAATCAGACATGTCCAGTAGCCACAGAGTTCAGGAGCAGAGGCTGGCAGACCCAAGAAGCCCTTGGCAGCTTCGATCTCTGGCATCTTCCGGAGCCCCAGAACGCAACAACTGTCCTCAGAAATCCCCAAACCGAGCCGGTTACAGCACCAGTACCCGGGATTCTCTCTTTAGGGAAGCAGCCCCTCCTCTCCTGCCTTAGCCCCCGGGTACCTGAGCATTAGGTCCCAGCAGGAGGGGAGGAGTGCCTGGCCAGTCCCATCTCTGCTCCCCAGTGCTAGCCGCAGTGTCACCCAGTTTCCGCCCAGGGCCCCACAGTGCCTCCTAGCGGCCGGGCAGCGCCTCTGTCGCTCAGCCTCCTACCCCACCGGGACTCCCCGATTCTGCAGTTTCTCGGGGCAGCTAGACCCCCGCTCGGCCGTGACCGGCATCCAGCCCTCCTCCGCGCGCCGCAAGCAGGTCTCGCTGTGCCTCCCACCGGCGCATCCGCAGCCGGTAGCCGAGCAGCCCGGGGCTCGAGGCGGCGATCAGGCTCCTCCGGCCCGGGTTTGGGGGAGCTATGGGTGAAGGCAGGCGAGGCCGGAGGGCCAGGGGGGACCGATGAAGCCAGCAGCGGGCGTCCGAGGGAGGCTAGGCGGCGGCGGCAGCGGCCGGCGGCGCGAGGAGTCCCTGTGATTGGCACAGCTCGAGCCGGAGGAGGCGGCGAGGGGAGGGCGGAGGAGGAGGAGGAGGAGGAGAAGGAGGAGGAGGAGGAGGAGGAGGAGGAGGAAGGGGGCGAGCGCGGCGGCGGGCGGCGGGCGGCGAGGAGCCGAGCCTTCAACCTCTCCAGCCGCGGCAGGACGGGGGCGGCCGCCGCGGGCCCGGGGCGGGGACAGCACGCAGCCTCGCGGCGCGCACCCCCGCCCAGCAACGGCCACGACACCCGGGGCGAGCGGGAAAGCGGCGGCGGCGGCGGGGGAAGGATGCAGGGGAAGAAGCCGGGCGGCTCGTCGGGCGGCGGCCGGAGCGGCGAGCTGCAGGGGGACGAGGCGCAGAGGAACAAGAAGAAGAAAAAGAAGGTGTCCTGCTTCTCCAACATCAAGATCTTCCTGGTGTCCGAGTGCGCCTTGATGCTGGCGCAGGGCACGGTGGGCGCCTACCTGGTGAGTCCGGGTGCCAACTTCGCCGCGGACCCCCTTCCCTGCCGGCGCTTTCCCCCGCTCTGCCGCCTGGCACCGGGAGGGAGCCCCCGCTAGCGCCCGGGGGGCAGGCGGGCATGACCTCGGCCCGGCGCGGAGGTTGGCGACTGGTGCAGAGCCGGCCGCCGGGGGAGCTGCCGGCCCGGGAGCCCGGAGCGGGCGGGACCATGGACACCAGCGGCGGCAGCTCGGGCGCCGGGCAGGGGCTTTGCGGGGTGGGGGTGGTTGCACGGGAGGAGATGCCGCTGGCAGGTGGGCATGAAACTGTTTCCTATCTCTCTCCCTCTTGAAAACGGAGCCAGATGGCGAGTTCAGGGAGCCTCCTCCTCCTCTTCCTCGTCCTCCTCCTCCTCCTCCTCTTCCTCCTCGGAGATTGGAAGGCATCGCGGTTCAGGTGACCCGCACATGGGAGGAAAAGCCAGTTAGCATCCTGCGTCCTCTACTCTCCGTTTCATCCGCCCCAGAGAAACGAATCGTTATGCATATTTTTTCCCCCAAGGCTCTTTCTCCATCCGTCCAATTGCCGGAGAATTTAACAGCTTAAGAGTAAAAGGCTCCTGAGAGTGGTCCTGATCCAAGCGGTGGCTTGCAGGGGGGACTAGTCCCACCCAGATCTTAGCCATCTTTCAAGCGTGGGGATAAAGTTACAGTACCTGGAGAGCAGCTGCGAGTTTCTGTAGTTCTAGCTTAATCCCCACCGTGGTCTCTCGCCCACACGGGGAGTGGATCACTGCCTACAATATGTATCTGGTTTATTTGCCTCCAGAAAGAGGAATATCGATACTCATAAGGCCCATGGACGCCTACTATACCCAAGGAATCTACTTGTAATGACTCAGCACTGTCGAGTACCTACTTTGTTGCTTTCTCTTGTGGTGCTCAGGTGGTCCTCTCTGCACTTGAGTTTCAGACAGTGCACTTCCAGACCCTGTCCTGTCTAAACAGGAGAAGATGCTTCAGAGAGGATAGTGTTAAATTATTACTTGCTATTGACCTGAAACTGGAATCAAATGTCTTAGATTTTAAGTGTTAGTGAGCACGTTTGACGGAGATGGAATCGGACAAGATTTCAAAAGCGGTTGGCTAACCACATCCAGAGATAGAGCCATGTGTATCCTGATGTTCCCGTGAATCCCTCATTCCTGGCCCCGGGTTAAAGTTAATGAGGGCCAGACATTGACTAGCCGATACCATTAACAATTTCCCAAGGCTAAGTGAAATAATGTTTGGTTGAAGTTAGTTATGTGGTGACTCTGGGCCGGGGGTGGGGGGGTGCTGGAGCTTCTACAGAGTCAATTCTGTTCCTGGGTGACAGAATTCCTGGGCATTTAAGAAATCAAGTGTCTCTCGGTTGCCCCTCCACAGATGACAGCTTTGAAACCCCCTCCCTCTGTCCTGTGCATATATGTCGTCACCGAACCCTGGGACCAAACGTGATTTTCAGTATTCTGTTTTATCAAATGTATTCATTTTGTCTGTAGTTGTACTACTAAGCTTGCAGTACTTTAGAATTTGCTTGACGGGCATCAGGATGTATGGAGGAGCAGCTTCTTTAGGGAGGATTTGTCTGTTAAACTACCTAGAAGGTACATGTGTTAACTGTAAAGGCAAGTGCACATTAATACTGATAGGCGTGAATCTGCACCTGGCCGAATGCAGACTCTATTATACCCAACCAGGTCTTCGTGTATAAGGAGGCAATAACAGCTGTCTCTTGATTAACAGTTCTTTGCCTCAAACCAGTTTTACTGAAGAGTACGCTAGTCACACGTGGCGAACAGCAAGTCTATACTTTTCATGAGGGATTCCTGAGAAATGAGGAACCTGTGAGCTCAGGAGTTTTCCCTCAGTGACTTAAGTCTTAGAAGGAAATGAAGCTGAGCCTCAAGCAGAGAGGCAGGCTTGTTCTTTTAGACAGTTAAAAAGCAGGTGCATCCACGGTGGGGAGCTTCCCCAGGCAGGGCTGGCCCTGGGAGATGAGGGGTTACCATGAGTCCCAGAACAAGGAAAGGCCAGGAGGCATTTAGTTCACCTGCTGATGGCATCTGGGCACTTTTGTCGGTAGTTGATGGAGAGTCTGATGAGGGTGGGGGGAGGTGGCTAATGGGTAACAGGAGCCAACAGGTGCCTTGCATAAAGCAGGTGGAGGCCCGAGCGAGGGCAGGCCTAGGAAATTGAACTGAATTTAGTACAAGCGTAAGGTTCTCGGGCCCCTGCTCTGCCCAGCTGCCCTTGACTTCCCTTGAGTATATAAACCTCATGTGAAAAAGTAGGTGGCTTTACCAGGATTGGCCCAGTCAGCTTGCTAAGGGCTTTGATATTCTGGGTCACTTAAGATGTTTCTCTTCCTCTGTCATTAGGGAAATGGAAGGAGAAAAGTTCTGTTTTCTTTCAGGCTCCTCTGTGGATGTTTGGGGAGTCACTTATAACAGGGGGGGTTTGATGGAAAGGCAGATTTCTTTCTTTTAAAATTGCATTGTGTCTGTCCTAGGAAACCTGAGAGCCTGTGTCTGCAGATGGGCACAGGTGGTCCACGTGCAAGGGGTATGTGCATACGTGGTCTTTTCAATGGCAGTCAGCCTGCTCTTCTGAGAAAGCATTTCCGGATACCTGGGGAAGGGCTTGCTATGGGACATTGCCAACAGTGCTTTCTTTCACAGCACAGAAGGAGGATGGCTGCAAGTTTGAGGCCAGTGCCATTGTTTCCTATTTGATTTCCAAAGTCCTCGTCATCATCATCTTTTTTTTTTTAATCTCCCTAGGTGCCTTTTCGGTTTTAAGTATTGGGAAGTGTCATTTCATTTCTTTCTTTCGTTCTGAAAAAAAAGACTCATTTCTCATTGTCCTTAGTGTGTCATTGTGTGTGAGACATTGGTATCGGTTTCCCAACAGCAGAAGCGAGGCAGGAAGTGGCTTGTGATTTGAGAAGCTACCCTAAAAAGTAGGACTCTTGTGTGTGCACCACCCTGGGGGTGGCAGTGGGGTGTTAAAGAGGGTTAAGGGGGGAAGAGAAGTGGAGGGAAGGGGAAGGTCAAAGCGACAAAGAGAAGGAGGAAGGGGAAGAGAGCAGAGAGACAGAGGGAGACTCAGAGTTCCACTGATTGCTTTCCCTTAAGAACCTGCCTGGGGAGGAGACTCAACTGTCTATAACGAGGCGTGCTAGTCTGAGAACCAGCAACTTTTTGCTTGGGTCTTGAGGCCTTCCAGCAAGTGAAGAAGGACCAGGACCCTGACATCCAGGATGGTATAGATAAGGTAATCAAGCTGCTACCCAGCATAGCCAGGGACTCTGAAAGCAGCCCCTTAAACTGCCTGGTTCACTGTGAGATTTTTTTTTCCCCTGCCTAAGAAGAGGCCCACCGAGTTTAATGATCTCTGTGCTTTACCTACATTGTCCCACCAAGACAAGGCCTTGTGTACTTCTGGTACCTGGGTGTTTGTTTCCAGTGGCTCCAGTCTGAAGTGCCCTATTTGCAGAGATATAACTGCAGTGGAGGTCTTGGATTGTTGAGTGGAGGTCCAGGCAAGTGGGACCTGGCTGGAGAGAAAGTCATTTGTGTGGACTGTCTGCTCATTGTGGAGGCTTACTGAGGTGTGCATGCCGTTCCCAGAAGGCAGCTGTGCAGAGACAGGTTTGCCTGTGTGTTATCGAATTACTGAGGACTTGAGGAGATAAGGATGTGTACAGGAAATTAAAACCGCTGACACCTTAGACAGTCAGGAAGGAAGCTCAGGAGGCACGCTTTCGAATTTCTTCAGGATGCAAACAGAAGAAAGGGCAGTTGCAGTCTCCGGAGTCGGGGCTTCGGGCAACTCCTAAGAAGCGGAGGTGGGCGTTTCCGTATTCAGAGTCACGCAGAAGTGTGTTCGAGGTTGTGGTTACAGGGTGATGACATGGGTGACTGAGAGGGGCTAATGAGGTGATGTCTCTCTGCTTTGTAGTCACTTATTTTTAGTCCAGAGAACGTTCAGTGGGCTCACAATTAGTGAGTGAGGTGAAGCTGCCAAGGGTTCTCTTTCTTATTTTTCCTCTAAAGAAGCATCATTTTGAAGACAGGTTCTTGCATAGCTAGTCTAGCAGCTGATGGCTGAGAAACATCGTTAAAGTCCTTGTCCAATTAGGACGATGACTAAGGTAACTGTATTTTACTTAATCAAATTATTTTATACACTTACGGTTACTCATAGTGACAGATTCTCTACCATCTGCATAATTGCTATGTGGCCCCAGGTAGTACAAAATAAATTACTCTGAAATTTTTTTTTCCTTATAGCTTGGTTTAAAATGTTTAACTAATACTCGTTAAGTAAAAAAAAAAATAAATAAATAAAATAAATTGTATTGCTGAAAATTCTCTTCAACCAGATTTGCGTATATACCTTTGTTTGTGGTGCGTATATGGAGGGGTGCTTGTGCTTTAACAGTACGAGAATCTAAGTGGATTGATTGTAAAGAAAGATTTTTTTTCCCCCTGAGTTCTGTTAACTCTGCCTCGCCTTGCATCCCAATTAATTTTAACACCTATAAACAGGGTCCAGAGGACTAGCTGTGTGGTGCTGCTTTGCTCGTGGGTAACTCTGCCATCCTGGCTCCTCTTACCTGCTGCTGGAAGGGCAGCTTCCTGGGACCTGCTGCCCATGGTCCCTCCCACAGGGTCAGTGAACCCCTGGACATGCCCAGTTCTGGCAGGAAGCTCCCTGGATTCGTTTTGCATATCAGATGGTAAACTTGGAGGCTTTGCTTTGACCTGGGTCTTGTTCACTCCGAGTGGCCCAGGGATGTGTAACTATACTACTGCAAAAGCAATGAAGACAGAGTCTCATTTGACACAGGAGGAGGAGCTAGTCCCTTGCGGGCCACACGTCTGTAGTGTGACTCCCTACTTCACAGATACTTTTAAGGTGCATAGATTTCACAGGCTGTATCGGTTCGTAAGCACATACCTATGAAGAAAGTGGTATGAACCTTCACTTTGCTCCTACTTTGCATTTGGTGCTCATGTTCTGTGCATGGCTGCGTGCTGAACATTATTTGCATATGTATCTGGGCAATTCTGAATGCCATATACTTCCTTTTTGGAAAGAAATATTGCAATGGTGATTTTGCAGATTTCTTTCTCCCCCCACCCCCACCCCCACCCCCCTACAGTGCTGGGGATTGAACCTAGGATCTTGCACAGGCTATCCACCCAATTCCTTAATGGCATTCTTGATTGTATGTCTTCATCTGGATTTAGACTCTAGGCTCCCTAGAGGCAACTTGGCTATATTTTATTGCCTCTCAAAAATGCTGTTGGTAGTTCACGCCCCGGAAAGATAGCCCTGCTTCTTTGCTCCTGTTCATTTATTTATTTTTTTTCTTTCTACTTCTTTATCTACAGAAGGGTAGTTACTGACCTCTGACCTCGATTCACAGGAGAGGTGACTGTGATGTGTTTCAAAGACACTTGTGTTTAAGGCAGCCTACGTGTTCATGGGTTAGCATGGAAGAGATTACTGCTCAGTGATCAATGCTCCAGGTTAAGTGGTAACACCCCAAGTGGAGATGAGGGTGTCTAACAGTGACGGCTCATCGGATGACTGTTTTTGGAAGACCTAGGATTCATTCCCGTGTCCCCTCCCTTCCAGTCTCTCTGACCTTTAGGCCAGTGACCTAACCCCTCTCTTCCTTAATGGCTCTTGTCCTTTTAAATTGGGGGTAATTGTGATCCCCACGATGCTGTGAGGGTTCACTGCTTCAGTGTCTGTAAAGTACTTTGGACCCCATCTGGCACATAGTAAGCACCCAGTGCATCCTAACCATTATTTTAACATGGCTGTACTTATTTCCTGAAGAAATAATGATGTTGTAGCCTCAACCATTGAATAATAAAATTATTTCAGCCAGTCTCTGGCTCTGGTCCAGTGAGTTGCAGACATAGCAATCATATACTTCTGAATAAATACTTGGGCCTGAGAGGGGGGAAAAATGATTTTGAAAGTGTGAAGTAAGTTAAATCCTGGTTGCTCATTCCTTTATTACATTATTGCAACAATTCATTTCGTATTAAAGATTCCAAAAGTGAGAAGCTGAATGTGTGTGTGGTGTGTGTGTGCATGTGTATGTGTGTGTATGTGTATCTGTGTATATGTGTGTACATGGGTATGTGTATGTGCATGCGTATGTGTGTATGTGCGTGTATGTGAATCTGAATGTATGTGTGTGCATGGGTGTGCGTATGTGTGTATGTGCGTGTATGTGAATCTGAATGTATGTGTATACATGGGTGTGTGTGTATATGTGTGTGTGAATCTGTATGCGTGTGTGTGTTTGTGTGTGTGTGTGTGTGTGTGTGTGTGTGTGTGTGTGTGTGTGTAGGCAGGGGAGCCGCTGCAGCAGTGGTCATTTGTGTATGTCCTTTCATGGACCATGGTACTTCAGATGAGAAGAGCTGATGAGCAGGAGGGACAAGTGTACTGACGGCCTCACACCGTGGAATCCTTTCTGTCTGTCACTCTGGCTATTGCTACATGGTAGCGAGGACTAACTAAGGACAGGCGGTAAGAGCAGACTTGGACCCACTTTGAATGTGGATCTTCTACTTACCAGTTCATGGTGATTTGACTTACCTGAGCCTCAATCTGCTTTTCTGAAAAATGGGGCTAATGGTATCTTAATGGGTAGCTCAGAGGTCTAAATAAATGGGCACGTGGTAGAGTCACCCTCTAACAGGGTAAGCCTGATCATCGGCCCAAGCACCAACAGGTTCCTCTGACACGCCATAGGATTTGGGATCTGGTTTTCTGTTTCCAAAATTGGTGATTTCTTAGCTCCTGTAACTGGTTCTGCTTCTGTGCTTGTAAGGCTGAATGCTACTTCTGGGTATCTTGAGATGTCAGGATGGAGAGGACCAGGGAACGTGTGCCTGGGACATGCAGCTCTTTAGGCGGCCTTGTATCAGACAAGAAACCTGGGAGCTCAGCCTGGTTGCCCAGAAGGGCACAGGGCTGGACCTCTCCCCTGCTTCTCCCGGAAGCTTCCTGCCACCCTAACTAGGCTCTACAAGCACATCTGTGCACGCATCTCCCTTTGCTTTCTCAGAGGCAGAACCAAGGAGCTGCTGGTATGGTCTCCTCTCCCATCCCGTATCTTCACTCTGTCTGCTCCTGGCTGCTGGGGATTGTTCGGGAGCATAGCTGTCTCACACTGCCCTTCCATGGGTAGTCTTTAGAGGAGTATTCCTGCCCCTAAGCTCCTTGATCTTGGCCTCGGGAAGGAAAAAGACAGACATGGGTTCATGTTGGTGAATTGGGTTGTAGTGTATACATCAGGTGAGGCTTTCAATCCCCCTTCAGATGCCATGGTTTTCCCAAGGGATCATGGTTACCCAGGCTCCCCTCCCCCCAAGACTGCTGACTCTATGGTAACACTATTAAAGGCACTGACTGGATCAGTGAGCCAGCCTCAGGAGCCACCTTCTGGGCTTTCCAGTGACAACATACATAGGGGAAACATTCCCTTGGTCAGAGGCAGAGTCTCAACATCCAGTGACTCCCAAGGTCATTTGGCTTTTCTTTATGGCTTCAAGTCTAGTTCCCCTGTAAACAGAAACACTTCCTGACTGAGGACCTACCTAGTTGGTCACTTTCTTTAATCATAATGATGATAACCCACCTAGATGTTTCTCTAGTCACGGGGCATTTCTCTCCAGACTTTGGAATAACCATTTCCACTGATTAAGGTACAGTAAATAGTTGACTGTTAGAATTTTCCTGGGCTTCAACAAAAGTCACATACTGAAAACATTTTGAAGCAAAAGGCAACCTTGTCTGTAATCTGCCCTTTTTTTTTTTTTTTTTGATGGGGAAGGGGAATGTGTGAGCCCACCCTTCTCTTTGCTTCCTGTTTTCCTCCATAAATACCTAGTCATTACTCTCCGGCCCTCTGCTCCCCAGGCACGAGACAAGCAAGGCAACATTGGATTCACCTGGTAATGAATCGAAGCGAACGCTGACCGCATTGATTTTTATTTGAATGGTTACCACGAGCTCTTTGAAAACCCTGGGAGCAGGCGGTGGCTGTAAACACATTTGAGTAGGTAGTGGCGAGTCTTCACATCTTTAGGGCACGGGCAGAAGGGCCAGGCACTAGCAGCTCATTGCTGTGTCCTGACAAGAGCCCAGTCTGAACTCTGGAGGAGTGCTGTGCTGGTCCTGCCATTGATTTGTCTGCTCATCTTCCCCTCGCTCCACACTCCCTGTGAGCACTGTGCAGTGAGTGGCAGAGGAGGGGGTGGGGCTGATTCTAGTTCATCTGGCCAGTTGCTCTTCAGGGCAGCTCTGAGTCTCTAGATGATGAGCTCGACTGTCCAGGTAGCCCTTGGGAGTCTTCCTTGATAGCTTTTGTTATTAATTACTTTTTTGTTACAGAGACACAATATGTCATACGGGAGAACAAGTTGCAAAAGAGAAGGCGCTTCTTGCTCCTTTTTTCCCTAGAAGGTTCAGTTCATGGTCACTTAACACAAGGGATTTGGGTGCCGTATCACGGAAGTGAGTGTGTATGGAAGCAGACGGGACCGCAGACCGGGTATAATCCTCAAAGGCACCTCAGTGACCTACTTATCTGACCAGGCTCCACTCCCTAAAGTATCCACCGCACAGCGTGCACCCACACATCCGACACGTGAGCCTAACGGGGCATCTCATTTCTAAGCCGTATTACACATAAAGACGACGGAGTCCCCCACCCCGCACAGACACCCAAGCTTCTGGTTTCGCAGAGTTAGGAGAAATAAACAGGGTCCCAACAGGCATTCAGCATACAGCTCTGGGGATATTGCCTACCACAGGAACGTGGCAGACTGCTTCTGACATCACTGCCCACACATCCAAGACATCCCGGAAAGGGGGAAATGTCTCTCTTACCTATGCTCCTGCACCTGCAAGGCTTGGTGTAGGGAGCACAGTGTCTCGTGGTGTTTTTCAATTAAAGACTATTGTAAATTATTCATAGGGAATGGCTATTGTCTTTTTCCCTCCCTTGGAAAAGGCTTATGTAAAACACGCATGCTCTTTTCCCTAATTGTTGGAATCGCTCTCTCATCCAGTGATGAGAGTGAGAAATTACCACCTTGGATAAAAGCAAGTTGGAAAACCGCCCTGGGCTGATTGCATAAGCTTTTAAAATCCTGTACCTGAAGTTGTGTGTTTACTCTGCTAAGAATTCCCTTAATGAAGACGAAAATTTCTACCCAGCATGGGCCCATATGATTTTTCTTACGTAAGATTCAATTGTTGTGATCCAACCTGTAAAATCAAGCGCGATGCAGTTGAGTTAAGCAAGCCCTCGGTTAGCTTTTTGGGTCACAATTGTTTGAAGTAGATTCACAGAGCCATCTATAGCAATCCTTCAGCATCCAGACTTGGCTGTGGCTTCAGCACTAGCCTCCTTGCCCTGCAGGAGTGTACAAGGCTCACCCTGGGCCTCTGGTTACTTTGGCTGTCCTCCTTGAAAGCCGTTTCTAGAGACTGCATGCAAAGCCAAAGGGCAGTGGTCATCTGAATGTGTAACTGTACAACACGGTTGGTTGTGACAGGTGTTATCCTTGGGCTGTATCATTCCTCAAGCCCCCGGAATTTGTCTTGTAGGATGATGATCATAAATTGCACGTGTTCCATTGTGGTACCCACTCCCCTGCCCCACCCCCACCCCCAGCCATGCCCCGCCTGGTCTCATGTAGTACAGGCTGGCTTTGAACTTACTATGTAGCTGAGGCTGATCTTACCGTCTCCACCTCCTAAGTGCTGGGATTAGAGGTGTGCTTCAGCCTGCCTGGTTTTATGTGCTGCTGGGGATCCAACCCAGGGCTTTGTGTGTGCTAGCCAAGTACTTAGTCAACTGAGCTACACCCACCAACCTTAGCCATCTTCCCCTTGAAGCTATGTATGTGTGGGGTCCACACTCCACAACTGAACTGAGTGAGAGCCAAGGTGCCTCCTGAAATGTAGGCTAAGTTGGGTTTTTTTTTTTTTTTTTTTTTTTTTGGACAAGGTGAGAATTGGAAATAAAAGACTTCAATGGAGCTAGGTATCTTGAAATAGACATAGAAGCGCTTCAGACAAGTTATTCCTGTCCTTATGGAAAACAAAAACAAAAAAAAAATGAGGGTATGGCTCCTGATTTATTAATACAGTGTGTATGTTATCTTCCCAGTGCTGGTAAATACTTGCGTAGGTTAGTGGGCTTAACACACCACTACCAACACACTTTCTCAGCCAGCCAAAGAAAGGATGTCTTTCAGAAACCAAAAACACAAATTAGCACCTTCCCCTTACCTTTGACAAGCTGTGGAGATCTGTATAAATAGATCAGAAAGTCAGCAAGCAGTTCTGCAGCTGGCAGCTGGCAGCTGACAGGGGGCAGGTGGGGAGGCTTGCCTTGCACCCCAGCCCAGAGTGGTGCATAGAGCCCGGAGTCACCAGGTCAAGTCCAAGTGCAGCTGCATTCGTAGTTGGAGTGGATTGTTCTATCTGCACCTTGCTTCTGTGTCCCAAGCTTGCCTGGGCCTGTCATTCAAAGGTCTGGTCATTCAAACAGTCCTTAGATATTGTTGGCTGGGGTTCCTTATTCACCGATTCAACCAATCCCAGGGCAGAAATAGAATAATCGAAAAGAGCTCGTGTTGGGACTGAACATACAGACCTTCATTGTCTCACCATTGATCCCTAGGCAATATAATGTAGCCACTATTTCCATAGTATTCACGTTGAATTAGCTGTCCTAAGTGATCTAAAGTATTCAGGGAGATGAATATAGGTCACATTCAGATATTCTTTTTGAGGTAGTAAGGATCAAACCTGGAGTGGGACACATTCACATGCCTTTTAACAAATTTTATTTATGATCTGGAGAGAGAGCTCCGGAGGACAATTTTCAGTACCCACAAAGGGGTCACCATCATCTGTAACTCCAGTTCCAGGAGATATGACGCACTCTTCTGGACTCCAAAGGCACTGGGCATACACATGGTATACATAATACATATATGCAGGCGAAACGCTCATACATTATTTTGAAAAATTTAAGTACAGGGTTTCGTGTAATCCAGGCTGACCTCAAACTTGTTCTGCAGCCACGGTGACCTTGAACTTGTGATCCTTCTGCTTCCACTCCTCAGGTTCTGGGATATTGGCCTGTGCTGCCAAGCTTGACGTTACGCAGTACTGCGGAATGATCCCAGGGCTTTGTGCTTGCTAGGCAAGCCCTGCACCGACTGAGCTACATCCCTGTGACACTTTAATAGAAGGGATTTGAACATACGTAGATTTGGTATGCAGGGTGTTCCGGGAACCTGTCTCTTGAAGTTACAGAAGCACATAATATAACAGTGACCTCTGCACTTGTTGCTTTCATGTCAGACAAAATTAGGGCACGGAAGTAGCGCTTCCCCAAACGCGCAGCCTCGCTTCTAGAACCTGCCCACGTTAGCCGGCAGGTGTGAGCAGGTAGTCAAGGAAGCAGAGAACAGTGATCATAAATACACATAAATGAAGACACAGCTTGGGCGTCTTTGATGTTAAGATCTAAAGTACTCCGGATTCTCTGGAGCGCTGACGTGACACCGGGTGGGACATTCCGCACGCCATGTCCCGTGCGGTCGAAGCGTGGCTGCGGTAACAGTGTGTGAAAATCACCTGCAGACTGTGCGTATGAGCAGTATAGACAGCATAAACGAGTCGCGTGTTGGCTCTCAACCCCTCGCTCGCGCACCGTGTTTGTGTAAGTATTCCAAAATGAAACAAGAAAAATCTCCAAATCTGAAACATTTCCGGCCTGAGCCTTTTGTAAAAACCCACCTTGGTGAATCCCGAAACGAACAAAAAACCACGCGATTCTCTCACATTTTCAAAGTCTCCCTTCCCCCACTTCTTTGTTTCAGAGAAAGATAAGTTTCTTAATGATAAAAAAAAAAAAATTTTTTTCAAGTAGATGCCATGTTAGTCCTTAATCTAGGGAGCAGATGAAGATACACACGTACACACATCCATATTTATCTGCCTTCCGGCAGTTTGGAGAGGACTGTCCTTATAAAATTGCTAGCAAAGGACAACCTTCATCCCAAGTGAGGAGGTCTTGTGTTCAGGTCTGTTGCCTTGGTTACTTGTGCCAAGTGAACGGAGCCGTGCCGGTCGCAGGTGCTCAGCGCAGCCCCGTTACCTCCTGGCTGTTGATTCTTTTGCCTCTGCGCACTGGCACGGACCCCTTGGGTGGCACACTCTGCCAGTCCTGGCAGGATGTCACAGCCAAGGATATGGGTCCTCTGGGACGGTTCTGGTGATCTGGTCCCTCCAGCCAGGCTTGTGCTGGGGATGGTATCTGCGTTATCCTTCTGGTGCTGCCTCCTCTCTGTCCCCACTGTCGTCCTCTGTGGACCACGCAGCTCAGCGCCTCACCCCCTCCATAACAGGTCTTTACGCTCCAGGTCCATGTTTCACCAAGGACTGCAGGTCCTGTACTTTACTGTTGATCAGGAGTAGGGCTAGGCCCTTCCCAGTTTATTAAATGGTTGGGATGTTTCATGGGATGTCCTGCTGTTCTTACCATTTTTGGTGTCTCAGATGTTAGGCAAAATGGCCTTTTATTTTTATGTTTACCATAGAACTCTATGACTATATACAATGTGTAGTAGTTCTGTACACATACACATATACTTCTGTCGGAAAGAGGAAGTGATCTGGTGGCGAAGCGGAAATGGGCTCTTAGGTGGAAAGGTGGATACATCTTGGGTGTGTTTCTCTGAGCAGTACTGAAGGAAGAGATGGAGAGTCTCAGCTTCCTAGGGCTGCTCCAATAAATACCAAGAAATGGGTGGCTGAGAAGGACCGGTTGATTTTTCTCAGGTCCAGAGGGTGCAAGTCTGAAGCCAACTGCTCATGTTCTTTCTGTGGCTTGGGTGGAACCTTACCTTGTGTCTGCCCAGCTTCTGGTGGCGACCCTTTGACATATATCCCCCCCACCCCCACCCCGCCGGCGCTTCTTGGCTTGCAGCTATGTCACAATCTTCTCTCCCTGTCCCCACATGGCCTTTGCCCCACATTGTCCTGTCTGGTGAGTGACACAGGTCACTAGGGTGTGCACTAATGACATCATTTTTATTATTTGCATCTGCACAGAATGTGTTTCAGAATACACTGACATCTGCGGACACCGGGAACCAGACTCTGACCTTCTCTTTGCAGCAGGGAGATACTTTAGCCAGGGAAGAAGAGCACAGGGGTGTCCCTGAGAATGAGGGTGTCAAGAAAACAAGCATCCCTCAGTTCCCTTTAGCACCCCCCAAGACCCTGAGGCCATGCTACCTGTATTACACCAACCACATTCAAGGCATAATTGCAGGCAAATGGCTTGGAAGTGCAGTTAGAATCCCAGGTGAGGGTCTAATAAATCCACCCCCACCCCGCCCAACCCCTCTTCTGAGGAAATGTCAGCAGTCCACAGGCCGTTCCTGACGGTCTCTTGCAAGCAGACACAGCTGATCTGATCATGGTGGCTGTTTTGTTTGAAGGATCAGACTCCAGAACACCTGGCTTGTAATATCTACCATCTCCACCCCCACCAGGCTGTGCCACTGGGATCAGCGGTTCTCAAACCCTGAGTCTCCGCCATTGGAAAACACGTATGTCTGATGGTCTTAGGAACCGAGACACCGCTCAGTAGCAAAATTACAGGTATGAAGCAGCAACGGAAATCATTTTATGGTTGTGGGGTCACCGCAACATGAGGAAATGTATTAAGGGGTCGCAGCAGTGAGAAGGTTGAGAACCACTGCCTTAAGGATTTGGGGTTCAATAGAAACCTTGTGATTTGATGGTCATAGGCCTTATGTTCGAAAGAATGGCTAGATAGGTATTGTATTAGGAGCAGACACTTGCATTCTGGTTCCATGTATCTCTGTGCTTTGGGGAGGGGGTGTTGGGAGAGTGGTAAGATTCTCATAATTTCTTAGCTTAGGCCTCTTCTAAAAATGATGTTAGCTTGGTCTTTGCAAAACTCATTAGCTTTGACAAGCTTCATAGGTGATTCAAGAAATATTCAGTGGGATAGGTATGACCCTTATGGAGTTTACACCTCCCAACAGGGAAGATGGCCTATTTATAAGATTTTCATTAATGATTAATTCATTAACTTGGCTTCAGTCTTGGGCCCATGCAGGGGCTGAGCCACCATGGAGCTTTGCATCTGACCTGGTTTCTACACAGGCCAGTGATGTGTCTGATCCCAGACCCAAAGCGTCAGGCTGTTGCAGATGGACCTGGGTGGGTAGAGAAGATGTTTACAGCTGGTGATGTGAGGTGATCTTCTCATCCCTGGTCAGGTATTCAGTTGGCAAGAGGTAGGTAGAGACAGGCCTCAGAGATGGGCTGGAGTGGTACTCCTGGGGGCAAGGGGCAGGATAGGAAACCAGTACCACAGCCACAGGCCTGGTATTTGGAGTCTCTACACCAGCCAGCAGTGTGTGGGGAACCCGACTTGGCCAAGCGTCTGTCCATCTGCCTCGCAGCTCTGAAGTGGTATGGCAAGATGCTGCTGGAATCCAGCCTGCCAGCCGGCGGAGAGACACAGCATCCAGGTCTGCTCCAAGTCAGGGACACAGCTATGGCTCCTTGGCATGCATGGCGGGGCTGAAGTTCTTTGGTTGTCCTGGAACACGGTGCTCACCAGGGTGTGGATGACAGAGGAGGAAGATAGCTCCAGGCCGCCCTGTGGATAGGTTCCTGGCCCCAGGGACACAGTGATCCTTCTGTACCAGAAACCCTCTTTTGAATTCTCTGCAAACTACATCTCTGCAGTAGGAGCTAAAATTAGGCAAATGTTCTTCATGTACATTTATTTGACTTTCTTTGTAACACTTTTGTTTAGCCTTGGATTTATCGGTTTGGGGATTAACGTTAAAGCTGGTAACAGAACAAACTGTGTTTGGACACAGGAAGTGCCTCTAAACAAAAAGTGGGCGTGTGGTTTACAGTGTAAAATTTCCTCTCCTGTGCCTTTGGAAAGGACCCAGTGAGGAGCAGGAGGGGCACCCCTTGATGGCATAGGCAGTCACTAGGATTCGGGGGAGAAGCTGGCCTCTGAACAGAGCCAGTGGGAGGCGAGAACCTGGCTGAGGATCTCCTTGGCGGGATTTCTGTCTTCAGAAGTGTGTGCCTAGTCTAGTAGTCTGTTTATAGTTTCAGTTTTTTTTTTTTTTTTTAGAATTGCAACTGATACCGCTTCCGTTTTAAGAGGTGCAGTTGTACATTGCATCATCGTTTGGTGCCTCTTAGATGCAGAGCTCCGTTGTATCTTCTTTAATATTTTGTAAATGAACTTACTTTTCTTAGTCTTGTGTTTATTCTCGTAAAATACCCAAGATGGGAAGCTTACAGAGTAAGCTTGTTTGGCTTGTTCAAGTAACTGGGAAGTTCACACAGCATTATCGTGGTCCCGGCATCTGGCAAAGGTCTCCCTGGTCGCACGGCAACACGACGAAGAAGCAGAGAGAGAAATGGCTGCATAGAGGAGGGCGGGGCACGTGGAATGGCTTTACTTTCTTCCAGCTTCCTCGAATGAGAACTACCCTAGCCAAGAATGGCACCCCATGGCCTAACTGCCTCCCAGTTAGAGCTTACCATCTTCCCAGTGCCATCTTGTCTGCGGGTGGCACCGTTCCCGGGGCATGGCATTCTGAACTGTATACCATAGAGAGAGTGCGTTCACCACCGGCACGCACGTGTTCATCGCTCTCTCCTGACGGTGGACAGAAGGTAACCCATTGCTTCGGGTGTCCCTCACTTCGCCACGATGGACAGGCCTTGAACGATGAACTTTTAAAAATAAACACTTCTCCCTTAGCTTGTTTTCATCTAAGGATTTCTTTGCAGCGACAGGGAAGGAAGCCATGGCACAAATAGAGGTGCGTTTTGACCTACAGTGGGGTCATGGTGATAGACTCACCTTAAGTTGGAAACATCATAAGCCTAAAATACATTTGCTGTCCCTCTGTCCACTGAATACCATAGTCTAGGGCATATTATAGTCGGCATACCTTAAGTAGGATCAGAACACCTGCCTATAGCAGGGCAGAACTGTATTCTGTTGTGTGTGTGTGTGTGTGTGTATATATATATATATGTATATATGATAACATATGTGTTATATATATTATATATAATATAATGTATAAATATATAGCATGATATATAATATGATATATAAATATATAATATATATAAATATATAATTATAAATGTATTCTGTACTACTGTAATTTACTGAATACTGTACTAAAGATGAATTCTCCAAAGGGCTGTTTAGGAATGCTTCTGCCCCACCACGAAGCCAAAGAATTAAGAATTGGAACTCTGCTAAGTCTAGCTCTTGTAAATCGGGGCCACCCGTCCCATCTCTGAGTTCTGGAAAACAGCACGGAGAAACAGCAGCCCAGACATAACTTGTAAGGTAGATGTTCTTAAGATGCAAAGTAGCGTATTTAACTCTGTTGAGCGAGCGTTAGTAGAGAATTTCCTTCAGTGAAACTCAAGTCCCCACCCTCCACCATCAGTTGTCTCTGGAGTTCCCCCTCCCCACTTGTAAGTATTTGCCTACAAACTAAATAACTGGGAAGCCGTTTCTTAATATGTGGCATACCGCCAAATCCCAACGTGGCTCACGCACGCACGGTGGGCGCCTTCTCCTTCAGAACTTTCCATGTCTGGCCTTCCAGCCAACAGCGTCAAATCTAGATGCACTTGAGCATTTTCTGGGATCGTCTCTGTGACTGATTTCTTCCCCCTCTTGGTTCTTTGCAGCAAGGACGCCAGTTATCTGTGTCCTGAATTGGCTTTGAACTCGGCCATTGTTTGCTTTGCTTGGATCCCTTGTTTATTTCTGAGCCCAATGCATTTGTTTTTAAGTCTCCATTCAGAAAACCGATGTGTCTTTCGTTCTCTGTGGACTCTGGCTCCCCGTTTACTGCTTTAGGTTCACAGCTGCTGTCATCTTTGTTTCCTTTGCTTTTGTGTTCTCCGTGTATAGATCTCACACTTTTACTAAATCCTGTGGCACAGAGACCTTTTGGATTCTTCTTGGCAATGTTTTCTGCTAGGCTGAGTTCCTGGTCTTTTGCTTTCTCCCCTTCCCCCTGGGAATCCATGTTTATAGCTGTCCAGCACGTGGAATTTGCTTGCTTATTTTTGTCTAAGTAAGTCGGCTCATATCTTGGTTCTTCCGGGTGCCGGCGATTTGCTTGAAGCCTCTTTTCCTGTCTCTGTTGCTGCCAGGCTGAAGTTATGGAGGCTGCTTTTCCATTTCTGGGCATGCTGTCTGCAGCCCTGGGCACACAGTGTGGTTGGGGTGGGCAAAGCTGTGCGGGTGGAATTCCCTGTCCATGGTCACCTTGCCTGGGGAGATGTGGCTTTCACTACTGGATCTTTTAAAAGTCCTGAGAAGTGGGTTCAGCATTCAGGTGTGGGACACACACTGCACCCTCTGGCGGTGCTTGGATATGAAGTTAACCCCTAGTTTCACTATGTACCCCAAAGCCTTCATCGCCTTCCAGCAGAGTTCAAGCACCGGGGTTACAGACATCCTTCCTGCCTGTCCTTTTCTTTGGACATTCATCGGGAGTGGGGAGATCTGCAGATAACCCCTCAGATTGCCCCCTTCTAGACCTGGTGATTTTATTTATTTGTGTCTTTCTCTTTAGAGAAGTGGGAATGGGGCTACAAGCATGTGTATTTGCCCTCCCTGTCACCTGCCCCCCCATCACCCCATCCCCCCATCACCTTCCCTCCCCACCCTGTCATCTCCCCCTCCCCCACCCCTGCAGTTTTGAGGCTTTTGACTCTGAGGTGTGCTGCTCATTTTGCTCCTACTCCCACTCTTCTTCATTGTGATCATTTCTACTTTAAACTGAGTTACATTGTGGGATTTTGCCTGTAAGCCCCGCCTTATCTATCGTTCTAATCAGAGAGTCCCTGATAACATTCAAAAGTCCCCACCTACCTCCCGTCCCCCCTTTTTCTGAGTGGTGATTTCTCAGAGTTGTCTGCTGTCCCCTGTTGTGCTGTCCAGAAGCCTGAGGTGGTCTGAGGGGACTGAAAGGGTTGGTCACAAGAACAGAGCCGAGAGGGAACCTCTGCAGGAGGGGACTTGAGGATTTGAGGATGTGGTACCTGTGAATCTGAGGTAATCTCACGGATGTGGGAAAGTAGATCCTCTGGCCGGCTGAGCATCTGTGGACATGAGGCTGAAAGTCCAAGATGCTTTGCAATCTGAAAGGCCTCACAGTCCTGAGCCCCAGTGGAGGGAGGACCGCCATTAGGACATGAGCGGGAAATTCCACCCATGACCGTGACCCTGTGTAACTGCTCAACGTGGAGTGCAGGGCCCAGAGATGCTGCATGCAATGACCTTGAGGCTAGGTGTGGGGAGGGGGCGGAATTTGAGTGACTCTCCTGTTTAGACTTGAGCGCTGCCCCCGGGATCTCTGGGGGTATCTCTGGATATTCTAGAGACCATATTCTAGAATCCAGAAACACTCCCAGCAGCCTGGTATCAGGCATTTAAGATAAGGGGCCTCCTTCTCCTTGGGTGAAGGCTCTCACAGGTGGAAGAACTTGGCTATTTTACGTAGTTGTTCCCTTCTAGCTCTTTCCATCTGTCGACCCCTTTCATGGCTCAGACCAGAAGAGAGAGAGAAAGGAGGAGAAGGAGAAGGACAGGGACAGAGAAAGAGACACAGAGAGAGATAGCTGACAGACCCAGAACCGAGCAGAATGTTTAAGCATACTGAGTGTTTTGATACTGTCTCAACAAGTTACTACTTGTGAGAAAAACACTGTTCGCTTCGTTTTTCTTTTTTTAATACCTGGGAAAACCCTGAACATGACTTTATCTGGGACAGAGGACTGTGCCTGGCTGTCCCCGACTCCCCAGAAGGGCCTGGTGGCTTCTACAAGGGACAAGGGTACTTTGAAAGTGTTTCCAGCATGCTGTCACCTGCCCATTCAGCCTCACTAGCATATTTGTCTGAAGAGTCAGCCACTCCGAAGCAAGGGCCGTTACGTAATGATTCTGCCTTCCCAATCCCCACAAAATTACAGCGTGCTCAGTGCCAGAGCGAGCAGACACCCCAATGGGTGCCGATTTGTCCAACAAATGGCCGCCTTTCCAAATCATTGCACAGACTTGCATTCCCCTTGTTTAGAAAACATTGCTCGGGATACGCTAAGAGTCACATTTTGATCTCATTATGAGACTTCTCATGGGGGCAGCTCAGGTTTCTCAGAAATAGATACGGGCACAGCAGCATCTCACATGTGTGAGATGTTTGTTTAATGGACTTCTAAGTAGTGATGCAAATTATGCCATTTCAGAGTAATTCCACTTTTATCTTTAATTCTGTATTCTGGTTTCTCAGAAACCCAAACCCAAAAAGGAGCTGTCAAGAATACAGTCAGTAAGCTTCTCTTCACCACTTAGACCTGAGCAGTTGAGGTTTGGAATGCTGAGAGTTCCTGGGATCTGCCTGTCTCTGCTTCCCAAGTGCTAGGGCAGCAAGAGTACTCAGCTACACTCAGCTTTTGGTCTTACTTCATTCTTTGTGGGTTTCGTCTCCCCAGAACACTATTCTGAACTTGGCTATTTCCTTCTGGCTTGATCTGGCTGGCCTTTTGTCCCTGAACCGTTTGCGCTTTGAAGGTTAGTTTTGCTTGATGTTTAAAAATCCGGTGAGGAATTGAAGAACCCCGTGGTACAGCGTCTGGTGGACCTCGCTCACGATGTGGAGTTTGACCGTGAGTGGAGATGGGTAGTAGGTACATCTTGATTTCTTCGTAGAGGAAGGATATCCACTCTCCTGGTGGAGACAAGCCATCTGTGTGTATTCTTTTAACAGAGGGGACAGTGCTTACCAATAGACAGTGCCCACCGTTTACTGGGAGTTCCCTCTGCTGGTCACAGGATGGAGTCCTCTGCTCATGCTGTCTCAGTCAGTCAGCCCTTCAGACTCGGCAGTGCTGTTCCCATGCGTGACTCGGCGTGGAGGACGCTGCTGCATTTTTGTGATGAAGGTCTGTCTCCGGTACTTCCCTCTTTTCTCACCTCTGTATGCGTGTCGTGGTCTGTTCCCTCGGCTGGGTGGCCTGATGTCAGCACCGCCTTTGCAGTTTACTTGGTTCTTGAGCAAGACTGCCTGGATCCCACTCAGGACTCTGCCCATCCCGGGTGACTCTGAGCCAGCCCTGCACTCTTTAGCCTTCAGTTTTCTTATCTGTAGCCTGAGGAGTAATCGGAGTGAGAACTATGATGCCACATGTGGCATTCCAGATATGATACCTGGCGCATGTGTGCAATTGCATCTGCCTCATCATTGCTGTCATCGTTCCGTGGGTCACTGGAGACGGCTCTCGGGGCTTTATTGGTGTAAAGGGTTTACAGTAGCTCTAGAGCAGGCATCGTGGAACAGCAAGTGGTGGACATATCCAGTCTGCTGTCTGACCTTGGAAGTCAAACCATATTAGAATGGAACCATGCTGACTCATGTGATGAAGACCACAGAGCAAGTGAAGCCTTTTAGCCCAGGCTTCCAAAGAATAGTTTTACTGGACTCACGTTGGCCTCCCAGAACCTCTAAGTTCTTGGACTTAGCTCCCATGCTGCCTGCTGTTAACCTTCTGCCCTCAGTTCTCACTGCCTGGGTGTCACTACCCACCATGTTCAGTCTGTTACACTAGAGCGGAAGGAAGGCACCATCCTTTGAGCACGCTCCTTTGCACGTGCTTATCTAGCCTGTTGTGCAATCTGTGGGCGTGGACTCTTTTATTTCCCATCCAGGACTCAGTGATCCTAGTGATTACAGGTGTGTACTACTACGTCCAGTTCACACAGCCCTGGAGACTGGACGCAGGGCTTCCTGCACACTGGGCAAACATCACACTGACTGAACTTCCCTCTCCCTTGTCTTACCCTCAAATATGTTTATTCTTTAAAGCGACCTTATTCATTCTGGACCTGGCTGTCAAGGTTCCCTGATTTGCTGGTCACTGTTCTAGACATCGGAGTGGGGGATGGTATATAAAACCACACGGGAACTAACTCAGTAAAAGTACAATCATGATAGTTTTGCTAGTGACCACGAAGGGTTGGATACTACTCTTCAAGATGGCACTGTACCGATGGGGAAGCCCTTAAAGCTGCATGGCGGGTGGGCCAGAGATTGAAGAGTCAAAGTGGGCCCTGCGGAATGGAGGTCAAGCAGCAGAGGGGAGACAGGCTTGCAGTAGAGGAGGAGGTGATATCCCAAGAGAAGCTTTGGACGGTGAAGGAAGTTAGCTGGGTTGGATGGAAGTTATGGGTGGGTAAAGGGAGGCCTTGAGTTGGAGGCTCGGTGTAGCAGACGAGAAAAATGAGTCTTCGTTCTTACTACAAAAGCATTGTGCCCTCTAGAAAAAGGCGTGTCAGGAGGGACAGGGCCCAGGTAGCCTCAAACCATTTTAAGACGTGCAATAGTTTGTATCTGGAGTGTTCCACAGAGGTCTGGGTGTTAAATTCTCGGTCCCTAACTTGAGGCTGGTGATAGATGTGGACCTTTTAGAGGTGGAAGCCAATAGAAGGTTATGAAGTCAATGCTGGTCCTTCCCTCTTTTGCTTTTGGCTTGCTGGCCCTAATGGGTACAGGTTCGTGTTGCTATCTTCTTCCCCATGACATCATCTGTTGCCACGGGCTCACTAAAAACAGGGCCATTTTATCAGGGGCTAAAAGCTAAGAAGCCATGAGATGGAATAAACTCCTTCTCCCTCCAAGGCGGTCATCTCAAGAATGGCCTCTAGTGACAGGAGCTGACTCGTCCAAGAACCACGGCCTCCTCTGAGTATGTAGCCAGAAGTAGGGGGAGGAGTGAAGATAGTGCGTCCCCTCGCCCCTCAGCGATGAGGTCAACCGTACACCCTCCCATGCAAAGGACTGCACAGCAGGGTTTCTGTGAAGGCCGTGCTGGGCAGGGGCATAGAGACTGTGCTGCGAAACGAGGCAAAAATCTCACACCACAGAGGGGAAAGAAACCATTACCACACGACACGCCAACTCCATCGGCGTTTGCCATGGACTCTAGGACTCTGAGGGTGTTCTCTGTCCTTGGCAGCGGCGTAAGGACAACCAAGAGGAATGCGCCTCTTGGCTGTGCATCTGTCACCACCCTCTTCTAGACTCTGGTTTTGGCGATCCAGATTCCCGCCCTACTCAGTCATGTTAAGACCAGATTCTAGTTTGTGTGAAGCCTCCACGCATACAGCTGCTTCCCAGCTCCCAGCTCCCAGCTCCCGGACCGCACAGCAAAGGGTTTCCCACCCAGAGATGCCTTCGTTCACGGATGTCTGAACAACCGGATGGGTAAACGAACTGAGAAAGTGTTGTGGCTTCGTCGAGAGGGGCGTATCCACAAGGAGAGGAAGACCACATCGGGAGATTTCGCTTTATGTCTTCTTACATATAGGGAACAGGAATTGGGGCTTCTGTTGATTGTGTTTCCTCTCCCTTTATCAGTTTTTTTTTTCCAGTTCTGTTTCTTAATTAGTTGCATTATTTTCCTTCCTGTCACTAAAATGTTCTGCAAGTAGCTGTCCTCTGTTAGGCACGCCAGCCCGTTTATAAAGTTCCGTGGCTGTTTTGAAAGCAAGCCTTTGATCCGAATGTGGGCATTCGGGCACAGTGGGCTTTACTCACGTGTAGACCTTCAGGAGTTAGCATGTTGAATCAGGCAGCTGCTCTTTCAAAGGCAATAGCATAATCCCATAGTCCACTGCGGCAGAGAATAGCTGCTAGCGTAAGCATTCTACTGAGATATTCATTTCTTGCCTCTGAACTGGCACCCACAATGCAGTGTCCCGCGTTACCACGGACACTGTGATGTGCTAGGTTTCTGTCACTCATTTCCCCCCCCCCCAGGCCTCCATCTGCATTTGCCACTTTGAAGTACATTAGTTACCATGGAAACATTGACGTCATCCATGGAGGGGAGGGTTAGTGGCATCCAAAAGGCCAGTATAAAACCATTTTGCTTTAATGGTTTGAAATTTATACAACACTTGGGGGGAAATGATGAGCATGTTTAAGAGAGCAGTGAACTTCTCCAGTCGGTAGCTTGCGTGATGCGTGCGCGTGGCGTGCATCCGAAATCTCCACTTGAGTGATACGGACCTTGCTGGTTGAGAGATAAAATACAAAAAGGAAAGGCAGAGGATCCATAGAATTTCAACTACTGAGCACATTGGTTTTTAAGAATGTGGTCTGATTACTACAAATGCTCAGGCGTCCCACCTGAGCGCTTTTCATTTAAACCAAAGATCTACAGCCGCACAGTCTCACAGTCAGGGAATCCACAGTGACCCAGCCCCAACACATCTCTGTTTTAGCTGAGATCACTGTGTGTGTGTGTGTGTGTGTGTGTATGTATGTATGTATGTATGTAATTATCAGCAGTTCCATCATACATGTATGTGGCTTCTGTCTGGCCCCTTTAGAGCCACACCCTCCCCTTCTCCCTCACCTAGGGAACTACTCATTTTTTCTCCATCTCTCTAATGCCGTCGTTTTAAGAATGAAATAGAAACGGAAACATTCATCACACAGCCCTCTGAGACTGGTTTTCTTCACTCAGCACAAATCTCCTGAGATCCATCCAAGTTGTTGCACGCACTAATAATTCATTCCTTTTTATTGCTGATGGTCCTTGGTGCAGAAGTACTTTGGTTAGTTTATAGGTCCCACCTGGAAGGACACCGGGCCACGCTTATCTTTTCAGTCAGACGTGTTTGGAGTTATGGGCGGAGCCTAACAGGGCAGAGTGGGGAAGTCCTGTGAATGGGTCCAGTATCAGAGTTCTCGGCAGAGTTCTGTCCTGCAGCAGCAGGGCCAGGTTTATCTGTACAGAAAAGAATGGTGGGGAGCAGGCTGACTGCATGTACGGAGCTCCACCTACAGAGGTGACCGGAGTGCTCTGCAGGCAGACATCTGTACTAATCTTCCATGAGCTCAGAGGATGAGGGGTGGGCTGTAGCACCTTTCCTGGAGAGCTCGTGACAAGAGAGGACGTGGCACCAGCTGCTTGGTGTAGTAGTGCCCTGTTGTGGCGGCTCACCAGGAGTACAAGGAGGCATCGTTCATACCTGCAAACCGTACCAGACCTCAGCAGAGGGAACCACCATCATGGCGGGTGCTATACTGGATAATAGATCCTGAGTGTCTGAGCTCAGGTGTTTTTATTGATCCAGAACCCCTCAGGTGTTCTACTGATAGCACGTGCAGATTATGTGCAATCAAACATCCCCCACATAAATCCAACACCTTCAGACAATACAAAATGCCAAGACCTAAGCTAGCCCCTCACCCAACAGTGTACAAACCAGTTATTTTATACATAACTAAAAATAAACTTCCATAGCAGCTTTGCCTATGTGGCCCCTAAGACCTCCGGGGAAGATCCTTGAGATGTTGACTGTGCAACAGAAAGCAGAAGAGAGTCTCTTCTGTAGCTTCATTGGCTAGTTTTTTGTTTTGAAAACAAAACAAAAAACTTGGGGTGGTTTTTTTTTTTTTTTTCTTTCTGGTTCTTGTTTTTTCTGAGGTTGCTTAGCAATTGTAGCATTCAAAAGTCCAAGCCATTTTCAGAGCCCCAGTCCCAGGTCTGTGCTTCCGGTGTGAGGTTAATGGGGAAGTAGGCTGAGCTAACAGACCCAGGGACTTCACATCTCTCTTTTCTACAAAAAACAACAAACAACAAAAACAAAAAAACAAACAAACATAAAAACCCCAAACCACCAAAAACAACAACAAAAACCCATTTTATTATTTATGTCTTCCATGACCAGCATGCCGCCCAGTCTTCCCTCCGCCTCTGTCTTGTCAGGCCACTGACCCACAGAAAGGCAAGGCTTTGCATTGACACGGGGTGTTTAAAAGCCACTCCCAGAACCGTGGTGATGGAGCGGAAGCTTTAAAACACCAGGGAATCTCAGTCTACCAGTGAGTGCACAGACTTTCTAGGACTTTCTACTGAAGCCAGCAGGATGTTGACTACCCTGTGGCAGACATAGTATGCAGAGGTGACTGAGGAGGAAATAGAAGCAACTTTGGGAATCTTTTTTTCTCTTCCAGAGGCAACATAAGGCTTATCTTGAAAAAAAAAAAATCCCCTGTTGTCTTTAGGTACTAGCCTGAGATGTCATAGCTAAGTGCAACTAGCTTTCCTTCTTTTCCCTGGCTAAGTTTGGTTTCTCCCTTTGTGCTCTCCCTCTTCCTCTCCCCTCTCCCCTCTCCCTCTCCCTCTCCCTCTCCCTCTCCCCTCTCCCCTCTTCCCTCTCCCCTCTCCCCTCTCTCCCTCTCTCTCTCTCTCTCTCTCTCTCTCCTCTCTCTCTCCCTCTCTCTCCCTCTCTCTCCTCTCTCTCTCCCTCCCTCCCTCTCTCTCTCTCTCTCTCTCTCTCTCCCTCTCTCTCTCTCTATATATATATATATATATATATATTTTTTTTTTTTTTCTGTTCAAGTACTTCAAATGCAAATACAAATTATCCTATTTAGAGAGTTTGGTTCTAAACAACAGATGCACATAGGTAGGCTACTATCCAAGGCTACTGTGTCTCTGTCTAAAAGACAGTACTTTTAGGGACAGGGTCCTGTGAACAGGGCTCCCCTCAGAAGACTAGGGTCTCCCTTGCAGGGGAAGATCCATATACATGGAGGAGGGCTTGTAAGGGTTAATGATCAGGGAGATGGCAGGAAGCCCATGTCCCCTCCCCAAATATGTTCTTGATCAGATTTGGGGACAAAGCATTCATGCACTTTAAAGGATGTATTGTAAGAACGCTGTGTTTGCCTCTCTTTGTGCTCACAGATCCCCATTCAGGGTTAGCCAGCTGATAGCCTTTAGTAAATATTTGCTAAACCGATGAACATCAGATGGCCGTGCAGAGTGCTGTGCAGCGTGGTATGGGTTCAGGCCTTCTACCTCCCACCCCAACCCTGCCATGGATAACCTCTCATTTCACCGATCTTGGTGAAAAATGTGCCAGTAGAACTTTCCCAGTGCTCTTTGATTGAATTATGGCCTGGGGAGCATGGGGTTCTGACTGCATCACTCTGTGCTCCAAGGAGCTGTGGTATCACCTTGCTCCATAAGAAGTTGGCTGGGCTGCTCTGTTAGTGCGGGAGAAGAGGGAAGTCACAGCTGGAACATCAGCCTGAGTACCAGTAGGCAGACGCCATCCCCTATAAACAGAGAGGTAAGTGGCAAGATCTCAGGAAGGAGCTGCTGGCTTCTCCCTTGTCCGGACTCCAGGTCTGTGGCAGCTGATCTCAACCTTCTTGTTCCTGAGGCTGGTTTACAGTAAGACACCCTCCATTTGTATAGCTGGCAATAAACAGCCTGGGTTTCCCTTATGCCAGAGATGGACGTGCTACTTTTTAAAAACCCATTTGCCCCGAGAACAGAGAGAGACACTTGGCACAGAAGACCCCACAGTCCTCTTTGTCATTTAAGCATGCAGTCCCTGGCATGGTGCTCTTGCCCTGGAAACCCCCTCTGTGATACCTGCCTTTCTTTAGCTCACCAGAGCCTTCAGAAACCTCCTTACACACAGAAGCCATTCCAATAGGGCTTTCCCCTCTCGATTATCTGTTATTATCTTACTTTATGTCATCAACAAGTGGCCCCGGGTGATACATCCCAAGTCCACACGAGACTCATGTTCTCAGAGCGATGTCATGTGCTTTACTGGTTGGAGCGCAGCAACTTGGTTCTGTTTCCGAGCAGAATAGTGTTCGTAACACCCGGATTGGAAGCGGCCGTGCCGCACTGACGGACAAGCTCTCCCACTGCAGCCTCCCACAAGGAAAGTCTTCATGGCCAAATGGTGGTCAGAATACAAGAGGAACGGTCACTGTAAGGCCGTGATAGGGCTTTCCTGTGGCCCAAGTCTGACATGGGCCATGACAGCTGGCTTGTTCCTTTTTCAACTGTGGGTTCCGGAGATTGAATTTGGATCACCAGGCTTGTGCCCCAAGCGGTTTTACCTTCCGAGCCATCTTACCACCCCTCCAGGGCCTTCTTGAAAAAAATTTTTAAAAAAATTATCTTAAATAAAGGAGTTATTGATTTTTTTTTTTTAGCAGAAATTATGTGAATCACTAAAATCAGGCATCATTCTGAGTTGCCAATTTTCTGGTATTAAATGGAGTTTAAGTGATCTCTTAATTCACATCTCTCTGGAAGCTTTAATAATTAGGTTCTGGCTTCCTTTTGACATTTTATGCCATCAAGATGATTTGGTGATGCTAAGCTTTTTTTTCCTCCCCCTGAGTTTGTTCTACATCAGGTCCCTTCCTGGGTGTTTTTCTACGTCTCCTTTAACTCCAGGGATGGCAACACTAACAGTTAATGTCTACCACTGCTCTAAGGATTTGCTGTTTGTTCTAGTTTGTTTTCTGTTGCTGTGATAAACACCATAACTGTTGTACTGGAATATCTTCCAAGCCACACTGCCACCACCTTCAGGAACTTGGTTGGGCCTGCTTGAAAAAGATCACCAGAACTGGGCTTGTTGATGGATGGTGTTTCTTATAGGAAGAGGAGGAGGAGGAGGAGGAGGAGGAGGAGGAAGAGGAGGAGGAGGAGGAGGAGGAGGCGGCAGGGAGGATCATGGGACCCTCACCCGAGAATCTGGCTAATCCTTCTAACCAGCTGTGTTCATTTCTATCCTAATTGCAATTGCACGTGGCCATGGAGTCTCAGGGAAGGGCTAGAGCAGCAATTCTCAACCTGTGGGTCGTGACCCCTTTGGGGGTGAATGACCCTTTTCACAGGGGTCACCAATCATCATCTGCATATCAGATGTTTACAGTACGATTCATAACAGTAGCAAAATTACAGTTATGAAGTATCAACAAAATAATTTTATGGTTGGGGGTCACCACAGCATGAGGAACTGTACTGGCTCATTTTATATCAACTTGACACAAGCCAGCTAGAGTGGTCAGAAAGGAAGGGGGCCTCATTTGAGAAAATGCCTCCATAAGATCTAGTTGTAAGGCATTTTCTTAATTAGTGATTGATGGGGGAGGGCCCAGCCCACTGTGGGTGGTGCCATCCCTGGGCTGGTAGTCCTGGGTTCTGTAAGAAAGCAGCCTGAGCAAGCCATGAGGAGCAAGCTGGTAAGCAGTGCCCTCCATGGCCTCTGCATCAGTTCCTGACTTTGGGTTCCTGTCTTGCTTTTAGTTCCTGTCCTTACTTTCTGAGATGATGAACAGTGGTATGGAAGTTTAAGCCGAAATAAACCCTTTTCTCTCCAACTTGCTTTTGGGTCACGGTGTTTTGTCACAGCAATAAACACCTTAAGTGAAGCAAACTGTATCGAAGAGTCATAGCATCAGGAAGGTTGAGAAGGGCTGAACCAGAGCATATCATCAGGGAAGGGCTAGGGGAGGCGGTTCCATCTGCACCGTTATGGGGGATTCATCACCCATGCTGGCTGCAGACCTTCCAGTGTGGGTTGCTTTAGTGTCAGCCCTGCTCCTGCTCAATAACTGCTCACACCCGCTGCTCTGTGAGTAATGAGTTCATTGGTTTCCCAGAGTAAACACTGGTGGAATGGTACCTTAGTTTGTGGTTGGTTGGGTCTGTGTGCAAAAGATCACCACCTGCTGGACTTGTTGACAGACGATGTTTCTTATAGAAGGAAGAGGCAGGAGGGGACTATGGGGGTGTGGGGCATTGTTTCCATCTCTACTAAGGAAGGACTTGGGAGGAGAGGGAGTATTTGGCTTGTGGGTTACGTTCATGCCCAGGGAAACTAGGGCAAGAACACAGTAACTGTGGAGGGATCCTGCTTACTGGCTTGCTCCCTGGCTCACGTTCAGCTGCCTTCCTTACGTAGCCCAGAGCCACCTGTTTAGGGGATGACCCCACCCACAGTGGCCTCCTACATCAATTAATAATCAAGAAGACGCCCTCCAAACACATTCATAGAGCAATCTGAGGAGACAACCCAATGTTGACATTTTCCTCTTCCCAGTTTTGCATCCAACTGAAACTGCTGGATCCTCACAAAAGCCTGCTGGTTAGCACAGCTAAATCTCAGATGTTTTCGGCCCAAGAAAACCTGAGCGTGTGGAAGTTAGTCGGTGTCTGTCCCCGTTCCTGGGGGTCCGCAGGTGCATTCCTTTCCCGGAGCGCCCCTGCATCCCAGTGCCCAGGGTAGGCGGTCCAGTGCTGCTCCAGTTGGCATTCTTTAGTAGGAAAGACCCTCTGCCACCCCACACAGGCATGCAGAAAAGCAGGTGTTGGTGCCGGGCAGTGGTGCCAAGTTTGTCCTGCTCTGGGTCACGTTGCTAGTCCTCGAGAGATACAAGCTCCTCTTCCCTGGCTCCTTTAAACTTTCCTCACAGGGCCCAAGAGAGGAGTCCATGAGATATTGGCTTGTCTTTACCTCTGCTCTCCATGACTCCCTTCTGAGGGCCCAGGCCTAAGAGTAGGAAGGCTGTGGTCACCTCTCCTCAAGTGAGTGGTGAGTTTGGGAGCTACCCCAGGTGACAGGGTTGTTCTCCAGGCTACTGTGTCTCAGGTAAGATCTTCTTTATCCTTGTGGTCTGACCACAACGTGTTGAGGATGGCACGAGACAGGAAAGAGTAGCCCCTGGGTGCTGCCAGTTTGATGTCTCATACCCCTCCCCGCTGCAGTCTTCCGGTGATACTCAGAGAAGCCGCTGGTTGACTCCCGGCATTTCAAGACTTCACCTTCCATTAACTGTGCTGGTCCTTAGGCAAGTCTTTCCAGAATTCTCCTGCCTTGATTCCATGCACAGTGGGCAGTTGGAGGTGTGGAGTGTCTGAACGGGCTTCTCTAGCCCTCCCCCTTTTCTTTCTGTTGTGCCTCTGGAGGCATGAGGAATCTATTAACACGAGGGACCCTTTTTCTATATAATGGCCTCTCTCTGGGCCGGTATCATCTGAAGGAATTTGATTTAAAGGAAGTCCAGCATCAAATTATAACAATTACTTAGAGCTAAGGGTGCTTCAGTCAGAGGGAGCCGAAAACTCAAAAGGCCCTGGTTTAGAGCGCTCTCAGCCATCATCAGAGACCGGAGAGGAGGGTAAGTCTCCACCAGAGGAAGCAGAAAGCAGATGACAAGAGCAGAGGGATAGCTGGGAAGATCTGATCCGTCCCCAGCCCTTGGCCTTGGTCTCCTGGAACCAGCGGAAAGTATTTCCCTTCCGGAGTGAAAAAGCACAAAACTCTCACGGGAAGCTGGAAGGAATGTATCTTTCTCTCACCAGCTGACTTTATCAGCTGGACAGTGACATCAGCTGTCACCTCCTGTGTCTCTCACCGATTGTTCCTGGAGTCCTCCCTTTAGCTTCGGGCAGACTGACCCTGGCTTGGGTCAGGGCAGCTCCTGATCTGTCTGCGTGTCAGCCTGAGCCACGGGACTCTGTATAGTGCCCCCGCTCATGGTCCTTCTGTGTGAGCACCGTAGGGACTCACTGATTGACTTACGGAGCTCACTTCTTGAGGGAGGGAGAATGCTGAGTCCCGACTTCAACATCAGCATCATGTGTGCCTCGACATCATGTGTACGAGTGTATTGACTACCGAGTCACTCACGGGCGCGGATGCGTGAGGTATCCTTATCATGGTGGACTCAAAATCTCCCGCTTCCCCTTCCTTGTTTTGAATAGTTGAGGTCAACTCCAGGCAGGAACTTAGTAGGGTGCGGTGATGGCACTCTGCCTATCCCTGTGAGGAATCACACAAGTGCCTGATGGCAGGTGCAGGCGAGCGTCCGCTGTGCTGTCTCAGACTCTATAGATGTGCGATCCTCTGGAGTTAACAGCTCCCCTGACAGCTGGCAGAAAAGGGGGAAGGGCCATGTCCTCCTTTTCCTTCCGGGGTCCTGTGTAGTGGTGAAACCCCAGTCTCTCAATGGAATCTGTGCTAGCTTTGATGGCTGTTTGTGGGAAGGCAAATGGCCTGATGGTGTGGAGAACAGGTGTCAGTGAATACATTCTGGGGTTTGTGCGAGGAGCACTGGCCTTGGGCAGGGTTCTGAAGTGCCCTGGATCAGAGTTGTGCCCCACCCTCCTGTCTGTAGTTCTGTCATTCTCTCTGCTCTCTCTCTCCAGTATGCCCCTCCCCCCTCCCCCTTCCCCTCAGCAGTGACCCCAAGGCTCTTATTTTTGGGACCCCCATTGGCCTTAATGACTTTGACCCTGGGGTCACTCATGGTCCCTCCCCCACCAGGTGACACAGCACTGACTTTGTGCCCACAGGCCTCAGGGCAGCTGGTACCACACAATGCTCAGTTACACAATGGCCTCTAGGAACAGAATGGCCTGGCAGCTTTCACCTTTCAGAAACCCAGCGGGGACCCAGGTACCCCGCAGAGGTGATTTGCCACTTCTTATAAATGGCAGATTTGTATTCTCAGAACCTTGGAAATCTGCTTCTTGCTCCGGTCTGTCTTTGTAATGATAGCCACAGAGGCAATGGTAGCTGCTGCTGCTCCCCCTCCCCCTCCCCCTCCCCCTCCCCCTCCCCCTCCCCCTCCCCCTCCTCCTCCTCCTCCTCCTCCTCCTCTTTTTGGTTTTGTTTTTAGTGGAGAGGTATACTCCTAGTAGGAACTTAAATTCTAACTTGTCAGCAGGAAAGGGCTGGGCAGCCTTGAAGAACCCGGGCTGCAGTGACAAGACTTCAGGGCCTCCCAGCCTTCATATGGCTCTGTTGTCTCTCCTGAGGCTATTACCTGTGGCTCACTCTTTATTCTCAGCCCTAAAACATCTCTGGGTCCCAGGTCCTGAGCTCACTTGAGCTCACCCTGCGTCTCCATGCAGCCCAGGGTCACCTTGGCCACTGGTGCAGGGTGACAGGATTCACCATGCTTCCTTGTATGAACTCACATCCTAGAAACTAAGGGGCCTGATTCCAGCGCAGTTGCCCTTCCCCTTCGCCTCCCCTCCCCTCCCCTCCCTTCCTTGGCTGATGATCCTCCCACCTGAAACCTGCTCTTCCTAGCCTGTCTGGAAATGACAAGGGGGTGACTGGTGTTTCTCTGGCATAGCGGCGTCCTCCTGCTCATCTGCCCAGGCAGCTCAGTTGTGCCAGTGCTGTTTGGGTTTTCCTCCCCCTCTCCCACCGCTCCCACCCCCCCCCAGGTTTGATAGGACGATTCTGTTTGGCGTCACTTGGAATTGTCGCCATTCTCCAGCATCTCGTTCATAAATACCGTTTGCCCCGAGCAGCTTTTGTCACGTTGAAGAGTAGCAAGTAGTGTACAGTTTCCTGAATTACACAGTCTGCAGAGTGTCGTGACTTTTATTTCGAGCTATAAACAAACTATAGATGCAGCCGGAGCGCTCCCCTTTGCCGCCATGCCCAGCGCTCTCCGTGTATTGATGTGCTTTATTCATTTGCATTATTACTGCGTTTTACACACTCATGTTTGTCCTAGTTATATTTTATGTATGCATGAATGTCAGTGTGCATATTTTACAAGCGTGGGCTCGGTTATGGAGAATGAAGTTATTTTTTGCTCTCCGCAACAGTCGTTTCTCCTCAGTATTTCATGAAACGTTTCAAACATAAAGACTTGAAGTACCTGCTGGACGCCCGCTTGCCCTCTGCAGTGGCCCCACAACGCACACATTGCTCCCCATGACCGCTATATAGTTTCCTTCCTGGCCATACCTGCATCCATCTGTTTCCATCTTCCTGCCTCTGTTGCATTTCTGAGTCAGTTGTCAGTGATCAAGGCCTTGTACTGGCTTTTCAGGAAGCCTGTGTTACGTCCCAGGCTTTCCCTGAGCCTTGCGGGGTTTTCTTGCAGAGACCCAGAGACTGTTAATGACCCACAGTGCCTCCCACTCCCCCAACAGTGGTACATCCCCCGCCTTCCGTGCCTGGTGCCTGGCTTTTGGCATCCTGACGCTCACTGCCTTTCGGAGACAGGTTGTTCGAAACACTGACTGCTGTTCTACCTCCTTAGATAAAAAGACATTACCGAACTCCTGAGAAAATTCTGTCTGGTCCCCACTCCTGTCACTCACCAGGCAGAGGCTCCCACAAAGGCTCGTGGATATAGCCTCAGGGTTCCCCCTTGGTAATTTTTCTAGACCTCTCTGGTCAGGGCCTCCTCTTTAAACCTCCTGCCAGCCATTCTGGTGCTCTTTGGGAGGCAGGCAGTCACTACTGTACACCCTTCCCAGTGCACAAGTGCCGAACTCCTTGGGCTCTGAGACCCGGATGAAATGAAGGCCCAGTTGTGTGGGGAGCAAATATCCGCTTATTTTTAAACAAGTGCCGGATAGAATATGACAGTAACGGTCTGTTTTGTGTGGTCTGGAGAATGACCTGTTACAGCCGTGCTCTCAGTTTCGACTATGTGGGTTTATTGAGTTACGTAGCAAGCCAAACGTGCAAGAGCAAGAGACGAAAGCATCATGAAGTCAAGCGCTCAAAACATCCAGGAGAAACCAACAGGGAGGGCTTGTTGAGGCCGTCAGCTGGAGTTCCCTACAGAGAGAGTAGGGAGTCCCCTGTGGACCAGTGTCCCCTTGGCGAGACTTCCAAGTAAAAGAACAAGTAACAGCTGAAAGGTAATCCATCCAGTGAAACGCTTATTACGAATGTCCAGCAGAAACCAACTGGGGAAGTTCCATTAGGGAAGCTGACTGGCGTTCGCTAGTGTGATACCCAGGCAGAGCAGAGCGTCTCCCTCCACTGATGCTTCTGAGTCAGAGAATGAGTAGAAAACAGAGGTAACATCATCACATTGAGCATTTACAACACTCACAGAGAAGCTGACTGGGGGAGTTCAGACCGTGGTAAAGATGGCTATCTGCTGAACCTCAGGTTCTCTTTCCTGCCGCAGGTGCTTTTCTGTCCTGGGGTAAATAACAGTAACCTGGATTGGAAACGGTTCACTTTCTAGCTGTTCTCAATGGCAGTGTTTTTATTCTTGGACTCTGTTTTGATGTTCTTGCTTCTCCCTGTCCTAGAGGATGAAGGTCAGTCCATCCCAGACAAAGGAAGGCTACTTGGAAGAGATTTTTAGACAAGTATGCTTGGGTCCAAAATGGTGGGGAGAACCCCACTTCCCGAGCTCTCTTCTCAGCGAGCTCAAATAGCATGTAACAGTTTCCCAATGTGATCTATATTATTCAACACATGCATTCTGCCAAAGCACGATTGTTAAAAAAAAAAAAAAGTTAAAAAACACGCTCCCCTCTGATTATTCTAGACTCCTCCCCCCCTTTTTTTAAAATTGAAAAGAGACCCTTTTTTTCCATACAGTTATATTCCGATTATGGTTTCCCCTTCCCCAGGCTCCTCCCAGAGTCTTATTTTCAAAGCTCATGAATGAGGGAATCACTAAGCTGGTAAGCTAGCTCAGAGAGACACTGGAGGGTCTTGGTATTTAGAGGCACCTTGGGAAGAATGAATGCTAGGGGATAGTCACGGGGTACATGCCAGGAGGTGGCAGCGAGGACACTGGTATGCCACTATGATCAGCCTCAGGTACTTATGGGAAGGCCGCCAGCAGAAGATGGCCTGCTTTTTGCTCTCCTGGAGGATTGTCTTGGTTGAAAAGAGCTTCCCCCACTGAAGCCAGTGTGTCATCCAAGGTTGCCTACACCCTGCGTCTGATCCGCCAGTGGCTATCAGAGCCAGGTTTCTTCCCACTGCCGGAGTCTCTCAAGGGTCATCCATCCTACCTCACTGCTGGCCTCAAGTCTAACCTGTCTGTACTTGATCCGTCTCTCTTCATTCTCTCCTGCAGGGCTGACTTTTTCAACTTGCAGTCCACTACTGTCTCTCTGGGCCATTTCCGAGAGAGCCCGATCTATGATAGACACAAAACTGGAAAATATCCTGGGACTGGGGTTATAGGCAGTTGGCAGAGCGCTTGCCTGGCACCCTTGAGGCCCTGAGTTTAATCTCTAGTGCCTTCATAAACGAAGCATAGGGGCACATGCCAAGTCCCAGCGCTTGGGAGGTCAGTAGACAGCCAGGGATAGTGTATGTGTGGTTTGTGTGTGTGTGTGTGTGTGTGTGTGTGTGTGTGCGTGCCTGTGGATGTGTGTGTGTGTGTATGTATGTATGTCTGTGAATGTGGTGTGTGTGGGGGTGGTGGTGTGTGTTTATGTGTGTGAATGTGTGTGTGTGTGTGGTGTGTGTTTATGTGTGTGAATGTTATGTATGTGTGTGTGTGGGCAGTGTGTGTGTCTGTGTGTGTGTGTATATGTCTGAATGTGTGTGTGGGTGGTGGTGTGTGTGTGTGTGAATGTTATGTTTGTGTGGGGGAGCAGTGTGTGTGTGTGTGTGTGTATGTATGTATGTATGTGTGTGTGTGTATGTGTGTGCCTGTGGATGTGGTGTGTGTGTGTGTATGTATGTATGTCTGTGAATGTGGTGTGTGTGGGGGTAGTGGTGTGTGTTTATATGTGTGAATGTTATGTATGTGTGTGTGTGTGTATGTCTGTGAATGTGTGTGTGGGGGTGGTGGTGTGTGGGGTGTGAATGTTGTGTGTGTGTGTGTATGTCTGTGAATGTGTGTGTGGGGGTGGTGGTGTGTTTGTGTGTGTGAATGTTATGTATGTGTGTGTGGGGGCAGTGTGTGTGTCTGTGTGTGTATATGTCTGAATGTGTGTGTGGGTGGTGGTGTGTGTGTGTGTGAATGTTATGTTTGTGTGGGGGAGCAGTGTGTGTGTGTGTGTGTGTATGTATGTATGTATGTGTGTGTGTGTGTGTATGTGTGTGCCTGTGGATGTGGTGTGTGTGTGTGTATGTATGTATGTCTGTGAATGTGGTGTGTGTGGGGGTAGTGGTGTGTGTTTATATGTGTGAATGTTATGTGTGTGTGTGTGTGTGTATGTCTGTGAATGTGTGTGTGTGGGGGTGGTGGTGTGTGTGTGTGAAATGTTGTGTGTGTGTGTGTATGTCTGTGAATGTGTGTGTGGGGGTGGTGAATGTTGTGTGTTGTGTGTGTGTGAATGTTATGTATGTGTGTGTGTGGGGGCAGTGTGTGTGTCTGTGTGTGTATATGTCTGAATGTGTGTGTGGGTGGTGGTGTGTGTGTGTGAATGTTATGTTTGTGTGGGGGAGCAGTGTGTGTGTTTGTGTGTATGTGTATGTATGTATGTATGTGTGTGCCTGTGGATGTGTGTGTGTGTATGTATGTATGTCTGTGAATGTGGTGTGTGTGGGGGTAGTGGTGTGTGTTTATATGTGTGAAAGTTATGTATGTGTGTGTGTGTGTATGTCTGTGAATGTGTGTGTGGGGGTGGTGGTGTGTTTGTGTGTGTGAATGTTATGTATGTGTGTGTGTGGGCAGTGTGTGTGTCTGTGTGTGTGTGTATATGTCTGAATGTGTGTGGGAGTGGTGGTGTGTGTGTGTGAATGTTATGTTTGTGTGGGGGAGCAGTGTGTGTGTGTGTGTGTGTATGTGTATGTATGTATGTATGTGTGTGTGTGTATGTGACTTGTAGCTTCATGGTGCTTTTGATATATAATCAACAGTGAAAGTAAGCCAAGCTCTACTTCTATGGCACATTTTAACCAGGCAGAGAGTAAATATTTCAGGCTTCACAGGCCACACGGTCGCTACTGCATCCTCTCAACTTCTCAGATCTGTGTTGGAGCGAGAAGGCAGCCATGCTGACTGCACAAACAGGGCGTGGCTGTCATCCAGGGACATTCTAGTTGCAAACAGGTGGCTGGTGAGATTTAGCTGAGGGTCACAATGTGCAGACTTCTTGGATTGGTCTCTTCAAACTGTCTATTTGTGACACTGA
The DNA here is from genome assembly GCA_026225945.1 of Cricetomys ansorgei. Classification (NCBI taxonomy): domain Eukaryota; kingdom Metazoa; phylum Chordata; class Mammalia; order Rodentia; family Nesomyidae; genus Cricetomys; species Cricetomys ansorgei. The sequence goes on from JAMJFZ010002927.1 coordinate 3,633,524, forward strand.
AGATGAACTTCCACCCCCACGCTTACCCTTGCCGCTGAGAGGAGGGTTGCCTATGGCCCTGTCGCTCAGACAGATGATGGTGTTTGACTTGAAATGAGGATCGTTGAGCTCCTTCTCTGCCAGCACAAGTTGTGGAGTCGCTGGTCTGTGTTTTCACTAGTTGGAGAAAGTTGCCAAAAGAACCACTGACGGCAGATTCACAGAGCATGGGGTATTTGAGGAGTGTATGTCCATGCCAAAACTCTCCCTGCATGTTGGGCTGCTATTAACAAGTACTTTAAAGTAGCTTACAAACCACAGAAACTCATTTATTAGAATTCTGGGGGCTGCAAGTCCACAATGAAGGTACTGGAAGATCCAGTAAGTAGCAACGCCCACACCCTGGTCACTGTTTGCTCCCTTATGTCATGCGAAGGCTGTTCTGTGTTCTGACCACCTTTCAGGCCTTCCCTCCCAGTGTCATTGATACTGGGAAGTAGGTTTTTAATGTAAGAATGTGCCAGGGTTGGGGGCAGTGTCAGAGTACAGACTACAACAGTCCAGTATTACCGTGTCAAACATATGGGTGATTAAGATGCAGACTTGACTTGAGATCCACAGGAGTAGAGTCTAAAAAGGCCAATGTCTTCCTTTCTTCCTTTAATCGACCTGTCTTAGTCAGTGTTCTTTTGCTGTAAGAGATATCATGACCACAGCAACTCCTATAAAGGAAAGCATTTGACTTGGGTTGGCTGACAGGTTCAGAGGTTTGGCCCATTATTCTCACAACAGGGAGTGGGGTGGTATGCAGGCAGACATGGTGCTGGAGAGGTAGCTGAGATGTCTATGTCTGGATCTTCAGGCAGCAGGAAGAGAGAGCCACTGGGCCTGGCTTGGGCTTTTGAAACCTCCAAGCCCACCCCAAGTGACGCACTTCCTCCAGCAAAGCCACACCGCCTAATCCCTCCCGAGCAGTGCTACTTTCTGATGACTAGATGACTAAGCATTTAAACATATGACCCTACGGGAGCCGTTCTTATTCAAACTACCATGCCCCACGCCATCCATCCTTCCATCCATGTTCCCGTTCTGTTCCTCTTTCTTTTCTAGACCTTAGAAGCCGTTGTCTTGGCTCTCAAAGAGCTTGCCCACTGGTGAGGAAGGGATGCTGTAAGAGCATACAGTGATTCGCTTCCAGATTGGTCCTTGACTGTTGGCAAAGACCGGGAGTTGCTATAGAAACTGGCTTGGAAAGAAAACACCCCTTACTGGAGGGACCCTTGTCGTGATCTGGGGTAAGAGTGTCCCGGGCGCAACAGCTGATGGCGGCAAGCTGAGAACAGGTGTGACCCATTGGTGGCCCAAGAAGAGGGTGAGTGTGGCTTGAATGACGGCCACAGAGGACCATGGGAGGAACACCTCTCCAGCCAGGATGCCGCACTAGAGTTCTCTGCTCACTGTAGAGCGATGTGACGGGGACGGTCACAAGACTTTGATCGCAGGTGGAATTTGTGGATAATGGGGCGAGAGACGGCAACTGCAGAGTAGCTCAGGTTAGGGGGATAATGGTGATCGGGACACAGGTGATGGGGTTGGGGATGGAGGAGAAGAGAGATCGGAATCTACCCATTTCACAAGAGGTACTGGTGAGTAGAGTGGCCGTATGGAGGGAGCAAAAAGGAGAGCACAGGAGCAGGCAGCCCAGTTCGTACAGCCATGCTTCCTCAGGCCAGTGACACAGTGGCACAGGGTTCTAGGGATTCCCACCGAGTGAGTGTCCCTCCTTCCATCCCATTCTGGGGGTTTGCTGGAAGTTCTTGGGATGCCTTGGAGCAGAGGCCCAGAGCTTGTGAGCCACCTGTCAAGAGGCAGCGTGCCTCAGACTTTCATGGGTGACCACACCAGTTGGAGGCATTGCTAGACACGGAACCTGACCCAGGAGCATGGCAGTTTTTAAGAGGTTCTCAATGGATGTTACTACCAGGGAGCTCCTGTGACCAGCAAGGGCTTGCTCATCCTGCATAGGCTTTGCCACATAGAAGCACCCGGCAGTGACTGTTAGAGGGTCAGTTGTCGTTATCCTGGAAGGATGCTCAAGATTCCAGGTTGAACCCCTTGCTTCGGATCCAGATGGCCACCTGGGACTTGCAGCTTAGGTGTCTCCAGAGGCTCAAGAAATCTGCTCTGTGAGAAAGTCCCTGTTCCTCTGTCGGTCCCCAGGGGAAAAGACTTCTCCGGCAATTATTTCACAGCCTGTGGCAGTGCAGGCTCATCGCTTCAAGTCCAATCTCTAGAAGTACATTTGAAGGGATATATTTTACATGAAAAGGAAGCTTTAAGAGCGGGATGGCCCCTGGGCATGTAGGCAGCGAGCGCAATTCCTGGGTACAATCACCCCCCCCCCCGCCCCGTGCTATTAATGCACATCTTTACTTGATGTCGGAGAGGAGAAGGGAGGTTGCATCACCAGAGATGTCAACAGTGGGATGATCAGCTTCGGCAGAAGGGATGCTCAACTCCAAAGGCCTGCCTCTTGGTGTGGATCCATCCCTTAATGAAACAGTGAACAGCTAGAGGAAATGTCAAGTTCAATAGATGCTCCTTTGTCACAGGCATCACCGTCAGTGAAACCTGTTATAAGATTGGAGGTTTCAGGGATGTTTGGAAGTGAGCGTGTTCCCTTGTATAAGAGAGGCCAGATCAACCATATCGATCATCCAGGGCCAGCACGGAATGTTTTATTGAGGGAGGTTTCCATATGGAAGCGCTTTGTAAATGAAACGAGCATTTGATTACTGGGAGAAAATGACTTCGAGTTGCCATCTGGTTTCTCAGCCAATACCATTGATTCATGGAGCTGCTCGTGGTTTTTCATAATCTGGCCCATTCCGAATGCTGCTGAGGTACTAGAGATATTCTCTTGACCTCCTCCGGTCTGAACACTGAAGGTGATTGCACCAAAGTACGCACCCCAGCCCGCTTCCGTCTCAGCTTTGCGGTTCCTACGTGCGCGACATTCATCATTACAGCTTTATTAAGCTACCATGCAGTGTTTTGCATCTTTCTGATGTTCTTCACTTTGAACAAATGCAAATCTTACCTTGGGAGCCTACATAGTTTTGTTCAGTAGCACAGAGTTTCGCTGAGCTGTCTCAACCCAGCCTTAGTCCGCAGGACCACTATCTGCTCTTATTTCTAAATAGGAAGCGGTTGAGTAAGACCACTCACTCTAGGTTCCGGGTTATTCGTCACAGGAAGAAAGAATCATCCAATTCCCAGTAACATAATTTATATAACAAAATCCATATACCTAGTTAGTTTTAACGGGTTTCAAACTTTATACAACCATTATCACATCTATTTTGAAAGGTCCCTGTAAGAAATGGCTCTCCGTTGGCTATGGTAGTGCTCTCCTGTAATCTCAGCATCCAGCAGATGCAGGAAGATTGTGTGTTCGAGGCCGTCTTGGGCTATATCGCAAGACACTGTCTCAGAAAAACAAAAGCAAATAAATATGCAAATAAGTTGTTTTGCACCCAGATTCTAGTAAATTCCTGTTCTAGCCCAGGCCTGTGCAGTATACTTTGTTTTTCTGAATAAGTAAAAATACTTATTTTTTATTTTACGATTATGAATGTTTGCCTGCATATATGTATGTGTACTATGTGCATGCAATGCCTGAGGAGGCCACAAGGGGCGCCAGATGCCGCCGAACTGCAGTTCCACACAGTTGTGAGCTGCCACGTGGGTGCTTTTAACAGCTGAGCCTCTCTCCCAGTCTCCTTTCTTTATATATTTGTCACTTTCTGGATGCTCATATAAATGGAATCGTATAGCATCTCGTCTTTTACATGTGGCTACTCTTACTTAGTGCTGTCTTTTTGATGTTTATTCATGCTCCCCGTGTACCAATCATTGATTTCAAGTCACTGCCAGATACCGTTCCTTATATCGGAACTCTGTGTATGTTGATGTAGTAAATGACATTTCTACCAGACTTATGGATATAGAACATTTTCTTTTCGAGTGTGTGTGGATATTTGAGTTGTCTCTGGCAGTGATGCATAATGCCGAATTTACAGTTTTTGGGTTTTTTTTTTTTTTTTTTTGTGAGATAGATGTAGACTCTCGTCATTCATGAGCAGAGTTCTGGGAGCAAGACTGCTCTGTCGGGAAGTAAAGTTCAGTGTTTTAAGAAGTTGCTTAGCCACTTTCCAGAGCATCTGTACGCATCCTGTCTCCACGTTCTCGCTAACAGTGTTTAAAGACTCGGTGTCTGTGACTTTAAACAGACGTTCTAGTGGGTGGGTAGCCGTACCATGCTGTGGTTCTGATTGGCATTTCTCTAGGATTAATAGCGCTAAGCGTCTTTTCAGATGCTTATTAGGCACTTGTACATCTTCGGTGAAGTGTCTATTCACATGACTTGCCTATTTTGAAAAGTGAGCTTTCTGTCATTTTATTGTTGCATTGAAGATGGGGAGGTAGAATTGTTCCAGTCATCTTTATCCTCCCTGCTTTTCAGCTGTTCATATCAGTTTTTGAGTGGGCTGTTAACCTCGCCAACCATTGAGGCTGAATTGGGGTGTTTCTCCTTTCATTTCGTCAATCTTCACTTTGTGTATTTTGGGACCATGATTAATTGATGGGAGTTGAGTTTCCATCAGCCGTGTTGTGATTTGTTCCGTGTCTCAAGTCATTATCTCTGTTCCTTCTCTATCACCCACTTTGTGTTAACTGTATTTTCTCTCCTCTCCTCTCTCGCTCGCTCTCTTTTTTCTTGTGCCTCGCATGATTCTCTTAGTGACCGCAAATAGACTCGTAGTAAATGATTTAGCACTCATAGACACCTTCAGGTCAGTGCTGCCTGAATCCGTGTAGAATACAGAAAGTTGGTCCCTTTTTGCTCCCGTTCTCACACCTGCGTGATAACGCCACTGTAGGCACGCACCTGGAGAGACGCTAAAAGCACTGTTACTGTTTTATTCTCTTGTGTGATAATCGCCAAGACGTTAAAGGGAGAGGGAAACTGCATTTATACAGCCTTTTTGTATTAGACACACGGGGAACTTTTGCAGTGCGCTCTGTTTCTTACACTTTATTTGGTGGGGGGCACGCATGCTGCGTAATATATGTCCAATTTGTCCTCTGATTCATGTAAAATGTGTGTGTGTGTGTGTATGTGTGTGTGTGTATATATATATGTATGTATGTATATGTATATGTATGTATGTGTATATATGTGTGTACATATATACATACATATACACACATATGCATATATACACATATACATATACATACATATATAGATATACATGTATATATGCATATACGTATATATTTTTTTTTCTTCTTTCTTTCTACTGTGTGGGTCCTGGGGATCAAAGCCAGGTCTCTGGCCTGGGCTGAAGGTAGCTTTATCTACTGAACCGCCTCTTTATCTCTTAGTGCATCTTTGAATCACTGCAGGTGTTTTTCTCCTTCTAGCGGAAGGAATTGATCTCATATTCCTTGAAAGAAAGGTCTAGCGATTCTGTCTTCATTATAGGGTTATATGTCCCTCCCCCCCCATTCTGATACACATTTCTTGGTTGACATCCCCCTCCCCCGGTGCTTTAATTATGCCATTTGATTGCTCCCTGGTCTTTGTTGTTTTTGATGAAAAGTCAGCTGTTATACTCCCTGAGGATCTGGAGCAAAAGATTTCTCCCCCGCGCCTGTTTCCGTGTTTGCAGATTAGGACTAACATTCCCTGCTTAGTGTAATGTCAGGATGGAATGGACTTAGCTGTAGCAACTGCAGACTGTACTATAGAGACTTATATAATTAGCTTAGCACTGGGACTCCTGCCCTCCTCCTGATCCTTGGTCTGATGCCTCAAACAGATCTTGGTATCCTCCCTTCATCTAAGTGACACTTGGTGCTCCCAAGAAGTGCAGGCAGCTCTGAGGGGTGTGTGTGAGGGGAGAAGACATCAGAGGAGCTGAAGCCTGGCTGGTGTGTTTTCCCTTCTTCTAGGGAGTGGTCCACAGTGTCCAGGCTACTGTCCTGCAGTACTGGATTTGAGAGTATCTGTGTACACACTCGAGCTTCCGAGTGATTAATTCTCAAGGCTGCCACTCTTTCAGAAGTCCCCTGCCTTCTGGCACCTTTAGCAGTGGGCAGATGAGTCTGTCCTGTTCACTGTGCTGATTTAGGTGTTTTTGCAAAGAGGGAGGCCCATGGGGCTGGGAATTTGGCCCATTTTGAAGGCTGGGGAATGAGAAAGATTGGTGCAGAGAAACCAGAGAGGCAGAATGTGCTGCGGGATCGATGGGTGTATGCTTCGGTCTTGACTCTTCCTCTGCTCCCTATCGGTGGAATTATTACCTTCTCCAGCCTAGGTTCTTCATCTGGAAGGCCCAGGTGGCCAGGTTATGCATAGATTTGTAGTACAGAAAATGTGTCCTCGTGTGGAATGCACTTGCGACTGGACCCCACATGGGAAATGATCTCCAACACGGTCATAATTGATGGGACCCACATTCTGGAGTTTGCCCAGGGACCCTTTACTCCTTGATACTTGGTACTGGTTAACTGCTGTTCCCTAGGGAACTAAACATGTCTTTCCCTTATCATGTGGGGATTGATTTTATTCTCCTTGAATATAACTATCCATTCATCGTGATACCTCCATAGTCCTGGCTGAGAGTGGAGTCCAAGTCATGTCAAATTATGCATTTCAAGACACTGGATCTGTCCATGGCTAGGGACAGGTACTTGGTGGGAACTTCCTTTCTCCTTTCACCTTCCCCTTCTTCCCTCAACCCTCTTCTCCATAGGTGTGTGGAGATCAGAGATCAGTCACCAGGGTTGTTCCTCCGGATACTATACTCCCCCCACCAGCTTTCTTATGTGGGTTCTGGGGATCAAACTTACGTCCACGCCATTATGTATCAAGTACTTTACTGACTAAGCTATCTCCCTAGCCCAAATGGGGGCTTTCTAAGTCACCCAATAGTGTTCTGGGGCCCTAGGACATGCAGAGAAACTGACTTGACACAAAACGGTTCTGCCTAAGGAGCCTGGGTTGAAAAGAATTATTAGTGTGAGCCTTACACCAAGTCTCTCTGGGCCTATGCCCGGCCCCCTATATTTGGTTGAAAGCTGAGGAAACCACTGAGTTCCTGTTGGTCTCCAACTTTTTCCAATAAAACAGAGCAGACACCACTCAGATTGTGAGGTGAAACCATGCTCCAGGTTGTGGTGTGCAAAGCTCATATTGTTGTATGACTTGGCCCGATGCCAAAATACCTGCCAGTGCCTCTACAGCTCAGGCACAGTGTGAAGAGAACTCTGTAGATTGAGGCCGGAACCTTTGTTTATCTAAGCTGGAACAAAGAGGAAAAAAATAAAATTGAATGATGTGATTTACATATTGGAAGCAATTACATCTAGTGGTGCTTTTCTTGAGTGGGAGGCTCATAAACTATCGCACATTCTCTTAGAGTTAATTAATTGTACATAAAATTCACAGAGTGTAAGCAATCATAAAAACAGTTGCCTCTGTTCACAACAGAGCTGTTTAGGGAAGGCATGGGGGAGGACCCACAGGATACGGGAGAGGGAGAGATGGTCCGGGAAAGATGCCGACAGAGTGGAGGCATGTGAGAGAGGTTCTCAGAGAAGGAGAGGCTGGTGCGGTCTTTGCAAGACCCGGCAGGCAGAGCAGCATTCCCGGTGATCTGGAACCGTGACAGCAAGGCTGTGTAAGATCAGGATATGAAGAGTGACACCGTGAATGTCCCGGGAGAACTTGGTGGATCAGGTTCCTACTATGGGGTTGGGGAGCATACCGAGCCAGGCCTACCTGTGGTCACAGTGCCTACTGGGTCCCAGGGCTCTTCCCCTCCAGCTCTGAGGACAGACTGCTACTCATAGACTAGAAAGAGTCTCAGGGCGTGTCTTGCGGAGACTGACCTAGTCTATGTGAGGCTCTTAAACTCTCGGATATGTCCCCTGTTCGTCCCTCTGTAAGGAAATGTGTTCTAATGGGGTGTGGTTGTATTCTAAGCACTTAGGAGGCAGAGGTTTGAGACCAGCCTGGGCTTCGTAGCAAGAGTATATTTCAAAAAAGAAAAGACACACCTTTGGCATTACAGACAAGAGATTGGAGTTACCCTGAGATTAGTTTCCTTTTTTTTTTTTTTTTTTTTTTTAAATGAAGTTTGGCTAAAACACTTGTGATAACAACAGGAGTGCTTAGTAAACTTGTTACCACTAATGCTCTTGTTTACGCCCCGGGCCACAGTCAACATCTCCAAAGCTTCTCTGTCTAATTCATTTCTCTGCCTTTTAAAGAAAACCGATTTGAAAATGATGATACCCGTTTATCCCGTGAGCCCGATTTGTGCTAAGTCACTGCAGCAGATATGACGCGGCCTTGTCAAACGTCCCCTTCACGTGGCCCAGGTGTGAGGCGGTTGGTAGGAGGAAGAGCAGGGGGCTGGGACATGGTGTTCTGGGACACCTGGCTGTGCAGACCTGGCATCCTGGACTTCACACTTGAGTGTGTTTTGCATACCAGTTCCCCAGTGCACCAAACTCCTCACTAAAAGGCCCTGCTGCTCCGATGAAAAACAGAAGAACATCCTGGGCCGCCTTCAGTTGAGATTAGCATTAGACCTTTATCACAGAAACTGAATACTGGCTTCAGAGAGCAGAGACTCTTGTCCTTAGTGCAGGAAGACATGTTTTTGCATGTCTGATAAGAAATCAAAGTTACTTTACAAATCACCTGCATGGGATTAAAGAAAAATTAAACCCCCAAACCATCACAAATTGGCATGGAAGTGCCTAGAAGTTTTTTTTTTTTTTTTTTTTGGTCTTTGTAACCGTGTTTCATAAATTTATTATGAATGGGCAGTTTTTTTTATCTGCTAAAGATACAATTTATAGAGCCAAGGTATGGGCAGTCTATAAAGGGGTATGGACCACATCTGGCCCTCTGCCTGCTTCTGTTAGTAAAGTTTTACTGGCAGTCAGCCACGTCCACTTGTGTATAGGTTGTCATGGGTGCTGTGTTGGGCTACAGTGGCAGATGCCAGTGTCGCTATGGTGACCACATGGCCTGGGAGCTTAAAATATTTACCGTCTGACTCTTTCCAGAGTGTGTGTGTCAACTTCTTTCCAGGAAGCCCTGAGAGAGACACACCCACATTTCCTTGTCATGACCGTGGCGAGGTTGACATCTCTTGTACTGTTGTTAGTTTCTCCTTCCTGATGTGGGTCCTTTATCCCATACTTCCAGGCAGCTGACTTTGGAGGCGTCTCCACACAGGCTCCCTCCCTTAATGGCGTGTCAGTAATGATCAGATGGGTCTCATTGCTCACCAAGACTATTAGGGTAGCTGACTAGGTGATATCTCTTCTCTCTCTCCTGTGCAGAATGCTACGCTGTTTCTGAAGGACAGTTTCTGCTCAAGAAGCCCCCTTCCCCAGAGCCCTCCAAATGCAGAGGAGACCCTTAGTTTGGCTTTCAAAGCTGCTTTCACTCAGATGACTCTTCCCAGGGCTCTGAAGTCAAGTGTTATTTCCCTCTTGCCCCAGGCTGGCCATAACCCTACCTCTGGTGTGACTTCCTTGTACCACTGGTCATCGCTTTGGAAATACTGTGGCAACCTCTTCCACTGCCCCGTCTTTTAAAATCTAGTTCATCTTTGTTGTGTCTCAGGACTGCTGTAGGTGTTTTCATTTCCTAGATTGCCCTGCCACTCTGCCCGTGTTGTAACTAAATGATTTTGCTCCGCCACATGTGGATTGTCTCTTAATCACGGCCACGCCTCTTGAGCAGCCCAGCACTGCGGTGTGCGAAATCCTATTAAAATTAAGGTGCACGATCAGATCATGCGTGCTAGTGATGGCCATAGCTATTCTAATGTGTGCCTACTGAGTGCTAACTCTAGGACCCCAGTGGTGCTCACAGGAACATGCACTCTTTGATCCCATTGCAAAAGCTTGGCGACAGGCTCTGGCAGACTGATTTGACTAAGTGCTGTCAAAGCCAGATTGGAGTCAGGCGTGGTGGTACATGCCCATGATCTTAGCACTAAGGAGGCTGAGGCAGGAGGAACTCAAGTTTATAGCCAGCTTGGACTACAGAGTGAGTTCATGGTCATCCTGGGATCGGTATACCTATCCCCTGACAGGATCCTGTGACCCAAAATAAGGAGTCCATACAGACCTCAAGGTTCTCCAGCCACAGTGCTCCAGGGATAAGCCAGGTTGCAAGGCTACCCAGTGCCCTAAGCATGCATATGTCATAGGTACACACAAAACCCTCCACCTTCTTGGGTATTAGAATCACCGCCTGTGTGACAGAGGCCTGAGAAACGGGCACTGTCATCTGCTCAGAGCTGATTGCATTTGCTAGGCCCAGCCTTACCACTGAAGCCAGAATGAAAATGTGGGCTCACCTCTTAGAAGATTCCCATCTTCTACCACTGTCCCAAGAACCTGGATTCTTGCTGAAGGGTACTTGATGTTCTCCCCTGGGCCACTTGGTGAGAGAGTAAGGGAGGGTCCAGATATGCCTGTCCATACAGTATTGATGTCAGCATGGACGAAAGTCTTCCCTTTAGGCTGACTTTCTTTAACTGCGTTGAACTCCAGAGTGGCTCACGCACCCTCCAAGGCACAGCTCCCTGGGAACTGCACATGGAGAGGGACTTGCACTTTGTATTGACTTAGAGGTGAAGCCTTTCATCTTCAGCTGGTTGTGGAGGCAGGGAAAAGGGGCAAAGTGTGGGTTCTTCACTTAGAGGCCTCTGGACATCATCATGAGCAGGTGGACAAGGGCTGTCTTACAACTCTGTCCCCACCACAAGCCTATGGTGTCAGAAGCACCAAGGAATTCAACAGTGACTCTCTGGGGGGCGGGGGGGTACCATTAAACGATGGGAACCAGGCGTCTGGTTGATCAGGGTCTGAGCACGTCCCTATCACAGATGGCATCATCCCAGATGAGGACCAGTTTTTTAAAACCCCGTGCTGGTGACAGAGCCAGAGCGCAGAGTACTTGTGCAGCCTGCAGGAGGCCCTAGGTTCCGTCCTCAGCGTCACGGACAAACAGAAAACATAAGAAACAAACATTCCTTGTGCTCTGCTTCAGGCTTTTAGAATCTTGGGTATTCTTTCTTAGAAACCATCTGTCTTGTTTCTTGAGAACAGGATCTCTCACTGGGACCTGGGACTCACTGGTCAACGTAGGCTGGCCAGGAAACCCAGGACTGTGCCTGCTACTACCCCTCCCTCCCACTTTGGCACTGGGATTCAGAGTGTGCGCCATCATGTCCAGCTGTTTGGATGATTGTTGGAGAATGAACTCGGGTTCTTATGCTTATTGAGCAAGCTCTTCACTGACAGCCCTGGGAATCTGTTTTGAACAAGAGTTCATGAGATGTTGAAGTGTAGATCTCTCTTTTCCTCTCTCCTTCCCTCCCTCCCTCCCTTCTTTCTCCCTTCCTTCCTTCTTTCTCTACCTCCCTCTCTCCTTACCCTCCAGTTAGTTAATGTAGCAGAAACCCGGACAGATCCTGCCTTCTTCTCAGACTAACTTCCTTTCACTTAGCCCAGGGAAAGAGCTCTCCCTCTTTTCCTTTCCTCCTGGAATGGTTGCCCCTTTGTCTCCGTCTCTAATTATCCAGCTGTTTCCTCTGGTCCTGTTGCCCATTAAGTAAAGGCAGCCATTCCCTTCAGCACTCTGCTCCCCCAGTGCTAGATGGTTCTCTGCCACATAAAAAGCCACAAGTGGCTTTTATGACTTCATGCATACTTAATTAGTCCAGCTTCTCAAAACTGTGCTTTAAACGAGCGAAGGCATTAGCCTCCGATCTAATTGATCCACAAAGCACCATTTTGCAACGGCTGCAATAACTTTAAGCGTCGGTCTAGACGAGCATCACTGGGGCCCACGAGAGGCCGCAAGGAGGAAAGACCGCCCCCTGCCACGGGTCTGAGGCAGGGTGAGAGCCCCAGGCACAGTCTGGATCTGGAAGAACTGACTGTTCTGTGCCTTGCCTGCAGCGGGCTGCAGCGGGCTGTATGCCCACCGCCTTTACCTGGCATCGCAAGTGTGCACGTTGCGGGATAGTTCAGGACGGGGCATGTTTGCTGAATTGGAGCTGTTGTCAGGGCTCCAGGGTTCAGATATAATGTCTGCCTCATCCGTCCTCACGCCTCATGGCAGAAATAAAGCGGGACTTTCCTCCAGCCCCCATCCCCCTCTGCGTAGCCATCTACCACCACAGTGGATGGAGGTTGTCACCTGCAGATCTGAGTGCTGAGGCTCACATCTTGAATGCTCCTGAGGCCATGCGCCAAAGGGTTCCTGCAGCCTGCCGTGCTGTGGGAGGCCGACTGAAAGGAGACTTGGGTGGCTCAGGAAGATCTCTTGGAGGGGATCTCGGGTCCCCAGCTTCGTCCTTCCTTTCTCTTTTTCCCTCCTGGCCTTTCCTTGGTGAACTCACATCTTTGTTCTACCACGTGGTGCTCACCTTACCGTTCTGCCTATCTGTAGACCCGGAACAGTGAAGCCAAGCAAGTATGGACTGAAACCGTCAAGACGAGCCCACGTCTGTCTTCCTTTATGAGGTTTGTCTCGGGCATTTTGTCCGAGCAATGGGATCTTAAGACACCACCAGACTGCTCTGCTTCTGGTGCCTGTGACTGCCTGGGGACTCTGAAGTTACTAGTCCCTGCTGTCTCCTCATTCAGCCTCTTTCCAGACTCGGCAGGGGGTTCTTCACCTCCCAGGCCCTTAGGCCAACTGTCCAATTACTCTGCACACCTCATCCCCAGTTTCAGCCCAGAGCGTTTAGTCTACCAGGCGTGCTTTGTTAAAGCAGGAAGATGTGAATAATTGAAGCCCTTCTTTTCCCTTGCCCAGAGCTTTGAGGAGAACACCTTCGGGATCATTTTAGAGCCACTGTAACCAGGCTAGGGCCCGTTTATCTTCTGCTCTCAACGACTGCAATCTGGTATTCTGTTCAGAGCTATCTAATCACATGGCGGGGGCTGAGTGAGCTGTGAGTTGGCCTCTGCTGGCAAGCACCGTGAGATCAGAGCCTGAATGGGAACCTTGGTGATGGAGGGAGTGACAGGAGCTTCAGAGCTGCTCTGTGGGCTGGCCCACGGAATGGTGCTGAAGGAAAGACGCCCAGGATATGTCAGTGGCCTTAGCAGCCTGCCTCTCAGCTTCCTTCTGGTCAGCTGGGGATCAGATTCAAAGCTACCCCAGGGCCCATCTGAGTCGCAGACGCTGTGGGAGCCCAGGTGCTCAGCGAGAGCTTCAGCTCTCCGGATGGGGCTGAGATCCTCTGGGCTCAGGGACTTAAATACATGTACTGGAAGAGGGAGCAAGGAGGCGTGACACGGCCACCCTGTTCTTTTGGTAGTAAGGGCACTCAGAAGCACGCTGGTCATCATTGTGATCATCATCATCATCATCATCATCATCATTATCACCACCACAGGTGTCTGAGTGTGTGCTTGGGTACCAGCAGATGGGACATGACTGGATATAACCACGTCCTTGTGTTTAATCTGTGGGGAAGGCCAGCTCTCTGGGACTCTCCCCCGTGCCTTTCTTTGAACAGTTTATATCCACTTGGTTGGCAGAGCTAGTGCAGTCTGCCTGGAAAAAAACTGCTCCTAAAACACCTCTCCTGCCTTTCTTTTGCATCCCTCACAGTGGTGCTCCTGGCTTGTTACAATCTCTACTGTGCCAATGAGGGCCCTTGTACGTACCCCCACCACCAACACACACACACACACACACACACACACACACACACCTCCATAAGAGCCTGGCTATCTTGTACACTGGCTTTTACTTCTTCATTATTCCAGGATTCCTTTCCTGTATCAGGTGTGGTGCTTAGGCTGTTAAAGCCCTGGGGGACCACAGATATACCAGGAAGTTCATAATGCCTACGGCTTACCCTTCCCTAGGATCTGCACATGTACGGTTTGGGTTTATCCTGGCCCTGTTTCTTACTGTCATTTCACAGATGCACAAGCTAAAGCACAGAGTAACTGGGTCACCAGGCGCTGGGATGCACCCATGCAGTCTGGCCACAGATACCTGACCTAGCCCTTGAACTTGACTACCTTTCTGTAAATCCTGTCACGGAGTGGAAGGATTCCCTGGCCAGTAGATTTGCACCATTATTTCCGTGTTCCTATCCATCACATTGGGGCTGTTAGAGTTGGTTTCTCAAAGTCAAAGCCGAGGGAGGGTAATTGAGTTGGCTAGGGTCACGGCAGATTAAGGAACTAGCAGGGATCCACCTCTGTTTTCTCTCTCCGTGCTCTGCAGTCCTGCCTCGACCCTTCGTGGATTGTTCGGTCCCTCACAGTGGTGCTCCTGGTTTGTTATGGTCCGGATTGGCTCTCTCCTTCATCGGAAACTCAGGCGCCCCTCGTTCATACCTTTGCTCAAAGTGTTCTTCCCTGCCGTATGGGGGCCTCAGTCACCTGCCAGGTCTTTCATGACAGGGTCAGCTGTCTTCCTGTAGTACAGGTCCTGTTACCCACAGACAAGGGAGGCAGTCCATCTCCTCTCTAATAAGCCTTGCAATAACACATTGCCCCCTGGTCCTCCAGGGTGAAACGTGCTTTGTGAGTGTGACTCTCATCACCGTGTGCTCTGGTGTGTACCTTCCTGCCAGGTGGCCTTTGAAGGACAGGTGTCCTTGGTTTTTTTTTTTTTTTTTTTTTTTGGTCCTTTTTAATCCAGGCCATTGCCGGGCAAATAACATATGTTTAATAAATATTGTTGAACAAATATAGTCAGACTGGCAAGGGAAAACATAAAAATATCCCAGAAAAAATATCCTTGGCAGGGTTACAGTGCTTAGAACAGTCAGGAGGGTTTTGTTTTTTGTTTTGTTTTGTTTTGTTATTTTTCCTTTTATCAGATACCTTTTAGAGAAACCTATGTAATTTAGGAACTTGCAGAAGGAAGTGGATCTAAATATGATCCCACCACCAGGCCCGTTTGTGCCAGGCTGTGATCCCAGCCATTCAGAAAGCTGAAGGACGGGAGTCAGATAGGTTCATGACCTGTGTGGCCCGCAGAGTGAGTTCAAGGCCGTCATAGCCAACACAGTGAGATGCTGTCTCAAAATAAAAAAGCAAACAAGACTTCTGGGGATGTAGCTAGGGCAGCATGTATAAGGCTAGATAGGGAAAGTTCACCCTAGTATCTGAAGAGTGGAGCCATGGATATGTGAATGAGGAAAATATTCTGCAGAGCTCACCTAGCTGGCCTACTTTGCTACTTGGGTGGTTTGGGCTGATACCTTGGTAAAGAGCCCCTGGGTCCTATGAGTTTTTGAGCACAGCCCAGACTTTATATAGCATGTGTTTGGCAAAGTGTAACCTATGGACTTCTGGACGTATTCAGGGCTCCTTCATATGCAGTGGAGGTACATGGAACTCTTGAAGATAGAAGCAGAAGCCAGAAAAAAAAAAAATCAACCTTGCCTCTAGGAAAGTGAATTCTTCCTTTGCATTAGCCTCCTTCACTGGAGGGAATGCTTGTCCGAATCACTGGGTTTCTACCTTCATTTTGCATCTGCTGCCACGTCACCAGGCAGGCGGGAAGGGTCCTCCAGGAAGGGCGGGGAGGTGTCCCCTGTGGCGGAATTTGAAATTTTCTCTTGCCACCCTCAGGTGAGCGTGCTGACCACCCTGGAACGGAGGTTCAACCTCCAGAGCGCCGACGTGGGCGTGATCGCCAGCAGCTTCGAGATCGGGAACCTGGCGCTGATCCTCTTCGTGAGCTACTTTGGAGCACGCGGGCACCGGCCGCGCCTCATCGGCTGCGGTGGCATCGTCATGGCCTTGGGCGCCCTGCTTTCCGCCCTGCCCGAGTTCCTCACCCACCAGTATAAATACGAGGCCGGCGAGATCCGCTGGGGTGCAGAGGGCCGCGACGTCTGCGCCACCAATGGCTCCAGCAGGGACGAGAGGCCCGACCCGGACTTAATCTGCCGTAACCGGACAGCCACCAACATGATGTACTTGCTGCTCATTGGGGCCCAGGTGCTCCTGGGCATCGGTGCTACCCCCGTGCAGCCCCTCGGGGTCTCCTACATCGACGACCACGTGCGGAGGAAGGACTCCTCGCTCTACATAGGTAGGCGCTGCCCCTGCTGCATGTATCGGTGTAGTAGCGCAAAGGCGGGGCTCTGTTTTAATGGAGCACTGGTTCTCAGAACTGGCTGACCGTCTCCAGGTTTTTGAATACTACGGGTGCTCGAGTCCCCAGAATTTCTCACATGCTTGATCCAGGGGCAAACCAACTAGAGCACTTTTGAAAATCTTTCCAGGGAGGGAATGTGTAGGAGCTGACTGTATCTTTCCAGACCTTGCAGGGGCGAAGATCTTGTCTGGAGAGGTCTGTGTTACTCTGTTTGTGTGTATTGAGGTGCAGAGGGATTTGGGGCTGTCTGGTGTTCACCAAGGTATATTTGGGGTCTTTGTCTAGGAAACCTCAACTTTAAAGAATCAAAACCTTCACCTCTGGTGGGTTTTTTGTTTGTTTGTTTTTGGCCTGAAGAAAGGCAATCGAGTGTGTTATCAGCATTTGGTAGAACTCAAAGTTAGTAACCTCGGGTAATGTTTTCATTTAGCAGCCAGCGCAGGAACTGGGTATTTTGGAAGAAATGAAGTATGCGCAAACTTTAAAAACCATTTTCTGCTGCGGTAGTTTCTGATGTTTTATATTGGGGAGACGGAAGAGCCCTAAGCTCTAAGGTTTCAAGAAACCGCAAAGTGGCAATTTGCCTGTGTGACAATGGTGTCCTCGACCAAGTGCTGGTGGACAGTCGGATGGTCACTTGCCAAGCATTTCCAGCCCTGACTTACTAAGTATAATTTTGCCTCTGGTGACGGCATCCCCAGTCACTGAGTGTGGAACCGTGGACAGCTTACTTCTACCTGGGGAAATGTGGTGTCTTACAGCAGCAGCGTGCCTTGAGGTATACAGTTAATTATGTAGGTTTAAGTTAAAAATAGAACTTGAGCCAAATTTGACATCAGCTTCCTGACTATCTAACAAGCTTCTACTGACATAGGATGGCTGGGAACAGGTGTCCCTCAGAGGCTTTCCGTAGAGTGGGTGCCTTGATTGATTAAGTGTATTGTAGAGAGATGTGTGACCTTCCTTGAGAGGACCTTCTGGGTGGGAAGCGTAGCGAGCTCCCGATCTGGAGGTGGAGCAAGGTGAACCCAATTAGGACGTGTTCCTGTGACACAGAGAGGACCGTTGAGGCAAAGATGGCACCCTCCTGGTCCCCTCTCCACAGAGTTAAGGTTTGTACTTGGAGAGCCGTCGTGGCGGCGACTTAGGTGATCCGGAACTCCAGCTGGACAACTGGTGTTTGATTTGACTGATGTCTCCCTGGGACCCGGGAGAATTGTTTTCTGTAGTAGCGGTGGCAGATCAGTCACACCACCTGGAAGGAAACGGGCAATGAAAAGCTGAATCTGTGTCCTGAATGGTCAAATGAAGTAGAAAAAGCTCTCCCTAGAAGTCACTCCAGAAGTCTTACCAGCTGTCAGCGACCTAGGTTTAGGGCTTCTAGAGCATCCCCTGAGCTCCTCTCCTTCAGGAGATGGTCTCTGATGAGTTACTGTCTGATATTTCTCCCACTGGGTGGGGAATGATCTGTCTGATAAGGGCCGTGTGAGTTTGGGAGGTGGGAGGCAGACCCAGGAATAGTAGGGCCACCTCAAGGCGAGGTGAGTGTTTGAATTCTCTGGTCTGGTCCATGAGATTTGTAGTGAACTTTTGGTGGGAAGACTGTTTTAGCCCAATTTTTAGTCTGTCTCCTGTTTCCTTCTAAGGAAGAGTCGAGGTGCTCTGGCCCATCTGGCCAAATTCCAAAACACGACAGTGCATCACTGTGCAGGTTGCTACTCCAGGTCTCTCTGAAATGGCTCCACGGGTCTGTTTGGACTAGTAGTCGAGAGTAAGCCTTTTGCACAGATTAGCCTCCATAGCTGGCTTTTTATTGAATTCTCTAGGAGCAGTTTCGGAAGACCATGGCATATGCAGAGAATACCCGACATGTTCATTTGTGGCAGGAACCATGAAGACATGTCCATGGTCATGAGGCTGTGACAGCACTGATCTCTAATTAGGTCCTAGTTCCAGAAGCCACTCAACTTTTCTTTTAGACGTAGTTGAGGGAACCCACTGCAGCGAGGAGGGCTATCAGAGAGAAATGAAGCTGAGGCTGTACATATGGATGTGAGTTGGTTGGGAAGGGAGAATACTTGTTACCCCTGACTCCAGTTCCAGAAAAGCTGGTCTAGGGAGACTTTTCTGTCAGCGTGCCTAACTTAACATTGGAAGGATGTACATATTGCACATGGAATATATGGGCTTGTTCCCAAGCAATCCTTTCTATGTGGCCAGGAGAGTCAGCCTGTACTAGGCTACAGGTCAACTGAGACTAGACATATTAGCTGCTTGCACAGTAGAACACCAGATGGGTGCTAGCCACACATCTATGGCCAGATCACAGACTCCCCATCCAGGCAGAAGTCCCTCCAGCCTCTCCTGCTGAAATGGTTACTTCCTCTGACTCTGTGGCTGCACTGTCATCCAGCTCCTGGATTCCCGCACGGGTCATTCACAAGGCTAGCCCTTCTCTGAAGCCAGGCGTTTCTAGATCGAGGGAGGGCATCGAAGGCACTCATTACCCAGGGACAGAACCGGATGAATGGGGACTCCGCTCTGCTGGCAGCCTTTTCAATACATTGCAATCCAGCAGCGTGTGGCGCTCAGCCTCACAGAGTGGCTATATAAGGCCTGTAGGTGGCGCGTGGCACTCTTTGTTCCCATGGGGAGCGCATGGACAGGGTGGCAGTGGACACCACTTGGGCCCTACTGGGGTCCAAGAATCAACCCTTTGGGAGTCCTGTCATGCCTTAGTTCCATGTTGTGACCGTCCATTAGCCTGGTTTTCCTAGCTCCCCTTTTGTCTCTCCAAGTTCAAAATAAATCGGGTGGTGTCTGCTTATTTGTTAGTGTAAGTGAGCTGACAGAAGGGACTCCTCTGTGGCCCTTTTCTGGGTGGCTACTTCAGTTTGAGAAAGGCGAAATGAGAATGACAAAGATTTAAAAATGAATGACGTGAAAAAGCGTGACACGTTTGCCATCGGCTTTTTGGATAGTTAGTCCTGTCTCTATGGTATGTGTAACTCTAGTCTTTTTCTGCATTGATGCGCTTTTCAGCAAAAACGCACTTAGAATAAACGATATTTTGTAATTTCATTTCTCTTAATATTTCATGAGCGTTTTGCATGTTACTAAGTACTCTCCTCTGGCTGCATGCAAAATATTCCCCTTGTGAACGTGCACCATATTGGCAATGCTGTCTGTTGTTGGACAGGAGTTTTCAGGACTTTGGCTGTTACAGACGAAGCAGATGGATAAACGGTGATTCCCGGAGACTTAATTACTTGCCCCGAATCGTCGATCTGGATGTGGCTGGGCTCTGGGTGTGACAGTGCCACAGATCTCAGGTGTGTCTGCGATCCGTTCAGAAGGCAGTGTTTTGGTTGGTGGGGGTGTGATCCAGGGTCAAGAAGAAGTTAAGGGATTTCACCAGAGAGCTTGAAGCCTTCGGGAAATGCTGAGAGCTGTGAAGGTGATAGAGATGGGACTAAGTTTGAAGTCCAAAGAGGGAGGGAGGTGCTGCCGGTGTGAACAGTGGTGGGTCAGAATTAAAATAGAGGCTTGGGGGTAGGATGGAGAGGGGTGGTGCGCATAGCTGGTATTCATTCAGGTCAGGGTCCTGGAAAGGGATGCACACTCGTTCTGTCATAAATAAAGGTGGCCAAAGATCACAGCTCAGCCTCTTGGGACAAGGTAGCTGGTGTCGTCTCCCTTCTGCTCCAATGCTGTGGACAGAGCAACATGACCATTCCTTCCTTTCTCAATTTGCTATGGCCATGGGCAGCCACCAGGAAGTTTGCCTCACGCTGGGCCAGGACTCCCCCTCTTTAGGGCTTCCTCTAACCCCTTTCCACATTGCATACTCTGGGCCCGACAGATGCATTTCTGCTCCCCTTTCCGTGGTGTGATGACTCCCCGGAGCACCAACCTTACCTGGGCAGGGAGCGCTGCTGAAAGCCTACTCCTTCCTTGCTTAAGGGGCTCCATCCTCACTTCTGCTCTGGAGATGTCAAGGGCTGGAGGGCTGGACCTGTCAAAAGACAAAACCAAATGAATGGGGGCCTTGGGACTTGTGGGCAGTGCACCAGTATGCTGGGCAGAGCAGCCTGCACTGGGAGGTTTAATCAGCAGAAAATGTTTCCTCCCAGTTCTGAAGAGCTTAGACGTCCAAGGTCAAGGTATAGGCGGGGCTGGTACTTCCCAAAGCCTGTCTCCAAAGCGCTCAGAAGGCCACCCTACTACTGACCCTTTCTTTGCGTGGCTGCCCTCTAGACCCGCATGACCCACCCATGTGGGATCACTTCCGTAACCCTGACTTTCCTCTCTTCCAAGGTGAGCGGTCTGATTGGGTGAGTTTGGTCTTCTGACCCCTTGTTTGAAAACTACCCTGGCTCGGTGACATGTGCTTATAATTCCAGTGCTGGGGGAGGTATGGTCAGGTGGATCCCAGGGGCTCTCTGTCCACCCAGCCTAGCTTACTTGCCACGTTCCAGACCAGGGAGAGATGGCTCAGAAACAAATATTGTCAAGCTTCTCCTCTGGCTTTTACCACAACCACACATGCATGTCCACACAGACGCACACACACAAACACACAAACACACACGCTGTGGGGGGATAGAGAGAGATCTCTATATATCTATAGAGAGAGAGAGCAGGGTGGAGAGACATCACGGCTCAATGGTAGAATACTTGTCTACCATGTACAAGGCTTGGAGTTTGATCCCAAGCGCCATAAAATGAAACAACAGCAGCAGCAGTGTTCCCTCTACCCCCCAAAGATGAAGTCAGCATCGGACAACGCATAAAGTCCATTGAAACTCCTCCTGTTTTGCTACGCACCCATCAGTTGGGCTAGTAGGTCCATGGCATGCTTTTCCCATGTGTGTGACGTAGTTTGAACGATGCAGGTTGGGATCCAGGTGGAGCCAGATCATTTTGAACTGCGCAAGTGCGTTTTGGCAGATCTGTGCGCGGTACTCACACACAAGGAGGAAGACACGGGCAAAGGAGTAGCTAGCAGAGTCGCTTGAGAGTGGCTGTTCTGGAAAGAGTGGGATCCAGCCAGAGGAAATGGTCGTCTGAGGGCTTCTTGCAGAGGACCGATGGGTGGGGGAAGGGCCCCCAGCAGTGTGCTTGACCACACAGGACAAGTGCTCCGAGCTCAGTGGCACATCTATCAGACCCAGGGTGTCGTGTTTTCTTTGTCATCCCTTACATTGAAACCCAGAGCAGCCCGCCATGTTTCAGCTGACGATGCAAAGAGAATTATCCTCAGATTTCATCTGCCAAGTGTTAGTTTAGTACAAAGGTCACAGGTGCACCTGCCAGCCACCAGAGAGAACCGCATTTCTTTTTAGAGCCCTGGGAGCAAAGAGTTATTTCGCGTCCGATGAGTTTTTATTTTAACTTGACATTGGGTAAAATGTGTTTTAATTCTCCAAAGAGTACGGGTCAGGTATAGATCAAATACACCGTGACTGCAGTTCTTCTAAGAGAAATAATTGAAAAGCCGATCCTCCTGGGAGCAAGCTCATTATATTCTTGCAACTTCATTGATATCGAAGTTTCTCTCATTAATTCCTTTCTCTGAACTAAATGACACTGGAAGTGGTCAGCTTGTGTTGGCTGTGTTCCAATCCCTCATCCCAGTCCCTCATCCCGGCTGCTGGTGATAGACTGTTTCAGTGTGCTTTGGCACAACTCACCCACAGACAGTCCTTATCTGGCGCTTTCGCATTGCCTGGGCCGGTAGCTGTTTCTCAGTCTTTTCCGAATGCATATATTTCACGTTCATGGTGCTCGTGGCACCATGGCTGTGCTCACGTCCTGGGTTACCTGGGGCATTCTGAGATAGGCTTCTTGGCAGTCATTTCAAGGTTTGGATCCTGGTTCTTCTGTGGACCTCACTCCTGCAGATTGACTGGGTTTCCAGTTGTCATCCGTGAACTACTGCCCTACTGGGTCACTGTGGGGTGCAGTAGGCACACTGTTCCTAAGCAACAAGTATTGTGTATCTGAAAGGAAGGGCAGCTTTGGGTAGCCTATTGTCCATACCTCAACCTCAGCTTAGTTGAGCATGCAAAGCCAGTTTCCCCAAACCTACTGTTTTTTAATTTTAATTTATACTTTTATCTTTATTGCATGAATGTTTGGCCTGTGTGTATGTCTGTTCACCACCTGTGTGCCTGGTCCCTGTGGAGGTCCGAATTGGGCCTCAGATCTCCTGGAACACTAGTTACAGGCAACTGCTAGCCACTGTCTAAGTGCTGGAACTCGAACCCCAGTCCTCTGCGAGGGCAGCCAGCTCTCTTAACTGCTGAGCCATCTCTCCAGCCAGCTCAGAGCTAGAGTTGAAACTAGAGATGCAGACAGCATTGCCCACTCATCGACATCCCTCAGCCTTTGACTAAATACTTGACAAAACTAGGTAGGGACGATTGATTTTAGCGCCTGGTTCGAGAGGACAATGTCCACCGTGACTGGGAAGGCGGGTGGTGGGCGATTGGAGTGTGCAGCTTGGAACTCCTCACTTCCTAGTAAAACAGGAAGTCCAGGCAGAACAGGAAGTGGTGCTGGGGCGTAGAGCCTCAGGGTCTGCCTCCCCAGCCACCTACTTCCACAAGCTAAGCTCTCGTTCCTTAAGGTTCCACCAGCTCCCCAAACGGCGCCACAAGCCTTTGGGAGATAGTCATATTCATACCCTAACAGCTCGTCACCTCTGGTAGCTTGTATTAGGACTTCCTGGCAGGAACAAGGGAGACTGCTCATGGGCTTTTCCGGTGGTCCTCAGGCTGACACCATGCCTAATGATGAAAGAGAGAGGGAGAGACAGGAAGAAAGGAAGGAAGGAAAGAGGAAGGAAGGACAAAGGAAAGGAGGAAAGAAGGAAGGAAGGGGAAAAGGAAAAGAGGGAGGGAGGAAGGAGGAAGGAATAAAGAAAGAAAAAAACGATGAGCCAATTATGACACAAAATATGGAAAAGGAACAAAAACTGTTTTTCAAAACTAAGGGGGACCACATGAAGAAAACACCATAGCTCCCTGAAGGAAGCCTTGGGATGCAAACGGAAAACAATTGCTTCTTTGCAGAGAGACATTCCAACATAGAGTCCGAGTGGGGGACGGGCAGAATGGAAGCCTGGAGAGGTCTAGGAGGAACCGGGAAGGTACAGACTCTGGGAAAGCAGTTTCCTTCTCCCACCCCGGCCTTCTCACTGCACCTGGCTGATGAATGCGGGCCCATTACCTTCCCTTTCAATGTAGTACAGGCTTTGTTCTCAAAAGGTTTTGAGACGCCCTTCCATAACACGGGTGTTTTTCATCCAGCTTGTTTCTAGACTATTGGCTTTTCGAAGAACAATCGCAGCTTGTGTGTGTGTGTGTGTGTGCATGTGTGTATGTGTGCGGGTGTGCACGCACGTGTGTTGTTTTTCACCCCTCGGAAGCATTCTGTAAGAACTGATGGCGCCAAGAGTTTGGTTTATGGAAAGCAACGCTGTTTGTTGCTGTTGGCACCGAGATGGGTTAACAAACCTTCCTTGCTAGAGGAATATTGGAAGAATCCTGTGGACACTTGCTGGAGTCTGCCCATCCATCATCTTGTCTCACACTGGGGAAGAGCCTCTTTTATCCCAGGTGGCTACTGTGAGCTGCAGGAACGTGGTCCAAGCACAGCCAATTAGGACCCTGAGAAGGACTCTGGCCCACAGAGATTAGCCCAAGGAGTAAGTCAATCAAAATGTACTCTGGGCTCAAACACTGGTCACCTTCTCTCTAGGACAGTTAGCTGTAAGAACCCAGAATGCGCAAGAAGTATAACGTCCATCTTGACTGCCGCAGGCAGAGGAAAAGAAGACAGCACCAAAGAGAATAGACCTTGAGACTCGGAAGGGCAGGAGGGCTGCCTGGATCTAGCTATGCTCTCAAAATTCTAGTTATGTAAATGATCTTTTCCAATACTTACAGGAGAGGCAAGACCCTACCTCTTTAGGTTTGAGCACCGTTATGTCATGTGGGGTTTGAGCTGGGTTGCTTTCTCCTTGAGATTCAACCAGGTACTTGAAAGATGAGTGTAATGGTTGTTTAATAATAATAATAATAATAATAATAATAATAGGCTTTTCAAGACATAGTCTTTGCCTCTAGGTTCTGGCCCATGAAGAGGCAAGACGTTATGGCTCAGAATGTGGGCTGCTCATACCATAGAGGATCTAACTCAGCTCACCATCCAAGGCTCAGGACCTCCCCTTGCAAAACTCCACCCATAGGGACTACATTCCATGCATGAGCCTGGGCATGGCATTTCATAGTCAAACCCTCACTAGTGCTAAACACCCGTGAGGTGGTCGGCCTCTGAAGGAAGAGCTGGCTCTATCATAACACCAAGATATGTACCTTGATACTCTGAAGAGCTCCTGAGCCAACACAGAAAAGAATGAGTGTTAAGCTGAAGGTCCTGGCTTAGTTGTTTTTCATTCTTTCATAGCCATTCAAGCTGAGATCAGGGACCCGGAGGTCAGGAGGAATGCCTTGCCCCTTTCACCCCTTGTCTCTCTCTCTCTCTCCAAACTCAAGCATGTAAAAAATAACCCATTGCCAGGCTTTTTACAGGAGCAGTATGTGTTTAATAGGAAATTACTTATGTGGGCAGAGAGCCTTGAGTACATACAGCTCAGTCAATGGCCCTGTTTATTGAATGGAGAAGCATAACCAACCCCAGTCTCTTTCCAGGCTTGCAATTGCCAAAGCTGCCTTAACTCCCTCTAACGACTTCATGTTGTCAGGAATGAATAGGCTAAATGAATATGTTCCGTCCAACTTGGTTATGCCATTTCACTCCTGCCAAGTGGGGTGTGTGTGTGTGTGTATGTATGTATGTATGTATGTATACTTGCACAAGCATGTTTATTTTAGCCCCCACACAGATGCAGTCTGGAGATATCAAAGTATTAGTGGGTTAATGGACACTCATAAAATCTTAAGTACTGTGTCTTTAAAGTTGGACTCCAGGAATGGGGCTTACAAATTCCAGGGCTCATTGAGAGTTGCTTAACTGGGCTTCTTCAAGCTGAAGCTTCTGTGATGTGCTTAGTGTCGACAGGTGGTCCTTGCCCTTCCAAGTATATATGGATCCTGAGACTCATGGTTGCTGTAATAGGGAAAACTCCCACCTGCATCTCAGCAACGCTCATGACCCCCACATGGTTAAAGCTCCGTAAAGTGCTAATGTTGGATTGACCCCAATGACAGACAATGTGGAGTGGGCTACATAAATCCAAGACAGTTGTAATGAGATGGGCTGGCTGTTATTCAATATTTGGGTTTCAACTTGATTTGCTCCCTGGAGAGTTGGTGCCTTAACAGCGTGAAGCTTCGAAGCATCGCTTAGGAAATGTGGGTGGGAAGTCAGAGTGTGTTCCCAGCGGTCTTGACGACACCTGTCTGCTCTCTTCCTGTGCACCCCCCACCCCCGTCACTTCCTGCAAGAAATTGTTTTGGAGCTGAATTTTTCCATCCCTTCTTCTAGCCTCGCTGTGGATATTTTGGGTAACATTCAGCAATTTTCTGTGCCTGTTTGAACTATACACAGATAAGATCATAACACTGCTATTGCTGTTTGAGGAGCAAAAACATTTTTTAAATGCTCTGGAATCATTCATAGAATTTGAACCCTCGGAGTCAAAAGTTTCCATGTGTTCTTATTAAGGAATAGTCTCTCGGGGCCTCGCAAAGCCAAGTCAGAGTCATGAGGGACCCAGGCGGTCACTTGGGGGCAAACATACGAACTGGACAGACTTTTTGGCAAAACTCTTCAGGAGGGGAGGGGAACTGCTGCATTTGAGGTAAATCAGTTGCCATGGTATCCTATTTTATAAGTGTCTGTGTGTGTGTGTGTGTGTGTGTGCACGTGCTGGGGGGGGGTGGTCAGTCTTCAAGGAGAGATGCAATCTCAACATCTCTCTCTTTCTCTCCCCACCCAACCCCCTCTCTCCCATGCCCTGAAGATACCATAGCAGTGGCTGTGGTTTCTCCCTGCTTCTCCTTCTAGAAAAGACACTGCTTCCCTAAGAAAGGTTCGCGTTCACATTTGCCCACCTGCTTTGTGGGCTGTTAATGGAGTTCACAGAAGGAATTTGAATTCCCAGTAAGAGGTCTCATCAGCACAGCGAGGATCTAATAGGTTCCAGAACTGTGTATGGACACCGAGAACCTTTCGCAACCCGGCAGCATTCATTATTAGCTCTCAGTCCTTTTGCCTACGTGGCGTCTGTATACAGTGGTATCACGGAGCAAGGAGACCTGCCTTCATCTAGGTGGCTCCACTGCACTGATCCAGGTACACCTGAATACCTGCGATCCTGGTGCTGAAGGCAAGTTTCAGAGGCCACTGGGTAGTGCAAAGAACATGCTGTAGCCCACGGTGGTGCACAGCGGTGCATCTGCTTTTAGTTTTCAGCGCGGGCCTTCCTGATGGTTGCAAGCCGGTGTTTAATTTTAGTATTCGTTATCTTCACAAAGAAACATTTACAGCTGTCTGCTGATTTAGGCAAGTGTCGGGGACGCTTGCGGATTTGGTAAATGACCATGATGACACTGAAGGCACTGTCCTGTCATTGATGGGAGTTTGAGCTGTGACATGTGCTCATCCCATCCTCCTGAGGTTTGGGGAGGGAAATACTATTCGTAGATGGAAAACACCGAAGCTGAAGTCAGGTAAGGAACTTGTCAGGGTCCTATAGCTGGTGCGTGGCAAGGCTGAGGTTAGGGTCCTGATCTCCGTCACCCCCGTGCCCAGTCTTCCTGGCATTTGCTGGCTCTGTTGCTACCCCTGCACGTGCTTATGTTGTCAACCGAGGTAACCCAGTGCTGCAAGTGTCACACTGAGTGTGAAAAGTGACTTAGCCCGGAGTAGAGAGATGGCTCTGTCGGGTGGGCACCTGCCCTGCAAGTGTGAAAACTGAGGTTCAGATCTTGAACACCCGTGGAGAAGCCACTTGTGGTGGCATGTGCCTGTGGCCCCAGAACTGAGAGGTGGGGGAGGTAGATCATGGAGGCTTGGTTGGTATTCCAGTGGAGCTGAAAGAGCTCCGGGTCTAACAAGAGACTGCCTCAGAAAACAAGGCAAAGAGCTATTGAGGAAAACACTGGGCTCTGATCTCTGCCCTCCGTAGTGCTAATGCTCACCGGCATATGCATGTGCACACGCATACACACACATGCGCACGGTGACCGAACCCAACTGTCGGTCCATCTCTTTGTTTGTACACAGCAGGGCTGAGCGCTTTGTCATTTTATGAGTAACAAATGAAGTTCTCAGCCGCTCCTGGCATAGGAGAAGCCTGGTATTCTCAGGATTTAGCTCACTGGGAAATTATAAACTTTATCAGATGAAGCTTTACTTCTAAAAAAAGAGAGAAGAGAGTTGTTTTCAACCCCCAACTCCCTTCCTACAGTAAGAAAATCTTATTCACCAGATGGCTTTGTTTACGGTTTTTGGCCCAGCAACATTGAATCGGTATACATTCATTGTGATTATGCAACTTGGACTTGTGTCTTCCAAGCCCAGGCTTGGGCATGCATGCAGACTTGTTCTATGCAAGTCAGGTAAGACTTAGAACCTTCTAGATCACATCTGGGACAGGTAGGGAGAGGATGACATTCCAGGTCCCAGATGGACATGTGAGGAAGATTAGGGAACAAAACCTCTTGACCAGCACAGTTCTTGTCATCTTTGGTGGCTGAGCCCTGGGAAATGCTGGAGACTTTCGTCAGCAGAGTGACCCTGGACATGAACTTGTGTTTACAGAAGACTGGGGAAGGGAAAGGTCTCTCAGCCAACCCCGAGGACATGATGCCTGAGGAGCTGAAGACCTTCTTGGCTGGGCTTTCACATGAAATAGATCATCTTGCAAAACTGAAGTCCTACTCATTGAACAGTGCCGCCCGGCCGCTCCTTAGACTCCAGAGACCACTGTTGAACTTCTGCCTCTATTAACTTGACCACTCTAGGTATCTCATGTAGAGTTGTGTGGTATGTGTCTTCTTGTGACTGGCTTACTTCGTTTAGCAGTATGTCCTCAAGGAGCATCCAGGTTGCAGTATTTTTCAATTCTTCCTTCCTTTTTAAAGCTGGTTATCTCTCTCTCTTTCTCTCTGTACATTATAGGAATAAGTAATAAATAATTAAATTTATTTCAATAGTATCAGTTTTTTTTTCCTAATTTTAAAAAAGATTTGTTCTAGGTGTATGAATGTTTTGTCTGCACGTATGTATTCATACGCCCACGCATGCCTGGTGCCTGCTGAGGTCAAAAGAGGTGTCAGATCCCTAGAACTGGGGTTACAGATGGCTGTGAGCCACCATGTGGGTGATGGGAACAGAACCCAGGTCCTCTGCAAGAGCAACAAGTGCTCTTCACTGCTGAGCCAATTCTCTAGGCCCCGGGTAAGCACTGTTGGTTGTTTTGTTTGTTTTTTTAATATCGCAATAGACAATACTTTCTTAATGCTAATCAATATACAGTTAGTGTTAATGTTCAAGTAAATTATCTCAGAGGGGGAAAACAGCTTCAGTCAGATTTAAGATGCCCTGTACTTGACTTACCTGTTATTTGTTGAACACAGGTACCTGCTATATAGTCTTGATTGTTCTAGATCTGGTTTTATTTTACTTTTTCTAATACATTTATTAATAAATAGAGTTTCATACAATGTATTTCTCCCATTCCTCCATGACTCACTCTCCTACCCCTGTGGCCTCAAAAAAAAGAAAGAAAGAAAAAAGAAAAATGAGGAAAGAAAACCAAGTCCAGCTAGTGTGGCAGGAGCAGGAGTCATGGGCATCACCACAGTTCCTGAAGGTATCAGGCTGCTCTAACTATAGATATTACCCTGGCCCATACCAGCCCAAGACCAAGCACAATGAAGTTCGACCTGAAGTTGGGCCTCACTGCCCAAGCCCACAGGCACCTAGAAACCAAGTAGGCACCCAGGTATCCTGTAAGCACCAGGGCATTCCACAGGCACTCGGACATCCCACAGGCACCAGGGCCTCTCCTGCAAGTATCCAGACATCCCACAGGCACCAGGGCCTCCTGCAAGTATCTGGACATCCCACAGGCACCCGGACATCCCACAGGCACTGGGATGCCTCCTGCAAGTATCCCGGTTTGTCCTTAGACTTGAGAGCATCCTCTTGTCTCAGTGTCCTGAGTGACGATGGGGTTCCACATGTGTGCTGCCATTCCATGCTTGTGGACTTGTCTTTGAAATTCATTTTTCTGATCAGTTCTTTCTATCACTTTCTTCTGGCTAGATTTAAAGAAGTTTGCTCACTGCCCTGCAGTTTTCTGCAATCGCATTGTTAGCCTTTGGCTCACCCTTCCGTCTCCTACCTTACCCGCATCCTCTCAGTTCATTGAGGGTCTGTAGTCCCAACCTACACAGTTTGTCTCTGTTGTGATTTCCATGGGACCAGAAGCAGTTCAGATTTGAGCCTTTCACAGTCTGGAATATTTGCATGAACTTTATTTACTGCTGGAGCAAACCTCATCCTAAATGCTTCAACGCCTGGGTCTGTTCTATTCCAAACTTTCATACAACATGCACACAGGGCTTAGAGTCTCATACTGACTCTGGAAAAAGTTTAGGAGTTGGGGCCTTTTGAATTTGGGGATTTGAGTAAGAACGCTCACCCTATATACCCATCATGACACACGTGATGGGTGATTTGTTTTTTTTTCTTCCCACGTGCATCTAAACATTGCCACATTGAAACTGATGGCCTTTGTGTTTTTATTTGTCATGGAGACCATTTTGGAGGCAGCCAGAGGGATGACGTTGAATTCATTGGTCAGTCTCATTGCTACCCGCTAAGGGGCTTTTATTTCCTTCCTATTCTGTTTCCCCTTGCCAGTTTTCTTTATCGTTTTATGGATCACCACCCTTTCCGAAGCCCTGGTTATAACGTCAGCTCTCCAAAGAGCAAAACTCATCGAGCTTCACGTGGAAGCACTCTTCGGAGGGAGCCCTCTTGGGCAGTTTGACATCCAGTGACTCTCCTGAATTAGGGTTCTTGGGTTAAATGAGAAATGTTAAAGGTTCAGTCTCTCTACAGTTGATGGAGAAGCGGCCTCTTAAGCTGGAAGAAAGTAAGGCTGCACAGTGTGTTTGCTGATGTGGTATTAACACTGCTCCACTGAGGGAAGCAGGTGCCAAATAGGGGAACAGAGGAGTGGAGAGAGAATGCTGGGAAAAGGAGGAAGTCAACATTGTAGGGCAACTAAAATCTAGGCCATCTCTGTTAGCTCCTAGTAAGAGAACAGTTTAATTCAACCAGCTTGGTCACTGATGCTGTGCTATGCCCGATCAGAATAACTTCAGATTATTTTTCAGATGGAAAGATAATGCATTTCCCCCCTGATTTTTAACTTTTTAAAGAGTTTATACACTTTTAAGGGAAAAATCTGAATGAGATGTTTGTGAAACTTAACGAAAGGCGGTTAAGTTTGGGGACTGGAATAGGAGCATTTTCAGGGTGCCTAGGGTATGGGGCACACACGGTACCGTCCTTCCTTCCTGTTGCCTTGTTGGAGGCTCAGGTGTGTGCAGTGCACAGAGTAGTTGCCGAGCAGTTATGAGCCTCCTTAAGGAGATTTTACACTTCTCTTTAGCCTCATCATGGAAGACATTTCTGCTTAAGCAGGCACAATGGCATCTTTCAAGACCTCCAAACCGTTCCAGAGGATAGCATTATTAGCCTTGGGAAACTGGAAAGGAGACATAAAGCGCCATCATTAAAATCTCCACAGCTGTTCACAGTGAGAGCAACAGAAGCTAGCCACAGCAAAGGCCTGCGTGGATGACGCTGGAGGGCTGGACACTGGGCCAGGCAGGCTGGATTTCCTCCTGGTTCCTTTCCATTTTCCATCTCCATGGCTGTTTCTTTATAGCTAATATGGGGGGTGACGGTATTTCCCTTACTAGAGATCTGACTTGAAGATGCATTGCTGGCACACAAGAAATGCTTAACTAAGTCATGTTAAGCAGAGGTCTGAGTGTCAGTCATAGCGAGCTTCACCTACAGATCCATAGGGTTTCTAGACTTAAAAGACAGGGGGTTTGTTTTCCTATTTTCCTAAGTACCATCTGGGGTTGCACTCACGGGTCAAACATTAGACACTGTGGCTGTAAATTCATTGAAACCAGGAGATACTGAACCCTCGGTTCCTGACCTGCATTAGAACATTCAAGACTCCACAGGCGGGCTCTCTCAGCTCTGGAAAGCGTAGGTTACAGAACACACTCATCCCTTCCAAAGGTTCTTTGGTGCAGCTCTGGTCTGCAGCCCAGCCTGTGAGCTCTGAGAGTGTGAAGAGAAGTATAATAACCCAGTGTTTGATTCCAGAGTACTGTTGCTGGCACCGGGTCTTCTTGCACAATTAGAAAAGAGTGTACGGACTCCAGGGACCACAGGTTCCTGGAGGTAATGAGGTCCTTGCAGGTGTGGTTGAGACCTAGGGATGAGGTTGCCCTGAGAGGTGCAAGAGTCCCTCGGTGCCTTTGAGCCCCACAGCCCTCTGCAGATAGACAACCTGGGCATCGAAGCTGCATGATCCTCAGTTCTAACATCCTTTTCTTTCCCCTCATAGTTACCAAATGTCCCAGTATGGGTTCCACAAATATGGTTGCTGTGAGTATGGGACATGGGGCGTTTCATGCCTGGGCTGAGTACAGGCCGATCCTACAGGGAACCAAGGGCCAGAAAATTTCAGTTCCCTGTTTTATGGGTTTCCTCTGTGTGGGTGTTGCAGCTAAATAACTACCACTTCTTCCCCAGCTGAGGATGGAAAAGGAAGCCACCCACCCGCATGAACAACGTGTGCGTTTCTGCTTATGCTCCTGAGGGCTCATTAGAGATAACGTTAATAAGGGCTGCATGCCCAGCTGTCGTCCTCCTGCTCTACCTAGAGATCAGGTAGCAGAGGAGCCTGCTCTTGGTAGCAGGCCCTGTGGGAGGCTGTGACTGTGCCCGCCCACAGAGCAAGCAGGGAAGGGGGGGGTCCCAAGCCTATTTTACGAACATGGGGTGGATGGGAGAGAGCAAGGAAGGAGGGGGAGAGGAGATTCCAGACACAACATGTTTGCCTATGTTTCCAGCGTGACGCAGGAACACCTCCCCAACTTCTGAGTGCGTAGCCCAGGGCCATGCTGTGCGTTCAGAACATCATCCCGCACAGTTAGCCCTCAGTGATGAGCTGTCATTGTTATCTTCCCTTTTCCTCTTAATCGCTTTGTTATGAGTGACAGGGAAATTGGGGAGCTGGGGATATGGCTTAGTCTGTAAAGTGCTTATCATGTAAGCGTGGGGGACCTGAGATCCCCAGAGCCCACATGAAAGAAGCCAGGTATGGTGGTGAGCGCTTGTCATCCCAGTGATGAGGGAGCAGGGACAAGGGCGTTCCTTGGGGGTGGGGAGCAAATCCACGGGGTTAAAGTGACAGTCCTCATCTCAAACAAGATGGATGGGATGGCTCCTGAGGAATGGCAACACAAGTTATCTTCCAGCCTCCAAATGCACGCACCCCCTCTCGTACACACTGTCCTGCACATACGTGAAGGCATGTATATATCTACATGCCGAAATAGATGCCTGGATGGACAAGCAAATGGTAGGTAGACATTGCCTCTGGTGTTGAATTCAGTCACACCTCTGTCATCCACCCTGTGCCAGCTTCTCCGAGCTCACTGAGGCTCAGCCTGCCTCTCTGGGAAGCTCCCTGTGAAGTCGAAGTGTAAAGTCCCCAAGATCCTTCTGCAAGGCTAGACATAGAGACTGTTAGGTCCCTTCCCTCTTCCATTCGAAAGCATCGTTCCTGTTTAACTGGCCCAGCTGTGTGAGGGAGGGAGTCTAGGAGCTATGCGTGATGTTCTTAGAACACTCAGCGCACGGCCTGTTGGTATCTGTGGATCAGTGTCATAGTTACAAAACCGTTTCTTGCAACAGTGTAATAGTTCTTTCCCTGTGCCAAGCTGCTCTAGGTGATGATGATGATGATGATGGTGATGATGATGGTGATGGTGATGATGGTGATGATGGTGGTGATGGTGATGATGGTGGTGATGATGGTGATGATGGTGATGATGGTGGTGATGATGGTGATGGTGATGATGGTGGTGATAATGGTGGTGGTGATGGTGGTGATGATGATGATGGTGGTGATGATGGTGATGGTGATGATGGTGGTGATGATGATGATGGTGATGATGATGATGGTGATGATGGTGATGATGTTGATGGTGATGGTGATCACGATGGTGGTGATGATGGTGATGGTGATGATGGTAGTGATGATGGTGATGATGATGGTGATGATGGTGATGATGATGATGATGATGATGATGATGATGATGATGATGTGTGTGTTCTTTCTCATTTTTGTCCAAGCAAATTTTAAGGGTCTGCAGAACTTCCATTTGAGGCTTTTAAATAATCATCTATAAACCAACAGCTTTCAGTAGAGATGATGTAGAATTGTATAAACTTCTATTAGATTTTTTACTTAGCCACTCAATTATGTAATTATGAACCAGAGCTAGCCTATAACCTTTTCTTTTACTTAATTTTTCAATTGACACAGTCATTGGACATGTATATACGGGGCGTAATGTGACGTTTTGATTCATACACCTACTGGGTAATGATCAAATCAAGGTAACCCTCACCTTCAATTTCCATCATTTCTGTATGATGGAAACATCCAAACTCCTCCCTCGTAGCCCTTCTGAGGTGCACAGTGCGTCACTGTTCACTGTATCTCCTGTTACACCCCAGAGCACCAGAGTGCATTCCCCCGATTCTAACACTGTTCCGAAACTTGCTGATTTAACCTCTAGATGGACACAAAATGTATGATTATTTCTTTCAAATCACGAATGAAGAAACAGGGAAATGAACTCTCCCAGCCAGCGTCCAGTTGGTGTGAGCCCAAGGGGACCATAGTCAGTGCTGTCTACTTGGGATGGGTAATACTGACTGGATTTAGAATCATCTAGGAGACACACCTCTGGGAATGTCATGCAGGGTGTTCCCAGAGAGGTGTATCTGGAGATGGAAGACTTGCTCCAGGTGCAAGCAGCACCACCCCACAGACCGGGGTCCTGCACTGGATGAAAAGGAGAAATTGGACTGAGCCCAGACATTCATCTCTCTCTGACTCCTGACGATAGACACCGAGGGACTTGCTGCCTCCTGCCCCTGCTGGTCTGCCTCCTGCGCCACGGTGGACTGTGTCCTCACTTTAAACCCTTTGCCCTTAGGTTGCCTTTTGTCAGACATTTTGTCCCAGCAATGGGGCATTATTTAATACGTTCCTTGGGCGACCGCTAATCCGGAGATTCTGGAAACAGCGGGAGCTGCGTTTTCTGTGTAGCATTTGTGTGCGTGTCAGATCCACCTGTGATTAGGAGTCACAGAGGACAGTGGTGGATGGGTAGAGACAAAGCATACTTAAGTCATGGTGGATTCCAGGAAGTAGGGTGGCAGAGAGTAGGCTTCCCTCCTTCTAGGCTCCCCTCCGCCTGTGGCCTGCTCTGTTCCTAGAATCTGCCTTGGACAGGGACGAAACCATGGCTCTGCAGCTAGACTCCCCACCACCACCTTCCAGTTTTTCGGGACAGATGTATCCATGCTCGGCAGAAGAGGAAACGTATATCCCCCATGTACTCTGTGCCTGCAGCCAGGCCTGGCTACACTGGGAAGATGCACCCTGCGCCTCTTAACGAAGCCCTCATGGGAGCTACTTATGGGTGAGCAAAGGAAGCTAGATGGGCTCTAAGCTGCTGCTTCTTGCTCCTCTAAGGGGTCACAGCATACACTCATCCCTCATTGCCCTGCTGCCTCCCTTTGCACCTTATTCAAAACCTCCCTGCTGCTATAAAACACTCCCCAAACCCACCCCAAGTCACAAGTTGCTGCCTCCAGCGATGGAAGCTTGCACTGACTACTGAGGCCTTCTGTAGGCCCATCCAGGCCTTAGCAGGTAGCACAGAGAGCCAAAATGGTTTGCCCAGAGCCATACACATAGGATAGCAGTGTCATGCCTTGAACCCAGGCAGTGTAGCCCCGGGACGGTGTGTCTAGCCTTTGCCTGGTTCTTCACTGTGCACCAGGACCTCTTGCCACACCTTCACATCCTCCCCCACCCCCGCCTCGTCCCCCATGTGTTGCCCTTCCGGCTTCTTTCCTCCAGGCCCTGCCACTCCTCTCTTTGCTCTCCCTCCTCAGGCCCTACTTCAGTCACAGCCCTTTCTACCTGGACTCAAGAGAGTCGGGCTTCTGTGTTCTTTCCCGATCCAGGATCAGGTCAGCCTCATCTCTGTTTCTGGTACCTTCCACGGGGGGCTTGACATTTACCCTGCAGTCAGTATCAACAGTAGCAATAGTTGAGGGTGTTTGCGCAGCCTACACAGGCCAGCTCCACAGAGGCCTTCCTTGCCCTCCAGGCACCCCCTGCTGGGCTGTTTAAAGAAGCAGAATGAGGGAGCCTGGGCCTGTGGGGTTACACTTCAGACCCTGGCTCTAGACCCTGGCACTTACCAGGCTACCATGTACAGAAGCGGCTCCGCTGGGACATCGAATTCCAAGCCAGTGCTAAATTTACAGCACGCTTTTTTTAAACGGTCTTAGAAATTGGCAACAAGATGATCAAGATGCCCAGCACTTTGTTGGCCCCTCAGATCATCCCTGGCGCACATACTCCTGTGTTCCTGAAAAGAGGGGCCCCTTCTGGTTGTTAGCCAGCGTGTCCAGGGATCATGCTCGGTGTGAGCCCAAGCTGGTTGTTGAGTGGGTGTCCCTGTCTGTGGATATCACTAGGCTCTGTTCCGCATCCTGCCTCCTCTCCCCTGAGTAAGGTGTCCTGTCCTGTCACCTTTGGACCACCTGGCATTTCTGCAAGCCTCGGGGAGTGTCCTGGGCAGGAGCTGCTGAATATCAATGAGGGACCCAATCAGGGGCTCTTGACCTTGTCTTTGGCTCTGCCATCTTGCCAGTTTGGGAGGGTAATTTATTGAACAGAAGTCTGAATGGGGAGTGGAGAGGAAATTAACCTTTTAACTTTATGGCTCTCTCTTCAACATTACGGTGGGGGCCTCCACCCATGCAATGAGGGGCTGTCAGGCCCTACAATGTGGAATTAATTCCACAGGATCCCTACAAGTTAAGGGTGAAATAGCTCCCAGGCATGGGGAAGGCAGGCAGGCAGGTGTGTTTCCTTCCATGGGAAGGTCATGGAGTCCTCCAGGGAAAGTGCTAAGAGCTTATTTAGGCATGTAGGAGAGAGAAGGACAAATGGCCAATCCGGGCTCAGCCCTGAAGACCTAACAGCCCCGGGGAGGCAAGAGGTCAGCCCTCAAACGGTCCCTGATTATCCAGTGAAGGGCCTGATTTTCCCAGGCCTCCAGGAAGGCCAGACTTCAACTCTAGCCCAAAGCTGAGTGACCTTGGCTGAGTGTCTCAGCTTCCCTGAGCCCCCATTTCTCACCCTTTGTGTGAGGAGGTCCAGGTCTGTTTACAGTCTGATCTCTTCAGCACCCAAGGGTCTGGGAGCTTTGACTCTCCCATGGGTTTCCTGCCTTTTCCCACTTGGGGTGTTTGCTTCTCACTGTTTTACTTTAGAGCACACAGCCTTCTCTCCCTCTCCCCGCCTTTGTTGCTAGTGTAAAACATCCTGTATTTACTAACCACGTTGTGGCATTTTTCTCCTGTGCGATCATGTCTCAGAGTATTAGTTTTTCCCTCTTTCTGTTCAGCTCTGTGTACCACGGGAGCTTCCTAAATGCCACCCAGTGTCAGGAACCTGCGGCTCTAAAAGGTTGGGAGCTGGCCCGAGAGGGGCAGCTTTGGTAGCAGAAGTGGGGGGTTCCGTACCAGGGTGCCAAGCATGTGTCCACTGGGAACTGCTTGCCATCTATCCACTGGGGCAAGTGCGAAACAATAGCACAGTGGAGTGTTTGTGCAAACATCGAGAGTTCTGGTCTTTATCCAGAAATGATGACCCCATCTTATAGTTTTGCTAGTTATGGGAAATCATTTGCATTGTAGTAGCTATTATCCTTACATTTTGATGATAGAAATAGAGGAGGCATGTCTGCCTTTACCCCTCTATTACCCCTGTATCCCATTTACCCTATACCGTTGGC
This sequence comes from Cricetomys ansorgei, assembly GCA_026225945.1. NCBI lineage: Eukaryota > Metazoa > Chordata > Mammalia > Rodentia > Nesomyidae > Cricetomys > Cricetomys ansorgei. Next base: position 3,670,940 of record JAMJFZ010002927.1, read on the forward strand.
ATCTGGTTAGAATGTAACATCACTAAGTGTAGGATGAATCGTATACTGGCCCACCCTTGACGTCCATTTGAAGGGCTCAATTAGGAGCATTGCAGGATGTTCATGCGACAGCCCTACTACCCTTTAAAATTTTACATATTGTCCTAGAGCTGTGCAGATAAAAAGCTGCCTTCTTAGCAGTTCAATGATACGCCTGCAGGGAGCGCTGTACAGAGATAGACGTTTGACTGTGTTGGAAGCCTTCTCTCCAGATTTAAAATGTCTAAGTTTGGACCGCAACAGTACTCCACCTGTTGAAAATCTTCAGGGGAACTCCAGTATCACCGCGATTCAGCAGAGCCACCCTCTGCCAAGTGATGACTCCCCCTCACTTCCTTCTCCTCCCCCACTCTCTCCTAAAAGCACCTCTGGGGGCCTTCTGCCCCTGCCATGTGAGGACGCCACAAAAGCATGCTGTCAAAATCTAGGGTCCACTGTGCTTTCTGTGGTTACTAGTTTAAAAAACACAAAACGTAAGATTTGCTGTCTTAATCATTGGTGGGTGCTTCGTTGGGTGTTAAGTATCGTTGTGGAACTGATGAACAGAACCCTTCATCTTGCAAAACTGAGACTCTGTCCTTGACATAGCTCCCCATCTCCGACTTCACCGCAGTCTTCAGCAGCTCCTGTTTTCTCTTTCTCTAAGGGATCTCGCTGTTCTAGGTACGAAGTACATCAGATTTCACTCACCATTACTATTACATTGCTTACTGTTCATGTCCTATTTACATTGACTTTGCTTAACGTTGTGTCTTCAAGGCTCCTGCCTGCTGTGGTGTGTGTTAGAGTTCCCTTTGTGTGTGTGTGTTTATATGGATGTGTGCATGCCAGAGTGATGGACGAATGTGTGTGTGTGTGTGTGTGTGTGTGTGTGTGTGTGTGTGTACACCAGAGGTCAATGCTGGGTGACTTCCTCAGTCACTTTCCTCCCTATTTTTAAAGACAGGATGTCTCACTGAGCCTGATCTCACTGATTTGGCAGGCTGGCCAGCCAGGGAGCTCCAGACACCAACCTCCCCAGCACCGGGTTACAGACATGTTCTGCCGGGTCAGGCTTTACCATGGATGCCCCGCAGGGGGGTCTAAGCTTGGGTCATCATGCTTGTATGATGGCTTGCATTTACTGGCTGGGCCATTTCCTTAGAACCTGGATTTTACTTTTTAAAGACAGAATAATATTCTATTATTCACATATCACACATCTGCCTGTGTTGCCTCCCACTCTATTGTGAATACCACCGCATTGAACAGACACTTGCAGCTGTCTCTTAGACTCCTCTCCGTTTCCATTCTCTTGGATGTGTGCGCCATGCTGAATTGTAAGGCATCCTACGATTCGGTTTCTTAAGAAACTGCTGTATTCCCTTGCATACTCCCGCAGGGTCACTGCACAATTGCTCTGTTCAGCAAGATGGCAGAGCTCTAAATGAGAGGCAGAGGTCTGGGAGTGCATTCTCATTGTCCCAGCTGGGCCGCGGTTCTTGCGTAACCCATCCTCTCCGGGCTTTCTCTTGCTTGTTTCAAAGGAAAAGTCTCCCCCTCTTCTCTCTTTGGGGCTGAGGCCTGTGGTTACCTTCCAGTCCTCTGTGCCTTAGTGAACCTCAGTGGATCCCTCGGCCCGGCCCTGTCCCCTAGCAACTGTCCTCCCTTGGATATACTTCAGTAGGCGCCTTGAAGTGCACATCTCAATGGGCAGGGCCAGTTGTTAGTGGAGAACCTGGGTACAATACAACATCCATCTTGGATTCGGTCCCCCGCATCTGTTAACTGCTTCCTTAATGTTGTAGACATGGCTACAGGGAAAGCCCTCCGTTAAGTGTTGGCTAGTACTGGTTACTGTATTCTTTTGCAGGGTCCCTCTTAAGACTGCAGCTGGCAGGGGTCCCTGGAACTCCCTTCTGAGTACAGTGTGAACCCCTCAGATCCTGCAGCTCTTGGTCTCTGGGCCAGAAGCACAAAGGTCAAGGATGAGAGAGAGAACAGTGTGACTAAGAATCCTGGATGGGGCCAGACCTTCCTCTCAGCACCCCTTAGGTGGGCAGGGCTTCTGCAAAGCTGGGCTCTGAGAGGCTGTCCAGGTCCCACCAGATCCTTTCCATGGTCTCTGGCCTGATCTGCCCTCGGCAGGCAGAGGACAGAGATACAGGGTCATCATGCGTTCCCGAAGGGATCTCTCACTTGGAAGAGGCTGAGTAGTGACCCCTGCTTTCCCTAAGGGCCCCGCCAGGAGGAAGTAGCCCCCTTTGAGCTGGTACACCTGAGTCCAGCAGGAGGGAGGGCCAGTTCGGGAGAGGTGCCGGCCAGGGGAAACTGAGGAGGGACTGGGGCTGGGTGGGGGAGGGGGGGCAGATGAACAGTGCGTGTTCATGACACTCATGCCCAGCACTCTTGCACGCTCATGCACACTGTGCTCATATTGTGGGCATACTCATTCACACACTTACACCTATGCACATGCACACGTGTGCACACGCATGTGCGCACTTCACAGAGAGCAGGAACATCACCCTTTCTAACGCCTCCCATAGTGATGCCCCCTGACAAACCCAGATTACAGTTTTCTCCACTACCCTCTGTTCCTTGGGGTGAGTGTTTAAATCTTAGTTGAGCCGACATTAGACAGGTTTCCTTCTGAGCCGTGACCTGTATACTTGCTGTATACTTGTCCCACCAGTAACTCATTAAATATTTTGATGGAGCTGGGTGCTGGGTATATGATAATAAAGACTCAAAGCTCCTAGTTTCCAGGAGTTTTTTTTTTGTGTGTTCTAATCTGGGGGTGGGGCGGGGTGCAGGCCAGTCAAAAAAGGAATGAGTAGCCAGTATAATTGCAAGTCCTAATGGATACTGGGGTTGGGGGGGTTGCGTGGGGGTTGTCACTGCAGACAGAGGGAACCAGATGTTTAAAGACCTGTGGTAGGGAGGAAGGGGACCTACTACATAGAAAAGAAGCAGTTGAAATCCCCAAGACAGAGTGACAGGGAAGGAGATGACGGAAGGCAAGAGAAGGCCACTGTAGTTGCCACTACAGGGACTGGCAGGCCTCGATAGTGTCCTGCCAATGTTCTACCTGGTCTTACGGGAATTCATTTCTGTCCACCTCTAATAAGAGTGGTGATCTGCCCATAGGTCTTGTGGCATAGGTATGGGTGGCACATTTGCACTTAGGTGAAAATACTGGCCTGGAGGAGGAGGTGAAGGTCAGTAGAATTAGAGTTGAGAGGGCTTCCCTGGTACAGTGGAGAGGAATCCTATCAGTGCAGGAGGGAAGGAGAGAGAAGGGAGGGCAGAGTGGAGCATATCCAGGATACCCCTCTAAGTTTCTGATTTTTCAAGCACTGAGAAGATGGAGCCATAGCCAGTTTGGTATCCTCTCTGCAGATAAGTTGAGCACTTGCCTGATGAACCCCTGGTCAGGGCAGAGAACCGGGCTAAGTGTCTTTGAACATGAACTACACTCTTGCCTTTGGGATTAGCCTTGAGCAGACTGGTCCTGATCCTGTCACCTGGACATTGCTAGATAACCTGAGTTCTGGATGCAGCACAGAACCAGCCAGGCACTCTGAGGCCAGAGGGAGAGAGTTTGAAGATGACCAGTGTCCTCTCTACCAAAGTAGAATATCCCTAAAAAACATGTTTGAATTAAAATTTTTAAAAAGCCAAGGCAGAACTCAACCATCCCAGGAGGTAAAAATGTCAGCCTGCAATTAAACGTTCCCTTTTGAGGGGGAGGTTTCTGTCCAAAGCATTCAAATACAGGTTGAGCGTTCCTGATCCAAAAATACAATTCACAAAGTGCTCTAAAATCTGAAAAGTTTTTTGAGCAGCAACACGACGCAGTAAGTGGAAAATTCCACATCTGACTTCATATAGCGGTTTGCAGTCAGAACACAGGTGCACCAAAGGCTCAGCATCAAATTAAGATTCAGGCTAGGTGTGTCAAGTGTACATGAAGCATAAATGACTTTTATGTTTAGTTGTGAGATGCATCCCAAGCGGCCTCATTACATATATGCAGATCTTCCAAATGTGCACATGCTTTTCATCCCAAGCATTTCAGAGAACAGCTATCCAACCTGATAGAAAGCTAGGAAATAAAAGCATCTTCGGTTGGTAAGCCCATCAAAGAAAGAACTAGAAAAGTTTTCATTAAAAAGAATGAGGGGCTTGCTGTACGATCATGAAGACCTATCTATCCATCCATCCGTCCATCCATCCCAGGCTCCCACATAAAAAAGCCTGGAGCAGTAGCAGATACCTATAATCCAGCACTGTGGAGGCAGAAACAGGAGGACCCTGTTTGGATCCTTGCTGGCCAGCCAGGCTAGCCAAATCTGGGGCATTCCTGGTTCAGTGAGCGGCCTCCTTTAAAGCCAGGTGGAGATGGGAAAAGAAACCTTCTGCCTCCCAGTCCTCAAAGAATGAGGGAAACCACAAGTAGTCTGCATGCACAGGGGCAAAGGAAGGCAACGCATTATCTGTAGCCCGACTCCCTTTGACACGGTACATCTCCAGTCACCTGCTCTGATAAAATGGGCGTGAAACCACCATACACTAAGAACTCAGTTGTCATCAGAAGACCTCAGCTTGCAGAATGCTCTAGTTGAGAAAACGATGGGATCTTTTGCAACTCATAGAGGTAATGGTTAAGGGAGTGGTCTTCTCTTTTGGAACGTGCATTAGAGAGTGGTACTGGCTAGTTTTATGTCAACTTGACACAAGCTAGAGTCATTTTGGAAGAGGGAATTGAGTAAATGGCCCCACCGGATTGGACAGTGGGCAGTCTCTTGACTGATGCTTGATGTGAGAGGGCCCAGATCACTGTGGGCAGAGCCATCCCCGGAATGCTGGTCCTGGGATCTCTAAGAAAGCACGATTAAGTCATACACGGAAGGTAAGCCAGTAAGCAGCGTTCCTCTACGGCCTCTACCTTAGCTCCTAGCTCCAGGTTCCTGCCCTTACTCCCCTAGATTTTGGACCATAAGCTGTAAGGTGAAACAAACCCTTTCTACCCTAAGCTGCTTTGGGTCATGATGTTTTACTATAGCAATAGAAACCTAGCTAAGACAAGAACCAAGTTTAAAAAAATAAATAAAATTCTGCAACTTCCAAAAGTCTTGGAAGAGCCAGATTAGCTGTTCCTAGCCATGTCTCTGATGAACTGATGTGACATTCAACAGGAAGGAGACGATTGGGATCTACGTTCCTAGCTTACTTTCAGTGATGCTTAAAGACTGCAAAGCAAGCTCAACTGACCCCTGTTACCAACATTCTATTCAAGTTGCCAAATTTTCTCCTCTGAGAAAATGTAGGGCTGCATCGGTCCAGGGACATTTCCCTCAGAGGAGGAAGCTTGTGGTGGTGTCTGTAGTGTTTGCTCCTGCAGGAAGTTTAGGATCCAATGTGTGTGAGGGTGAACAAAGTCAGCGAGAGGTGCTCATGGTCTGCTGCTGCACCCTCAGACCCACCCTAGAGCAGAGGAAGCTGTCTATATGGGGCAGGTAACCTGCAGGATAGGGTGGGGAGAGGAGGCTGTGTGAGCTGGCCAGCCTCCTCCTCTTCCATTTCCTCTTCTGTTCCACAGGGGATTACAGCTCAGAATGGCCTGCCACAGGAAGCCCAGATTTTTTGAGCCAACCACACTTAACCCTTTGGGGGACCGCTTTCCCTTATGAGGCTCCTGCGATAAGCCCCTTCCATGCCTAGGGTGGTCTTTTCAGGATGTGTGGCCAACAATGAGAACCACACAGGAAGAATGGCTGACCTTTGACCTGGGAATCCAGCTTGAGCCTGTGGGGCCCTGTGCAGTGTTGAATTTTCTAGGTCCTTTCTGGAAGAGGATCCTATGTTCTTAGGTGGGTTCTGTGCAGCATGCATGGTTAATATAGTACCCCAAACACCTCTTCTTGTATCTTCTCTGTCCTATATGGTAGGTTTTGTGGAGGAGCTCTCAATTGGACAGATAAGAATCCTAGGAGCTGATTGTCATCAGCAGGAAAAGGGCTCTGTGGAAAGGGCCCCTTTCCTCTGTGGCAGGAGCGACAGACCTGGCCCATCAGCCCTCAGCCAAACTATTTCTTTCAGGGCAGCCACAGGGTCTATGAAAAGCAGAGTCAGCGTCTGGCCTCGGCTCTGGGCTGGGCTTCTCTGGAGCGGCGTGCTGGAGAGAAGGAGTAACTGTGCCCTACCCATGTCAGGCTCTGTCTTTGTGCCCCACACCTACACCCATGGCCACCCATGTTTGCAGGTGATTTGGTGATCCCTGCTAGGTCTGCACCATGCAGGGTGCCATCCTGGAGCTGTACCTGACAGAGCTGCTGGCCATAAAGTCCCTTGGGCCAGTAAAACTCCAGAAAGTGATAGCAGTCTGGTTGGCAGCAGCCTTTCCAGATCCAAAGGAAGGTTCAGGCTGGGCTGTGAAGACCTCAGATGGCAGATAGAAGGCCAGTAAGGAAGATAAGGATACCATCCACACCCTTTAACCTATGAGCCAGCAATTTAGTAGGAGGCCCTGGACCCTGGCAATGGTAACCTATCTTCTGGGCCATCTTTCCAACATCACTGCCTTCTCCCTGGTGGGTTGATATGCACCTGCTGGCTTGGGCCTCTGTGCGCCCCTCTGTCTGGCTGCCAGGGCATGTGTGTGGTGGGATGCCAGCACCCCGTTCCTGCCCGTAACTTGCAGGTCCTGAGGACACACAGTCATGTGGTACCACCAAGGAAGGTGGCAGACACCCTTAGCCAGGAACGTGAGGGTTTCCAGGCCACACGGAGCACTCACCGAAAGGACAGGCCATAGAAGAGTCTTGATAGAAAATATGTGTCACTGTGCTTTGGGTAATTGCTGCTGAGAAAGGGAGTCTATCCCTAAGGTCATAGGTCATTCAAGGGAGCTGGCCAACCTGTTGCTGGCCCTACATTTTGAGTATTAGACAAGTGAGGTCCTTGATCTATGTAAATGGAGACAGCCTCGGGGCTGGACAGGGGCTACAGTAGAGGGTTCTGTGCAGTAAGGAACGATGCACCCCACGCGGGCGTGTGAATCCCTTGGGCTTCCACTAACAGCTCTGTGGCCTAGGCTATTCTTTCTAGCCGCCCAAGTAGTGCGACTAATGCACTTGAATTTCCCATGTTGCACGCCTCCAGGTGTTCGTTCCTCTGGAGCAGATACTCATTTTGTCTGATTTCATTTGCGTCTTACTTCACAACCTGTCTGACGGCTCTCGTTCCTGTCCCCTGCCTTTGGCGTGAGCACTGGCGAATGTGTCATTACCTGAACGTCTTTGACATTGAATGTCATGGTGAGCGGGATGCTGATTCCTTTTCTGTGATCCAGTGACAGACGTCATCTTGGGAAACACAGGGAGCTACCCTGTGTGACTCCAGTGACAGGCAGCTAATATCCAGCCCGGGGAAAGACAGAAAACAAACCAGAATTGTTTCTCTGGCCTGTTGTTCACTTGACAGGGAAGCTGAAGCGACTCTGTGTGTTCTCTTGCTACAGTCAGTGCCCATAGTTCCCTGGGGGTGGTGAGATGGCTTTTAAGTTGAAGATGGATTCTTACTTAGACATCCTTTTAATGAGCTATAAGTCATAATCTACATCCTCTTCTGGATTCCATAGACAACTATACACACACACACTAAAGTCTTTTTGAACGAATACAGCTCTGATCTCTCTTGTGTAGTCTTCTGCGTAGACATACGTTTCAGTTCCCTAGATGAACACCTCTGATGTAACTGGCCAGTGGGGTGGTAATGCTGTCCTTTGAGCGGCTGCCTGCCTCCCACAGTGACCACACCACTTTACGTTTCCCGCAGTCCTGTCGAAAGCTTCTGATTCCTTCCCAGCCTTGGAAGCCCTGAGCCCTGTCCTCTTGAGTGTCAGGGTGCCCTGCTGTGAACTGATTTGCATTTGCACAACCTTCATGATATCGAGCGTCACTTTATGGTATTCTTGGACATGCCTGTATTTTCCTGGAAGGAGTGCCCATCCAAACCCTTTATTGATTTTGTGCATATGTGGATTTTCACGCGTGTGCAGTCTGTGCATGCGTAGAATCACGTGTGTTTGGAAGACAACCTTGGTTGTCATTCCCATCCACACTGTTTTATGAGACTGGTTCTCTCACTAGCCTGGAGCTTGCCAGGTGTGGCCAGCAAGCCCTGGAGATCTGCCCCACCAGTGCCGAGGTTGCAAGTGCGTGCCGCCCTGCTGTTCTTACATGGATTCTTAGTGGTGTAAGTCAGGGGAAGCAAGCTCAGGTCCTTGTTCTTACAACTGAGCTACGCTCCCTGACCTCTCTACGATTTCAGTTTTTAACTAATTCCTTTTATTGTTGAGTTGGAAGAGTTCTTAATATTGCCTAAATACTGGGCCCTAAATATCTCCTCCCATCCTAGAACTTGTCTTCAGTATGCACTTTGAACTGTTCACCATACCAGTCATAGCTTCCGGCAGACTCCCCAGGGTGCCAGCCCTGCAGAATCTCTACCAAAGAACGATCGAATCTTTGCCTCAGTAGCGCTTAGGAGAGTGTTCGGCATGAGGTGGGCACTATGCAGCAGCCGAGGAGAGAGACAAATTGTTCTCTTTCGCCTTTTTCCGACGATCAAAATGGATGTGGGTAAGGTAGACCAAAGTGGATAATGAATTGCCTAGCAAAACCACAGAGGCCAAAGCTGCAAGATTGCTTTCTCTGAAGCACCTTGTACCGGGATATTATTTTTAAGATCAATGAAGGGGAGAAGGAAGGGAGCGCAGAGCTGGGCTTGCAGCTGTGTTTGGGATGCAGCAAACACACTTCCCTGAAATCAATGGAGTGGCTCTGCAGAGCCCGGGAAACGCTGGGTAATTATCGCACCGAGAATTACAGTTGTCACGTATCGATTCTGCCGTCTCAGAGCGTATTCGTAGGTTTCCTCCTGCTGGCGACAGCGCTCTGTGACATTTCCGGAGTCCTGGGTGCAGAAGGGGGAAAGGGGGTGAAGTCTCAAATGGAGATCCATCTGCACCCAGAACCTTGGTCAGGGAGAGAGAGCCGGGAGGGTCTCAGATTTAGAGACATGGTGGGTCTGTGCCAGTCTCTGTGACGGCTGTCTCCAATGGCCCCTTCGTGGTCATTGTGAGAGTCCTCATAGGGAGGCCTTACCTTCTCCCAGAAAAGGCTAGGGGAGCTACTTCCTTAGTCCTGGAAAATGGCCCTGCCATCCCAGGAGAGCAGGGCATCTCAAATGCTGGGGCCCTTTACTGCAGTTCCTCATGCTGTGGTGACTCCCAACCAAAAAATTTTCTTTGCTGCATTGTAATTGTAATTTTGCTACCGTTACGAATCGTGATGTAACTATCCGATGCACAGATGCTCTTAGATGGCCAGTCATTCCACCCCTTTAGGGGTCATGACCCATAGGTCGAGAACTGCCGAGTAGAGGAAGACAGCCATTTCTGAAGTAGCGAACATAAGTTAGAGAGTCCTTCCCGCGCTCCCTTGCTGGGTTTTTCATTCATGAGGTAGGTTCTTGTTGAGGCCACAACAGAATGTCCTGGGGAGATAGGTGAAATGCACCCACAGTCCTGGGGTAGGGTGTGTCCTCCTGGGAGCTCCCAGACGGGAGGCGAAGGAAGACTCTCCGAGAGGAACCCAGGCTGGAGCTGGATTGGGGGCCCAGGAAGCCTTCTCCAGGGGAGTGGAGGAGCTGCAGGGAAGGGTAGGGGTTTCATTAAGAAGATCGGGCATGGCGGGATGGCAGCTTCCTGAATCCTAACCTGGAACTGCAGAGTGTATGGCGGTGGCGGCTGACATCACCCGGGCCTGGGGAAAGGGGGGTTGGCAGTAATAACTCCACGCCAGTGCTATGCAGGGATTAGGGATGGAGTGACCTGGGCTTTCAGGTGACCTGCTCTTGGGGTGGGATGACACCACATGCCCGCAATGGCCGTGAATGTCTAGAGGCATTGCCTGCCCTGGGATCTTGGAGACACCACTTCACCCTGCACCTTCTGCTATGGAACCGTCTTTGGAATGGCATCTTCTTTGCTGGTCAGAATGTGGAGATGGCTGGATTTAAACAGTGAATACGGTTCCCAGGGCTGTCTCCTTTGTGGACTCTGGGACTCTTACAAATTATTGAGGACCCAAAAGGCCTTGTGATGACCCAGGTTGTATCTGTGGCTATTTACCATCTTAGCAGTTCAAACCAGACAGGTATGAGGTCTGTGAGCTTGTCTTTCAGAAACCTACCCTGCAGACTCAGCGGAGAACAAGAGCTCACAAGATAGATTTGATCTTGCATTACGACCGGTTCTATTCTTGTCTCCTGACTGCGATAGGATAGGAATGGTTTTGACCTCTCAGGTGCCCCGATGTGGTGTTGGAGGCCCTTGCAGTCCTCAAGCTATAGTTCGAGAATCCCATGAGGTGGGAAGCTGCATGGGTATCTCATTCTACTACGTCTTAACTTGCACGAGCAACTTGTTACCGGCACCGTGCTCTGGCCTCCCCCCAGCCCCCAAGTTCTTATCATCCCTGATCTCCATGGGATGAATTCCAGTGAGACGGATTTTCGTACAGAAGACAGACATAGGGTATTACATAAGAATATGAGGCTGTCTGATATGTGAGAGGAGTCAGAGGTCAGAGATGCCATGTGCCATTGTGGAGGAAAAGACTGTCTAGGGTGAGGACAATGGCCAAAGGCACACGCGCCCACCAATTCTTTGGTAGACCCTAGAGCCGGTGTCTTTTCTAAGTAGTATTTGTTTACCTGTCCAGGTGATGGACAGAGCCGTTTGGATTAACCTCTGTCCACTGGGCTGGCGGCAGGTCCTGAGAGTCGTCCTCTGGCTTTGACCCTGTGTTGTGAAGAAGCACATGCCACACTGAACGCCGAAGTCTTGGCCTCCACATTTCCAAGGGTCTATGGTTTTACGAACAGCGAGAGGGGCCAATGTTTACATAACTACAATAAGGCCACGTAGAAGAAGTGACAAGGGTCTGGGCTGAGTCTGGGCATGTAGACTTCCCTGAGAGTGAACCCAGGCCCAGACTGGAAGGTGCAGGCTGACTGAAGAGCACCGTGCACTGAGGCAGAGACCTGAGGTTTTAATCGGCACAGCGGTCCCCGGGATTGGTGCCCAGGAGAGAGCACACTGGAGGACAAGGGCCTTCGCCTTCCTGCTCCAACACAGAAGGGACTCCAGAATAAGAAGTGCCTGGCCTGGGGAGCCATTCTCCCAAGGGTGCCTCTCACTTCCCATTGACTGTCCAGGTACTACCATGTCTCCCAATTCTAGCCACCTTCCCCAGCTCGATATCGTGAACCATGTTGTCCCCTCCGCCTAGGAGCCTCGTCATACGTCTGGCACGTTCATATTCTGTTCTGCAGTCTTTCATTCACCTCACACACACACACACTCGTGGACGATGCCTCATGTCAATCCCAACCCGTTCACAAGCACAACAGCAGCTACTCACACTGTGGCTACTCTTCTGAGCTTTTCGCTTTAGCCCCCTTCTCTGGTCCTCCTCCACCGTGGGCTGGTACTCCATCTTACAGGCAGGGGAACAAAGGCCCAGAGCATCAGAAGGCCGCAAAGCTCAGGCAGGGTAGCAAAGCTGGAATGTTAGGGTAAAAACCCTGGTCCCCCAACAACCCCAATAGGCTAGGCTTAGTCGTGCATTCCAATATGCCGACTAGAGACATGAAATGTGGCTGGAGAGGTTGCTTAGATCCTAGAGCACTGGCCTCACATGCGCACAGCCCTGGGCTTGATCTGCAGGACTGCATAAAAAACGGGCTTGTTGATGTTGACACGGGTCTCCAGTATCGGCACTTGGGAGATGGAGGCGGGAGAATCGGGTAGTCCAAGATCGTCTTCAACTACAGAGCTACAAGGTGGAGGGAGTGTGGTGGGGATTGCGTGAGGTCGAGAATGGATACTGAATCAGTATACATTGGAGAGACGAACAGTGACCCCCCCCCCCAATTCTTAGGAGCCGGTAACTCTTGAGCAAAAGCAGAGCCTGAGCGAGCGTGTCATAGCCCGACCAGCGAAAAGCCTAGCGTCTGGCTGGAGTTGAGATGGCTTCCCTCAGCCACTTTCTCACACTGGACATTTTCCCTCCAGTTCCGGGCCGTGTGTTCGTGTCCCTGGACCAGATACACAGTAGGTGCTCATTGTAAGTTTGACACACCATTTCCTCTTCATCCTCCTCCGCCTTCCTGGACATCGCGCCTCATGCGTCAGGCTTTTCAAAAGAGGCGAGTGATGGGAAGAGCGAAAAGAACAAAACCAGATGAGTGCCACGGGAAAGGGTGGCATACCTGGGGCCAGTGCAATCTTAAAGACGGGACAGGCTCGGAAACCGTGCTGGGTGCTAGAGGCCGTGCCTCTGAAGTGGGTCTGTACACTATTCTTTAGATCCTCTCCATCTGAACCTGTGTTGGTTTCTCTTTTACCCAAACCAGAGCCTTCTGGGGCGAGCACTCTTGAAGCCCAGCCCTGGGCTGTGAGTGCCTAGAGAGAAGCAGCAGCAGAGAAAACACTTGTCAGGGTGCTGTCCAGGCTTCTGGAGACCAGGCTTTGGAAGGAAAACCAGCAAAGGCCTGGCCCTTGTTCTTTATCTCTGACTTCCTGCTGCTGCTGGCTGGTTGCTGAACTCTCCAGAAATCCTTATGGCTTGGGGAAGGAGGAGGGAGGGTGGCCTTGGCTCACCATTGGGAGCAAATGAATGATTGAGCTCCCTGCAAATAGGCCCAAAGGGTTGGAGACAGAAGGCTCATAATGTAAGCAGTTCCGCATTCACCACACCAGGCAGCCCAGGCGGCCCTGCTCTGGATTTCCCCTCCGGCTCTGCGTATCAACGGACATATTTATTTGGAAGCGGAGTAAGCGGAATTTTTCACAGGGAAGCAGTTTACAAAAGATGAGAAGAATGTTCAGTCCGGATAAATGGCTCTTCTGGCCGTGGGACCTAGCCTCTGGCACTCTGGGAACTTTATCCTCCCCTCGTGTGAGCCTGCAGAAGGGGACTCTTCTGCAGGTAGCATATTAGAGAAAAGAACAGATCTGCCCCTCGCAGAAGCCAGAATGCCACCCAGCCCCAAGGAGACAGAGTCTGAACCCCAAGCCTGCACCATTTCAATATTCTAGGGAAATCCTTGTTTTCCCTGCCCATTAACGTTTGGTGGCCTCCTTGCGGAAGCTTCCAGAACTTCTGGGGGCTTGGGCTATTGTTGTAAACTTTGGCCTAGACTTTTTGACCCAGACTCTTTGACATCTACCTGGCATACATGAAGTTCCAATAGGCTGTGGCCCCTAAGTATGGATACAGTAAGCATGCGCCGGATTGGTCCGAGCTGTGGAGGAAGGATCCCGCCACCTCTGCATCGCTCAGACCAAAAACCTTGTCTTCTCGCCACCTGCAAAGCATTATGGGGTCAGGCCTTCTGCCACTGTTTATGTAGTCTTTTCCATTTTGAGAGAGCATCTGACTGTGTAGGCTAGGCTGGCCGGGAACTCACTCTATAGCTTTACAACAGTCTTGACCTCCTCGTAATCTCCCCGCCTCAGCCTCCCAAGTGCCTGGATTACAGGTATGATCCATCACCCTGCCCAGCTTCCCTTTGCCTTTCTGACCTCATTTCCTGTTGTTTTCCTATAGTTCCCATTTCCTTCCTTGTTTTCTTACTGTAGCCTTGGTGATGCCTGGTGATTGCTCTTATATATAAGGTATATTCTAACCTCAGGACCTTTGCACCTGCCGTTCCTGTCCCGTGAGTAATTTTACCCCAGTGTCTTCACGGCCTTCCCCTCCCTTATGTCTGCGCACTCTGAAGTCTCTTGGTCTCAATCCATGCATCCACCAGTTGTGAGTCTCTGCATTAATTGCCATGGTGTGGTGAGGAAAGTTCTTGTGCTTTGGTGCGGAGGAGGAGGAGGAGGAGAGTTTTGATCGGACATGCGCAGGCTGGTTCGCTGAGTGCTGGTCAGACCTCGCGTCAGACCCCAGAGATACCCAGCAGTTCTGAAGCGTCCACCTGCACGTTTTTAGAACGCTGTGGTACTCAGCCCGGCAGATGCCCTTCTGACGCAGGCTTGCTTTCTTGTTTTTCTCTTCATCTGGCCTCCACGGCACCCTTTCCCATCTCTTGCCGAGCTGCTGCTCTGCCTGTCCCCAGCTGACCTACACTCAGCCAGGGGGCTTCGCTTGACCTGTTCTCATGGGTGTTCTTGTTACCTTCCTCTGCAGAGTGCAGTTCACCATTTTGCTGTGCGAGCACTTGACTCTCAGCGGACTTATCTGAAATGCGATCCTGAATTTTCCACTTTGTCTCATGCCAGGCATTTTCTTTCCCTCCCTCCCTCCCTCCCTCCCTTCCTTCCTTTCTTCCTTTTTTCCTTCCTTCCTTCCTTCCTTTTCTTTCTTTCTTTGCCTAATTGCATTAACCATTACCCCAGTAGAATTACACAAAGCATATCTAGAAGACCCATTAAGCCTTGACTGCTAGTGAAGACAAGATATCAAAGGCTCTGTGGAGACCGCCTGCCAGGTCCTGCTGTTAGAACTTTTCAGGGCTGCTCTCCTGGATTTCCTAAAGGAAGGCTTGGTTTCTCTGTTCTTCACTGAAGAGCATATGTGAAAGTTTATATCTACTGGGGGTGGGGGTGATCATATAGAACCCTGCCCCAGGACCTTTGCTCTGATTCTCTTCCACCTCCCAGGCCTCTGTTCCCCACCCTCCTACCAGAGAGACCTTCCCCGAGCACCCTTCCCCTACCTACCAGCTGCCTTTCCTCTTGGCCCCTTTCCTTGGCTTTCTTTCTCTTCCCAGCACTTACCTTCACTGGTCATGTTATATATCTATCTGGTTTTGTTAAATAGCTAGCCCGTAATTATAATGTTCAAGTTTAAAATGCTTCTTAGAATATAGGATGCGATAGTAACTGTCTGTGGAGCAAATGCCTGGGTCGAAGGCAGTATGATTCTCACGATACCAGGAAGAATGCAGGGTGCAGATTACTTGAGACAGTTATTCGAGTCATGAGGGGGACCATGGCTGGGCCAAGAGCTACTCTTAGCCCTTCCGGGGTCCCAGTGTGGTCCTGTCTCTCAGGCTTACAGGGCCCGATCGTGCCCTCTGCAGGGCATCTGGATAGTACACAAGAAGCAGCCAGACAACTAGATGCTCTTCTGTGTGTCAGTGTCATACCATCTCTGGGGAAGATCGTGGCCACTGTGATGGAGGGTACTCTGGGACTTTGTGCCCTCACTGGCAGCAGGCTGATTGGGCAGAGAGGGTGATGGAGTCTTCGGTGTGTGGGAAAAAGCCGTACATTACAATCCAGTGCCCCAGACCGTGTGAGGCCTGGAGGGAAGAAATGTGGATAAAGGGAGATTTTTGCTTGTACATATCCTCCCATACCTTAGGCTGGGAAAGCCAGAGCCAGACTCTCAGGGAACCCTTGATGGGAACGCAGAACCCTGGAGGATGGGACATCTGATGAGTGCGAAACCTCAAACCATGCACAGTTCCCAGTCAGGAGGCACCCGAGGACTTTTGGACCCTGCCAGGCCCTCATGAGTATACTCTGAGGGTAACAGCAGTCTCACTCGGGCCTCTAAGGCCTCTTCAGGCTCTTTAAGAACACCCCTCACTCCCTGCTCACTCCATAACAACAAGGGATCCAGGCTCAGCTCTCCACTCCCCTTGGTTTTCTCTTGCTGCATTGCTGACCTTAGCATTGGCAACCCTGGCCAGCTTGTCGCATGAAGTGAGTGTTGTCGGTCCTGGCCTTCAGGACGCACCCTGCTAGGGAAGTACAGATGTGAGCAGGGTCACCTTCCCCGATGACCAGAGCGTGCAGATGTGGCAAGCGAGCAGGATGTGGGGGCCAGCGCTTAGGAGTGGCTAGGGCCCATCTCCAAATTCCTCTTCTAGGCAGGCACTCTAGCCATTTGAGGTCATCTAGTCATGGCTGCCTCCGTTCCAGCCCCCACTCTAGTTAAAGCAGGAAGGGAAACTTGAACCAAATCCCCAGAGGGGATTCTGCGGAGCCCGCGTGTTCTGTGTCCTCTCCTGCAGCAGCCCCGCGTAGAGTCTGTGCATTTCTTCCTGTGAGTCACCCAGAAGCCATCGAGCCTTGTCACTTTGGCAGCCGCAGGGCATCTGTGCCTGGCTAATTACGGGCAGCTCTGAACTGAAGCAACAAGGTTGGAGTTGAGATAGGTTGAAGAATGACCCAGACAGAAGCAGAGGCTCGGACAGGCGGTCTCGCCCGCACGGTGGCGTGGCTGTGCCCGTGGCTGGGGAGGAGGTCAGGGCATGTTTGCTTCGTGACAGATTGGGGACACTGAGAAAAGAGGAGTTCAGACTTTGTAGTGGCCGGGTCAGTTCTGATGCCAATGCAGATAGATAGCCAGGGAAGCCAGTGGCTGGACAGCCCAGGGTTTAAGCCGAAGATGACTCCCGTGGCTTGTGTTGAGGTTCACACTAAGGAGTCTTCAAAGAGCATCACCCAGCACCCTCCCCATGTGCCCACAGCAGGAAATCTGCAGGAGCTCAGATTTGCAGTTCTAGGGTCTTGAGGAGATGGCTCGGTAGGTAGAGCACTTTCCACAAAAACATGAGGAGGACCTGAGTTCAGACCCCAAGAACCCACCTAAAGCCAGATGTAGCAGCCTGTCTGCAGTCTCAGCCCCCCTACAGTGAGGCGGTAGGCAGAGACAGGAGAATCCTTAGCTAGGCTGGAGTGCAGAGCATGGGACAGTAAAGAGCCTGTCTCTCAGTGTGGAAGGCAGGGACTGATGTTGGAGCTTGTCCCGTGATCTGTACCTGGGTACCCCAGGACAAGTGCACACCCACGCACACACTAAAGAATCTTGAAAGCTTGCATCTCTGAGCAGTTCTGAACGTGACCCCTTCATAATGCATTGCCCAGTGCCCTAATTCTGTAGGCTCCGGTATGTCTTGCATCGTTAGATGGTGATAAGCTTTCCCATTCCACCTGAGCACGTCCCAACACTGGAAGGCGTGCGTGCCTGTGTTTGGTGTATGGACACTTGGTAAACCCAGCAGCTGGTACCATGCATGTCAAGAAATGGTTTCCTCCCTAGGCAGAACGGTGAGCTGGCGGTTTGTCAATGGTCACTGCGGTGGTGTCACTTTTGTGGTGCTTTGGCTGCGATGCTGCTGATTTTCTACGTGGCATCTAACTTCCAAAAAAGCCTTGTGCGTGCAGCCCCATTTGCACAGCAAGGGAGCTGGGAGCTAATTTGTGTTTTTGAACTCAGCTTTTAGATAAATTTGTAAAGAGTATTAAAGCTGTCATTTTAAGTGATCTGGAAGTAGTGAACTCTGATTTCTAAATCCACTTATCTATAAGGCTGGTATTTTGTGGGGCTGGGGAGATGAATGAGCAGTTAGGAACTTGTTCTGATCTTGCAGAACACTTTTCAGTTCGGTTCCCAGCACCTGGGTGGCTTGCAACTGCTTGTAAGTCCACCTCCAGAGGATCCAGTGCCCTCTTCTGGACACTGCAGGGACCTGCACTCGTGTGTGCACAAATGCACACACACACACACACACACACACACACACACACACACACATACACACACACACACTCAGGGGAGAGTTTTAAAAATAATTTTGAAAGTAGAAAAAAAATCATTTATCTATAAATGATTGGATGGTAGCAGTGTGTGTCCAAATAAAGCCAGGGAATTTGTGCTCAGATATTTATTTTAAAGCTAACCAAAATCCCAAGCAACAAAGAGGTTTTCAGCCATCTGAGCATATTGCAGAAGAAGTAAGGAGGCAGAGGTTACAGTTGCCAGCTTAATTGCTTTGCATGGAACTGAACTGTGCTCCAGGTTAATCCAGAGGGTACAGGCAGCACCCCACCCCCCCTTCACTGCTCTGTGTGTGATTTGAGGGATTGTATATTCCAATGTGGCTTTTCTTTGGATGCCATATTTCATTTCCTTCCCTTCCTCCTTTTCAAGTCCACAGAATCTGATGTAGGGATATGACCCAGGAGCATTGTTTCATACTGCAGACAGATAGCATTTGACATACACGGGGCCCGAGGAGATGACTCGGTATATAAAGTGCTTTCCTTGCAGGCACGAGGACTTGAGTTTGATCTCTAGAACCCAAGTTAAAAATCTGGGTGTGGAGCCATGCCCTCAAAATCCCAGCAAGGCAGAGTCAGGCAAAGCCCTGGGGCTCCCTGCCCAGCTAGTCTTGCTGCTGCAGGAGCACCAGGCCAATGGGAGACGTTGTCTCAGTGAACAAGGTGTCTTTAAAGGCACAACATGTGAGGTTGTCCTCTGACCCTCCACATACACGCATATGTAAATGCATTGCACCTGCGCACACAAACATACCCACGCCCACAGCGTCTTCAGGGATGAATCACATTAATTATAGATAATCCCCAAGGATATTAGTTGAACCCACTTTACAGGTATATCGATTATTTGGTCCTGGTCTTGTCTGTTATATTTTCCTAGATCCTGGTTGCCTATCATGAATCAGATACCCAGACACACCTTTACATATCAAATATCAAAAGCAAGGTTTAGGGCTGTGCTGTTGTCAACTAGCCTACTCTCTGGGGGTACCAGGGCAGAGTGGCAGGGATGAAGGCGTTGGCCACTTTCTCTAGCCGTCTCTCAGGTCTCACAGGTATAAAGCTCTCTTCCAGCTTCTTTACCTGCAAGATTTAGTGCCGAAAGTTCTCATGGGCGCAGCCTCCCATCACATGGGGAGGAGGGCTCCTCGACCTTCTCCCCTGACTCTCTGCAGAGTTGCACCCAGATCTACATTTAGCTCCAGTGTTGGATCCCAGTGAATTCCTTTTCTGATAGAGTGCTCCGTGTGGCTCCTGGCAGCTTCCAGGCTACCTGTTTACTTATCTCAAGATAAGCATGTGTTTCCCCAGGGGAACGAGAGAGACCGGGAGGGGCTGGCGGGGTGCGTAGAGCCCAGGGTTCCCCACTTCCTACATCCCACACTCAGGCAGAGGTGGCATGTGTTAGGTCTCAATCTCACCAGCTGCTGGCTGAGATACCTATTTAACATGTCAAAGTGGACCTGGCCTCAGGTTCTCCCAGCATCCCTCTGCCCCTACCTGCTACAGGGGCCTCCTGGCTTGCATGCCCCACCTCCTACCCTGAACTCTCCAACCCAGGGGGCTGGGATGCCCTTTCCTATATAATGCAGCCATTTTGGTTATCCTTTCTATTGCTCTCTTGGCCTCTTGGTCTCCTGTTTCCCTCTTTTCCCTCCCTCCCCTCACCTCACATGGCCCGGCCCCTCAGTCTGGCCATGTCTACCTCCAGATGTCTCTGCCCCTGGCTGTGCTGCCCCTCGTATCTACTACATTCTCCCTCACATACACAATAAACTTCCTCCCCCACCACACCTAGGAGCCGCCATGTTCTTTTCCTTTTTAATTTCTCTTTTTCATTCAACATGAAATCTGTAGTTTTGAGCGTTTGCTGAGCCTGTGGCGCGGGAACTAACACAGGATGGGAATCCCGCGAGGTACTAGCCGCCAGGACCTCAGCAAGGGGTGCAGGAAGCCCTTTCCTTTACTCTGTTTAAAGGTGACCCTTCTCTCCCATCCTCTAGCTTCTTCTATGGTGAAACAGATATTTGAGGGTAGAACCTGATCTTGTAAGCATCGAAGCTAGACGGCGGCCATCTTGAATAGGTGGAGACTGCATTCCTTCGTGGAACCCAGCAACCTTCCCGTGCAGGAGAGTGGTTGGAACGTCCATGCTGTCTGGGCCAGGGATGATTCTTAGCAGGAGTGCCAGGTTTTTCTCTCCCCAAGAAATTGTCCAACCACCAGGGTGTGTGTGCGAGAGAAGAGGGGAGAGAGAATCCTTATGTGAGTTAAAGCAGAGGCACATACAGTCTATCCTCATTACTCATATAGGTTGTACCTACCCATTTGCCCCTGAGCTATAACGCAGATGGGCTGGATGGTGGATTTTCTGAGCTACTTGCCTGCTGTTCATGTTCCCAGCTGAGGTCAAATAAGGCGCCAGTCCCTCTGCAGCGGGTTATAAACACCTGTCCTCCCTGTGGTCTATTTAATGTCTCCTTTGCTCCATATTTGTGGGCCGTTTGTGAGTGATTTTGCTATTTAACAAGACCCTCGGGTATTGCGCTAAAACACCACGCAGCGTTCCCAGGTACAAACTAGCACACAGTGTGCCTTATAGAGAACGGGTGCACGTCAGACATAAGTGACAGCCCTGTCAGCCTGAATCTCATCAGCATTGTCTGTTAAGGGTAGTGTCTCCAAACAGGCTGCTGCGCCACGTTGGAGGGTGAACATGAGAGATGAGAGTTCCACCGCGAACCAGGACGTTCACTTCCTCCCGAATTCTTACATTGCAACCCTAACCTCTAAGATGAATGAGTGTATTAGGTGGCAGGGCCTTCAAAAGGAGATTAGACCATGTGGATGAAACCCTTGGGAATGTGATTAGTGCCCTTCTATACTCTGGGAGGACTGCCTTGCCCCTCTCCCTGTAAAGACACAGCAAATGGCCTGCATCAGACCCAGAATCTGCCAGCATTTTGATCTTGGATTTTCTAGCTCTAAGACCATAAGAAATAAAATTGTGTGATAAGCTACCCAGTGCGTGGCAGTTTGCTACAGCAGCTGAACAGACTCAGACACTCAGAGAAATCCTCTCTGTCTGATCTTGCAAAAGGCTGTTGCACTCTTGGTCCCACGGAGCCTGGCTGGCTGCAGAGGCCCAGGTATAACCTCTCAAGCCTCCAGTCTGGTTCCTGGTGCTTCCTGGGTCCTTGAGGTTCCACTGTAGGTGGATTATGAGAAAGGGCAGTGGACATTGTTGTGGGCAGCATTGAGGCAGGGGTGGGATGCTAATCCCTTTGCCTTCTTCCTCTCCTGGAAGAAGAGGATGCAATGGATCTCCAGGCCCAGGGAGATCTACCAACATCGTCAGCAGGCACACAGGTAATATAAGATGGAATATATATTAAAGCCTGTGTTGGCTAAAAATGCAATTATCTTTAGTGATTGGCTTCGTAGGCACATTCGTTGATATTCTTGTTGCTATGACAACAAGATATTTCACAAAGGCGACTTAAGAAAGAAAGGGTTTATTTTGGCTCACAGTTTGAGGACACAGTCCATTGTGGTGAGGAAGGTGTGGCAGAGAAGATCCGGGCTACTAGTCACAGTCAGGAATCAGCTCACTTTCTCCTCTTTGTTCTGTCCAGGACCTCAGCCCCACACACACACCCTGGGGTGGAGGGCGGGGGGATGGCGCTGCTCACATAGAGTCAATTTTCTCTTGCCAATTAACCCCATCTGTAACCCCTTTCAGACAAACACAGACAAACAAAATCATCTCTTAGGTGATTGATTTTAGATTCCGCCAAGTGGGTAGTAGATGCTAACCATCACACTGCGGGGAGGGGGGAAACAGATCAAACAGCAGAAACGTGGAGTTTTCCCTGAATTTTCTAAAGAAATGGTGCCTTGCAGGAGGATGAGGATGTGCCTTGGGCATAGTGCTCCTTGAGACAGTGTTTCTAAGCAAGTTGCTTTGTACCTCAAAGGACATTTGGTGATGTCCAAAACCTTTTGGGCTGCTTATTACAGCGAGGTTGGAAGGTAGGGGCATTCCTATTAGAACCTAATGGTTAACGGTCAGGAGTGTGACTTAGCGTCCTACAGTGTACAAGACACCGACCCCTTGATGCTAGGACTGAGAATCCCTGATTAAAATGGAAGCAGCTTCTTGAAGGAAGTCTGTCGGCCATCTGAGGTCGTAGCCCAGGGTAGAGAGGCCAAAGGACCAGTGAGTGTTTGCAACAGCCATGAATAATGTTTTCACTGTGGTTTCCAGTTACATTTCCTGTGCTGGGGAAAAAAAAAAAAAATTCCACAGTCTATCTAGAAACTTCAGCAAAGGTATTTCCTCTGGCCCGTCATCACCCCTGGCTCCAGGCTCACTTTTTGTTTTTCAACTCTCTGTATTAAGCAAGATGTAATCTGTCCAGGAGCTAAGTCCTCACGGGATAGCAGGTACACACGTAGATGGTAAGTTGTCAACACGTGATGGCATTCCTGAGCCTGAGAGGCCAAGCCAGGGGCTCAGGACTTACATGGAGACTCACAAGAAGAGGGATAGCTCTCACGGTCCATAGTAAGTTCGGGGCCTCTGCTGGGCTCCCTCGGAGGTCCCTCACCCACCGTGAACCTGGCTGGCTCTGGCTGTGGCCCTGGAGCCTGAGTTCCCATCCTCACTCCTCCCTCCGCCCCCTTGTCGTGCAGTCTTAGACAACTCCCTTGATTTCCCCACTTTGCACTTTTCCATCTGAGTAGGGAATATGCACTTCTGCCTCCTAGATGATTCGTGAGATTAGATGGTTTTGTGCGAACAGCGCCTGGAACGGAGCCTGGAGCAGAGTAAATACAGCCTTCACTGGTGCTGGCCTCTGTCACCATTTAAGGAAGTCAATGGGGAAAAAAAAAAAAAACCAACCCTAAAAGAGAGTGCCCTGTCCTGGGCTGAGCTTATGGCCTGGCAGCCAGCTAGGCTGCGGTTGACTGGCAGGTGTGCATGCTTTTGAACTGGCATTTTGTCAGTGCTTTTGCAGGGGACCCAGCACGGTCCACAGCCTATATCCCACACCACCCCCTCTCGATTCATGAGCCAGCTCTGCCTCACACATGTAGTGTCCTCTGCTCTCGGCTCCCTGAACACAAGGACAGAGGACACAGGAAGTTGTGGTAAGCAGAGAGGAGGAGAGAGGAGATGCTATTTCAGGATTAGCCGCACAGAGAGCCAGCTGTCACCACGCATACTTGGATGTGCATGCTGTTGCTTAGTGCACTTGGGTCTTCTCAGGGGCTGGATCCCACCTAGGAGTTCAGAGGCCACCAGCTTCCGTGGTGCGCGTCTTAGTAGCAACGGGGACCCTTTCTGGGAAACCTCAGGAAGTGTGTGTAGGCTTCTGGGCTCTGTAGCGCTGTTGTCAGCATCTGTGGCTTTATCTCTGGGGAGCCACATGGCTCCTCTTCCCTTCTTTACCCCCAGCTTCCCTTCCCCCTCAGCACCAGCTCCCCTGCCACACAGAAAAGAGAGGAGCGACAACACAGTAAATGCACCGTACTCCCCGCACCCCCCACCTTCGTTCCCAACAGCTTCTAGTTGTTAGTACGTTCTGAGCTGGTAAGAGTCTGAGGTTCCACAGACTGAGTGATTTATGACATAGTTATTTTTCCGTGAATGTTTCTTCCTGGCTTTTTGGTTTTTCTATTGATTTTTTTAAAACTACAGGCAGAACCGTTATTTGTGTTCAGATCTTTTATTACATTTAGTGTGTGTGTGTGTGTGTGTGTGTGTGTGTGTGTGTATGTGTGTTACATGACTTACATGACTGTGTGCCAAGACATGAGTGTGAAAGTCAGAAGACAAGCCTCAGGAGTTAGTCCTCTCCTTCTACCTTGTCCCAGGATTGAACTCAGGTCATCAGGCTTGGCAGCAAGCACCTTTACTCATTGAGCCATATTGTTGGCCCCCTGTTCAGTTCTTAATCCCAATAATGCCATTGCCCTCTGCCTCTGCTAGCCTGATTGCCCGCAGTGGATTTCTTGACTTGGTCTATCAGGGAGTGGGCATATGGCTTTGATAGTTCTCCTAGTTAACACTTTTGAATGATATGTTTTCTGAAACTTTAGAGTCTTAGAAAGACTTTGTTGTTTCTTCATAGCTCAGTCACCAGTTCCCCCTGGAGGAAACATCTATGCCCCAGGTCATTCCTTCCTCTTGTCACCTGGCGGGATGAGGGTATGGCCTCAGATCCTGGCCCGGGGTTCCCTGAGGGGCGGTGACTTGTCCTGTGGCCACCCCTTTGACCCTATGTATATCTAGGTATGAACAAACACCCATCTGTTGTTTGGTCGTTCATTTTTACATGATGCTCTGCCTGCATCAGACTTGACTGCCCCAACCTAGCTTTGCACACTCTCCTTCCTGTCTCCCCAGTGTCCTCAGCTTTTCTCCTGCTCTGCCATAGCAGACTGTGCCGATCAGAAATTCTAGCTCTTACCTCCATCCACTCTCTCCCTTTACCTCTCCAGTTTGATTCCTTGAAAGGCCATCTGCTCCTCTGCCTGTGTGCCTTTGCTCATTTCCTCCTGGCCCTGCCCGTGTATACTGGAGCAGCATCCCAGCAGGCAGCTGCCATCTTCCGACCAGCTTCCCCGTGCTCACTGAGGCGTCCCTGCCCTTGGTGTTGCCGATTGGTCTGTGTAAGCCTCTCTTCTGTCATCGTCTGGGCCTTGCTTCTGTGGATATCTCTCTCTGGGATTCTTCTTTCACTCCCATCTCAGCGCTCCCCTTTGAAATGGTTTCTTCTATGCCTTTGGCTCTAGGTACCTCTGTCATTTACTTCCCGCCTCTGCCTGGCCAGTTCTGAGAACTTTTCCGTGGTCCCACTCTCAAACGTAGATCAATTCCCCACTTCCATGTATGTCCTTAGCACTCTGGACCTGAAACTGGGATGTGACAGATGCCTTCCTCGAAGGTTTGTTGTGAGAATTAAATGAGGAAGAAGAAGCTCCCATCACCCGCTACATGTGCAATGCAACCAAGCAATCAGCGGTCCCTTGTGACTAGAATTTTACTAGTGTTTCTGCTTCACCCGACTTCAGCTCTTAGCTTTTCTAATAACATGTCTCTCCAGCCTACCTTTATAAGCAGGATGTTTGATACACAATAGAGGTTTTAAAATGATCGTACAGACACAATCAATGGGGTTAAACATGGAGCTCAGTAGCAGATCTATAAAGGTGTGGGTTCAAATCCCTCCAAACCAAGGGATGGGTATATTCTTCAAAGTATTTAAAACAGACGTTCAAAGCCAAAATTTAATATGAACGTTCACAGAAGCACTCTTCATTTCAGTCAAAAGGTAGAAAGGGCCCAAAAGTCTTATCACCGGCTGGATGGATAAACACAGAATGTTGTATCCACACAATGGCATATTATAAGCCACACAGAAGGAATGGATTGCTGATGTTTGCTCTAGCATCAATGGACCTTAAAAACATATAAACTGAATGAAGCCAGCCTCAAGAAGCCACATGCTCTGTGATGCTAGCCATAGCAAATGGCCACATAGGCAAGTCCGCAGACACAGAATGCAGGTGTGTGATGTTTCCAGGACCTAGGGAGATGGGATATGGGAGTAACTGTCTAATAGATTTTGGACATTCTTACTAGAGTTTTGAAAGCATTCAAATGGTAGTGGTTGTTCAGCATCATAAACGTAAAATAAAGGTAACTCGTCAAACTATACGTGTTTACGTTATAACAGTTAAGAAGATGAAGGCTGGGGAGTTAGGGCTCAGTGGTTAAATGACTTGCTGTACAAGAAGGAGGCCTGGGGTTGGATCCCCAAAACCTTATGTCAGTGCCCTGTGTGTGTAACAGCCTGCTGTAATCCCAGCCTCAAGGGGAAGAGACAACAGATCGCTAGCGCAAGTGAGACTGGCCATATTGGCTAAAATATTGGGTTTGACAGAGGGGAGAGCAAAGCTGAACCGGGTAGGGTGGGAGTTAGTACCTGTGAAGTTTCTGAGTTCCTGTTTGGAATGCGAACGTACTGCCTGGACTAGGAGACCCTTGTTTCTCAAGGGTTATTCTATAGGAAGTCGGACCCTGACTGGCTTTTCTTGTTATGTGCAGGGCAGACTGGATCCGCTGGCATGGGAGTGTGTCCCCTGTGCTCCGGTCCTCACCCCACAAACGCAGCATAGATACAACTGCCTGTTTGTTTCACACGTCGAACAAAGACGTTTCTTTACTCTTCCCTGGCCTGGGAAAGGGAGGGTGTGTGACCGTTCAAACCTTCCCTAGTCCCTATGTCCAGGTGGCCATAATTCATGCACAGAAAATGACACAGCCCTTTTCAGAACCACAAGTCCCCCTGGAGCGGCAGCGACTTGCGCCTGTGCCTTTTTTCTCAGGCGCTGGCCTGGGATAACCAAAAATAGCCCTGGAGCTAGTACTGGCCCAGGAAGTGGAGGCCTGTCCCAGTGGGAGAATGAGCCACATTCCTCACAGTGACAGGCAGGTGGCCATGCGAGTGCGTGGACCTGGGTGAGATGGCTTAAAGGTCTGCCCTCCAGGACGCCAGGGCTCCAATCCCGCCAGTCAAGTCTCAGCTCCCTCACCCCTCCCCGTTCCTTTTGGCTACAGCCCACCTCTGAGCACACTGTTGAAGTCTCAGCAGAAGGGACAGCTTGAACTCAGCCCACCAGGTCCACTAAAGCCCATGCTCGTCTTCTCCTGTCTCTCCCTGGGGTCACCCTCACTGTGGGCTTCCGTCAAGCCGGACTCACCCCAGACATGACTATCAAGTCCCTTTGCTCTTGTGCCTCCTGGGATTTTTCTCTGGCTCTTCCCACCTTGTGGAATAACTCCTATCTGGGGACGTTCTATAGAGAGAGCCAGCTACATGGAAGGTGGTCATAGGCATCATCACCCAACAGGGGCCATCTGGGAATAGCATTACTGTGATTTTGCGACCGTGCCTCCCTCTGTGTCCCAGCAGAACCCACTGAAGTCACAACGTGTGTGTGTAGCTTGCAAGGCATGGGCCTCCTTTCACCAGCACGCTGAAGCGATGACTGATGGGGTGGGCAGGAACCGGGGAGGGACCACCTCTAGGTCACAGCCACCACACCCTCCTTTACACGGAGACCTAGGGTGTTGCTTCTTATTTCACACTGTGTTGTAGCCATCTGAGCAAGGCCCTCGCCCCACTTCGCCTCCACAGGAGTGCTCATTGAAGTAACAAGTTCGCTTTCTGGCCGCCACCCCGGGAAGGCCCAATGAAACATTGCTGTAGGCAAGACCACTCCAGTCTTTCTCTAAGATCCCCACTGAAGTCGCCATAAGGCTTCCTGATATCAGTGCTCCCTACAGCAGTGGTTTTGAAACATGATTTCTTCTCTCACTAGAGACTTCCTTGGTTCAAACAAAAACTTGGGCCCATGCCCAAACTGGAGAACAACTGAGCTGAGCTGCTGTGAGGGAAGTGGAGGAGGAGGTGATGAGCAAGAGGTTTGGTGACCTTGACGCCCCACCCCGCCCAGTCCCTGCACAGCGTATCTGAGAAAGCAGCTTTAGATTCCGTCGTCTGTGATTTAGTAAGGAATATCAGTGTCTTGGAGTTGCAGAAGACAAGGGTTGTTCATATGTCAAGCACAGGCAGATGAGTGTTGCTCACCAGCCCTCTAAAGGGTGTATCATGGTACTAGGATGGTTGTATGTTTTATCATTTTGATGGGTCATGGAACCAGATTTCCATGCTATACCCAATGGGACACACAGAACCTCTAGGGACAGCTTAGCTGCTTGGGACCCTGAGCGGGTGCCTAAGAACCAGGATGTCTATTCCCTTAGAAGTTGGCAGCCTTTGCTTGGGAATGCACTGGCCACAGCAAGAAGCTGAGCCCACTCGAAACTAACTGTGCTCTCTTTTACCCGGTCACATTTTACCAAGGGCTACTGGACAAGGTGCCCTTGACCTTTTGACCTGGCTGTAGTGCTCTGTTACTGAGTTTGAGCCCCATGCCAGGGTGGCCATCTGTTCTGTGAATACGTCATGTCATGCGAGTCCATTTCCGCAGCGCCCTCGTTTTACAGCTGTCCCAGCTGAGAACTGTAGTAACCAGTCCTGGTGTCCTCCTTCTGGATCCTTCCCCAAGTTTGGCCCTAAGTCCTTGCTCCAGGAGCCCTTTTAATTCTAGAAAGCTTCCCTTTGGCTCCTGCTGTGAGGAGAGGCCGGCTTCCATCTTCTACCTGTGTGCTTCGTTTGGCCTCCTAAAAGAGCTGCCTCCAACTCCAAGTTCATCTTTAATGGGCTTTTACTGGACAGAGAATGAGAACTGAAACCCTTAGGGAAGAAGACCCAAGGCTGCATCGCCCATCCCCCGCGCCCCCACCCTGCATGCCACCCCATCTCCCACACCCAGCTTTCTTTTACAAGTAACATATTTCCTTCTCTGGGCAGTGAAAAGTGCATTCACTTTACAGTGACCTGGGGAAGCAGAGGGGGCCAGAACTCAGTGAAAGTAAAGCTTCAAATCTGATAGTCGGACTAATGTGGAATGGGGTCTCCTGGGATCCCACCCCTAGACAAAGGACTGCAAGTAACTCAGCGATGCTGAGAGTGGGTAGTCTTCTCCCAGTGAGGGGCTCCCTAACTGATTATCTAATGCCAGTTGAGCAACCCTGAAACCGTGTTCTTGCAAGCAACACTGATGGACTCAGCAGGCTGTGTTTATATATTCATGCCGTGTGTGTGTATATGTGCACGTGTGTGTGTGTGCGAGTGCATGCATGTGCGTGCGCGTGTGTGTGCGCGCATGTATGTGTGTGTGTGCGTGCATGCGTGTGCGTGTGTGTAACAAGAAGTAAAGAGGAGGATGGGAATTTGAGAGGTGGTGGTGGTTAGAGACGTAGGAAGAGATGAAGAGAAGGGATAGAAGGAAACGATACAATTATATTTTAATTTTAAGAAAGCAATAACCAATATGCAATTGGCAGGATGGTACAGAACAGGGTGGGGGGATCTGGAATTTATGGACACGTGTACAGAGATCTGACTTCATATGTCAACTTACAGGATACTCAACCAGGCAACTTTGTGAAACATAACATTTCTCTTATAGGTCTAGAAGGACCTTATAGCTCTGGCATGGATTGTACATATGAGCCTGTCTTTGGCAACAAGGTTGATCCATCAAACAGGAGCAGAAGGCTAGGTAGATAAATCATAGGTAAAGTACTTATCTTGCAAGCAGGGGAACCAGGACCTATGTTAAAAAGTGGGCTTGGTGGTGAGTGCTGGTAATTCCAGTATTGGACAGGTGGAGGCAGTGGATCCCCCATGGCTCAAGCCTAGCCTCATCAGTGAGCTCCAGCCCAGGGAGAGACCCTAGACAGTCCTCTGGCTTCCATACGCGTCACACACACACACACACACACACACACACACACACACACACACACACACACACGGAATGCAGTTACTCGTGAGAGTGGATGTGTTTGCTGGTCAGAGCATTTCCAGTTCAACCTCTGCACCCCACCCCCCAACCAGCTCTAGACCAAACAAGGTTCTGTTTATCCAGACAGGGGCCACGGGGTCAGACCTGCATCCCACCCATGCTATTGAACAGGAGTGTTTGTTTTGCACAGTCCTTGTTAATTGCTTGTCTGGCTGAGTCGGGAGCTGCTGGGTCCCCTTTGTTGGCCTTTATCAAGATGCCACAGTGGGAACTCAGGGCTGTGACAGAAATCCTCTCTCCAGACTATTTCTGCAACTTCAAAAGGAGGAAGTTAAATTTAACATCCCCCCCTTCGACCGTGTTTTCACAAGTAAAGAAAAACTGAAAACCTAAAGATTTCCCGGATGATTCTAGCGTCTTTCGTATTGGAGGCTCACCAACATTCTAAAAGCAGGGAATTTCTACAGAACTGCAATACCCTGGAGCCCTTTCCTTCAGAGACAAGACGGTATGTTTATACCCATACCGCAAGATAAGGGTTTTGGCTTAAACTCCAGCCGTGGGTGTCTTGATGAGCACCAATAATGCTCGATATTTATATGTAAAGTACGCGCTTATGTTGCATTCTCTGTTAGTACACAAGGGAAATTATAAAACCAGCCAACATACATATAAAAAGGGGGAGATTAACAGAAATAAGCGTATTTAAAAATCATCTTCTAATTTGTATTTTATTTGTATTTGCCTTATTATTTGTATTTATTTGTATTAAAACTGTATTTCAAATCGAGTTGAATTTAAATTCGAACCACCAACAGCTGCTAGGTCAAGATACAAAAATATAAACTCAGACTGACATTTAGCATCGAGGACCTTGGGTATAGAGAGATCTCTATTTCGAATCATTTTCTCCTTAATTTACATTGTTTTTTTTTTTTTTCTGAATCAAAGTTAAGAGGTCTTAACTTTGTCACACACGTTCAGTAGGAGAATGAAAGACCTTGCTACTATTTGGTATCATGCTTTATTGTCTTTGATTCACTAATTTGAATCATTAAATTTAGGAACCGTGGGTGAGGGTGTTGTGTGTGTATGCGGTGCATGCATGATGGTGCATGTGTGTGTGTGTGTGTGTGTGTGTGTGTGTGTGTGTGTGTGTATGTATATATACACCCATGTGTATACATGCAGAGGCCGCAGCAGGATGCTGGATGGTTTCCTCTGTTGCTCTTTGCACTGAACAGGAAGCTCACCCTTTTGGCTAGGGTGTCAGACCAGGAATCTCTGGTGATCTCCTGTCTCTTCACCTCCCCCATGCCCCTGCCAATGCTGGGATTAAAGCCATACACAGCCATGCCTGGCCTTTTACTTGGCTCCTAAAGATTCTAACTCGGGTCTTCATGCTTCCATAGCCACACTCTCTCCCACCGGGCCGTCTCCCCAGCCCCACTCAACTGAAGCATAGAGAACAGCACTGAGGTTAAGTGAACAAGCTTGATAAATGTCCACAAAAATATAAAAATAACCCAGGTGGTGGTGGCGCATGCCTTTAATCCCAGCACTTGGAAGGCAGAGGCAGGCGGATCTCCGTGAGTTCGAGGCCAGCCTGGTCTGCCGAGTGAGTTCCAGGAGAGCCAGAAAAAAAAAAAAAAAAGTAGCCTGTTGGGTGGCCAAGCCATGGTGACTGGCAGTGATGAATGGAGGGATAGAGGTACATGAAGCTCGTACCCCTGGGCTCCTGGCCTGCATGTGCACGAAGGAGCCTTCTGGGAAACTGGAGGGAGCCCAGCATGGGGAGAGGGGCACCAGATCCGGGAATCTATACAAAGCACCTTCCACGTGGAAAAGACAGAACTGCAAGTTGAAACCCCATCTTCTGAGTTTGGGTTACTTTGAGAAGGTGTGGAAGAATGAAGGCCGCCATGGAGGGGCTTTTTGTAAGATGAGGAACACTTCGCTGCCTTGCCTGCCCAGGTGCCAAGATAAGGGGTCCAGGGCCGGGTGATGCTGAGCAAGAGGTCACAAAGCCTCCCGGCATTCCACACTGAAGAGGACGGGGACGTGGGGTTTCATCCTGCGTGCTTCCATGACAGGGAGGACAGCGGAATGACCCTTTCTGCTCATTCCGACATGACCTCTTTGGACTCGTCTTCCCAGTGCTGTCTTGAAGAAACACAGTGTGAGCCACATGATTCATAAACTACGTCCTTAAAACAGACAGAAATGAGAGCCTTGATTTTAGTGGTATGATCCAGATATCACAATTCCAATAAACGATCAGCACAATGCTAATTAGTGAGGCGTCAGCACACACGCTCTTCTGTATTCGGCTTTGAAATGGGCTCTCCCCATGGGGATACTGGGATGAAGCCTGTCTGTGAGCTGGCTTTTCTCACTCAGCTCCTCTTCATTCTCTCCCTGTCTCCTGCAGACACGGGGACCCTCGGTCAGTTTCTAAGACACACGCCACATTGCTGTCACGTCACCGTGTCCTTGGCTTGAGTACTTCCTCGAACTCAATTGCCAAGTTTGATTCTTCGAGGAACGCTTGTCAGTTGCCACCTCCACAGTTCTCCCTCTCATCCGTATCTTCCCCCCTTCCTACTCTTTCTCTGTGTTATATGGATTCCCTGGAAGGCACTTACCACTCTGTTCTGATTTGTAATGTAGATGCGGACTCCGGTTTGCAGAGGTTCGGCTGAGGCCCTTCCTGCTGCCTCATGGTGCAAAAGCAAAACACATTTGGTAGACTCATACTTTGAGTTTTGCTTCTGACCTTTCCCAGGCTGGCCTCATGTGGTCTGGTACCCCTCTCTTGATGCTGGGAAGCAGCAACAGGTAAACCACAGCTCCCTGTCAGCCACCCCATCATGGTAGAAATAGCCGGTGCCCTGCAAGGCAGTGACGGATGAGTCGGGTGTATCGCGTACGTTTGCGCTTTGATAGTTCCAAGATATGATGGGTTTAGCAGGGCATAGCATGTCCGTACCTGACAGCCCTCTTACCATCATGGGGGCAAGTCAGGAGCATCAGGATTAGCTCCTTTGGTTTTGGAACCCCAGTCCCCACTCAAATGTAGCAGGTGCAGAGTAAATATCCGTAACCGTATGATTTATATGTCACAAGTTCCTCAATTTACAAAAGCGAACAGGATGAAATCACAACTAATAAAGGGACTGCCGAGAGCTCACATCACTAATATTTGAAAAAGAGTTGCGGAGTCATGGTCCAAATGAAACACTAATGAGAAGCCCTGAGATTCCCAATTACATTGTTGCTCTGCATCTGGGCTGTGGCTGAATCTCACTCTACTTAGGGTAATTGTTTTATGAGGAAAACAGAGTACTATTTATGTACTAACAAAAAGCAATTTCACCGCTTCTAACCCAGGGGCATGGAATTAATATCACAGAAGACTTATCCGTAAACATCTATAATGTTCTTTGTACCTGGTCACTGATAAATCTGAGGACCAGAATTGGTCTGAATCTTCACAGAGAATTCTATTCAAACAGGCACTTGGAAAAATAGTCACTGTGATTGGGGAAAAAAAGGTTACCAAAAAAAAACTTGTTTCGTTTACCTTGACAGGGGTTACTACAGATTTATAGTGAAGGAGAATGTTCCAGGCGCTTGTGACCTCAGCTCCGATGGGCATTTTCAGTGGCAGTTGCTGTGTTTGTCCCGCCCATAGTTCACATACAATAGACTAAAAAGTGGGGCATCGCTTGAGATGAACCAGATGCAGTTTCTTTCTTGGGAGACAAACCTCGGATAGTGGGGTATTGTGCAAGAGAAGGAGAGAGTGTTTTGAAGACGTCGTGGGCGCTGACTCTTTGGGCAGACACGGCTAGAGCTTTGTGAAATCGCAGGCTGGATTTTGCCACCGTCCTACTCCGACTTTGTAGGGGCTAAAGCGATAGCTTTAAAGACGGGAAGAGGGGAACTGGGGCTAAGTGTGGTGGGCTGTCCGAGGATGGTGTATCATGTGGGGCCTACTCTTGGCTCTGCTTCCCTGGGAAGCTCGGGTTCCTGTAAGCTGCTCTCGCTGAATTCAGAGGCTCTTCTCACACTGCCATTCCTCAGCATCCTGAACTGCTTCGCTTCCTCCCTCTTCCTCTCGCCTCCGGGCATCCCTAAGGCAGCATTCCTGGCTCTAGTCTCGGAGCTGAATTACCACTTGCTGGGAGGACATCTCCACTTGGACTGTTAATCCCAGAAATAATTCCCAAGCTGGCCATATGTCAAAACTCACCTCTCTTCCAGGCTACCTTCTCGAATTTTCCCATGCCGTGATCACATTCCCCTGTTAACCTTTCTTCGGGCCTGGGATACCTTTCACTCTACCTCCCTTTGAAATAAGTCTCTCCAACTCAAGCCACCAGAAGGTGGCCAACAGTTCAAATATGAGCCACTGGCTGGGAATGAAGGAGGAAAGCATCGGTAGCTGCCGATTGCCTGGGTGTGATACACGGCTCTCAAGGCTCGCCTTCTGAATGCCTGGGAAAGGCCAGGCCGTGGTACTTTATGCTCATTTGCTACCAAAGGGAGCCAGCGGGAGTGCCCACCTTCTGTATGTGATGACGTCAGCATCGGGAGGTGCATACCATCCTCGCTTCCTAGGAGCAAATGGCTTCATATCTAGTGAGTTGAGGCACAAGTGCAGTTGATAACGTCCCCTGGGTGGGGCTGCGGATGTTGTTGGAAAGGTCATCCTACCGTGTCATCGCTGTAACAGTCTCGTGTCCGAAATCTCTGACATGGGTCTTACCTGAGAAAATTGCCCACTCTGGTGTTGTTGAGAACAAGAGTCTGAAGGAGCTTGAAGAGCACCCTGGACCCCATCCTGAGGCGGTGGTTTGCCCGGTCTTCGGACACTGCTTTCTCCACCTCTTGCTATTTCCCTGGCTTCGGTGAACTGCCTTGCAGGGTTAGCATCCAGTCTAATCTTCTGAGTGTAGCTTTTGTATGGGGGAGAAATGAGGAAGCAGAAAGCCTGCCTTTGTGCGAGGAGAAACTTTCCCACCATTGTTTTGGGAGACATTCTAGTCTCTGCGTGAGCACGTGGTGCGAACATTTCGACCAGGGCATAACATTCCAGCCGGCTTTGTTTCGAGCCTCTTGAATTCAAAGGAAGTATTTTATACTGTTATGCCTGATGAAATAGAAAGTTACATAGCACTTTTGGTCTGAGGCTACCACTCCGGGCTCTTTTATATCAAGATGAAATTTGAGAGCTAATATAAGACTTAGAGGAGAAATTGAAAGCAGATACTTCCTTCCTTGCGAGTGGCCGAGAAAATAGTAAAATGTGGGAGAGCTAAAATGGAACTTGGCCGGGGTGGTGCGGACATTCCTTCTGTCCTCACATTGGCTCTTCCGATGGGTGTTTATTGACTGTCTCGTGATGTGCCAAGCATGTATAAATCAAGCACAATTAACACCCACTTCCTTCCTTTAACAGACCTGGGCCACAGTAGCCAGCCCACAAGATTCTTTCACAACCTTGTGCGGCTTCCTCCCAAAACAAACATGGCTAATCAATGTGGACAGTAAGATAATGCCAAAATGATGCTGTGTGAATTCCAGGGCTAAGACCTAAGGATATCACCGTCTGCACCTTTCTTTCTCGGATTACCTGTTCAGGCCAGCGACGGGGCAGCTCCACAAGCCAAGGCTTTCTGCCAATTGGCAGCCTCAACTTCGCAAGGTGACTGAGTCACCTTGAAGGTAGCTCTTCCAGTACCTGTCAAGCCTTCAGTGGCCTGAAGTCTAGTTGATGTCTTCATTGCCTCTTCATCAAGGGCTAGAAGCTAGAACGGTGGTTCTCAACCTGTGGGTTGCAACCCCTTTGGGGAGGTCAAATGACCCTTTCGCAGGGGTTGCCGAAGACCATCTGCATATCAGATATTTACATAATGATCCGTGACAGTAGCAAAATTACAGTTATGTAGCAATGAAAGTAGCTTTATGGTTGGGGTGGGGCGGTTACCACAACATGAGGAACTATATCAAAGGGTCACAGCATTAGGAAGGTTGAGAAACCATTGGGCTGGAGCCAAACCCATGCCTCATAAAGCTTGTATGACGTAAGCGTCTGTTAGGTTCTAAGCTTCTGTGTTTCAAGGTAATTTCTTATACAGCAGTTGACTACTATTAAACAGCCCTTAACATGTGACACGGATTGTTCTAAGGTCTTGGCAGATATAACCTGTGAACCCACCAAACAACCCTTTAAATCGGATACTTGTTATTCTTATTGCACTAGAAGCTGCGGTCCAGTGTTGTTGACATGACCACCCCAGAGTCATTGAATTTGCATGAAGAAGTTGAGCAGAAGTCTAAATCCATCAGCCTAGCTGAAGCCTGTGTTCCCAGTAACTGTGCTGTGTTATCTGTAAGAAGCCTATCTTCAGAATCAGATGACTGACGTAGTTACAGGCCTGGTGTCAAAGAGAGAAGTGAAATCTAGTACAGAATCCAGTTTGGTCCTTGTCCAGGCTTTGGAAGTGTTATAGGTAAACCATTTCTTAACTTTCTCTCCATTCACCCTATAAAACCAAGATAACACCACCTCCCCTTGGGGTATTTTAGGAATTAAATGGAATAATGAAAGAAAAGCTCTCTGCTTGGGGTCTTTCCCTATTTGTCACCTCGTCACTAAAGGTGACTGCTTTCTCATAGACTTCTGCAGCCATGGATCCCGTGGACATACTGTCTGCCCCTGGGGAGCAGTGCCCAGATCCCAGCCCACTGGGGAGCAGGGCCCACGTCCCTCTGCGGATTCCCTCCCACATGAGAAAGTACCTCCTGAGCGTCCCTGACCTTCGTTGTGAGGCCATGGACTGACAACAACGAACCATTTCCTGTGCTTAATTATATTATTCACAGCATTCTCCAGAGTGGGCGGTTTGGAGCCCCAGCCACTAATTTACAAAGTAACTGGAGAGACAAAAATAAAGCAAAGAAAAAGGAACGCGGCTTCGCCGGCTCTGCGGGGTCTGCTTTGTGGGGCCAGAGGTAATTCTCCGTTGGCTCTATATAGAGATTGGGGGGAGCACACTACCAACGGTAAAAGGCACAGCATGCAATCGGGAGAAAGGGGTTCACATTTAACACTGTCCCTTCTCGCGTGAGGCTTAAGGCAAGCGTGAGGCTCTGAGTCTGATGCCCAGAATACTTGTAAAAATGCCAGGTATGGGATCACATCTTGTAAGCCCAGCCTTCAGAAGGTAGAGTCAGGAGAATCCCTGGAGCTTACAGGCCAGCCCATCTAAGCTAATTATTGAGCTCAGGACCAATGAGAGACCTTGTCTCAAAGAATGTGGACAGTGTTCCTGAGGACTACGCCCACAGTTGTCCCCTTGCTTACACACTCACACACACACACACACACACACACACACACACCTACCCCTACACATATAGAAACATGGACACATGTTTAAACGTTAATACAAGGTAGCATTTTGGAAATGTAAGTCGGGAAAGTTATCAGGAAAAGATGGCCAACTTCACCGGACATCACGCAGATACAAAGGTGAAACCATACAGTAAGACACCAGCGAACAGACACTGGGCGTTGCCCAAAATGTAAGGTTCGAGAGATTTTATTCAGTGTTGCTGGGCGTGAACACTGGTCAAATCAACCTTGAAAAATGAGTGGCATTTTCTGTTACAGATCAACAGTTGTTCCATAAATATTCTCCAGAAAGGAGCGCGCATATATTTGAGGAGACACATTTATATAATAGCCAGTAGAGCAGTATTTGTAAGAGTCTAAGACTGAGGAAGTCGCAATGCCTACCAGGTAGGACATGGATAAAGTATTTTCTATGGAAAATAGCACTGCCAATATTTGAAACAAATTGGATGGTTTTGGGTTATTTAATATGAATTCAGAAAAGGAGCCGTGGTTAAATAGTGCTCTATTAAGTAACGCTTTGAGAAGCGCCACGGGACACTTGGTTTGGAAGTGAATAACGTAATGGCATCTTTTCCTGACTCCATTCTGGGTCTGCTTACACACCTCTTAGCCCTCTACACCCCTCAACAGCCGCGTCCACCTTGGCGGCATATTTGGGGTCTCCCATGCCCCTGACCATCATTAGCCAAAACAACTGGTGCTCGTACAAACTAAACATAAACTAAAATAACCTATGAAAGTGCAAATAAGAATTGTCATGTTGCATCAGAAATAACTACTGTGTTCTGCCAAAACAGATACTGCAAGGTTACTGTGACCCTCCTCTAATATGTGTTGTGATTGTGGTCTTTGGTCTCTAAAAAAATAAATAAATAAATTGTACCCCTGAACTTCAGAACCAAGAGTCTTTCTGAGGTGCTAGCCCGCTCTTGGTTGTCAGCCAGAAGTAAAAGACTCCAGTGTGGCCTTATATGTGTGGTGACCTGTAATTTTCTCGTCTACACTATAGCAGTGTATATATATATATATATATATATATATATATATATATATATATATATGGTCATATATGTGAACCCAACATATAAGACCATATATCTAGGTCATGTGTCTAGAAGCTCAGGAGGGAAAAGAGTGAAGCTGGATCAAACTAGAGTAAACTGGTAGCCACCGCTGCTCACTGTTAATGTCCATTAAGTGTGAGGGCTGCTAATGGTAATTGAATACTTTCCTCTGTGTGTTGAAAATCCTTCATTGAACGGGAGCCACCAGCATTCTTCAGATTCATTCACAGAAGCTATTACATAGAGATCTGCCCCTTAGCAAGGACCACCATCTGGGTTTGTCCCTTTGTGCGGGAAAGTGTGCACGGCTGTGGGTCCCCATGGCCACGTGTATGCAGTTGTATTTAATCTCATGCTCAGCTGCTGTTGCCTTGGCAACTGGGGATGCTCTGGTATCTGTGAGTCAGGAGTACCTGAAGGGGCTTTGCCCGTAGGTTTTTCATTTCCCTTAGAGGGCTGTGATCAGGAGCGAGGCTGAGCTGTCTATCCACTGTTGTCTCTCCTCCCTAGAGCTGTCATTCACCTTGTCCCATTCATCTGCTTCCTGCTCCCCAGCTCACTCACATACTTCATTTCCAGCCATTCATCACCAAGACGTAACTGTGAATGCCTAATCAAAAATAAGCACAATTTATCCCCGTAGCCATTTTCTCTGCGCAAGCAGAGAGATGGCCTTAAAAGCCTGGGAAGAAAGGCATTGCATATGACTTGTCTCTATAGACCCTATCCTGAAGTCACTATATGTGCCTGGCAAAGGCGGACATCGAGCTGAGGGTCCTGGGACTTGACACCCAGAACACAGCCTAGTCCTGCCCACTGCCTAACTGATGCTCTTAGAGTGCCTGTCCTTGGGTCACAGTGGCCCTTTAGGAGCCTTCTGGCCTGAGGGGCCCTTTGTCTAGACTGGACTGCAGGGTGGAGTAGGCAAACGCCTCTCACTCCAGCCTGACCTTGGAGAGCTCATTCCTGAAGACACTATCTGATGCCGTAAGAATGCCTTCTGGCTGGTCAGGCTGTGAGTCTCATCTCTACCACCAGGGAGAGTGTTTAGTGATATCATGGTTGCATAAAGGGATGGAGAGAGAGTGTGTGTGTGTACTTTTATCACAAGACAGTTTGCATTCTTAGAATACTGCAGCTGCTCATGTGAGAAAAGGCTTTTTGGTATAACTCAAGTTGGTTATCTGGTGTGTATTTAGTGAATTCTTCCCCTTTGCCTGGCATTCTCAGAATTGTGACGTTCAAGAGGGTCGCCTGCCCTCTTTCATACTAGCTCTTTCGATAGGTGCCAACTCGAAGCAGGTTTCACCTTCCTGGAATCAGAGGATCTGAGAGCTCCCTCTTAGCGCACTTCCAAGACCCAGTACCTATGTGCTCCTGGGGAAGGAACTCTGGATTCAGTGCTGAGAGCTTATACATAGGGACAGAACGAGAAGGAGAAGTTCCTTAACTCACAGCACAAATGCATGGGTCTCCCTTCTGGCTCCATCCTCAGAGAAAGAAGGCCTTACCCACCTGCCACTGCCATGCCACAGGAGTTACTTGACCCAGATAAGAGCCCAGGGCTCTGTTCCCAGACAAGAAACATCTAGACACAGCCTTTATCATTAATAGAAGCCAGGGGGGAGAAACCAGTCCTGAGATTGCTCTGAAAAGGCATTTGAACCATGCATGTGCTCAGGACCTGTCTGCACACACGGATGGGCTTTTCATTAGCGGGCGACACTTACGATTCCGCCAAGACCGTGTGATGGGAACAGCAGAACGTGGGCATTCTTGGTGTTTTTTTTTTAAATCTTCCCTTATCAAGGAAAGCCATTAACATGGAATGCAGGTCTAGTGTTTCCTGCTTGTCATTCTGAGAACTTGTCTTCTTACTGATTCCAGACTTTCCAAACAATTAGTTTGACTTGCTCGATGAGCCCTTGGTAGATTAAGAGCTTCGTGGTAAAGCTGTTCTCCAAACTGGTGGTAGCAGTTTTCTCTTCAGCAGGGCCGACAGTAGACCGGGGGAGGGAGGGAACTCCATCTTTATTGAATATTCCGTACTATTTAAATTAAGCTTTTCCCAGTGTGTTTCTCTTTCAATTAAGTAAACCTAGTTAATTAACACGTCTCTCCTTGTAGAACGCCGAGTTACCTATGCTGATGGCATCCCATGCACTGCGTCGGCTCCGTGCAGAACCATGTCAATTACCGTGTCCCCGTTGTACCTGTCACCTGTGTAAACCCCAAAGCTGCTAGACTCCCCGAGCTTCAATTCGCAAGTCTGTAAAATTGGACTGAGGATACTTGCTTATATCCTGTGCCATAGCGATGGATGAAGCCTATAGTCAGCCCTGGATATCCGTGGGAGATGGGTCCAGGATTCTCCATGGGTATCCAAATCTGAGGATGCCTAAAGCCCTACATGTGGTGCTGGGGTGTTTGCATAAGACCTAGACAGATCCTCCTGAATGCTTGACGTCACATCTGTATTACCTTTAATACAATGTTATGGGCGGACCAGAGTCCTTTACCTAAACAAGGCAATATATTTTTAAAAAAATACCAAACAAACAATAACCCATTAATTAGTAGTTAGAGAAATATGCTGTGTTTAATACTATAACTTCTAACATCATCCCAGCTAAGCAATCGGGTGCTGTGAACAAGAGTTAGCGCATAAAGCCGGCAGCCTTCCAGCCGGCACACACAATGGGATGTGTCCCTGGAAAAGCATTCAGAATGCCCGTATGTGTGCGGTCCCCTTTAGGTAGAGGCCCAGTTCTGGTAAGTAAGGATAAATATTAGAACAGTATTGTTTGTTCTCCTAAAACTTGTTGGGGTGACGTTGAAGTTGGGCAGTGAGCCGTTGAGAGCCATCAGTAAACAGGCTCTGCTCTGTCAAGCACCCAGCACCGCGAGCATTCTGTAGTGGTGACCACTTCAGGAAAAGATGTGCGAGGGAAGAAACCTGGGGCTGGACGGGAAAAAGAGTGTCCCGTGGTGTAAAGAGACGTTTACCTAAGGAAGAGCCCCTGAGGGGCCTTGTGGTGCTTGACATAGCAAGGCCACAGGCCCTTGGGCGGTATGGGAGGAGCCGGAGAGTGGGGCATTTTAGTGGGTGGTAATTATCTCTGGCAAGCTGTGTGTGTGTGTGTGTGTGTGTGTGTGTGCGCGCGCGCGCGCGCGCGCGCACGCGCGTGCATGCTGCATATGTGAGAATGCAAAAGTGTGTATTGTGTATGTGCATTGTACAGTATGTGAGTTGTGCAATAGTGTGCAAAAGTGTATGTGTGTGCAATGTACAATATGTGGAGATGCAGAAGTGTGTGTGTGTGCAGTGTGCAGTATGTGAGGTGCAAAAATGTGTGTGTGCAATGTATATATGTGAGTATGCGAAAGTGTGTGTGTGTGTGCAATGTACAATATGTGTGTGTACACAACATACAATATGTGAGGGTGCCAAAGAGCATACATACGTGTGTAACATACATGTGTGAGTGTAGGTGCAAGGGAGACATCAAGTATCTTCCTGAATGTCTCTCTACCTTATATGTGAGACAGGGTCTCCCACTTGAATCTAGAACTTGCAAATTCCCCTCGGCTAGCCAGGCATCTCGTGCCAAGGGTCCCCCCCCCCCCCGCCCTCCACGCCCCGTCTCCACATCCCACGTGCTGGGATTGCAGCTGGGCTGCCATGCTCCTCCCATCACTGACATGGGCGCTAGAGATCTGAACTCCCACCCTCAGCAACTGGGACCTCCCTGAGACTCCTCCGCTAGGGTCACACAGCTGAGGCTCAACACCTCCGCGTCAACGTGTAGACTGCCAAGCGCGTGTCTCCGTCCTTCCTGAGTTCTAGTTGGCTCTCCCATAAAGTTACGCTGGTGATGCTTGTTCTGCGTGACCTCCGATGGAGATGAGGTAGCATTTATAAAGAACAGGCAAACGACACATAAAATGATCTTTAAAATAATGTAATGAAGTTTTTTTTTTTCATTTTAAATTTGTTGACCTATGACCTCCTTTTTTTAACTAATAAGATAACCCAGAGTCATTTTAAAGCAGATTTAAGAGGTCCATATGGACACCAAAATAATTAATTAGGTTTAACATTTTTCTGTTCAAGTTGGTAGCACATAAGTGTTTTTTTTTTAATCTATGGGTATGCATGTATGAATGTGTATTTACACATGTGTATACACACACAAAACACACACATGCAGATACAGGTCCAAGTTATCTTCTCAATGATATTTGTCAGCGAATTGGGTAACCAGAAAACTAGCTCACTGGGTAAAGGTGCTTACTGCAGAAATCTGGTGAACTGAGTTCGAGCCCCAGAACCCACATCAAGACGAAAAGAGAGAACTGACTCCACAAACTTGTCCTCTGACCTCCACACACACTCTGTAGCACCCCCCACCCCCCATGTCATGCATGCAACACATGCATGCAATAGCAATAAGTAAACGTTTTCAAGAAGGAAGCAATACCAGAGACTAGTCATTTGTATAACATATGAGAACGGAAAGCTCAGGCTAAGCGCCATCCTTTTCAAAGAGCAGGTCAGCACTGGATAGCACCAGTCATGGTCAGGAAGGCAGCGCAGCACCTCGTCTACCAAAGCGAACAATATTGCAGCTCCAGAGACACCCTTTGAAGAGATTTCATGGATTTCTTGATGTGTGAAATGATTCTGGACCATATCATAGGTTAAAGTCATTCGTAGGGATAATGAAAAATATGTTACTTCTGACATTTTTTTTAATGGCTCACGGTTGTATACTATGACGTCCCACAACACAAAGGTTTTTTTTTTTTTCCATCTCAGTGACCCCAGCCATCATCCAAACCAAGGTCAAGGGCTACATGACCAACACATTTATACTTCACCAAGCCATCCCTTAGGTCAAGGTTGGGAAGCCTGTGAGCCTCTGTCTCGCCATATTTTACAGAAGAAGAGCCACAGAATTGAAATAAGTGGGAGTCAGTTCTGTGGGACCACCATCTGACACAGCTGAACCAATGCTATCTCTTCCTTTTTGCCATTTTGGGGTCTAGTGAGATGGCTCGGGTCCAGAGCAGTGTCCTGGGCTAACATCTTAGCCTACTTGCCTCCAAGGTGTTTTACTGAGGTCAGCAAGGCCTCGGGTACAGCTGTCTGATGGTTGCACAGCTTAAGCAAGAAATTAATAAACCAGAAATGGCCATGCGTGTTTAGAATTGAATACACGTACACCAAAGCATCATGGCTTGAGCGTGCCCACCATCCTGGCGCGTATGATCTTGGGCAGGTGTCCAGATATCTTCAATTCCCTGCCGTTTGAATAACAGTGCCCACCTCAAAGGCTTTAAATGGGAAGGCACCTGGATAAGGCTTCTCCCCCACTGTAAATTTCACCAGCATCAGTGACCAATGCTGGGGCATCGTGGCGAGGACCACAGGAATGTCTGTGTCAGAGGAACAGTATAAAGCATGTATCGCCAATGATACTTTCTGAATGCCCCAAGTGACGAGGGACATGAATTGAGGAACTTGAGGAACATGCTTTATAAGGGTGAACAACCCATACAAGCCGAAGGGTTGCTGAATCCTGGTGCTCATCGACGGTCCGTGAGATACAGGAGGTTAGAGAGAGAAGCAACTGCCGCGAGCCTTCCACACTCAGCGTATTCCTCTAGCTGGTTCCCCTTCAAGGGGGAGAATTAAGCAGATACTACACCCAGCAGGTGCCTGTCCCCTGCAGGACAAACTACTGAGGGATACTAAGGGTCCCTCTCTATGCATTTCCCCGGCTCCCGGCCCAGGATCTCAGAAACATCTTTGTTGAATTTTGGGCCCCAGGCCCTCAGGACCAAT
Organism: Cricetomys ansorgei; assembly: GCA_026225945.1. Classification (NCBI taxonomy): domain Eukaryota; kingdom Metazoa; phylum Chordata; class Mammalia; order Rodentia; family Nesomyidae; genus Cricetomys; species Cricetomys ansorgei. The sequence goes on from JAMJFZ010002927.1 coordinate 3,714,403, forward strand.
GCTCAGATGATATTTGTAAATCCACTCGGCGTTTCCCCATACCGTTCCTCGTAACATTACTGTTGGACGGGACTCCATTAAAACATCAGCCACAAGATACATGGCCTCCATAAAGGTCCTTTCTGGAGAGCGCTGCTGCCGATCACCATGGGAAAGGCCTGAGGAATCTCTGTACCAAAATGCCAGTGTTGCTGTAGTCAACCCACTGTCCTCGGACTTTTCCACAACTTCCCAGGATACCTACTGACGGCTCCTGCGTATTGGGACCCATCAATCAGTGGCACGCTGGTTGCTGTTGGCCTGCGATCATAAATCCGCGTGCATCTCTTTGTAATGAGTGGGACATCTGTCAGGACAAGAATTTGATGTAGGTGTTCATGTCCAGTTAAAATGCCTTCTTTATTCTTGGCTACAAAACAAATCTTATTTAACCGCCTCTCTAACTTTGGTGTTAGCAGAGATCCAATGTTCTGACAGATTTGTTTTTCCGCAGAGAAGGCCGTTTCAGTCTCTGGAAAACAGTGATATCATTGTTGCCTGAAGTCCCTTGCGCAGTTGTAAAGGAGGGGATGGGACGGTCCCTGGAGGCTCTCGAGATATCACCAGCCGACTCTGTCAGTCGGCCAACATGGCGATGGAAGTGTATCTGGGATGTCCCTCCTCAACACCGTCACCATCAGCGTCAAGCCAATATCCTGGCTTTCTGTGATCGTCACGGTAGCCAGCTTGACCAGTCTGCCTGTAACACAGAAGCTAGAGTGTCCTGATAAAGCACTTGCTTAGGTTTGCTTTGGTTTGGGTGTGGTGTCTTTAACACAAGGTCCATGCGTTCCAGTCTTAGTCTCCTGGCTAGGGCTATCAAGAGATGCTATTGACACCAAATAGATAGGACCTTACTGGAAGTCCTGATGTCACTGGGGATGTGCCCACCTCAGAAGGGATTGTGGAACTGTACCCATCTCCCTGTCCAAGTTCAACCTTTGAACCATGCATTACAACATTTTCTGACTAGGATGTGCCAACATCTACCACCCTCCTCTAAAGCCAAATCTATGATATCTCCTCATACTGAGCTTAAAACTTCAAATTGTGAGATAAGTGAACCCCTCTGCTCCATAAGCAACCTGCATCAGATACTTCGGTATAGTGATGGGGAGTTGACTGATGCACCCCCATACCCCAGAAATGCCCCAGTTCTTACCAGTAAGTCGTCGAGGCCTATCACAAGCAGGGTATCTGCCACTCTCTAATGTATCCACTGGGCTAAAGCATCCTTATACTGCTTGTTCTTCTAGAATGTTCCAGGCACGTTACTACCCGATAGCATTACATTTCCCTCCCTTTCTGCCAGGGAAACCTTCCTCTGATGTTCAAGTGGTTCTTTTCCTCACTCACTTCTGTGTGTCCATCATAGGCCACTGTTTCAGATAGGCTTTCCTGTGCCACCGTGTAAAATAGCTGCCTTCCTCCCCACCCTTCTGCAAGAGCTATTTGATAACTTCCTTCCCGCTTTGTATTAAACCCTTGATTATTGGCTGCATGATGCATCAATTCTGCTATTGTTTACTGTCTCCATCTATCATGGGGACGTCCGCTGTGCAGGGCATGTGACTGGCTTTGTTCTCAGCAGTGCCCCCAAGCTCCTACAATACTACTTGTTGCTCCAGCTGAACTCAGGAGACTGATTAGTGAACATAGGGTTGGTCATCGTCCATAGATGCTGACATCAGCAGGATCACTTATAAGCAAAGTGGTTGTGAACGTTGTGAAATATCTCAGTTTACTCTGTTAGCCGGGACAGCTCAGCCTGGCAGCTTTCCCCAGGTTCAAAGGGGAGCCTGATATAGCTAGGGAGAGATTTAGAGGTTCCTCAGTACTTGGGTGGGGACTAAAGCCTTGGGGTGGAGTGGAGGGATCAGCACAGAGACCGCATGAAGAGGAGAAAGAGGCAGAAGGCAGAGCTCTGCAGAAGCGGGCTGGGAGTGCCCATGACTGCCCATTACTCAAGATGGGTGTTCTTTAATAGCAAGTGTCATTTATTACAGGTGTACTGTGTACCAGGTACCGTGTTTGCCCTTACTGCCTTGCACAAATGCTGCTGTGTTTACTTTCACAGGTGCACACTTTTGAGACTGGAGCAGCTCACCCTTGATTAGGCATCTAACTCAAAGATGTCAGTTTGGGTATCAGAAAAGAACAGGATTTTCCCTTCTGGGGTCTCAATATCCTCACAATGGAGAAAGCACAGAGGAAGTGAAGGTGGAGTTGGATTATACTCATCAGCCTAGATTAGAAATTATTAAGATTATATAAAAGATAATTTTTTCAATTATATAGAAAATGCCAATCACAGTCAAAGGTCTGAAGGACATTCAGAGGCACTGTCTTTGAGGGGTACCACTTGGGGAAAGCTTGTGCTTGCATTCCAGACTTGTCTCATATAACTGTGTGGCATTGGGCAAAACACAGAGCATATCTGGATCCATAAGAGCAGTGCTCTCCTATACCAGGTGCCAGGGAACCTTGGGAAGTCAGGGAACACTGTGTATAAAAGGTTGGATATCTGTAGTTCCCATTTACAGATGGCTTCCCGTGTTAGTTATTTTTGCGCTGCCATGAACAAAATGCCTGACAGAAATCACGTAAGGGAGGAGAGATTTATTTTGGCTCACGGTTTCGGAGAGTTTCAGCCCATCACGAGATGGCCATATCTCAGTTTGTGTACATGGGAATGTGTGTATAGACTCTTCAGAGCCTGGTAGACCAGGAGACAGACAGTCCTAAGGACTAAGGACCATCCAGAACCTCCAAAGCCCCCTTACTAATCACCCACATCCTCCAACTAAGCCCCACCTCCTTCTGCCATCAACCCCTCATCGCTCAAGCTGGGCATTTCTATAACAGCAAGTATCATTTATTGCTACTGTGTACCAGGTACCAGTGTTTGTCCTTACTGCCTTGCACCAATGCTGCTGTTTTTACATTCAGAGGTGTACACCTCTGACACAGGAGCAGCTCACAAAATAGCAAGGCCACCTTGTACTCAAACTGGAGTTTGGGAGGGAGTATTTCAGACTCAAGCGATACTGTCCTCCTGCCTGGCCACTTCAACTCTGGGTACTAATGTGGCACAGCCTTGCTTCTTGCTTCTAGAGGGTGAGGCTAAGGGGCTCCATTGTTCCTGTTCCAGCCTAAAGATTCCACATGAGCTCATTCATCCAAATCCTGGCAGAAGAAAAATATATGCCAAAAAAAATAAAGTACCTTTTTTTTTTTGTTTCCCCTCCTTCAAAGGAAATAAGAAGCCAGGCCAGGCTAGTCACCAAGGCCTCCACAGTTCACTGAGCTACTGTGGGCAACTGACCACCTGCTGACTCTCTTTAATGTAACAGGGATCTAAGCCAAAATGCCCAGGCAGAGACCTGAAGCAAGGGCAGAATAAAGAAAGAGGTGGAAAGAAAACCAGCACTCTTGGGAGGGTTGCGAGATCAAGAATAGTCTGCGATTAGTGTTTCTTTCCAGGCCTGTATTTTAAATTACAGCCATAATTTATTGCCATTATAAGCACTGAACTATGCTTGCCCTGGGCTCTGTAAACATGGGAAATCAGCCAGGCTTGGTAGCAGCAGTGTGCCAATAGCTAAGAAAGGGCCTCGGGGCTAGAGAGCAATGAGAGAGTGCAGACCTACCCCCTGCCTTCTGCCACAGAAAACCTACCTTGTCCTCTCCTGTGGGTGTGTGCATGCTCACTAAGACGCTTCCCTCCAGAAACGACATCAATTCAGATTGCTGAGTTCCTAGTGTTCCGGGCTGTGTGGGGGAAGACATAGAAGAAAAGGGCAGCTGTCAGGATACTGTGCTGCTTCATAGAGGAACAGGACTGCGGTTTTCAGACCCCGAGCATTCTGGGAATTTAGCAGCATTAGTTGGTGACTGGAAGAATAAGAGAAAGATGGTCAGGCCCAGAGCGAACGTAGAGAGAGAGCCAGTCTGTCTATTAAGACTGAGTTCCCCTTCAGGGGTGAAGTTCCCCTGTTCCATTTATCTTCCCATTTTGTCCCCCCCGGAGTCTGATGCATTCTAACGTGGTTCTGTGTCTAAGCGGGTACAGCAGACAGAAGACTTGAGCGGTGAATGAAAAAAGAAATAAATATGACTGCTCCTTGCTATGGGGAGCGGGGAGTTTATTGTGTAGATGAGGGAGAATGTAGTAGATACAAGGGAGAGCTTAGCCAGGGGCAGAGACATCTGGGGGAGTCCAGGGTGGGCTTGACCAGACTGATCTGCCTGGCCACGTAAGGAGAGGGGAGGGGAGAGGGAAGAGAGGAGAGGAGAAAAAGGGGAACCTGGTGACGAAGAGACCAGGAAGCCAAAAGAGGCCAAGAGGGACCTGGAGATGAGAGCAAGAGATCAAGAGAGGGAGTAACCAAGATGGCTGGAATTATATAGGGAAGGACAGCCCAGCCCCCTGGGCTGCAGAGTTTAGGGTAGTAGGCAGCTGGGGTATGCAAGCCAGGAGGACCCAGGGGTGGGGGATGCTGGGAGAACCTGGAGACCAGGTTCACACTGATAGGTTAAACAGGTATCTCAGCCAGCAGTTGGTGAGCTTGAGACTTCACAGGAAGTGGTAGTTGAAGTCATCTGTGTAGCAGAAGAGTGCAGTGGGCATTGGTGAACTTCACCATCTCTGTGTTGAGGATACAGGGTGCCCTTCTGGAATGAGGTATGTGGAGCTGGCTGGCCAGAAAACAGAGATAGTATGAAGCTTGCTTTGGAAGATAAGGGAGGTATTGATCCTTAGGGAGTCAGTTACATTCTCCTTCTCAAATTCAAGGCTGGAAGAACTAACTGAAAGTAGAGATGACTATGGAGTCCAGAATGTGGGGAAGGGGCACTGTCGTCATGGATACGGGTGCTGGGAGGAGAAATGGCAGTGTGATACGTACTGATTGTACTGATTGCAGGGGTGCTCAAGAGAGAAAGGGGAAGCGAACCACCAGTGTGTGACTGTCCCCTTGATGCAGGGACACCCCACAGACAGAGGGGAGAACGTGCACAGGGTTTGATCCCACAGACTAGGCTAGAGTGTCAGAGATTTACACAGAGGCGACAGGGATGGCCACACGCAAACTGGATGGCATGGACAGAGAGACTTCCAGCAGTGAGATACCCGCAGGCAGTAGAGGAGACCTTCCAGAAGGGATGGAACCAATGATGACACATGGAGAAAGTCAGATTGAAGCTTCAGGGGACAAAGGAGAGCAGCATGAAGCAGAGATGATGGTGTGGGTTTAAGACTGGGTTGTGGCCTCTTCAGTGGCAGGGGTCAGAGTGGGACAGGCTGAAGAAGACACACTTGAGGCCAGAAGTAGGGGTCCTGGGACTTGTTAGATTTTTAACTGTTTTGCCAGTAAGTAACTTTGTGCCCTTGGGTAAATCACCCGGAGGTCCCAGATGAGGGGCTGCTGCCCGCCCTCTTCATCCACTCTCTATGATGCACCTTAGTGCTACATTTGCCTCGACTTATCATACCTCAGCCTGGTAACTCCCAGAAGGCAGAGCCTCCTCATCCCCTCCCCAGCCTGGTCCGTACACATGCCGCCCCACAGGGCTTGCGCTTAGCATCAGCAGCAGCTGCAGACAGTCATCATCTTTGTGTCACGGGTGCTTTCCTTTTGCAAGAACTTCCAGCTCTAAATTTCCCAGCTGGGGTTATCTTCCTCTCCTCCCAGCTTAGGCAAGTAAGCCAGGGGAAGAGACGCATGAAGAGGACCACTGTGGCTCAGGCCGCAAAGAGGGAATCCAGGGTTACCTGTGGCCTCCACCTGGCTGCGTGGACGCAGCAGGGAGATCTCCAGAAACTTGCAAACAGATTGCTTCTCCACTGTGCCGTGTGCCCCGGGGGACTGAGGTCCCAGTGACATGACAGCAGCCTGGGACACTGCTGCTGTCTCTTTGCTTGGTGCCAGACCTGGAACAAGCCACCACTGGGTCTATTCCCCCCACCCCCAGGAGGTGCTCCAACTGAACTGGCTGCCACAGTGAACCGCGTATCTTAATGAGACGCGTGTGCATCATTAACAAGACAGGTGTGTGCATCCAGCGAAGATGCTCTTGCTCCTCACCGCACTGCGTGTGAGCTGGCAGCCGAAGCTCCAGCTCAGCCAGAGTGGTGTTGCTGCTCACTGCATCCCATTTTGCAGGCAGAAGTGGCATTTTGGGGAGTGAGGATTTGCATTTCCTGTGTTCAGACCATGACCAGAATTGTTGGTGTTGGAGCCTGGGCCCTGGCAACCCCGAGGAACTAGGGTCTGCTGTAGGACCATGGCGGCTCAGCAAGGAAGACAGGGAGGCACTTTCACGCGTGCATTCTTCTACCAATGCATCTATCTGGTGAAGGATCTTGTGCTTGTGCTAGAGACTTCTCTCAGTCTTAGGGATAACCATGAAAAGGCCAGTTTAAAACCCTCGTAGTTCTTAACTGTAATTGACAGAGAGAAAATAATGAACATACTAATGTATCAGGTAGAGGCTGGGGAGGTGGCTCAGAGGTTAAGAGCACTGGCTGCTCTTCCAGAGAATGTGTGTTTGATTCCGGTACCTAGATGGTGGCTCACAACTGTCTGTAGTCCAGTTCCAGGGGACTTATTTTTTTTTTAACCTCTGGAGGTACCAGGCACACATGTGATACACAGATATATATCAAGATAAACACTAACATACCTACAATAAAAATATCATTAAGTATCAAGTAGTAATATGTGCTCTCGTTAAAGCAAGAATAGTGCCAGAGGCTACAGCGTATGGAAGGAAGAAATGGGTTAAAGGGCCTCCTCACTGGAGAGACAGCAATTAAATAGAGAATTAGATTAAGTAGAGGGGCAACAGAAAGCTTCAGGAAGCCCATGAGCAAAGGGCCTTCCCACTCATCCCTGCGTTTATCTGCTCTCTCATCTGCCCATTGTCCACCCATGTGTCCACACTCACATCTGTCCATTCCCCTACCATATACTCACATCTGTCCATTCCCTGCCCACACACTCACATCTGTCCATTCCCTGCCCACACACTCACATCTGTCCATTCCCTGCCCACACACTCACATCTGTCCATTCCCTGCCCACACACTCACATCTGTCCATTCCCTGCCCACACACTCACATCTGTCCATTCCCTGCCCACACACTCACATCTGTCCATTCCCTGCCCACACACTCACATCTGTCCATTCCCCTACCACACACTCACATCTGTCCATTCCCCTACCACACACTCACATCTGTCCATTCCCTGCTCACACACTCACATCTGTCCATTCCCTGCCCACACACTCACATCTGTCCATTCCCTGCCCACACACTCACATCTGTCCATTCCCTGCCCACACGCTCACATCTGTCCATTCCCCTACCACACACTCACATCTGTCCATTCCCCTAACATACACTCACATCTGTCCATTCCCTGCCCACACACTCACATCTGTCTATTCTCTGCTCACACACATCTGTCCATTCCCTGCCCACACACTCACATCTGTCCATTCCCCTACCACACACTCACATCTGTCCATTCCCTGCCCATACATACATCCTCTCACCCATCCATCTATCATCCCTCCCACGCTTACACCCCCTCTCTATTACCTCATCTGTCCACCTACCTGCTCTAACCGCTCATCTCCTACCTGCCCGTGCTACCCACCTCACCACTCATTCATCTGCCAAGCACCCTCATCTTCCCAGGTACGTGTGCTCGTGCAGTTTAGACATCGATGGCCCTACATGGAGTTAGATGCCATGTTAGCCGCTGCAAGAGAATGATTGCCACCCCCTAGAGCTATGTGGTAGAAGTATTTTTATTTTTACTTTTTTTAGTTATAAGGAATATTTGTTTTCAGCTATTAGTTATATTAGCGTTCTGTATTTTAAGAGTGTTTTTCACTAGCAAAAAAAATTTTTTTTAAATTTCAAGAAGCACTTAGGGATACATACTCAAAGACAAACCTAGTCCAATCTTGGGTTCTTATTTGAAGGCTGCAGATGGTCAGCCACGGGATTCTGGTGAGGAATGGGAGGGTGCTGGAGTACTCAGCAGGTGCTAATTGCCAACAGCAGCGCCATTTCTAGTGGACAGTATAGGTGGGAGCCACCCGAGGTTAGGAGCCGTGCTGGGCACTAGAGGGGGTGCTTCACTCGCTTGCTTTCTCATTCTGCAAGGGGAGATCTCATGCATTCTACCCTCTGAGGAAATGAGACTCTGGAGTCTTCAGATGGGGGAGCTGTCGGTTTCCCCCTCCTTCCCCTCCTGACCCCGCGTATAGCCGACTCCTGTGACGGTGTCTGTTTATCTGGTACGGCTGGGGAGTCACAGTCAGCAGACACAGAAAGATGTTCTGTGTACTGTCCTGTGTACGAGCAGCTGCCGTCTGCCTTGCGTGTGGCTCGTATTTCATCACAGCGGAAGCTAATGCCTCCCAGGGGCACACCGGCAGCGCGAGCACTGAAGGAGGGCTACAGAGGTTTGCAAGTTACTCAACAGATTTTATGAACTGCTAATTACCCCATAAAGACATCTTATTGAGCTAGGTTGATCCGTGATTGGCACCGGCTATGCCAGTGCCTTCGTCTGTTCTTCCGAACATATCATGGCTTCCCTGGCAGCTCTGTTCAGTGTGTGCAGCAAGGGGGCCTGGCTACATCCCTTTGTCCTGCAGGTGTCCCGTGTCTTCTGTGGGTCACCAGATGGAAGCACAGGACCAGCCAGGGCCCAGCACCTTCCACCGAGTACAAGTACTAGGAACGTGTAAGCCAGCATCCCACCACTAGCCACGTGTGCAGGCGTGGAACTCTAGATCGACACTCAGTGGCGCTTTAAGTCAGGGTCCTCGAGAGAGAGTGACAGCCTAGCTGTAGCCTGGGTCACATACTCACTCTGATTCACTTCAGAGGTCATGGCAACGGACAAGACCCCTGGTTTTCTTATCAGCTGAGTGGAGGAAAGAAAAGAAGAGGCATTTCCATGCCTCTGCCCATACTTGCCGCCAGCATCATTACAGCAGCGCCCGCAGTACCCAGTGCCCACACACACCGCACTCCACAGCATCATTACAGCAGCACCCACAGTACCCAGTGCCCACACACACCGCACTCCACAGCATCATTACAGCAGCGCCCACAGTACCCAGTAAGAGAAAACACGGTAAGGGTTCAAAAATGGTCAACGAACGAACAAAACCACTGAGTCTGGAATACTATGAAGCCACGAGAAGAATGAAATCCTTTGATTGTGACAGCCTGGCTCGTCGTGTTAAGTGAAGTAATAGGGAGAATAAGAAATTCTGTAGGTCCAAGTCGTAAGTGTGATAATTCTCTGTGTAGTGCAAGAAGCAACTGAACGGGGGTCTGTAGAAGGGTGAATAGGGGTAAATGTTTGAGTAGATGGAGTGGATAGGTAGAGTAGATAGATCTGTTTAGCACGATTTAAAGATTGCATGGTGTGTGTGTGTATAGATACCACATAGTTCCCCATTAAAAACCTTCTGAAGCCATAAGCAACAACGCAAAGAAATGCACAAGGAAGGTAAGCACAACTGCCATGGTGGTCAATAAGCAGGCGAAGAGGGGTTCTGAAGGAGTAGATGGAGTGGGAGAGCAAGCTATGGAGCATTCTCGACCACACACCTGGAGGGGATTCTGAAGCAGATGGTGAGTGCGGATAGGAGCTGTCATGGACACTCTCAGAACCAGCCAGGTCAAATAACTGCCTCGTGGTTTTGACATGGTCGCTCCCATGTCAAGTAGACACCTAAGATCCGAGAGATGCGAAGCGCATTTCCCCACATCTCTGGGAGTCCGCTAAGCTGCAGCATATTGCTCTGGTTTGCTGGGACAGGAGTGGAGTGTTGGCCCCGGGGCAGGGCCCTCCCTGCCTTCTTGCATTTGATCCTCTAATCAACCACAGGAGGAAAGGGCCATCGCTGTTTTATGTGTCGATAACGAGCAACTCGAAACTCGGATTAAACGGCTTGGTCAAGGCCACCGAGCCAATAGCGGCTCCGTGAGAGTCTCACCTGGTTTCTCTGTCTCCCTTACCTATGCCTTCGACCAGGACACCAAGCTGCCTTCTTTCCAGGCAGCAGTGCAATATGCCGCTGCCACACCCACTAATGGATCGTATTGGTCTGCAAGGGATGCTGACTGGTCTTTGCTTTGTTTTGCGGCAGCCAACATTTTAATACAAGACACACTTAAGTGTTTCACCTAATCTGTCAGTCCAGGTGGGAAGAACAGCTCCTTTCCTGGGTGGCATAAAAACACGTCATCCGCTGCACACTCAGGCAGAAGCCAGGAGCACTCCGGCCAAGTGTGTGTCTGCAGCATGGTTTTGAGTTCCAGATTTTGTGGAGCGCACGTATAAGCGAGACAGGTTCCACAGCAGTTTGGGATCCGTGTGCATGGTTCAGAACTCACACCAGCTTCCCTGATGCGTGTCCCTCTCAATGTCCACAAACCGTACGGTTGAGGATTTTCCCTGAAGTTTCTGCTGAACCTTAGTGGCGGGGAGAAGACCTGTCCATTCTGCTGCTCTGCTGCAGTGTGTCCCGACCTCCAAGCCCTATGGAGGACACGAGGATCAGAGTCCCGTAGGAAGGCGTGGAGAGTGGCCTCCGGTTAGTTACACGATGGGAGTGATCGGGCAGGAATGGCTAGCTGTGTCCTGAAGGACGTCATGGATTCCCTTAAGGTCACCAGCCAGGAGGTAGTTGCATCCTTACCAGAGTCAGGTCCGCAGAACCCCTGGGTACTCTCACAAAGCTTCCATGCTGATGTGTGCCCTGACACCATGCTTGCCGCAGGAATAAAGGACATGCTGTGCATGTGTGTGTCATGTGTACGCGCGCGCACACATACATACACACACACACACACACACACACACACACACACACACACACACACACACGGCTCCCCTGAGCTCCACTCAGCAGGTGCAGCCATTCAGGAAATGTGTAGTGACGGCTGGCAGTACCAGAGAATATTCACACACTGGAGACACATTTTTAATAAAATAGAGATAAAGCGACCAAGAAATGACACAAATACCCGTCCACAAAAAAACTGGCAGTCACACCAACCAAGAAGGAAAACTATTGGGATATTAAACTCAGTGTAATATTCAAGCAGCATAAAGAGACATTTTTTTCCCCCTAGACTAAGCAGAGGGAGGAGAAAAGACAAAGTAGATTGTGTTCCACAATGAGACAATGAAACCCCTGCTTCTCATTTCCTCGGGGCAGATCCTGTAGTTAGCACGTTCTCATACCTTCTGAAGCCAAGTAGCTAATGCCACAAGTTTGGCATTCCCAAGAATTTCGTAAGCTCTGGGAATTTTGCTTTCAGCTGGTACATGAACCTGGGGGTCTTGAGGCTTGTTTCAGAAGTGTGTGTGTGTGTGTGTGTGTCTGTGTCTGTCTGTCTGTCTGTGTGTGTGTGTGTGTGTGTGTGTGTGTGTGTGCAGCCATCCCCACCCCCATGCTGTCAATTGATTACAAAAATACCCTTGCTTCCTTCAGGCCCCAGGGGGCACATATTTAAGTGAAAACTTTAATTAAATTGCATCCTGGTGCCAAGTAACCTCTTAAACACGAGGTAGTCGGTGGGCGGAGTCTTCTGGGAAAGTTCTGCTAAAAACCGGGAGAGGATTTTTTTCAGAAGGAAAACTATAGCTTATCACAGTTAACATGCCAAGTTTGGGACTGGGGGTGAGGGGTAGGAAACCCACTCACTTCCAGAGGATGCCAAATTTAGGACTAGTCACTGGCGGTGCCGGAAGGGCTTCCAGGGATTGTTCGTGCCCTCCACCAGCCAGCTCCCAAGCTGAGGTGGGCATGAGCCCCAGGGTCCCTTTGCTCTGGAGGTTAAAGACATTTGCATTGAACAGGGCTAGTTCCCAGGCTTGGGCAATGATGGTTGTACATAAACCCCACTTTGTGCCTTTTCCCTCCCAAGGCATAGTCACCGCTTGGGCTCAGGGCCACAGGACGGTTTGTTTTTTAAAAAACTGTTTATAGCGTCTCATAAAAAAGCACATACTCCCTGTAGAAGATGTGAACACTTAGGAAATTGAGATCGTCCTTTTGCTCACAACTGAAGAGTAAAGTGCATTCGGTTCTGTGTGTAACTCTCCTGCCATGGCAAACACCTATCGGTACCCGAGCAGAGCTGGCCCTGTGTCAGAGTGTCGTTTTCTAGGATTTTGTTTAAAGGAGAGGTGAAGGGACTCTGGCCCGAGGAGCTGGGTGTGCCTTGGAACCAAGGCCCGTGATCGTTCCTTCATATGTGTTAATGGAATTCTACTTTCTGTGACAAAAGCTAACAGACATATAATTCAATCAGGCACCTCACTGGCTCAGGTGAGGAATCTGTGAGCCTCAGAAGACCACAGGTCCCTTACCTCAGAGCAGCGGAAACATTACAGCTGACCTGCCCAGCCATCTTGCCATTCTAATGCTAATAAAACATTCCAGGCTGTGTTTTTGTAACCATCGGTAACAAGGATCTCAGAGGAATTGGGTATTTGCCTTGAACACAGTCTCTGCCTGGGCCCCCATCAGCTCAGCGCAGTTTGCTTTAATGATGCTCCTTTGAATAATTGAATGCCTTCCTCCTGTTGATTTTTTCTGTGTATTTTATTTCACAAAATGCCTCAAAGGGTTAGTTGGTTTTCAAAAGCTATATATTAGAAAGAATCTCTCCCTCTCCCCCCACCTCTCTCTCTCTCCAACCCATCTCTCTCCCCAACCCCTCTCTCTCCCCTCTCCATCTTTCCTCTCCCCTCTCTCTCTTCCTCTCTCTCCCCTCTCCCTCTTTCTTTCCTCCCCCCTCTCTCTCACTCTCCCCTTCCCTCCTCCTTCCCTCTCCTCTCCCCCTCCTCCCATCTCTTCTTTCTACTGTGGATTTTTAATCCTGAGAGAGTAGACAGTTTCTTACATTCTGAGGTACTTGTAACAGAGGCTGTGAGGGGAGAGAAATGGCTGTACGGTTTTCCTGGGAGCTGTCAAATGGTATCACGTGCCAGAATCGCAGTCAGTGACAGTCCCAGTATCTGCAGGAAGATGTAAGCCTGTCATCCCTACAGCCGACTGAACCAAGGACGCATGGCGTGAACTTCCCCATAAATTGAGTGCGCCTGTATGATGACTTGGACATTCAGATCAAAAAAGAGTCCTCGGGATCTGCCCTGTCTTAGACCTTTGATTTACAGATTTGGAAGCTGAGGCTCCGAGAGTTACACCTGCAGTCACAGCCGCCGTGGCAGGAGACTGGAGCCCCACTCCCCGTGCCGAACACCCTCTTGGTACCTGCGTGATGAGGATGGCACACTTGACTGTAAACTCTGTCGACACAGCACTCTCTCAGTGACTTGAAAAGAGACGCCGCGCAACCCGTGGTGCTGTGTCTCAGGATTGCCATTGCTGTGATGAACACCACAAACAAAAGTGACCTGGGGAGGAAGGGGTTTATTTTGCTCATTCTTCCATCTCACAATTCCTCACCAAAGGAAGTCAGAGCAGGAACTCAAGCAGGGCAGGAACCTGGAGGCAGGAGCTGATGCAGAGGCCGTGTGAGTGCTCACTGGCTTGCTCAGCCTGCTTTCTTACAGCAGCCAGGACCGCCAGCTCAGAGGTGGCAATACCCACCATGGGCTGGGCCCTCCCACACCAGCAGCTTATTAAGAAGATGCGCTACAGGTTTACCTACAGACTGATCTTACGGAGGCATTTTCTCTGCTGCGGCTGCCTTCTCTCAGATGACTCTAGCTTGTATCAAGATGACATAAAACTAGCTAGCACACACTCCTTGGAAACTCAGAGACTTGCACCAATAGGTTAACAGCTGAAAGAGCCCCCTCTTCTTCCCCCCCAAGCAGCATGGAGTCTGAGCAGGGCCACACTGCCCTGGGGAAGGGAGGGGAAGAGGTCTTTATTAGAAATATCCTAGCTTTTAAAGACAAGCTCTGCATACATTCTGGGAGGCCCCTGTGATTTATTTAGGGGTGCCAGGGCCCCCCCAGAGAAGCCAGGGCCCTCCCCCGAGAGAAGCCAGGACCCCTCAAGGGAAGCCAGGGGAAGGGAAGAAACAAAGAACAGTGCCTTGAATGAGGGAAAAATGAAGAAGCTAAATACCAGGAGGTTTTTTTTCTTTTTCTTCAGAGATGACTCAGTGTAGAAGTAATAGCTGTATAAAGAGAATTTGAAACACACGCAGGGAAAGAAGAGTGTTAATTATGCTAACCTTTTAGAAGCTGTTCAGGGCACAGCAGGACAGGAGCCTGTTTTGTTTGCTTGAAGCCATCCATCTGACAGGACAGTAACACTTGTTGCAGGTCCAAATGAAGGGCTGAGTGTCTGCTGGGTCGTTCTGCTAATGAACCTCCCCATTCCTGAAGTTGGAGCCAGGCGTCCCTCATGGTGACTCTTTGGAATCTGGTTGGTCACTTCATGGAGACGTGGTCTGTCTGAGATCATGATCTGCACACCCACCCCCACCCCCGGGTTGCCAGCAGTCACTCCTGGGCATGTGGCAGGAGCCAGGTCTTCACAGCAAGCAAGTCTGAGCTCTTAGTGGCAGTGCGATGCTCGTCCAGTGAGTGGTAAAGTCTTGTGAGCCCCAGTTGATCCTTTGTAAGCAGGATGTCTGCTGTGACCACTCAGAGGACCTGAGTGAGGACTCGTTGACAGCAGCGGCCATTGTAGTTGGTAGGAGTGAAGTTACTCTTGAGCCACCGTCCCGTCCATCCGTGTGGTTTTCACTTCGTGTCACCGGATCCCCGCAGGAGTGATCTTTGGCCGACTTTGGATGACGGGATAAGCAGAGAGGTCCCCAGGAGGAGGGCCGGTGTTAAACCGTGTCTCTTGTCTCTAGCCCAGCAGGCCACTTTGTAGACAGGTTTATGTGTGTATGTGGGGGGGTGGCAGGTGTGTGTGAAGAAACAGTGAAGAAACAGGAGGGAGGGAGGGAATGTTCTTCCGGGAGCACCATGCCTCCTTCCATGCAGAACCCAAGTGTTATCAGAGTTTGTTAGTGTCAAAGCCTGCGCCTGGCAGCCCCGAAAGGGCTAGGCTCAGCTGTCCTCATCTGGTCAACGAAAGAGACAAGTAATAATAAAAAGCAAGGAAAATTAATTTGACATGGTCACGTGGGAGAACAAAGAAACAGTTCCAGTGGTCCCTGTCCCTAAGTCCATCTTTGGGATACTGACACGGCATTTAGGTTTAAGCAGAGGGCAAGAGGTTTGAGCAACTCTGCGGTGCGGGCGAGGCCTGGTCTCACCCACCATTGGCACGTCATTTGCTCCAGACTCTCCTGCAAGGTGTTTTCCAGAACTGTGTGACATCTCTTCCTGGCTGGCACCAGGCTTTGGCCTTTTCCTTCCCCACCATGAGATTCCTGGGGAAATTCCAGTTTCTTGGATGTCTGTTGAATCAGTAGTATGATAGCCAAAGGGAAAGTATAAAGAAGTACCTTTTTTGATACCTATCAGGGGTCACGCAGAAAGTGCGGAACTCCACCACAGTGTCCAGGCAGAGGTGGCACCATCACCGGGAGTCCCAGGCTGGGGTTCCTGTTGGCCTTGAGTAAATAGCAGAGCAGTTAGGGCAGGTCGCTGGTCAGAAAGGAAACAGGAAGGGACAATTTCAGATTGTACTGTGTCTACAGTGAAGTGTTGGGAGTTTGGGGATAATGGGGATACCCTGGGTTCTGGCAAGAGGCTCTGGCTGTGGTCATGGGAGCTAGAAGGGGGGGAACGCTGTAAGCTGTTGGGTCCTCTTAGCAAGCCCATGGGAGATGTGGTAAGGAGATGCTGCTTGAAGCACCTCTGAATTTTGGAGTCTCTTTGGATCGAGTCTATTAGAGCCAAAGAAGATACGACAGCTGTTCTTATTTTTCAGTCTCCGCAGCTGGTGGCCCGTGATAGGAAATCGGGATGGGAGAAGAGAAACGAGAGAAAACAAATTGCGTTTGAATACCAGGTTCTCAGGGGTTGGAGGAAGGAGTCTGTGTCAGTATATTCAGCAGGTGGTAGCAGGATCAAAGTGTATACCATCTCTCTTTGCCTTGAATTTGCATAGAATTTCACGGAAGACTCTCGTATCTAAGAATCAAACAAAAACTGAAAGCCCCCATAAGTAGGACAACACGTAGCTTCCGGTTTGTGGATCAGGTCCTCAGACCCAGATCAACCGGTGATGATTACAGAGTCAAGTTGAAGGATATTTGAGCACGTTTTCCAAGACCTTGGAAGTGTTAAAATTCACACTCGCTTCTTCCAGTTTTTCATCTCTTTGGAGTTTTCTGCCCTGCTTCATTTCACCCCCGCCCTAGATCCCTGGTAACACCTAGAAACTCAAGTTCCCTGAGAGGCCCCAACCTAAGATCCTAAGATCGGGACTCCACTAGGTGATTGATTGACTAGACTTGATGATTCTGGAGGGCTGAAATATTGCAGATCCAGAGCTGAAATTACCTTGGGCTATTTTTAGTCTCCGTGATAGTTGCCGCTGATCCGACCTAATATCCTTCTATTGAGGAGAATCTTTCTCCTGTCTTAGCAAACCGCAGGCTTCCAGCAGCCCCAAAGCTGAGACTATCATCAGATAGCATCTAGCACCTACAGCAGTCCCCACACCCCGCTCCAACCCACTCCACCAACGTATTTGCCAAATGTGCTGACTAATTCACAACTTCCTTTTGTTCTGTGACTATAAAATGTTCACATAATCATTTCCTAGTGGATTATGTCATGCAGGGCACCCTGAATCCATGTTCCTGGCCTGTGGCCATTTGTATTTTTGGCTCAGAATAAATTCTCTTACCCCCCTTTGAGAAAAGCACTGTATTTCCCATTGACACCCCTCTCCCCTTATTTGCCCTCTACTTCCTGCCGTATGAGTGACACAGTAACGCCTGCGCAGCTAGGTGGATGTGCAGAATGAAAACCTGCAGAGACATTAAACACGGAGGGCCTGGTCAAAGGAGGGTGGAGCAGAATGGAGGCTGCACCTGCTGTGGTTGGAGTGCGCCAGCTTAGCATGAGTCTCTACCTGACACCATGCACTGTTTTAAGAGCTGAATGTCAATGCCGTGAGCAAAACAGACAATTGCCCCTCCCCTCCCTGATCTCATAATCTTGCTGGCGGAGACAGTAAAGAATCATTCTACACAGAATGGGTGTCAGCTGAATGGCAGTAAAGAAGGGAAGGGCAGAGCTGGGGCAGATACTGGATTCCTCCTTAAGGGCGTGTCTCATTTAGATTGACTGGCACAGGCTGTGTTCTGTCCCATCCCTGGCACCCCTGCCGAATATACTGACACAGGGCTTCCGGAGAGTGGGTGACTAGTCGTGCAGTTACTTGGCAGAGAGTATCCCTGGTAGGTCAGCATGGGCCGGTGCTGACTGGTATGGCAGCCTGCTTCGTCAGGGGTCAGGAAGTAAGAGACAGACCAACACCAAGGGACAGGGAAGGGGGCAGGGTGGGGGTGGGGAGCAAGTCACACAGAGCTTTGTTGACTGTGCATGATGGGTGATTGGCTTTATAGAGGAGGAGCTGGGAGCCCTGCAAGGCTATGAGCAGAGGAATGGCTGAGCCCTGGGACTTCCCTGGCCATGATGAGAGGGCAGTATAGAGGGATTCCGAACATGATCCCACAAGAGTGATCCTGGGGCGTGGAGCAGAGGATAGCATGGTGCTCCTCAGAGGGGACAGTGTAGGAATGCTCTTGTTACAAATCTCTGAGGTTAGAACAATGCTGTCTTAGTCTCCCTGTGTTTTAAGAGATTAAGAAGCAGAAATTAATAAAGAAAACTGGATTTATTGGCCAATAAATAGTAGTATAGCCAAACTGGTGTGGTCCCCCCCCCCCATGCCCATAACAGCCTTAAAATGTATTGCAGACCCTTAGACCAAAGTCAGAAATGCGTAGATTTGTCCAGGAGGAAGGTGCTGGCCTCTGGTAGTCTCCATTGTCTGTGTTCTTCTTCAGGCTGCGCCCCCCACCCCGTTCCTGTCAAAGACAGCACGAGGGGCTCTTTAGGTTTCAGAGTGATTTCTCCATCCCTCCTGGATCCCAGCTCCTCCTGTGCCTGGACTCCAGACCATTCTCTGTCAGCATGCAGTCGCCCACTCAGCTTAATCCCGCCATATCCAATATGGAAGATGGGGGAGACCAGGCATCCAGGTCAGCCTAAGGAATGGATAAGTGGGGCCAACAGTGGCTAGGGCAGGAACACAAAATAGTCTGAACAAGCTAACCTCTCCCTCCTCTCTTCTCCCCCACACCGTGTGTGTGTGTGTGTGTGTGTGTGTGTGTGTGTTTGTGTTTGTAGAGGTCAACCGCAGGTGTCATTCCTCATAAGCCACCCAGTCAAAAGAAGCCAAGTTATCCTACTGGTGTGGAACTCACTGATTGGCTAGACAGTGCGTCCAGCAAGCCTTAGGGATTCTCTTGTTTCCACCTTCTTAGCGCCAGGATCACAAACATGGGCCATCACGCCTAGTCTTACGTGAGTGCTGCCAATCAAACTCAGATCTGCTGCCTGCATAGCAAGCACTTTTCTTCCTGCTGAGTCTCTCCCTGGCACTGATTTCTCTTTCCTTTTCTTTCCTCTCTTCGTTTCTTTTTTTTCTTTAGTTGGACAGCCACGAGCCACTACTCCCTGTTAAGTTAAGATGCCCGGGACAGCCAGGTAGAGATGCTGAGTAGGAGCGCAGGCAGATAAAGAGTGGGTATCACTAACATGCAGCAGGGGCCCTTGGACCCCTTTACCAAGCTCTCAGAGGAGGAGGACCACGTCCAGAAACCAGCCAGGAAGTGCACAGAAATCCTGCTCTATAGGAAAGAGACTATTCCTAGGAGAAGCTGGCTGGCCGGAAGTACACGATGGATCAGGCTGCCAGTAGTGGCCATTGAATCCGTTTACTCTCATTGCTAATACGGGGGATTCATTCCTAAGGCCCCTCCGTTGGTGACATGAAGCCAGCAGAGATATCACAGGAATAAAAGAGCCAGCATTAACAACCCCACTTGTTAGCTGTCTTACTGCTTTAGTACTGTTAGCCCTAATGATCAGGTGTTGACTTCCTGAAGACACACTAGGTGCTACATTCTCTCCTTCTCCTGATCGCCACACCTTGAGATGGAGGGAGGTGAAGTTTGGAGAGATGTAGTGGATTGCCCTAGGACAGGGAAGAAGTGGGAATCGGTGACCCCGAGGTCTGCAGTGATGTGATCTTTACATCAGTTAGCAGTCCCCTCTGTACGCTACGGACAGCTGCAAGGGGATCATTCACTGGGCTCCCACTCCTGAGCGGGAGCCTTCCATTTCTCCTGGTGGCATCACAAGCCTAGAGACACTTACATGAATTTATTGTATGAGGCATGAGATCAGGATGGTAATGGCTGTAATAAAAACGACCTATGCTTAGTATGTCAAGTATATAGTGGTGCAGAAGTAAACTTTACAAGTATGAAATGATAACCCTTGCCTTTGATTTTTCCTTTGTCTGAACTATGTTTGCTTTAAAAACAATAGCCTGTTGTATGGCTTAAGGAGATACAGAATCCCAGATCTGCTTATTGTCTTAGCTTCCTGTTACTGTGATAAAGTCCTCTAACAAAAGCAACACAGGAGAGAAAGAATTTGTATTTCAACTCACAATTCCAGGTCACAAACTGTCATGGCAGGGAAGTCACAGAAGCAAGGAGAGGAGAACAGTGAATTCATTCATACAAGCATGCCAGTGCTCAGTTCATACTCTTATACAATCCAGAATCCCCTGACAAGGGAATGGTTCCACCCACAGTGGGCGTGTGTTCCCACCTCAATTTAAGTTATCAAGATAATCCCCATAGACACGCCCACAGGCCAATCTAAACTAGGCACCATAATATAGGGCTGCAAAGATGGCCCTCAGCCTGAGCATCTTATCAATGGAGTCTCCACTCTATCTGCTTAGCACAGACTACCTCAAGCACCAGATGTCTGCCTGTGGCATAACATTTCCAGCAGTGTAAACTGTACTCCTTGTACCCCAAGTATGGGCCAACATTGCCAAGCTCTTCTTCAACCACAGAATTCCTTGGGGCTGTACTCCAACAGAAGAAGACATCTCTCCTGTTTTCTTCCTCCTTTCAGGTACAGTGTAAGAACTGGTTTGGGAAAGTCTGAGGGCTTCCAGTGCCAGCCTGTTAAAGAAGAGCTGCTTCAGCAGCCGAGAAATCCTCTCGGACTTTCCAGAAATGATCCTACTCAAGATTTTTTTTTTTTTTTCTCTTCTCTTCTCACAGAAAATTCTACTTTGCCAGAAGGGGGAGGGGCTTCAGCTCCTGAGCACTGATCTAAGGTTTAGCAACTGAAAGGCTGATGTCCTCTACACCTGTCCAGAAACCTTAAGTAATTCAACCTTATATCCACCTTCGTCAGGAGCTGTTTGCATCCTTCGACGCTGAAGTCTGCTTTAACTTAAAATTAATAGCTTTAAATTAAGCCGCTGAGGTAATCTCTGCGTGGCCCTATATGGAAAGGGTGCTGCAAGCCAATTGTATGGTAGAGCCATATCTCTCCATGCTCCTCTGTACCCTGTTTGGCAGAGGTGAGCCTCCAAGACTCTTGTCATAAGACTCTATGTGTCCTACCTTCCACTGTGCTAGGAAGCCCCCCAAAGCTCGTGGTAAATACAATTTTCTTCCAGTAATTGATGAGGATGTGATCAAAGAAGACCATAGGTGGGTGTGAAGGGTTGAGATGGAGCTCAGGTTGGAGAGTACCTGTAATTCCATCATTTAGGAGGTTGAAGAGAGAAAATGATACATTTGAGGCCAACCTAGGCTACATAGGCAGACTCCATCTCAAAAAATAAAAAAAAGAAAAGAATAGGACTTGGTAAATCACCAAGTCCATGCCAACGTGCGATCAGAATTAGTTTATCTGTATAAATGAGATTATTTGTGGTAAAGAGTCTGCAAGGGGATGCAGAAGATGGCCATTTAAAGGTCCTGTGTAATCTTGTTACCCGACCTCACAAACACTAATGCAAGTGATGTGTCTCTGTGCACCCTGATGTTTTCAGGAACGTTTCCTGTTACAGTCTCAAAAGCACATACTGTCCTCTGGAGGCCAGGAGACAGCGGCTTGACTGGTCCCTCGGATGTTGCAAGTCTGGTCTGACTGTTGAATTTGGGACCTCTTGGTTTCTAGTAGACTTCTGAATCTGTAGTATATGGACATTTCCCAAGGGTAGATGAGATCAAGCCTGCCTTCCTCAAGTCCCAAGAACCAGGAACAGGAAGTAGCTGAGGGTGTGAAATGGAGAAGGAAAAGACCTAAGACAGTCCACTTCCCACCAGAGCCTCCCCTTCCCATCTCTTCCCAGCATGCCGCGGGGCCTTGGCTATATTGTCTCGGACCTTCGGCCTCCATCTTGGTGATGCCCATTCACAAAGTGGTTTGAACATGAATTTGAACTTGATGTTTTGACAGACAGTGCCTAGTCTACAGGGAGTCATCATAGGTCACAGTGCCTAGCCTTTGTCTTGGAAGAACTATGGTCTAGAAATAGGACTGAGTCCCACATGGTGGTGTATTCCTGTAATTCCACTACTCTGGAGATAGGGCAGGAGAATCAGGGGTTCAAGGCTAACCTTGATTACATGAAGCCGTTCTGAATTTCAAATTAAATTCAAAGAGTAGAACTGGGTTCATTTCTCATGAATCCTAATAAAAGTAAACAATCTGTTTCATTACCCCACTTTAAGGCATGTATAACTAACAGTTATACTTCCAGTAATCAACAGGTCTTTCCTCTGGGCCCCTGCCTTACATGTATGTGAGAAGAAGTTAACAAGCACCATTGCACTGGGGGCGGGAGACACAGATGATGTGTGAGAAGCAGCTACCAGCCCTGTGATTGGAAGCCCTTACGGGGGGGGGGGGGGGGGCAGTGTGTGTGGGTGTGCAGCTTCAGCGCAGGAATCAGATGATGTTTGCCAAATGAATAGATCTGCTGTGAAATGGGCTACTGTGCAGGAGAAGACTAAATTTCAGTCTGTTTTGGTGTCCTGGAAATTTCCCACTCACGGCTTCCGGAATGAACCGTCAGATCTTGATGTGTGTGTGTTAGATGAAGGTGGAGTCAGGTTTCACGGGACATCTGTGCAGCTATGATTATGATTACATATGATTGTTTATAGGTATGACTACAATCACGGTGGCAGAATCTGCAGGGTCTTACACTTGGAACTCTACCGTCACCCTCCACCTCTGCTGCAAATACCTGATAGAAACCCTAGAGAACCAAGGGGGTGACATGCCGTACACACAGAAAGGGACTTAGACTGTGATGTATTTAAGGGCAGAGGGTAAGTGAAACGGCATGGAAATACTTAGTTTTATTCCTCCGGACAATGAGTCCGCTGTAGATCCCTAGCTAAGTGGCGCTGAACAGAGCCTAATCAGTTAATTGGAGGGTTGGCAGGAAGGAGCTGGGACATTTATTGCATTCACTAACCACGAGGCACAGCTTCAAATTAAGCGAGGGGCTGAATGCACATCCTAGAGAGAGTGGGTTGGAGCAGGTAAGAGGTCTGGTTCCCAGAGTAACCCCGTGCAGTTCCGAATTTCATTAATGGCTTTCTCCAAAGGCCGCCCTAATCTTCTGTCGGCCAGGACGTTCGATGCAACATGCTGTGTTCCCTCCCCTCCCAGCCATTGGCAAACACTTCATCCCTTCTTCACTGCGAGCATTTAACGTACGTCAGTCATTAAAAATGTTCTGAGCAGGGGCTGTGCTGAGCCTCTGCGGAGCATCTTCTTGCTTAGTGAACCCAAAATGCATTTCAAGAGGGTAAAATGTTGACTGTTACCAACAAAGGTGGAGATTGATCTCAAGGACTCACAGGGCCTAGGACTGGTTACTTACGGCTTCTAGAAGATGATTTTTGGAGCACTTAGGTGGGTAACCACAGGCTCCAAGGCTTCTTAGCGTCTTGATCCATCCTCTAAACACCCAAGCTATGCGACAGGCTCTACACTGAGCACTGGGAGATTGTCAGAATGGCCTCGTTCTTTGGAGAAACTTACGGAGGAATCTGGTGTTCCAAGCTTGTCCAGGGACTTCAAGAGTAAGCCACTGACTACCATGTGGGCGCAGCCTGCAGAGAAGGTGGGACCTGAGTAGAACTAGGTGAATAGGAGGAATTGAGCAGCTAGCCAAGAAGGTAACTGATGCCGAGGAGATGGCGTGTGCTGAAACAAAGAAGCAGAAGTGTGGGAGAATACGTCAAGTTTCACAAGGAGCACCCTCCAGATAAGCTAAGGAGAAGTAAACTGTGAGATCAGGCTATGGGCAGCCTTACCCAGGCTGAGGATGCCAGGGCTTCTGTCAGGGTAATGGAAGTCATCCGAAGGTTTTAAGAACATGGCTTGGGTGGCCAGAGAATGATGGGAAGTTAAGGTGATGCTCTCGAAGAAAGATGGTGCAGTGAGCCCTCCCGTTCTAGTTATTTGTGAGATTTCCCACTACCCACCTTGGTGCCCTTGTTGCAGCTGTGTCTCTTCAGCAGTTGAGAGTCTTCTGTGCCCATTGTTTGGGCTGCAATTTCAGTGACTGACCAAGGGCATGCACTGACCTTGTTTGTTGACCAAAGCCAACTTCTTAGCTCTGGCCTTGCTCCCAGGGGCAGGCGGGTGGGGGGAAGTGCTCACACCTGTTTCAGTCACAGAACCATGACCCACTGACTGAGGCACAAGGACAGAACCTCCATGAGATTATCAGCACTCTGCCTGTCCATCAAAGGCTACAAGAAAGAGATGAAGCAAATAGCCGGCCGCCGACTTTATTCCGTCCTTCCCGCATTCCTCATGCCTCCGTGTGGCTCTGTTTCAAACCGGAACTCAGGAAGAGGCATTTGGTGATGTTGAGAGCATGCAGAATGCAATCGGGAAACTCAGAAAGGACCCGTATCTGCCCCCAACCCATATCTCCCCAACTTCAGCAGCACCCAGTACAGATTAGACAGGAAACTGCTGCAGAGGCTCTGCTCGGCCTACATAGCTATAAATAGCAGGTCCCTGAAATAAGGATCGCAGTCTTTCTGACCCAGACAGGCTGTTGTGTGTTTAGACCACCCCGTGCAACCTCAGTTGGAAAGCCCGGTGTCCCATGCCCCGAGTACCCTTTGTTCAGGATCGCCTGTGTTTGAATGTCAGCTGGCAAATATGCTTCCCCCGCGTTGAGGAATTTGGTTTCGTTTGCATTTCCCCATAGGTGACATTCCTAGGTAGTTCCTGGTTCACAGTTTTCATTGCATCTCAGCTCTGTTCTTTGTCCCACACAACGGTAACCTCTTCCGTAGACTGAGTGCCCAGTACGGCAGAGGTGTTCTGCACTCTTAACTCTTCACTCAGAACACTGGGGGGGTGGGGGAGGGTGACGTGAGAACCCCAACCTTAGAGATCCGGGGTGCTCAGAGAAACTTATGCATCCCTTTCTACCTACCTCCTCCATCTCCCTATTAGCTTCACTGTCCCTTAGGGAGTTCACCCTTGTACCTTCTACAAAGAGGAACCTTTTATTATTATTGTTGTGGTGGTGGTTGTTGTTGTTGTTTTGACCCAGCCTTAATCAGAGCCTTTCCTGCTCTTCTGCTAACTGTGTCTAGTGGCTTCTTGGCCAAGAAGATTAATCCTTAGCTTCTTCACATGAAGATTCAGCCCTCCAGAGAACCTTGTCTTGTCTCTTCTGTCACCTTCCATGAAATGCTCGCCACTTGAATTCCAGAAGGTGGCAGCAAGTGTGGCTCTCTCCCCTCCTTTCTCCTGTCAGGGCAGTCCTGTCTCCTCTAGTTATCTATGGATAAGCAACCACACTGGCCTCTGCTCTCCTTCCTTTTCTCTGCCCCATAGCCACTCACCCCCTGTCTGTCTCCCCATCTCTGTCTCTTTCTCCAGTGTCTCAGGTAGCCCAGGCTAGCCTAGAGCTCACTTGCTTTGTAGCCAAGGGTAGCCTTGAACTTGTGAACCTCCTGCCTCCATCTCTTGAGATCCAGGGTCATTAGACTTACCACCACTCCAGTTTTACACAGTGCTGAGGATTGAACTCGGGACTTTGTGTGTGCTAGACAAACTCTCTGCCCAGCGTCTATCTGCTCTTCTTGTCCTGTCCAGATAGTCTCCAACAACGAACCTGTTCTAGGGCAGCAAACGGAAGGCGCCTCTGGCTCTAGCTATTAATTAGTCTTCCCCTCGGTAGTCAGGTAAAGTAGGTCCCACTTGGTCTTCATCCCCATATTGTCCCCATCAGCATCCTTGCCTAGGCCCGCCACCATCAGTGGCTTATCTTGTTCCTCCTCCGAGGTCCCCGAGCTCCTGGCCGCCCTGCACTTGGGCACCGTTGTCTGTCCGATATTCCAGCGCTTGTCCGTACCGTCCCCATCTTCCCCTTCATTGATCCTTCGCTTGCTTCCCTGCGCAGCCTCTGACCTCACACAGGCAGATCTGGTGCTCCCATGTCTCACCCTCCTCCTCGTGCTGCTTGCTGTATAGTTCCATCAGCTTGTTGCTGCCCTGGACACCCAGGCTACTTTCTCCCCACCTCCCGTCTCCAACCGTCACCCAGCCCAGACTCAAGCCCTACTCCTCCATATGCCCCCAAATTAATCGTGTCTCTTAGGGTAACACACACCCACTGCAAAATGCGTATTGACCGGTTAGTGGATCGACGGACTGACTGACTTCCTGATTACTGTGTTGGGCATTGAACCCAGGGCCTCAGGCACATGCTAGGACAGCGCCCTTCCACTGTGCTGCGTCCCCAGCACTGTGAAATGTGTTTTCAGTAGAAATTGATATCTCAAGGTAGATGTATCTCTCAAAGATTAAATATGCTTGCATATGTAAAGCACATGTTATTTTACATAACTGGTATTATGCCATTTATATCTTTGTTCTTTAACTACTACATTATGAGAAATTCCCCTTTGCACTAATTTGTCTTTAAGCAGCGTTTTTAATAGCAGAGTAAGAACTTCCTGTCACAGGGGAGTACGACTGATTGAGTTCATCTGTCTTCTCCTGGAGGTGATTTTGTGGTTTCTTGCCTCTTGGCCTTATAAATCACACGCCTCGGTGTTCTCTAACTGGCCATTAGTTTCCTGTGGCATGTGAGACCACATTCATTATATTGCAGAGGCAAAGCACATTTATTGAGCCACTTCTCAGTGTGCTGAGAGCCAGCCACTACACAAGCCTTTCCTTCTTACATAAGCTTCAGGGACACTTTTGGGGGAAAAAATAAAATAAAATAAAACTCAATCAAGCCACTTGACTTTCGTCACCCGCTCGGCAAGTCGATCCAGCCCCGAGCAGCATGGCGGCAGTGTCCGGCCCTATGCCTCGGTGGGAAGGGCCAAGAGCCGAGGAAAAGAGTGGCCAGTGCCGTGTATTTTCCTTGTTGTGCTATTATTTCTGCTATCTCCAAGCTACTTATGCAATTCCCCTTGGGTATCTGATGGATGCTTCTAAGGCTAACTTCACACCTAATCAGAGCCAGAAGGCACTTTGTCATCTCAGAGAGGGAGCCTTGAGGTCTAAAGGGCATTTCAATGTTGCACTGGAAGCTATGCTGGATGGCCTGTGGTAAATAGATCTTTAAAAGATGGTTGTCTGTTATATGAGCTATTGATCCAGTGCCTGGGTAAGTAATGTAGAACTATATTTTGCCTTATTTTTCCCTGATGTGTCAGAATATGCAGCTACAATAAGATGAAACCAAGGTTGTCCCGTACAACGTGACAGTTTCTATCCAGTGTACATTGTTACTATTAGAGCAGAGCCAGGTGTCATTCCCCTGTAAAAGCCATGGTTTACTCCAGGTAGAAGAGCCAGGAGAAGGGTATGGACCCCAGCCTAGGAATATATTTCCCGAAGTCTTAAAACTTTGGTTGTTCAGAACTTGGTTCTCTTTACTTGGGCAGGTGTTTCTCAGAACCAGGTCACAGTGATACTGTGGGGCTGCCAGGGCATTTTTGCGGGGCTCCCTAGGATGCTGACCTGCTATTTGGGGGCCACACATTTGAAAACCACTGCTTTGGGCCATTGGAAAGGCAGTAGGGAGTAGGGATAGCTCAGTGGTAAAATAACACTTAACTTAGCATGTTGAAGGCATTGAATCTAGTGCCTAACACTACACACGCACACACACACACACACACACACACACACACATACACGAGAGATAGGTAGGTAGGTAGATGATAGATAGGTAGATACACACACATCTGTGATCTGCAGCACACATCTGTGATCTTTAGCACACACACATCTGTGATCTTTAGCACACACACATCTGTGATCTTCAGCACACACACATCTGTAATCTTTAGCACACACACACATCTGTAATCCCAGTGAATCCCAGTGCAGAGGTAAAAACAGGCAGATCCCTGGAGCTCACTGGCCAGGCCAGCCTAGCCAAATCCACAAACTCCAGGTTTAATGAGCAGTCCTGCCTCAAAAAGTAGGATGGCTGGGAATGGTGCCATCCTGCACTCCTAAAGCAGAGGCAGGTGGATCTCCGTAAATTCAAGGCTACCCTCGTCTTCATGGCGAGTTTCAGGACTACATTGTGAGACCCTGTCTCATAAATAAACCAAAACACCCTCAAAACAACCAATAAAAATAAAGATGGAGAGAGATCGAAAAAGACACCCGGCATCAACATCTGGTCTCCACACATTCCTACACACATGTGCACATACCACACCACACACACACGCATACACACTCCCAAAAAATAAAAATAAAATATCATACCTGTGTGTGATTCATGGTTCCTCCTTTCTGTCATTTGAAATGCAGAGTGCTTTGGACATTTTCTCCAAGTCTAGGTAGTGGTGTTAGGCACTTCCCTTCCTGCTAAGCGTTAGGTAGTCAGGTGACAACTTTAGTTTGACCCTACTCTGCACCTTAATCTGCCCTCCCCAGACATGGGCAATGCCAGACACCACAGGAGCTGTGGTAAAGGCAATGCTGATTTTGCCATCCTGAGTTGTGCTATCAGCAAGCTGGGCAGGCCAGGCTATATCAGGGTTTAGTTTATACTGCCATAAGCCTCCTGAGACAGACACATACACACCCCCACACACCCCAAAATGCACCTCTTGATGCCCGGGTTTCACTCTTGCCTGGGGCTTCCTCTATCCCCTACCCATCTGTCTAAGACAACCACTTCCCCCAACACCAGCAGTCAGTTCTGTTGTAGTAAAGTTGGCTCTGCTCCTTCTGACTCTCAAATTGGGCTCCACCCTCTCTGACTGACCTTGGGGGGGGCCTTAAAAGCTCCTCGTCTACTGTTCTGTATATGGCTGTGTTCTCATCAGAAGGAATCCCTGGGCTTTACAGTGATAATCTGACCTTCACAGGAAACTTTCTCTGCCTCAGCAGTGTAGATAATTTAGAATGGGTCAGCCCTGGTTATGGGCTGTCCTGTGCATTGTGGGATCATTAGCATCATGCTGGACTTCTATCCACCAGATACCAGAAGTATCTCTTCCTCCATCTATAAGAACCCCCAAACTGCCCAGATGTGGCCAGCTGCCCACTGAGGGGGTGGGGCGGCGGCTCCATTTTTCAGTATATAGTGTTCATTTAGCAGATCATTCATCCCTGTGAGGCAGGTTCTTTGGTGAACACTGACTCATTTCATGTTCATGGTAAGACTGTGGAATGAGTGTCTTGGGCCCCATTTTATAGTTGAGGAACACAACTCCTGAAGAGAGGCCATGGGCGAGTGAGCTGTCCCCTCAGTAAGAAGAAGCAGAGACAGAATCTGAATCCCAGTTGGTATGATGCCAAAGCCTATGGTCTTAGAGACATCCATCCAGCTGTGTAGAGGAGAACCACTAATGCCAGCGGGTTATTGTAAAGGTACAGTTGGCCAGTGTGGATAGCCAGTAAAGAGGTTTGACTTTGGAAGGACAGGTTAAGAGGCAAGCTCCCCATCTTGTCTCTCAGCACAGCCACAGCGTTGCTATGTCTGCATCTCTCTACGCCCCAGGTTCCTCTCATAGCCTCTGCTCCCCAGAAACTTCAGTACCATCCCCACCCGTAACCTGTTTGTAAAGTCTCTTAGCCTCTGCGCCTCAAATACAGTTTTCCCAGGAGAAATCAATAGGCTCACCTCTGGTAAAAATCATTAACTCCTGGGCCAATCAGCAGCGTGAGTCTGGGACTGGGGTAAGGAGAAGAGAAAGTCATTGACATCGCCGCCATCCCTTGTAAACTTGTCAGGTACTATGGAAACAGGCCCTGGTTTCCCCAGCCCCATTCGATCGAAGGTTTTACTGACCAGTGGTACCTCTACTGCAGCTTCCTGGGTAGCGCAGCTGCGGGGACTCTGAGCGGGCACGGCTGTTCCTTCCATTTAGCAAACAAGAGAAGGCAGATCCGTGCCTCAGAAGCTGATCTTTACCAACACTTAATGAAGAGTTAGGTAGTTAATAGCCCGTGACAAATCCAAAGGCTGTTAGGGATCTGACAGCCCAGACATTAGCAGCAGCAGTGGTCAATTTCCAAGAGATTACTGACATCCTGAGCCCACTCTGGAAGACATCCGGGAGGAAATCCTCGTGAGTTGTCTCAGGCAAGGCAAGAACGGGGGGAATAGGAAAGTGACAACGTAGCCATGTGGCATGACACTGGGCTCTGAGCAGAAGCACGGGTCGTCCTGGGAGCCTTCTCACCATAGAACGGTCGGAAAGAGGTGTGCAGAGTTTTAGAGTTTATTCTAGTGTAGAAACAATCCACAGGCCCCCATAACACCCTGGCATTGACCAGACTGTTTCTGAGGCCCATTGCTTAATGGCTGGGTGATATTGAACCAGTACGCTCACGTGACATGGCGTGCCAATGAGCATGACCTGGTGGTGCTGGCGGTGGGACGGTGTTCTAGGCTGTCACCGATGATCCTGTCCTCACTCCCATCACCCATGCCCTTTGCCTAGGGATTGTGCAGGCTGGATGCGGTCTCCACTGGATACAAAGCACCCTGCCCCCTGCCTGACACTTGCCCTGCTCCCTGCCTGACACTTGCCCTGCCCCCTGCCTGACACTTGCCCTTTGGGAGTCCTGAGATGCAGAGGAAGGACCGATTTGAGGGCAGACAGTTGACATGCAATGAAATGGGAACTCTGAGGTGACTGGAGGTAAACCCTTCCATTGCAGGGCTCCCCCCCATGCACATGAGCCACTGTGGCACCATTCCTTCACCTCAGAAGCACAGGCCCGCCATCCAGAGGTTCACGGAAGGGCTCCCTTCTCTACGATCTCATGCTGGCACATGGGGCTCTTCTCAACCCTATACGCCTGATCCATCAATAGTGCTCTCAGCTCTGACTTGAGATTCTACTCCAGTCTGCCCTATTTCTTCCTCTCCGGTCCACCATGCTAAGTCCTACCCGCCGTTCCCACTGCCTTCTCCCGAGCCCATTCTGTAACCCGTTACTCAAGTCACACTCATGATGTCACATTCCTGCTTCATGTGCTTATGGCAGACTGTCTCAAAGCCGTTTCTTTGAACCGTTCCCTTCTCCCATGCCCTTGCTCATTAAGGCAAGGCTCCCAGCCCCTCTCCTAAAATCACACTTCTACCTAAGCCATCCATCTTCCCCTGTACCTCTGTCTCCTTGGAGCAGATCTCTGATCACTCCTCCAAAATCGTCCCCTCCCCCATGTCATCAGGTCGCATACCCTTGCTGTGTCATCTTGCTAGAATTATCTTACTCTTCTATTTGGCTGAGATAAATTATCAGATCAGAGATGCTCTGCGCTCAGGGACCCCCGCAAGATGAAGCTTCCCTGGGAAGGAAGCAATTGAACTTGAACTTGAAACAGAAGTGTGGTTTGCCAGGTTGGATAGAGGGGCTTTTCAGAGACGGGATAGCTTTAATGAAGGTACAAAGGCTAAAGGGCCTGTCACCCTGTGATCATGGCTTTTCAGCCATGTGCCTGTGTTGCAGCCTAGACACCAGTGGACTGGGGCTTAGGGAGGGGCATTTTAACTTTGTCCTGTGGGCAGGAAAAGTCACTGCACAGGGAGAGATATGCTCTAGATTTGCTTAATGCGTTCAGAAATGGTTTGAAAGTGGGGGAGGGTGTTTTTCAAGAGGCGAAGGTATCTGGAGCCAAGCCTGGTGGGGTAGGGAGGTGTGCCAATACCAGGAGCTCCAGCTTGGGCTGAAAACCAAGGAGGGATGCTGGAGTCGTGAAATCTCATTTTTCAACCCCATCTCGAGCAACCACTTGGTGTTCCCATGGGTGCTGGGTGTGGACCACTGCAAAAGATCAGCAACACTAGGAAACAGCCAGGCGGGGGTGGGGACCTGCAGATTAATTGTTCCAGGAAGCCCATACAGTTTCCGTTGATAGTTTCCTGCTGCCTCTACTGGCTCAAGCTGGACAGAGGCAAAAGCCCTGCATAATGAGGGTCAGATGTTCTTTATAATCCCACAGCCATGATGCTTAAAAAAAAAAAAAAAGCACCCAGATGTCACTGCTATTTTGGACCAGTGTTCTGCGGAGTACTTGGTAATGACCTCACCAGGGTGTGACTTTTGAGACCAAATGACACAGCTGTTAGGAGCCAAGCTCCCAGCCCTGTGTCCCATGGTCCTCAAATTCACAGCAAAAGCTGTGTCCTCTCCTCACATGCCCTCAACTGCCTCTGCTTTGGGTCAGCACCATAGCCTCAGCCCCCCACCCCATACACACACACACATACATACACACACATGCACACACACACACACATGCACACATGCTCACACACACACACATGCACACACACACATACACACACGTGCACACACACGCGCACACACATACTCATGCGCACACACACACATGCACACACATACACACGCACACTTCCCAGTGCGTACAGAACTCCGGTGACCCATCCGGAATCATAACAGAAATTTCCTTGGACAGAGCCCCTACATGCTACCAGGGACCTATGTCTCTTGGGAGGGTTGGGGGTGGGGTGAGGGGACTCTCTCCACTCTGTGCCTGCATTTCTTTATCCTGATGGACAGCACAGCATTGCCTGGGCGGCAAAGCTGGGAGAGAATCAAATGTGACGGCACGCGCTGTGGCATTCTGCGTTCTGCCAGGCGTCATGTGAGCACAGCAGGTGTGTGCGTGGAGGACCCTCCCTTGAGAGCTGTAAAGGGACAGGAGGCCCCCAGTGGACATTAGGCTACAGAGACTTAAAAGCTTCCTGCCAGTAATTTTCTTCTTGAATACCTCCAGTCACGGGGAGATCGATCTTTCCAGCGCTCTTTATTCGAGCAGTGCACAGAGCATGAGCATACAATGCACTCTGGAACTTTGCAAACTTTATGGAAAAAAAAATATAGACTCTGCCATTAGTTAAGTTTATGCTTAGGTCAATATGTTTTATATTTATACAGAAACACTTTCTATCAGGTTTGTTTTCCGTGTTCAAATCGGATGTTGGTTTTCTCTTTGGGGAGGGGTATACACATGCACGTCGAGGTCAGAGGTCAAAGCATCATTTTCCGGCATCCATCCACCTTATTTTTTCAACAAGATATCTCACTGGGAATGAGCCTATCAGATTAAGCGAGGGTAGCTAGCCAGCAAGCCCCAGAGATTTACCTGTCTCTACCTCCCTAGGGCTGGGATCACATGTGCACGCTACCCTGGCTGGCTTTTTACATGGCTTCTGAGCATCCTACTTAGGTTCCCATGCTTACACAGCAAGCACTTTACTGAGCCATCTCTTCAGCCTCTAAAATAATATTTAGTATACGTTGAA
The DNA here is from genome assembly GCA_026225945.1 of Cricetomys ansorgei. Taxonomy (NCBI): domain Eukaryota; kingdom Metazoa; phylum Chordata; class Mammalia; order Rodentia; family Nesomyidae; genus Cricetomys; species Cricetomys ansorgei. The sequence continues at coordinate 3,747,299 of JAMJFZ010002927.1, forward strand.
ATATATTGTGAAAAATCAATTCTGCCTATGTCGTTTTACTTTTGTAAAGTGGCTACTCGTAAAATCCAAACTGCTTACCTGGTTCCCATCCTACTATTCTCAAATAGAGCTGTTTTAGGAGTTCCTCAAATAATTGGAGTCAACCCTTTTGTCTGATAGCCTTCCCCATGTTTAAAAGCCGTATCTTAAACTTCCAGTTCTTTTCTTGTCGTTGGTTTGCAAGCGCTGGTTAAGTACCTGCTATGTGTCCGGTGCTGTGCTAGGTACTCAGGCAGGATTATTAACAAAGTATCTAAAACTGAAAGGCAAGAGGTGTTTAGTTCAGTCTGGAGGGAGCTTGAAAGTTGAGAGAGAGGTGTGATGACTCTGCCTCTCTGGCTCTGTCACACCGGGACAAATGGCGCCATGGTCAGAAACCAGGCAAGAAGGAGAGATTGCAAGCTAACTGAAGACACAGGTCAGGGGGTCAAGTGTCTGTGCCCCATCTCTTAAAGGACCCGCTGCCTCTCAACATCCCCACACCGGAGACAGAGCTTCTGGCTCCAGAACCTTTGAGGAGCAAACCACATCTGCATGACAGCAGGTGGGATGCGATGGTGAACCAGACAGGCACTGGTTTCTCTCCTGAGGTTACAGATTAAGCTGGGAAAGTCAGTGTTGGTCAAAAAGTCTCAGGAGCAAGACGGTGGCACTGTAGAAACCAGATGGGACCAAGTTGTCAATGTAGTCCCAGAGTCCTGATTCTCCTCTTCTTAAAGGTACTTGTAAAAGTGGTCCTAGCAGCTTTAGATCTATGGAAAAGTCGTGAGGGCGATAACAGAGTTCCCATATATCCCGAAGCCACTTTCTCCTGTTTTATTAACCGCTGGCGTCATAGCACATTTACGACGGCAATGAATGGACATTGAGGCGTTGTTGTTGATTAAACCCCAGGCTTCACACAGATGCCCTTAAGTTCCCAGCAACATCCTAATATGGTGCTGTCTCAGGACCCCATTCAGGACATCCTGTAACATTTAGACACCGTGTTTCCCCAGAGTCCTCTTGGCTGAGACCTCTTGTTTGGGATGAACTTGATGGCTTCGAGGAATATCTGTCAGATCATTTGTAGACAATATTGGCAGGCAACCATTACGTGTAGTCCATGCTTCAAGAGTGGGAGTCATGGTTGGTCTCCTTGACCATGGCCAGTCTACATTAATGACTCAGAACTCCCGCACCTTGGAACCCTATGTACTCGACTTCTGTGTACTTAGTCAACTATTGATTGTGGCAGTGTGGATTTATGGGTATTTAATTTGTACTATAATATCCGGTTGCTTAAATTATCCCAGCTTTAGACCTTGGGGCTCTTTCGGTATGCTCCTACATCACTTCGACACACAGCCATCAAATTTTGAGTAATTTCTTAGTCCCAGGAAATAGGAGAAAGGCTCCGTATTCACTCTGTATTAAAATGGGCTATTTTATATGCATCCTATATTTAGCTCTATATTTTATTTATATTAATTATATATATATTTTTAAAGTGTTATGGGTAATGTGTTTCTTCCCTGCCTACATCTGTAAGTAACCTCTCCATTTGAAAATAACTATATCATCACACCTAACGTTTTGTCAAGCTGAAAAGATCTGAGGTCTTTTCTCTTCGGAACGCCTCTTTGAAAGCAGAATTCCCAATTCCTCACCCGTCTCCGTTACTTTTCCGGAGCTGAAGAACTTCTCTTCTTTGTTGATTTCTCATGTTGTGTAATCGCCTTTCTTGTTGTAACCCATCCGGTTCGCCTGTCTCAGTATCGGGTCTGGAAGCGTTTGGCCTGTAGGTGGCTTCTTCTTGTGTCACCTGGTTGATGTTGTATTGATATTGTTGACTTAGTGTATCACCAGCTAGAACAGTGGTTCTCCACATTCCTAATGCTGGGGGGCCCTTTAAGACAGCTCTTCATGTCATAAATTATTTTGGTTGCTACTTCATAACTGTAATTTTGCTAGTGTTAGGAATTGAATGTAAATGTCTGATACACAGATGTTCTTAGATAACCCCTGTGAAAGAGTTGCTCGAGCCCCAAAGGGGTCAAGACCCACAGGATGAGAAGCACTGAGCTAGACTATGCATTCCCAGCTATCACGAGTCTCCCTGCCTGTCCTTTTCCAGAAGGCAGCCTTTGTCTAACCTTCCATTGCCTTTCTAATCTGTCAGCGTACCCAGCTCCTGGTCACTGGAAGCTCAGGCTGCTAGGGCTATCTAGCCAGTGTGTTCTGGCTGAGGCCAGCGACACAGATTATGGCGGGCCCCGTACCCCTTGTGCAGTGGAGCCCCACAGTGCATTCTTTCTCTGAGCACAAGGGTTCCAAGAGAGGCAAGCTCTGGGAGGAGGTGTGTTTTCTTACCACTCTGTGGCTGCCCATGCTTCCATGAAGATAATGGTGGGAATTCAAAAGTTGGCAGGCACCAAACATCCCTTGTCATCCTCAGAGAAAATAAAGCGCACGGAAGGTCCATTGAGCAAGTGGGGAAGGTTTTCTGGGTGGACATACCCGTCTTTCTAGAAGTGCTGAAACAAATTGCAAGCAGTCCCTCGGAGAGAATGAGCTCCCTGGGTCCCCATTGGAGGTGGAGAGATAGTCCAGTCGAGGGCTACTCCTGAGCCTTTGTAGCTTTTTGGTCTCCAGACATGAGGGAAGAAGGCAAGAGAGTGATATTAAGACAGTGGGAGGGGGGAATGCTCTCATCGATGCTCCTGGACCAGACCAGTCTTCGGCACAAGCTACAGGGGTCTCTGCTTCCCTGTCTCCGCTATACAATAGCAGAACACAGAACATATATGTGACTCCTGTTCTGACAGTGATTGGTAACTGTGTGCCTATTGTTCAACAGAGCCCAGCTCCACATCTACCAGGCTTCAGGGTTCATGGTACTTGTTGTCTCTCTTTTTCATTATAACTTCAATATGTAGCACCAGCCTGGGCTTCATAGCCAAGGGAATGGAGACAGGGCACGCCCTTATCACAAGCTGGGATGGAGTCGGCTAGACTTAGGCTCCACCGATGAAGTGCAACTCAGTTAAATGCTGGGTTCTCGCGTACACAAGGTCATGTCCTTCCCACATCGCATCTTTGCAACCCCAGGAGGTGGGGTGATGTTTCCTAGATTAGAAAACGGGTCACGGCGAAACTGTAAATTACACGATCTTTTTCCACTGTTTAGAACTGAGGAGCCTCTAAGCTCTAACCCGGAAAGTGAGTAAATAATAAGTCAGTTTGGGCCAGCAAGATGGCTCAGTGAGCAGAGGGGCTTGCCTGCTGTTAAGCCTGACGACATGAGTTCAATCCCCAGGACCCACTTAAAGTGCGCGCACACACGCGCGCACATGTGTGTGTGTGTGTGTGTGTGTGTGTGTGTGTGTAGAATTGACTCTACGAACTTACATACACACACACCAATAAAAGCAAATAAATGAAAAATGATTTTATTGGATTTATCTCCTTTCCCAGAAGACTGAAATCAACCCTTCCCTTTGAACCTTGGCCTCAGCCTGTTCCCTTGGGAAGGAAAGGTGGATTTTGGATAACCTTGGAGTCTGGTCCTTTCAGGATGTCCACATCCCAGCCCCCGGACACAGACAGCAGGTGATGTGGGGCAAAGGCTCTGTGGAGATCGACTCCATCAGGAGGTGTCTGGCTGCTGTGACCGTCCGTTGTATTTGTCTCCTGGGTCTGTACAATAAACTGGGTGGCTTAAAGCAACTGAAATTTATTCTGTTTGGGAACCAGAAGTCAGAGACCAAGGCATGGTCTATCTCCAAAGGCTGAGATAGACTCTTATCAGTAGCTACCCTACTAACTTCTGTCAGTTTCTGATGCCCTTGGCGGCTTTCGGCTTATAAATGTGTATCGCTTCACGGGACTTCCACTCTGTGTCTCTGGTTTCCTTTCTCTTGTAAGGGCGTTTATTCAAACCAAGGTGATCTCATATGAGATCCTTAGTCATCTTCAATGACCCCATTCACATATGAGGTCAATCTCAGAGGAACTGAAGCCGACACCTGTACACGGGGACACAGTGTCTCCTTGGGGACACTGTTCAATCTACTCTGTTGGCGTTCTCTTATAGTTTGGCAGCAGGTTAAGAAATCATGGCAAAGCTTAATGTGAAGGAGACCGGCTTAGAAGAGAAATGCCCTGGACCAGCTCCTGGCTGTGCTGTGCTGCCACTGTCTTCCCGGGAAGCAGATGGAAGCCCTGCAGCCGACTGGCTTAGCTTTTCCACTGTCCCAAGGCTGAGGCTGGGCTCAGTCACTCTTCGAAGCCTGCCAGCCTTGGCACAGGATCTTTTCTCGAACTCTGTGTGCATCTCCTAAAAGGCTTCTTCCTTCCACCCTCCCACCAGCACCTCTCCCTGCACTTCACAGGACTTGTGCCTGGCCTTGGGGAAGCTTGTCATCCGGCTTGTGAGCCGCGGCTGGCACCATGCCCTCCATGAGTTCCGTGTCTCTGAGCAGATGGCACACGGGGAGTCCAGGGCTCCTCATTCCACCGTAAGCAGAGTGGCCCAGTTCCCTGCATCTAGAAACCAAATCCGTGACTGATGGAGAGGAGGGAGTGTTTACATGCAGAAGCTTCCATATGTGCCACAGTGCCTGTGAGCACATTAGCCCAGCGCGATTGGAGGTGTAGCTCTAACCTAGAGCTGGTGCCTGGAAATGCTTCCGATGCATTCATGTTGGGGTATTTGGATCTAGGCTTATGTAGGCTAGACTGGTGTCTGGCATTCTGGTATCTGGGGTACCTCAGGACGCGCCTCACACTTGTTGGTTGCTGGGAATTAGTCAAGCTCTCCCACCATCTCTATCTTTGCACTGGGAACGGAATTCAGGAGATGTCTAACGAATGAGTCTTATCCTGGGTTCCTGTGCTTTGGGTCTGGGATTGTATGGAGATCGTGTGATTCATGACTACTATTCAGCACTAATAGAATTGCAAATAACAGCCTGACCCCTGGCAGTCATGGATGCAGATATGGATGAAAAGCAGGCTTGCCGAGCCCTGGTCCAGGAATTAAGAGGAAGAGGCCTTTTCTCTAAGTCCGTGTGCATGTTCTAGAAGGCTTCCTGCTTCCACCCCTCCTCCAGCACCTCTCCCTGGACTTGTGCCCGGCCTTGGGGAAGCTTGTCTCTAATCTTGCAGACTTGAACTCCTGCCTTAGAAGCTGCCTGTTTGCAAGTCTTTATGTGACAGAGGTGTCACTCTAGAGCCCCCTTGACACCCCAGCCTTGTGTTCTCTGGTAAAAGAAATCAAACACACACTTGGAGTGCACTGGAGACACAGGGAGAGTTTCTAGCACGGTGGAGGCCAGCGCCCTCTCAGGAGAGTTGACCGTGGTCAGAGATCACCATGCCGGTCGACTTTTTACAAAAGCCTTAGGTTTTATCTAAAGCCTGCAGAATCCGCGGTGTTTCCTGGAGGCCTTTGTGCTATACAAGTGGTGAGCAAGCCACTGGTTTGACCCTTAAGGAGAAACTTGTGGCAAACCATTTTTTTTTTCCTTTATCAGAAAGCCTCTTACAAGGTAGTAATCTTAGAAGGCGTAAGGTTCCTGGAAGCAGGTTTGGGTAATTACCAATTAAAGGCCTTCTGGGAAGTTGAGCATGTCGTGATCTCCTGGGTAAGATTCAGTCCCCATTCCTCTGACCCATAGAGTTGTGGTTTGATAATCTACTGATTGTGATGGAGGGGGGCCTTCCCCAGTATCCTCTGATATCACAGAGTGAACAAATAGACCCTTCATTCCTGGAAACCAGGCAGTGAGGCAGAACATGACCGTGAGAGTGGGGCTCCTCATAGGTCATCAGGCAGCCTGCTTTACACTGGAACAGGAGATCCAAGAACGGCATCTTTATCTGGGGGACTTGGGACCCACCTGTGGCATCTCAAATGAAAAGGCCACTGCGAACACTGAAGTTAGACTTTCTCTAACTGTCCTCTGATTACCCAGTTTCCCGGCAGGCAGTCTCTGGTTCCGGTCTCACAGGCCGATGGTATGCATCAGAGGGCTTTGCATGTGCTTAGTGCTATCCTTTATCTTCAGCAACTGCATGGTGGAGGGGAGAAGAGGGCATTTCCAAGTTAGAATCTTGTTTGCCAGGTGTTAGGAGATGGCTCAGTGGTTAAGAACACCCGCTGCTCTCCCAGAGGATGTGAGTTCGATGCCAGCACCCACATAGTAGCTATCAACTGTGTGCAATTTCAGTTCCAGGGAATCCAGTGCCCTCTTGTGGCCTCCCTGGGCAACCAGGCACATTCTTGGTACGCAGACATACATTCAAGCAAGCCCCTATACACGTTAAGATGATGATGATGATGATGATGATGATGATAAAATAATAATGATGTTGATGATGATGCCTGGAGAGATGGCTCAGTAGTTAAAAGTGCTGGCTACTCTTCCAAAAGACCCAGGTTCAATTCCCAGCACTTACATGGCAGCTCACAACTGTCTGTAACTCCCGTTCCAGGGGATCTGGCACCTTCACACAGATACGTGCAGGCAAAGAACCAATGCACGTAAAAATAAATAAATCTTGAATAATAATAATAATAACTGTAATCATAGTTTTGTAAAGCTGAGACACAGGTACGGGGCTGGAGGGGGGGTGAGGGAGGAAGGTGGCAGACTGGGATAAGACCCTAACTTCTCCTCCTTCCAACAGCCAAAAGGAAGTGATGGCCCCTGGAATGTGGACAGCGTGGCAGCTTGCTCTTTGCTGGGTAGAAAGGTCAGAGCGTCCTGGCATAGGTGGGAGTATAAACTACCCTCAGAAGAGACAGCAAGGTCGAGATCAACAGATTCCACCCCAGCAGCCCCTGCAGATGAAAGACCGGTCCTGCAAACAGGGGCATTTCTGAGCAGGACACACATCCTGGGCAAATCCAGGGACCTGTTGTACGTTGTGATTCCCTTGATAGCTGCCACGCTGCCCCTTGTTAGTGAATCAGGGCCCGACAGTGGAGACCCCTCCACTCCAGTCTCTGGAGACCCCACTCAGCCGCTCCTTCTCCATACTGCAACGCTGCGAAGTCGTCCAGGGCTTTTCTTTCTCAGTCTGCTGCCAACTGCAGAAAGCAGAGAGGTCCCGGCCTGCCTGGCCTTTTCCTGTGATTTTACACAGGAGGCCGGAAGCACGCCTTTTCCAGCGTCAGTCTTTCTGGGAAAGGGCAGAGTTTCTGACTTAGAGGCAGGGGTGGAGAGTAGAGAGTGCCCAAGAGAGCCATACTCGGGTAGGCACAGCAACGGGGGCATCAGTGTGAACAGGCGCTCTGGTTCACCCTGGCCACGAAAAGAACGTTTTCTCCAGAGGAGGAGGGAAGGGTGAATGCGTCCCAGGGAATGCTGGGTAAAAGGCAGTGAACTTGGTGAATCCCAAAGGCAATGTGGACCATGAGTTCACATGCAGAAGCTCAAGGATGGCTCATTCATACATATTCTGTGGGAACAGACAGCTTTCAGCCCTGAGTTGTACGTGGAAAAGCAAAGCCCATGACAGCCCAACCCAGCGATCTGCCCCATGGGCTTTAATTAGAATAATATCCCCCGGTGTGGGATGTATGATGTGTGGCCCACGTACTGGACCCAATTTCCTCAATTACAAGTTTGGGAGGCTTGGGTAGAATATATGCCCTCTGTAAAGAGTGTCACCCATCTGTAAACGAGCTAGAGGACACGGTTTGCCTGCATCAGGTGGCGGCAAACCGCTCTTCCCCGTGGCCCCAGGGCACAGTGTGTTCCAGAAGGATAGGTTCCCAGGCCATTCTCTTCCAGGAGACTGTGCGCACCTCTGCTTGGGTTTCAGTCCCATGGACACGCTGGTGTCGCACAGTGGTGACCCCACGGTTGGGTCTTGCACCCAACCGATTTATTTACTGACTTTTTAGTATGCCGTCATGGAAAACGAGATTCAGAAGGACTCTGAGCAGGGGGAGGGGAAGGAGCCACCATCTTTCCTCATCAGGCAGGGCAGGTCTTCCCAGAGTATCCTGTGCCTTTCTTCCTCTCCGCCCCCCCCAACATCTGGCCCTAGTGCCCCCTCCACTGTCACAGGAAAATACAGAGGAACTTGCCATCCCAAAAGGGCTGGTGACTAAGGATGTTCCTTTTTTCCAGGAGAATCCACATATTTTAATTGAAGGCAGATGCCATAAGTAAACTCAGAGCAGCAAACTTGGGTTGAACATTTATTCCTCTCAAAGGAATAAAATCCCGAGCGCTCCGTAGGAAGGGCAGGGGCATCTTCTTGGAGGCGGCGACATTTGAGGATGTGTGTCATCTGCAAGGCCCTGAGGACGTGGGTGATGTGGTCACACTTGAGTCCTTGATAGGGTGACTCAGTGGCCAGCAAGGGAGAGAGGGAGAAGGCGTGGCGAGGCAGGGTTTGGCAGAGGGAAACCAGCTGGGCTCAAGGAGAGAATTTCTACTAGTAGACTAGCAGATGTGGCCTAGGGGTGTGGGGGGTTATTGGGGTGAAGCGATCCAGCACCAAAGCCCGGAGTAGTCTCTGACATACCAGGCTGCTCTTTGGGACTCCTGCTTCATAGTCAGTTCAAGGCTTGGTGGTGAATAGCCATCAGCACCATCTCTGTGATCCCTCTTTTGCATGCTCATTAAGGAACTCTCTGGAAACCAGTATGCCCCAGAGATGGCGGCTCTCTTCCAGCATCTCCCACAACAGGGTTTCCTGGGGATGGCTCCTCAACCAGTACTTCCTGCCTGCCACTTGCTGTACTCCCTCTCGGTGAGTCAGAGGTTACAGATCTGTGCTAGGCCAGTCCTTTGGAACCTGTGCATTTCTGAGTGCTAGAGCCGAAGACAGGAAAGACCAGATACCGGCTCGGCATGTGCCATGAGGTCACCCCGAAGGGACTGCCAGAATGGGAAGCTAAAAATAGCCCTGGATAGCTAGCTCATGGATAGAGGGAATTTAACTATTTGGGGCCTGAGTGATTGTGCTGGGGTATGCCAATGGCAATCAAGAGTGATCTCAACAAAGATCTGGGACAGGGTAGTGGTCACATGATAAAGGCAGGACCCGCCCCACCTCGTGCATAGATAACCATTGGGAGTCATCTCAGCCTATGCCCTGGAAGCAAAGGTGAAGTTCTCAGCCTGTGGCACAGAGGATGGGGATTGACAGGTGCCCCAGAGGTCAGACAGGTCTGGCTAGAAGACCCAGCTCCATCACCCATTAGCTAGGTGACCTGGAAAAGTGTCCCAACCCTTAGGAGCCTCTCTTTCTCTGTCTAGGAAATGGGGACAGTAAAAACTATCCCCCCAAAAGGAATCGTAACAATGGAGGAGAATGAGTTAAAAATCACAGGTTGGTCCAGAGTGGGGGCTTCACATGAACCGGTCCCGTTAGCAGAATAATTAATATTTAAGATTCCACAGAGCCCAGCGTTGTTCTGCTCCACTCTCTCTCTGTAGACTGCCTTATATAACTCTGTGAAGCAGATGCCAAAGTCGTCCCCATTTTGTAGAGGGTGTGAATGACATTGAGGGGTGTTTACTCTGTGCTAACTTGTGACTGGGGACAAGTTCCTGTCTTCAGCAGGCTGACCTTGAGGGTCCACTGGAGTCAGGCCAATCTCCCAACTGCCTCCTGTGGAGGGCTCCCTGTAAGACAGACTTGTGCTAAACGCTGACATTAACATTAACATCCTCCTCCACATACCACATCCGAAGTTAAGAAGGAGTTGGGGACCAGTGAGGTGGCTCAGATGGTAAAGGGGTTGTCGCCAAGCCTGATTGCCTGAGTTTGATTCCCAGGACCTACTTCCATGTGACGCGCGCGCACACACACACACACACAAACACACACAAACACACAAATGTAACTGGAAAATTTTAAAGGAATTGAGACAAAGTATACTTCCAATCTAGTTTCCCTATCGTGATAAAAGGGGAATTGGCTAAGGCTAAATAATATTAAACGCACGGCCAGCCTTTCCCACATAGCCCCTGCATCCAGGGTAATTAAGGGGGAGCCATTTGCTCAAACCTCTTTATAGCCCTTTAAAAAGCCTTGTTATTCCTTTTCTTCTTTTTGTAACAGTGTTAACTGAGATATAAATTCATATGCCATAAAATTCCCTTGCTTTACATGCTTCCATTTACAGAGTTGCGCAACCATTGCCACAAACCCACATTAGAGCCTTTACAAGGTTCCTGTTATTTCTCCTTTAAAGTGGATGAAACATTGTAGGATAGCCTTGCTGGGCCTGTTGAGCTCACGCCCGCTGAGTTTAAAATGAGGGCGCTTCAGCTTAGCACGGACGAGAGCGGCGGAGTTCAAGAAGTGCGTACCCACCGGGCAAAGCTAGCCCTCTCCTCTGTGAGTCTCAGAGCCCAGGGTGCTTGATCTTCACCAGAGCCCAGCAGCCTTTCCAAGGCTCATGAGTCCCAGGTTGTTTCTCTTGGGTCCCCGAGGAAGCCATTGCAGCGGTCACACAATACAAATAAGCCAAGCCCAGGGCAAGGCGTGGTGGTGGTGATGGTGCTCGGGAACTACGAGCATTGCTTTCCTGGCTCCTTGCTGGGGTGGGGTTGAGGGGGTTCCCACATACTCGCAAAGGACAGCATTGTGAAGTAAAGACTGTAATGGGGTGTCAGATGTCATCAGCTGAATCATTAAATAAGACTGACTCATCAATTGTCCGACCTCAAGGAGCCCGTGCTATACCTCTTCAGACAGGCTTTCAAGAATCATAAGCATCAGTGCAGAATGCATTCTTGTCTTCTGCCGCAGCCACTTGCCCTCCCTAGGGAGGGATGCTGCCTGTCCACTCAGGCTGCCCTCACAAGATGCCAGAGAACGAGCAGTTTCCTAACAATAGACAAAAAAATTTTTCTGCTATTGTATTTTTATTAATTCTTTGGGAATTTTATTTTCTGGCCACACACGTGTACACACACACACACACACACACACACACTCTTCTTCCCTAACTCTTCCCAGATCTACCCCTCCCCCTTATACCACCAAGTCCATGTCTTCTAACTTATGCTGCCCGTATATACCCCTGAATGTGGAGCTCTCCACTGGAGCGTGGTCAGCCTATCAGGAGCCACACCCTTAAAAGAAAACCTCTCCCCGAGAAGCCATCAACTGTCCACAGTTCCTCAGTTAGGAGTGGGGGCTCGTGAACCCCTTGCCATTCCATGCCTGAATGTTGATTCTTCTGATCTTGTCCAGGTCTTGTGAGTTCATGAGTGTGGCAGTCCCGCCACGTTCAGAAGGTCACTGTTAGGTCCACAGGGTCACTCCAGTCCTCCGGAACCTCTGGCTCCTACAGTCTTTCCATTCCTTCCGTGACAGTCCCTGAGCTTTAGGGAGGGTGGGAATGTAGATTTCCTATTTGTGGGTGAGCATTGCACTGACACTTCTTTGCCCTTTGACGAGTTGTAAGTTTCTACATTAACTGCCACCTGCTGCACGTAGAAACTTCTCTGAGAAAGTCTGAGAGCTGCGCTAATCTATGGACACAGAGATAGTAATTTAGAGGCTGATTGATACTATGACCACAGAGTAGCAGAGTAATAGCAATAGGTTCACCCCTGGGGCCTGGGAGCTTCTAGCTATGGGTTCTTGGTACAGTACCCAGTTTACAGTACCAGACATGTGATTCTTCCTATGGAACAGGCCCTAAATCTAATCAGAAAGCAATTGGTTACCCCCATAACATTCATTCTCCCGTGACACCCATGGGTGTGTCTTACCCTGTGGGTTGTATTTCGGTTCTCATGGTTTACAGCTGGGTTAAGACTGTTGATGACTTTCCCCCTATCAGCCTGCGTTGCATGTTTCAGTGCTATGAAATCTAGGCAGCCAGGAAGAAGCTTCCTAGCCAGTGCCAACGTGATGTCTCCATATGACGTGACCGACGCATATGGCGTTGTCAGCAATAGAGTCTTACCACCAAGTTCTGGTGGGCAACCAGGAGCAGTGCCGATAGCCTGTACTGTTTGAATGGTCTTCAGGACACCTGCGACCAACAACTCACGGGGAGGTACCCTTCACCTGGAGTTGAGCTTTTATGCTCACTCCAGATGCCATAGATTGCCAAACAGAAATGTAGTATTCTTGTAGTCCTGGGGGCTGGGATGTCCCGAATCAAAGCCTTAGAAGATTAAGATTCCAGACAAGAGGCTACTTTGGGGCTCATAAACGAATATTTTTGCTGTTTCCTAATGCGGCAGGTAAAATGAGGGTACCCTCCAGAGTATCTTTTATAAAGTGATCAAATTCAGTCATGAAGGTCCTGTCCCTATAACCTAGTAACCTTCCAGATGATTCACCTTTCAACATCTTGAGGGATAAGAGTTCAACATGGTACCGTTGGATATGATGCATCTCCCCAAAGGCTTGGTCTCCCTGAGTAATACTCAGAGGGGGGCTTTGGGGAAGTGACTGAGCTCTAACATTATCAACGAAATAATCCAAATTATTCATAATTTAATGGCATTATGGTGGAAAAGAAGCCGGAGCCTTATGGAGAAAGTGGGTTGTTTAGAGGTATTTTGAAGGGTATATATACATCGTCTGCGATCTCTTCCCCACTCAGCTCTCTCTCTTTCCTGCTACCGTGATGTGAGCAGCTCGACCTCACCATTGTCTGTTGCTCACCATACGTGCTGCCTCACCCCACGCCCATTGCAATGGAGTCAACCCCAATCCTGGACTGAAACCTTTGAAACCATGAGCCAAAATAAATCTTTCCTCCTTAAAAAAAAAAAAAGAGAGTTCAACATGGAAATTTCAAGAGAGCAGAAACATTCAGGGCATGCGAACAGCAAACAACACTTCCACGCAGTCTCAGATGGTGGCGTGAGTATATTTGAGTTACAGGGTATACACGTGGGAAGCTATCCAGATTCTTCATCAGTAACGTGGTACCGAAAGAAAAAAGTGCAGATTAGTGCTTCTCAGCCTTCCTAGTGCTAGGACCCTTTAATACAGTTCCTCATGCTATAGTGACCCCCGTCTATAAAATTATTGTGGTTGTGACTTCATAATTACAATTTCGCTAGTGTAATGTAAATACCTGGTATGCAGATGGCCTTAGGCGACCCCTGTGCAAGGTTGTTTGACACACACACCCCAAAAGGGATCGCGACCCCTCCCCCCCAAAAAAGGGCTCACGACCCGCAGACTGAGAACCGCTGGTCTAGATGGAACGGAATTAGACTTTCCTATTCAGCAAATTGAGTACCAGATCACAAACCACGCGTCCCAATCCCCACCCCCCAACCCCACCTTCAAATATGAATCAAATGACGTATTCTATTCTGCTTTCCTGTTCAGAAAAGGGAAGTGAGATCCAAAGGTAATTAAGGTAGCACTCAGCCTTGGTACTAAATTCATTCACAAACCGATCGCATCGAGTCCCTGAGACTCCTCTGGCCACACCTCACATTGAACGCGTGATTCAAATCGTCATCGTTTATCATTGATCCTCCAGTTTAAGGCACCAGAGGAAGCTTTTAAGATTTTACCCAGCTCTCCCCACGCTTGGTAGGACCACAAGGATCCAGGCACTCTGCAGACAGCACAGAGGCCCCAGACTGAAGCGAGCCTAGGAACATGCTCCACGTTAATTAACAGCTGCGGGCGCTTGGAGTGTTCTGTCTGTGTGGTATCGTCTGCCTTGTTCCTTGGCTGTCAGAGCTAGAACACAAGAGGATCCAGAGCCAGGTCCTCTGTTGAGAGCTCTATTCTCTCCCTCCCCGTCACTAGGCTTCAGATATGGTGTATCTGCACTCACTTGCCAGGCACTCCTACACCCCCCCCCAACCCGCCAGCTATGTAATTTAGGAGACTGGGATCTTCTGAGCCTCTTCTGTCCCATCTGTAACACATTGTATCCCCAACCTGCTTCCCATGGCCCTTCCTAGGAATCTACACATATTTTGAGATTTCTACTTACGGTCAGCCATGCTGGGTAACAGAAACTATATAGGAACTAAGAAAGATCATAGGGCACCTTAGTCTATGCTCGGAATCAGGGTTTTTCCACCAGGGACATTCCTACTGGCTCTGGAATATTGGTCAATATCTGGACAGTTTTAGTCATCATGACTGAAGGAAGAGGGTACATCCAAGTACCTGAGATGCCCAGGACAGTCCACCCCCACAACTGCAATTCAGGAATTACTTATTTTGTGACATATTAGGGCTGAGTCTTTGAGACCCTGATCCAAACAGACCAACTTAGATGTACACGCAGGTACCATTGCAGTGTGGTAGGAATCTGAGAATTAGTGCACGTAGAGGTATGAGATTCTGTGGTCCTCAGAGAGAGGTCACCTCCTGTTGTCCTTGAGCCTGTGCTGAACTGCAGACTCCATCTTGGTACGGAGTATCTGAGGAAGAAGTCATTTGCACTCACAAATTCATTATAACAAGGGCAAAGTTATCCCAAGTGTTCAGATGAGCTTATAAGATTTCTGCTCTCAGTTCCAACCCCCTCCTCCTCAGTCAAGATGCACCCCCAGACAAAAGGCTCCAAGGCCAGAGGGACCCCAGTGTGGGAGCCCAGCCCTTGGGGGAGGGGAGGAGGCAGCCCTCAGCCATGAGAATGTCTTTGCATTTGCCTTCTCTGCTGATCTCTGCTGGTGAAGTTATGAATGAGTCACCGTGAATCACCGGGGGATGCCCACCCCGGAGCGACTGCGCCTGAGATTCCACCCAGGCAACAGAAATCTGTCCTTCCTCTCCTGCCTCTCTCTCTCTCTCAAAAGACCTTGAAGAAAGCCGAAAGTCGTTAACATGACTAAAGCTGTAACTTTGTACCGTGAAGGCAAAGAACATAAAGAACGCTAAAGGAAGCCAAACGGGGAGGATTCCCACTCCCCTCGGAGAAGGGCAGAGCACAGTGAAGACTGAAGACTCTGCGCCGTGCGGGCATGAGGCTCATTCAGAGCCAGCGGCTCCGAGCAAGTCACCCACCCCTTCTGCAGAGAGGTGGAAGGCAGAGAGGAAAGATCACGTGAGCCTCTGATTGAGAAAACTGGAATCTTCACGCCAGTGCCTTTCTCAGGAAATCGTTTGGCCTGTTGGAGGGCCCCACAGCTTATTGGTCTGCAAAGTGGGTTTTGGTGGTACCTCATACCACTGTTTGCAGGACACAGTAACTTAAAGCCATGAAAGTTAAGCAGCTTCCAGAATTGGCACAGATACCGGGGTACGAGGGCGTCACCGTGGCTTTCATGCCGTCTTTTAAAGATGGCATCCCGCGGTACTTATGGCTGAGACCGTGTCTTAGGTGGGGACAGTGGGTATCTGGACCTTCGTTATTCTCCTTTGTTCTTTTCAAGTCGAAATTTGCATCACTTAAAAGTATCTTTGAAAGAAGAGTGATAGAGACTGGTCACAGGAGAGAGGGAACGCACCACCCACTTACGGACAGTTCAGAGGTAAATTTCGTATCAGCTCTGCCACTGTCAAATAGACACGTGCATGCGCACACCGAGAGACAGTGATGCAGATACACGGGGTTCCGGAAACGCAGAGGCAGTGATATCAAACGGAACAGAAAACTAGGGGTCAAGCATTCTGACTCTTCTGAACTCTTTTCTGGGAACTTGTTAAGTACGATGGGAAGGGACAGGCCTGGGGACACTGGGGTGAGATAAGCTTTAGGCATGGCCGTTGCAATCAGTGTTTTAGGGCAGTAGCCTGAGCAGGACTTGGAGAAGTTGGTGTCCACAGAAGCTGGAAGGAGAAAAACAGCCCAGCCCTGACGCTCTTTCCCAGGAAGCTAACTGTCCCAGGCCCATGCCCCCTTCCCTGGAGTGTGGGACATAGGTGGGGCAGCCTTGAGCTTGGGGCAGCTCCCAGTCTGCAGGGCCACAGATGAGGGAACACAGAGTCCTCTCAGTTGGAAGGCATTCAGAGGACAGGGTGGAGGACTTGGGAACTCATGAACTGAGGAACTTACTTACACACCTCTTTTAGCCTTTACCAAAGCACACGCCCGAGGCAGAGTATGGAAGCCAAGTGTCTTGTGTCTCAGTAGCTCAGAAAAACTGGCCCCCAGCCCCAGCATGAGGTTTCACAGGACGACTGGTGGCCCCACGAACACATCCTGATGGAAGACTCTAGGGTGGCGTGGGTCACTGTGACAGAGTGGCCGGCCATTCCTTGGCAGGTTGTGGGTTCCATTCAGCCCTCATCTTTGCGTTGTGAGCCCTGAGCACATGTCACTCCTCCCACGGGCTTCAGAATCCCCATCTTGGAATGATGGGGCCAAGCGTTCTCTGGTGCCTCCCATTTACTCAGTGGGCAGAATAGTTTCCATGAGCCCATGGTCTCCCCAGGAACATACCTGGTGGTGAGCCTCTCAGTAACTTCAGCATACCCTACTCACCTATACGTGAAGTGTCTGGTTATCTGATTTGTCTTTTTCGGTTTTCCTGTAGTACGTCTGGCTGTCCTAGAACTCAGTCTGTAGACCAGGCTGGCCCTGAACTCACAGAGATGCACCTGCCTCTGCCTCCCAAGTGCTGGGATTACAGGCATGCGCCACCACTGCCCGGCCATCAAGCGTCTACTTGTGGCTTGTGCAGAGAGACCCAGAGGATGAGTTCTTATTTGCCCACGGTGGCAGTTTAGTCATTCCTGCTCGTTCTTCTGAAGGCTGAGCTTCTGCTTCTGTCTGTTTACCCAGTGGATGCATGCCTTCCAGATCCCTCCCTCTCCCAGGTACCCTTCCAGGGGATAAACAGGCATGGGCCCTATCAGTGTCATACAGCTGACCATGTGAGATCATGGGGTCCACTCCTCGCCCCCTGGGTCTGTCAGCGCATTAAAGTTACACTGGAGTTTGGGATAACTGCTGCCCTGATGGGGTTGTATTCTAAGATTGTTGCCAACCACATCTCTTCCTGCCAGGAAGATCTAGTGTAGCATGCTTCTGTCAGCCTGTCCTCAAGCGCCTGTATCTGAGTGGTCGGTACTTTATACTTCTCTACTCTCCGTGGATCCGGCCTGTTTTACTCCTCCTGTACCCACGTTCTGCCTCAGTTTATTAACCTTGCCTCTTTCAAGCGACCCTGTCCGGTAGACGTGTTTCATCTCAGGCACAGAGAACAGGCTAGGGGAAAGCTGCCAGGCACATCCCGTACCCGATTCTGCTTGGCCAGTCCGTCTCCCTGTGCCCGCACCCCCCCCACACACACACCTGATTTTCTGGCCCAACATGCTTCAGCTGGCTCTTCTTCTGGCCCTGTGTGTTTTCCCTCTCCTGAGCACTGAGCAAGTGGTTTGCCCAGTCTGTACTTGCCACCCGACTCAACGTGTTTATGGCTTTCCCCACTCTAATCAGCCTCTGACCCTATCAGAAAACCGCAGAGGAAATGAAGTTGGTCCGGCTTGGCTTTCCCCTGCTGAACCCTGTCGACGCCTGACAGCACCAGCTCCCCGCTCACAGGACTATAAATCCAGGGTGTAATAATCCATCCTTGGAATTTGCCAGGCTTCAAAAATCACCAGTCTGTCATGTCAGCAAACAGCCTTGCCCTTCTTGGTGATAAATCAGGGTGAAATTAGCATTTCACATACACACACACATGCACACACACCCTGACTCTCTGCCATAATTCTTCAAACAAAACGCTTGGCGCTGCTGGAGGTGGGGAAGTTGGAGATCACAGCTGGCTCACCTGACTGTCACCTCTCCAATCTGCTTCTTCTAGGTGGGGCCTGGAGACACCAGCCCTGCCTCGCAGATGGGGGGGGTGGATTTCTGCAGTTTCGGTGCAGCCCTTGTTGCTGTTTCTGCAGCTTCAGTGCATCCCTTGTTGCTGTTGATGCTTCTGGACGCAGGATGCAGTTCTGGTGGTAGGACTCCTGCCCCAGCATAGAGCAGGGGCAGCCCCACCCTGCAGTTCACACAGAGTAGAGGCCTAAACTGATCTCTGCCTCTGCTTCTTCCTGGCCTGGCATCTCCAGCCTACTTAGGGGCTAGTCTACCCAGAATTATAGGTGCACTAGGTCATTCTGGACATTTGTTATGAACTATAAAAACTCTTGATTTTTTTTTTCTTTAAAGGGGAGCGTTTGAGTTGGCAAGTTTTCCAAAGGTTGATCTAAGCAAGTGAAGACTGCAAAGTCAGAGCCTGTTAGGGTAAAAGTCTCTCTTCCCTTCTTAGGCTTCCTCCCTTTCTTCGATAAAGACGTTCACTAATGACCGCAAGTCTCCCCTAATCTGAGCCTTAGTGACCTCCAGGCCATGAGCTACCTTCAGAGAGCAGGTGATCCTCCAACCCAGGGAGGGGACGTTCTTTGGCTTGTGAAGGTTTCTGGCTCCCTCTAGTGACAACTTCAGATACTTGCTCTTTGCCACCATTTCCACAGGACTTGTGATGTGGATAGAGACGTGAACTTGGGCGCGGGGACCTCTACTCTGAGATGGAGAAGCCTAAGTGGAACTCCACGTGACTCAAGCCCAGTCCTTTCTCCCTCGTGACACTCGAATTCTCGGCAACAGGCCAAAGACGCATTTTTCAGAACCCTACAAAGAGACCGGTTCCTTTAGATCTTACTAGAAGTATTTCTGTGGGTCGAGACCATTTTGTTTCTTTTTCCCCTTGTGAATAGCAATAGAAGAGTGGTCAAGGGCTGTTGGACTTGGGCTTCCATCCAGCCGTGTGCCCGCAGGCTGGTGCTGACCTCTCTGACACTCTTGTGGTGCGTCTCAGTGTTGTGGGGATCAAACAGGACTCAAAACACTGGGACCCAACAAGCATTTAAGGAGAAGAGATCTAGGTGTCACGTTACTGATGCCTCCTGAGGTACAGTATCACCATCGGTCCATCACCATCCTCACCAGCAATAAACCCAACGCCAACTTCAAAACCCAACCCCAGCCCTGTGTGATTGGGTTATCCCCACCCCCTTGCCTGAAATTCTGAAGTTCCATGCCATACTCAAGATCACTCCCTATTTGTCTTATAAGCAACATTAAGCATCCTTATTTCAGAGCCGCCGCCACCAGGTGCTGTCCACAGAGAGGGGTTCAGTAATGATAATATGAGGGTTCTGCATGAGATCGTATTGTTGGTGGTCTGTCCATCTAGTCCAAACCAGGGAGAACATTGATTCCCTCCTGCCACCTGGAATGGCTGGGGAGACTGCATTACCATTCTCCACCCCACCTTGTACATTTAACCATTTGAGTAGCACGCTACAGATTCTAGCTCTCTCTGGAATGTTCTCACGACACGCCAGTCTTGAATGGCGTGCTTTCTAAGGCTGCGTGACATAATACTGCAAGCTTAAGTTACTGACATTTATTTACACAGTTCTGGTGGCTGGGTTCCGACATGGAGGCACAAGCAAGGGTGGGGTCTGAGTCCTTGACTTGCAGGTGGCCTGTGTCCTCACACAACCTTTCCTCTGCATGTGTAGCCTTGGTATCGCTGGGTGTCCCAGTCATCAGTATGGATAGGACCTGTCATAAGAATCACATACAATGACATCCATTTGCTTGCATCACTTTCTGAAGTGTGTGGCTTCCCACCTCTCCCAGGCCCCACTGGCAATCAGCTGACAGTTCAGTAGATGTTCATGGGTTCCTTGCCCCTTGCCAATGGCTCTGTTGCCCGTGTGGAAATGAAAATTTTAAAAAACAAACAAAAAAAACCCCAGAAAAACCCAGGGTATCTGCCTTCCCTGTGTCTCTAATGGTTGTGATACGCCCCAAATACGAAACTTTGGTTTTAGATGCAGACAGAGCATGAGCAGAAACTCTGAAGATATCTCTGAACATTGTGTGTCAAAAGAGAGAAGGGGAGAAAAATGAGGGAATCTAGGAAGGCTGCACAGAGGAGGTGGTCCTTAAGGCGGGCTTGAAATGGTGTGTGGGATTTCAACTCTGCCTGCAATAGGGAACGCCTGGGTTGAGGTCTAAGAAGAGTGAGGCCATGTCATAGAGCATAAGAGGTTCCAGGCTCCTGGCTCTGTGCCAGGCTCTACAGCATGGTTTCATCAGAGCCGACACAGCTCTGGCAGCATAGAGAGCTGATTGGCTGGCTGCAGTTAAGGTTTTGCCCCATGCTCTGAACCAGCAGCCTCTCTCTTCCTTGGCTAGCATCAGATAGCGCCCAAGCCCCTTCTCATCTCCATGTGTCTTCTAGACACTGTCCGCTGTCTTGGAGCTAGAGCTCAGTCAAAATCTACAAGGACAGGCTCTACAGCCCAGAGTCCTCCACCTGACTACACGTAAAATTACCCAGTGTTATGGTTTGCATGTAGAATGTCCCACACAGGCTTCTGTGTGTGAACACTCAGTGTCCAGCAGGTGGCGTCATTCTGGAAGGTTGTGGAACTTCTGGTAGGTGGAGCCTACCTGGAATAGGTAGATATCAGGGAACAGGCAGGATATCAGGGAACAGGCTTTAAGTTTTATATCCCTGCCAGCTTCCCGTTTGCTCCCTCCTTCTTCCCATCCAGATGTGAGCAAGAAACCCAGAACTCTTGAAGTCACAGCCAACACCTCCTACCACTGTAATTTCCTGCCATGACACGTCGTGTCCTCTAACCACGAGCCAAGATTTAATCTTTCCTTTGTCAGGTGTTGATCACAGTGGCAAGAAGAGTAACTAGTAGAGCTGGGAGGGGGAGAGTGCCCAAGAAGTATCCCAGTCAATTTCATCAGCATCTTCAGGGGCCAGACCTAGGGGCTTAGTATTTCAGTTTTCTAGGTGATGCCCCAATGCAGCCAGGTTTGCAATTAGGGATATGATATGATACCATATGGGAAGGGACACGTTAGCTCTGCCTGTGACACATACCACATGGCCTTAGCAACCTTTGTGTTGTATTTTGTTTTATAAACTTTACTACGGGAATAATTCATGAATTGTGCACTGTCTGGCCCATCTTCAGAGCCCGATTAACATCGTCACCTCCTTCCTCCCCTCCTGCTCGTATAGGGGCAGTTACGATGCTGTAGCCAGCGAGCAATGGGTAAATATGCATTGTGTGTTCTGTAGGCTTCCTGCTGTTTATGGGCCATGTTTTATTCATGCGCGTTGAAGGCAGAGGGCTGCCGAAGAGGGGAGAATTTTCAGCCTGAGAATTTCAAGGCAAGAGACTACATTTGTATAAACTGAGGGCAAGGCAGGTAAACGCGAGATCAGGAGAAGGGTGTTCTGACCAAGGGTTTCACTGGCTGTCAGGAAGTAGAACCTGAAGATGTTTGACAAGCCGCGAGCTCCTCTTCCAGTCTAGTGCTGCCCTCTAGTGGAAGTTTACAGCCAGGCTGCGGCTCCTCATCCCACCAGAGGAGACCAGGCAGGGTTAACAGGAAAGCAGCCTGTTAAAGAAACACAGGCTCAGGAGGGGCAACCCTGATGGACGTCCTCCCCGGAACTCTTCAATCCTGATACAGTTCATGCTGTATGCACCCGCCATTGTTATTCTAATAGTCCCTGCTCCACAAGGTACTATTGGTCACTTGGAAATGGAGGCATGAGCCAACGTGGTTGGGTCTGATTGACTGCACAGCCCACTTTCTATGATGTCACGTTAGCTCCTAATCGGTTCCTACAACCCGAGGTCATATCTGCCTCTACTGTGAAGACGCTAGGTGTCCTTGGAGCTGTTAAGTCACCTCTGAGTTTCTGTTTTCTCATCATAATCCTTAGTCATGCTCCTCAGAATCATTCTTCGAGCACGACTTTCTCGGATGAAAGTTTGAAGAAGTGGTTGGGCCAGAACGAAAGGGTAAACGTGACTCTGCTTTCAGAACATATTACTCTTACAACCACACAGACTATAGAGATGAGTCAGACCACTTCCCTCCCAAAGAGGCGGAAGCAGTCCCCCAGACATCCCAGCTGAGAAGATGCCATAGAAGAGAAACCTTCCCTTTCTGAGAGGAGTCCCTTTATCTTGTCCGAGAAAACTACCACTTTCCCTAAAAGATCTGGGATTTTGTCAAGCGCAGCGTCCTCAGCTCTGCCCTTCCACACCCTGGGATGTCTGAGATATCGCTGGAAGCCAAGGCTGTCACTTGAGAGCTCTGTCTTCTGGTGCCCTCCGGAGGCTGGGTGTTAGATCCTCCCCCACCACTTTCTGAAGGACACCCAGAGAGCCTGCTGCTTGGATTTCCCTTTGATTAGCACCTCAGGCCCTAGTGCTCCCTGACATGCTGCTCTTTAGTGACACGGTCTTTAGGGAGTGGAGAGTGACTCAGAGGGCCAAGTGTTTGCCTTGTGCACCTATGAGGACCTGAGTTCAGAACTCTAGAACCCACGGAAAGCCAGACCCCTGGGGTCCTAAGGTGTCAAGGGAGATTCCCCAGAAGCTGGTGGGCCTGCCTTCCTGGCACCCACAGTGGGGACTAAGAGACCCTGTGGCAGACAGGATGGACCGCGAGATGAACACCCAAGGCTGCCCTCTAATTTCCATGTGTGCACTGAAGCAGGTGTGTGCTTGCACGCACATCACACACATGCACACACACATGCACACACATATACACATACACACACACGCGCGCACACACACAAAGTTTTTTCTTTCTTTTTTTTTTTTTCTTAAGAAAGATAGTCTTTAGAAACTTTCCTCATTTGTTCCTGCGATGTCAATCATTAGGAAAGCTGTGTGAGCCTTCTCAAATTACTCTTTTTAAAAAAACAAACCTTACACACAGAACAGACGGGCAGGGCGTAGCTCAGTGCGCATCAGTGCTTCTCTGTGGGTGACAGAGATGCCGGAGCGTGCCGACCTGACATGATGAAATGGATCAAGCCGACCTGACGTGATGAAACGGATCAAGCATTTACCGTCTACAGGGGCCGTGAGATGCCTTTGATGTTCATTAACCACTTAAACCCCAAAAGCAGCCCTTCGGGGCAGGGTTTTTACCCTAGCCACTCTGAGATGAGTGCAGAGGCCGGAGCTTTCCCTGGACTGTGCAGCTGATGAATCCAGACCCCGGCCACCCAGCTCCAGGTCAGGGTTCTGGAGCACGCTGATGAGCTTACCTCCTCTGTGATCACTGTCGTCTCAGATGGCTCTCCTGTGAGCGCGGATTTGAAGAAAGGGGAATGTCGAGACAGGGGAAAGAGGTCACGGGTGGGGGGATGCCAGAAATGAACTAGGAAATCGGCGCTGTTTCTATGATTCCATGTTTTCTGTATTCTGTAAAATAAGCAGCTCTTGCCTACGTGATAATCAAAAGAAGTAAAACTCCCAAATTGGAGAAACACCAGCCAGAGATCACGATGGGTGGTTCCAGAGGACTTCCGTGTTGGGGAACTGGTTTGAAGGCTGTTATGCGCATCACACGTGATGCTCCAAGACTCCTTGGGTGCAGGATTACTGTCAGTCCATCTCACAGAGGAGGAAACTGAGGCACAGCCACACTGGCACCGTGCTCTAAGACACACGGATAGCAGAGCTGACCCACCCTCTGCAGGTAGCACCTGGGTCCTGTCCCACAAAAGGAAACCAAACCGTGGCTCAGAAACACCGGCTGCAGCATGATCAGAGGTGTTCGGGAAGGAGCCTAGATTTGCGAGAGGCTGTCTTGGTATTGCTTTCAATCCATGAGGAGTTTGCGCCACCAGATTGCAGGTGCCAGCAGCACCCGGGGGTTAGCCGACACTCTTTACTCCCAAATGAGAACCCAGTCCCGTGTAACTCTGACACAGAAGGGACACTCACCATTTTCTTCCTGGTAGGATGCCAGCTCTACCCTCTGAAGCACCCCACCCCCATGCCCAAAGCCGGTGGCCGTGGTGAGCAGATATTCATGGGGATGGAGATTATCAGCATGCACAGCCAAACGGAAGGAGGGAATGTTGGCCCATCTGTGACTTATCCTTCCCTGTTCTGGCACAGAGCAAAACTAACCTCTTGCATCTGTGCCAGGGTCACACCAGGCTGACATTGGTGGTGGTATTCCTCACCACAGCCCCCCTGAAATCTATGTGTGTGCCCCTCTCAGATGGGACTGCCCCATGTCCCCACCCCACCTGGCAAAACTAAGAATGTTCCAGGCCTTTCTGCAGTTGGGTGATCCTGGGACCCACACTGTAGAGGAACATTTGAAAAAAGTTTTTGTTAGTGTGGTTTCTTCGGAAATGCAAAATGGTGTCTGGTTTAGGTTTGCCTTCCCATCCCAGCTGTGGTAGAGTTGTTTACGAGTTGGGTTTGGAATGCTTGAAGCAGGTGGCTACGATTTGGTTGGGTGCAGTCGTTCTGGCACCTGTAGCTTGTTTTGGTGAGTGGGCGCTGCAAGGGTTTATGGGAACTTTTGGTTTAGGGCATAAAAGGTCTGAAGCCCTGAGAGTCCGGTGGGCATTGGTTGGTGGTTCGTTGGTTGGGTTGCTGTCGTTAGTGCGATGATTCCTAGGAGAACAAAGCTGCAGCTGGAGGCTCGTGCGAGGGTGAGGATTTCCTATACAACAAAGAGCACTTGCTCTCGAAGAGGACTGGAGTTTGGTTCCAAACATCCAGGATGGGTGGGTGCTGGATGCACAACCACCTGTAACTCCAGTTCCAGGTTCTCTGACGCCCTCTTCTGGCCTCACATACACACAAAACGATACATGAAACTTATCTTTAAAAAGCTACTCTGCAGTATCCTGTGAGTTCATGGGGGCGGGGCCCAGGGCCCTTTGGCACCCAGTTTGGCGACTGCAGAAGTACATTCATTTTAAGGCAGACACAACTTCACCACCAGGGTTCTCCATTCCCTCCTGATGGACTGCTTCCTCTTCCCAAGGATGTTGCCGCTAGAAAGCAAGGGTAGCATCCCACCGCCCTTGGCAGGTAACGTCAGAGAAGCAGGTGAGCGCTGGTGAGGGAGATCTGGGGTTTTGGTCCAGGCTATCCAGTGACGTGTTTAGCTACGTGCTGCAGACAAAGGAGGGAGTGTTTGAGAACCCGTCTATCCACAAGCTTCGTCTCTGGGCCATTGAAGAGATCACAGGGACTGAAAGGTGTGAAGTGGTTCGGGTCATATGGGGTAGCAATGGCTGTCTCAGGCTCTTCCACGGCATGCCCTTCCTGTGGCGTGTAGAAACCAGGCAGACAGCAGAGGGCAGGCTTGAACCACAAATTTAAAAGCACGAAAACCACTCTGAACCAGGACCTGTCCTCACAGGGATGCTACAGCTGGATGCCTGATGCTGCCTCTTGCCTCCCAGGCAGAACGTTTTGAAGCAGTTTTGTGCATTACCAAACATTATTTTAATTGTATTAAAACAAAAACTACAGCTGGGGAAACGAATTTACCGCTTACCTTCTACGAAACCCTTATATGCCTCGTACCTTCAGCTTTCCCTAAGGACCCAGGGCCTTGCTCCAAGGCTGCTCCATCTGAGATCTTGTGACTGCTGATGTGAGGGGACCATTCCAACACTGCAGTGTTGGGCTGTCTATAGAAAACGTTTCAAAACCAGCTTGCTGTTGGTTTACTGTGGCATGTCTCTGAGGGGAGCCTCTTGGCCCTCAGAGAGGCTAGGGGTGTACTGCAGTGGTAAAGCTCTAGCCTATCATCACTGGGGCCTGGGGTCCATCCCATAAAACCACCATCACACACGCATGCACACGCACACACACACAGAGAGGCACACGCACACACACAGACACACACGCACACATGCAAAGACACACACATGCACACAGACACACACAGACACACCCACACGCACACACACACACAGACACACACACATGCACAGACACAGACACACACAGACACAAACACCCTCACATGCACATACACAGGCACACGCACTCACACACACACACAGACACACACGCACACATGCAAAGACACACATACGCAGACACACAGACACAAACACAGACACACACACATGCACACACACATGCACACAGACACACAGACACGCACAGACACAGACACACAGGCACACACACACACACGCACACAGGCACACACACGCACACAGGCACACACACAGACACACACACCCTCACATGCACACACACAGGCACACGCACTCACACACACCATTCTTTGCTGAGCTACCATAACCTGCCTACACCATGACAAAGCAGACTCAAGGTTCTGGCCGTGCCACATGGGTATTGTTCTTTCCCAAAGTTAACGCGCTTTTCCCTTTGAAATTCCCCCATTCAATAAGAATGGCTGTGAGATTTGTTTGGGGTCTGTGGCCATCCTTAGAGCATTAAAAAACATTAATGTCTTTCTGGCAGCCCATCCTTGCGATACAGAGCATTGTTTTTCATTGTGCCTGTCTGTCTACAGGCCAAAATCAAGTGATTGCTTTGGGGCTCTGGGTTCCTATTTGTGAAGACCCAGATTCCTTTGCCAACACTTAGAAACTTTTCAACTTGGATCTGTAGCTTCTGGAGTTTTCTCGTTGGCCCCGCCTGCATGTCAGCGAGCTCTGTGAAGACCCGGATGCTGAACTGTTTGAGGTTCAGTGCTGAGTCCCCGACCCCGAGGTTAATGCTCAGGTCATAGAAGGAGCTTGTGAGTGTTAGCCGGTTTTGGTTGCTATGACGAGATACCCGGAGAAACGACTTGGAGTACAAAGGATTGGTTTGGGCTCATGTTTTCAGAGACCTCTGAAATCACTTGGTTCCATTGATTTCAGGGCTGGGGTGAGGCAGGATATGCATGATGGGAGATGCGGCAAGGCAGAGCCCCTGGCTTCATGGTTGGCAGGACATCATAGACTGACTGATAAGGGCTGATGGTAAAATGAGCCTCTACAAGGCACACCCCCAATTAAACCATGCACTCTAACTGACCACCTCCTAAGGAGCCAGTCAGTAGACAGGAGATATGTCCTCCTGTGAGCTTAGGTTCCCATCAAGACACGGATTCCCAGGGAGAGCTGCTGGCCCCCACTGGTCTGGACCATGTATTTGGGCATCTTACTGGCTGTCCCCATCGGATGACTGCCTTTGTCTCGAGGGAATGCTACTTTACTCTCTATCCACGGGAGCCCTGGGGGGGATGACCAGTGCTTGGACTGAAATCTAACTGGGCAGTTCTATCCTGTGGGTTGTAGTTCAGGCTCAGTGCGTTTCCAAGCGTGATCCAGAAGTTTCGTGTAAAGCCTATGTGACTGTTCTGACCAGGTAACTAAACACACAGCCAAGGCCTGTCATCACCTCAGATGCCACAGACAGGCTTGAGCTGTAATCACAGCAGCGACAGACAGCGATTCCACCGTGGGGGTGGCAACATTGAAACTACACCACATCTAGTGGTGTTTATTGTATGTAGATATTTTGCGGCGTTTGAAACATGGTGCGTGGATCAGGCTTTTCTTGCTTGCCGAGAGTTCTTGAGTTTGTATGAGTACCTGGAGTCTTAGCTAGTGGGTTTGTATGAGTACCCGGAATCTTAGCGAGCAAGCAAGAAACAGAGAAGTGTATATAGCCAAAATGAATGTGAGTTGTAAAAGAGTTTCAAACTTCTTTGTGTGTGGGGTGTAGGGGGTTGTGTGGAGAGCTTATGGGCATGTAGAGAGGAGATGTGCATGTACGCATGCAGGCGCCTGCACACATGTATGTGTATGCATGTGGAGGCTCAAGGTTGACATCAGGTGCCTTCCCTTGCTGCTCTGTACCTTATTTCTTTGAGCTACGGTGTCTTACTGAGCTTCGATCTCACCAATTAAGCTAGGCTGGTGATTAATGAGCTCTGGGGATCTTCATGTCTCTACCTTCCTGGTTCCCAAAGATGAAAAACACCAGTGTCCCCACTGTGCCAACTGTCCTAATTCGTAACGTCATTTGCAGCAACCAGGTATCTAACCTGGCCAATGGAAGGCATCGCTTTGACCTTTGGTGAGTTTTGCTCCTCGAAGGGCTTCTGGGTTTCAAACCTAACCTTTGGTTTTCTTCTTCCAGGAATCCTGTTCACGATGTTGGTATTTGGACCGGCCTGTGGATTTATTCTGGGCTCTTTCTGTACCAAGATCTATGTGGATGCTGTCTTCATTGACACAAGTAAGGAGCAGATTGGGATTACCATGTGCCCCTATGAGCATTTCCATTCTCATAAGGAGTCTTTAGCCTGTGGGGCTCTAAGACCCGCCCCCAGAACACACACACACACACACACACACACACACACACTAAGCCACAGTCTTGTGCTGCTCAGCTTTCTATTACTGTGACATGTATGCCTGAGACAATCAAGTCAAAACAAAGAAGAGCCTATTCTGGCTCATGGACTGAGAGTCCCTGTTTGGGGGCCTCTTGGTAAGGTACTATTTGGTGATGGGGAGCATATGGTAGAACACAGCTCTTTACAGCACAGTATCCTCTTCGAAGGCATACCACAACAACCTAGCTTTTGCCACAAGCCCCATCTCCCAAAGGTGTACACACACACACACACACACACACACACACACACACACTAAATAAATAAATAAAAATAAAACCATCTAAAGCAACACTTGATGTGTTCTTAATAGGTAGAGGACATATGTTTCTCAGATGCTCTGGGCTTCCCACCTGTGATTCTGAATTTAAATAGGGCGGTTGTCGGGGTAAACTGTATTGTTGTCTTTAGTTACTCAACTCATCGCTGTGACCAGACACCTCACGGGATGGCTAATCTCGGTCATGAACTTGTCATATTTGGGAAGAGGGAACCTCCATTGACAAACTGCCCCCATCAGCTCGGTCTACAGGCCTGTCTGTGGGGTGTTACCTTGATGGCTAAATGATACAGGAGGGCTCAGCCCACTGTGGGCGGTACCGATCCCAGGTAGCTGGGACTGGGCTCTATAAGAAAGGTAGCTGGATGTGGCCTGGGCATGAGCCAATAAGCAGCTTCCATGGTGCCTGCTTTAGCTGCCGCCTCCAACCTTGAGTTCCTGCCCCGAGTTGTCTCACTGGTGGATAGTCACTAAATGTACTATGAAATAGTAATGTGTGTGGTTTCTTCTGCAACAGGGTCTTAACATTCAAGCCATCAAGTTCTAGAGGGAAACCCAAAGCTGTAGCAATAGCAATAGCCTATAATGTTTTTGGTGGGGTCTATGGGACCCCCCCCCCGACAAACAGCGCAAAGAAAGGTAACCCATACTTGGCAATGGGCTTTTTATTTGGTAGCCTGTGGTGTCTGGAAGAGCCATTGTCACCCGGCTACAGGTAACTCCATTTAGACTCCTTTATTGTACATATACATGGGTATTGTAGGGGGCGCCTACGTTAGTGTCTACATGGCATTTCCACAGGGTTTCAGGGTTGGTTAGCCCTTCCCATACTTCCTCCTCTGCCCTGCCCCTCCCCCATACCTCATTTAACCCTTCCTGTTCCATGGCTCCCCGTCTCCCCCTTCATACTACATGCATTCTATCCTTCACCCCTGGAGATGCCCCGGGGCTCCTTTCTAATTTTCAGACTTCCACGGACACCCCAGTTGAAACACACATACCCAAGCTTTCGAATCGAGCACCCGCATACAAACCACAACACCACGTCTGTCTGTCTTGGGTTAACTCGTTTACAGTGATTATTTCCAGCTCTGTCCATTTTTCCTGGATTTCGTTTTTCTTTGCAGCCGAGTACTAATAATTCATGGCGTATGTAGCCAGTCTTTTCTGTAGGTACCTTCATGGTTATTGCTTCCTCTTACCACTAGAGGGCAGAAAAGCACCACAAATTCATCCTCCTTATCCATGCCAGAAACCCAACCGTGGGAATGGTGGTCCACAGCAGGTGGATCTTCCAAGCTAGGTTAACCCAATCTAGGTAATACCTCACAGGCGTGGGCAGAGGATTGTCTCCCAGCTACACCCCATCAGGTTGTCAGTAGAGATTGACTATTCTGTCTGAGCTGTGGTAACAAACAGTCCTCAATTTTAAGTGATTGAGTGTACTAAAAATTAGCTTTGTAGATAACCTGTTCAACACAGATTAGTGTTGGGAAAAGGCGGGACTCAGCTCACCAGGGTCACTCCGGGGCTCAGGCCCACAAATCTGTATCCTGTTCCCAGAGTTTATAGTCTCCAGGCAGGAAGAAGCTGGCAGTCTGACAAGTTACACGTTGGTCCTTACAGCCTGTGGTCAGAAATGGCATGCCCTGGTCTATCCCTGTGTCACTACCAAAGCAAGCCCATAGCAATGTGTGTGGTGCAGAGGGACCATGATGGACACGTCTTATCTCCCAGTTCTTAAGTGGGGCTGGAACTCAGGAGCAGCTTCTGTGGGGTGCAGTCAAGTTATCAGCCTGGTCTGCAGTCCTCTGAAATGCCAAAAGGGAGAGGATCTACCTCTGAGCTCATGCCAGCGGTGGCCAGGCTGGTTCTCCCAGGCCTCTCTGCAGGACTATGTCACCAATATTCCCATAGAGTAGATAAGAGGGAACCCCCAAGACAAGGAGCCGCTGTGGTTTATAAGCTAGCCTTCAGGGTGACATTGTACTATGTATATGTATATATATGTATGTATATGTATATGCCAGTTACACAGGCCCAGTTAACCAGAGGGATTAGTATACAAGAATATAAAGTCCAGGTAGGGGCAGGGATTTGGGGGATCACCCAAGATCTGCCTAACCCATGTATTCACAACTGTCATGGCTGCCGTCTGCAAGAGAACACTGGATTTCTACATAGCTCCGTCGGTAATGAAACCACATCTCCTTTCTCTCTGCGCGCAGAGGGTGGGAGGCTGTTCCCGCTGTTCCTCGAGCTGATCTATTCTCAGGATCAATAAGAGCTCTCAGTCCCCAGGTTCCCAATCCATCATCTCCCGACAGTGCTAAATTTACTAATTCACCCCCAAAGAAATAATGTGGTCTTAAATCCAATCAAGTTGCTCCGTGATTCACTCCATTAATCCCACCGATATATTTACTTGTCGCTAAGGACGTTACAAATTTTCGAGGAGAAAATAAAATCAGATGCAACCTTATTTATTTATTCTTGCCAAGTGCTAGGCCTGTTCAGGAAGGGATTAGATGCTCCTGTTTTTCTGCTTGTCCGGCCCCTTTGAAGCCCAGGCCTAGCAAGCCAGGATGGACTGGTAAGGGACACACTATCTGAAAAGTCAACTCCTGCCAGCTCCTCTAGACAGAAAAGCTAGCTCCCACTGGTGGGCAGCACAATGCATGGGTAGCTTGTGTGTAAAGCAGTTGTTTTGTGCACCGTTGGGTGAGGGGCTGCCTAGGTCTTGGTGTTCTGTATTGTCTACAGGTGTTGGATTCATGTGGGGGATGTTTGATTGCTCATGATCTGCAGGTGCTATCAGTAGAACACCTGAGGAGTTCTGAATCAATAAAGACACTTGGGGTTCCACTGTCCAGTATGGCGCCTGCCATGACAGTGGCTCCCTCTGCTGAGGTCTGCCAGGGCTTGCACATATGAATATGCCTCCGTATTGTCTTTGGAAAGCTCACACAGTAGATGGAACTGCTACAGGGTTGGGATGGGAATGCCCCCCCACACCCCTCCATGGGGAAGTCACCCTGAAAGTGATGGCCAGGGTAGTCTATTTTGTACTTGGCATATCAGTAGTGACCCATCAAACCAAGGCCTTACGGCGGACAGAATGTCTGAGCCAGAAAGAACCTTGGGCAGCATTCTCTTTCAGATCTTTCATCGTATTTGTGAGGAGCCGGAGTCTCAGCTTGAGCAGGAGAGGACCCGGATCAGAGGAGGCACATCTGTATAAAACTCAAGTCTCCTGAGCCACCTGGCAGACCGCCCCCCCCCCCCAAAGCTCATGACCTCTCTCTCTCCAGAGAACGAGAGAAAGGGTGTCTGTGAGTCCCTGCTGCTTCTTGAAGGCACCTGAAGGCTGGTGCCGGTTCTCACCACTAGAGGGCAGAAAGAGCGTCACTAATTCCGTTAGGGGGTCCGCCAGGAAAATCTCCTCTCCACGCAGTTTTTATTGTTTCTGGTCTTGTGACAGAACCTTGTCGTGTCTGAAGGCATGTGGCCGTGTTTCGAGGCAAGAATTCTCCGTCCTTTAGGGGCCCTCTGGCTTGTCCTCGCTAACAGCAATGGTGCTCCCGTACGGCTGCCCACAACCATAGAGGAGTGTTGCATTCCACATGGCCACACACATATCTGGAACCTGGGGTTTGGGGACTGGCTCGGGAAGGCAATGGCTGGCCTCGAGTTTGTGTGGAAGCAGCAGAGGTGAGCATGGAAGGCCTGTGCTGCGGGACGGATGCCTGACCTGGCAGTGGGTAAGGAGTCAGGGAGAAAGGGAGTCCTGAGGGAAACCTGTGTGTCAGTGCAGCTGCGGGAGCAGGGTGCTTGTAGAACCGAGCCAGCAGTCAGGGAGATAACCACCTAGAGGGTGGGGGACAGGCAGCTGACCTAGGCTCATCCGGCCTGCCTTAGGCACAGCACTCCATCTGCCTTTCAACTGCATTTGAGCCTGTGTGACTCTGTTGGTCCTTCATAAGGCAAATAGAGTCCTCATGTTAGAGCTGTAGGAAGAAACCATGAGACTTTCAGGATTTCCCTTTTAGAATATCCTGATAAAGCTAAAATTCAAATGGGAGCAGAACCCGGGAGAATGGGCCTGGTTGCAGGGTTTGTTCCTAACCATTAAGTCAGCATTAGTAGCACGGGTTTATTAGAGGGGGAACTAGGAGCAGCAGCTGCCATGATTAAACAGCTATTAAAGGTGCTCATGTGCTGTCTCTTTTGGAACATGAGACCTTGTAGGGGAGCGTAGCTTTTATTTGATAAGGCGTTGTGTGCAGCCGTGAAGAGTCCAGACCCCTGGGAATCCAGACCTATGATGCTTGGGCCGTTCCTCCTTTTGAGCCTGTGTGTGGTTAATGCCAGGGAACCATGTAGAACCATACCCAGACATGCCTTGCATATAGGAAGCATGCAATAAAGGTTAGGCACAATGGGGCATCCGAGAGGTCCTCTAGTGTCTGCAGTTACTGAGGGACCCAGCATGCTTCCAATCCTGCCTCCCAACCCTTTCTCTCAGCCTAGCAACTTGCCTCCCTGAAACCTGAAGGACAGAAACCTTCCCCTAGCTCAGTAGTTCTCAACCCTTTGGGGGTCAAACACCCTTTCACGGGGGTCGCCTAAGACCATCTGCGTATCAGATATTCGCATCATGGTTCATAACAGTAGCAAAATTACAGTTATGGAGTAGCAACACCACAACATGAAGAACTAGACGAAAAGTCACAGCATCAAGAAGGTTGTGAACCCCTGCCCTAGTTGTTCTAACCACCCCAGCATACCTACGGACACTTGCCGGGAGGTACACGCCCACCAGCTGGCCCCGCAGACAGCTGCGTGCCATTGGTGGCTGCAGCAAGACACCATAGCCCAGTGCTCATGGGAAAAGGTCCCATCTCCGTCTGACCATCTCTCTATGCCTTTTGAGACAACTGGTGCTGCTGCCAGATCCTTTCAGTTTGGACTGATTAGCTGGATGGCTGGGATCTGGAATGTCCCATACTCTCCCTGGTTCCACTTTCTAATTAGGTTTGTAACTTAATGACACTCTTGGAATTCCTGAGTCCCATAGCAGAAGCTTGATAACGTAGGTTAAGCAAATAGGTACGTGAACTTAAAAATGCCCTGAGAGCCATAACGGCCCTCGCACACCAGGATGGCCCAAGAGAAAGAAATGACCGTCCCCAATCTGCTTTGACCCACTCTCCTGTCCTCAAAGACTCATGGGTTAGGCTTGTTAATGAGCTGTAAGCTGGTTTCTTTCTGTTTCTCTCCATTTTCTTCTTCTTTTTTAAGCTTGGAAATGGGGACAAAGTCCTGCTAGGCCCTTGCTCTTTGCAGAGGTGACAAACAGCTGTTAGCAACTTGTTCCCTTTGGTCAACATCACTAGAAAACATGCAACCCAGAAGCCAGATGCCAAAGTAGAACACTTAGAGAAACTGGTCTCGGGGCTGGAGATGCTGCTCCATGGGTCTGTGAGCTTGAGGACGTGAGTTTGAATCCCCAGCACCCATGTGAAAAGCCAGGCATGGCTGTACACGTGTCTAGAGCCTTGGCATTGGAAAGCAGAGACAGACAGATCTACAGAACATGCTAGCCGGCCAGCCTAGCCAAAGCAGAGAGCTTCTGGGCCTATGAGAGGCCCTGTCTCAAGAAAACAACAGAGGACGATACCCAGGCATTCTGCTCTGGCCTCCCTGGGGTGCATGGACCCACATTCTCATGTGCATGCAAACACACATAAAACACATGCAACATGCAGCATACACAGAGATAAAAAGAAATGGGTCTTCTAAAGAGAGAGACCCTGTATGCATGTCTGAGACACTTGCGAAGGGAGTTGTCCCAACTGTGTCCCGTCCCGTGACAGACACATCCCATCTCGGCACAGCCAGCAGATAGCATTGTGGTTTCCGTCTCTCCCAAAGCCCGTCCCTTCTGAACGGCTCAGCCACCCTGAGAATGAAACCCTGTGTCTTCCCAGCACCTGGTGAGATCAGGAGTAGGCACGCGGGTGGCAACGAGGCGCTTTCCTCTGGTCACTCCATTTCCCCTGGCTTGTCACACCTCCGCTGTCCCCTCAGCCTGGGACACAGCCCCTACTCTGTTCCACATTTCCCCTCATTCCACGTCTTATCTCATTGGTGTGTTGGTGTATCTACGCAGATGAGACAGATTGCTGCCTCTCCCTTTTGTTCTGGATGCCTTGTGCACGGCTGCCTTTCAACCAACAGGCTTTTTAAAGCCAATACTGGCTAGAAAAACGAGTAAAGAGATTCTTAGACTTTGTCCCTGGTTCCTACCTGAAACAGTACTCTTGCTGTCCTCAGCCTCTCCAGGACTGCTGTCAATGCAGAGAAGGGTGTCTATTTCTCTACTAGTCAGGGTTTGGTCAGGGTAGGCTAGACCACGTTGCCTAGAAATACGTCCCCAAATCCAAAGCTTAGAACAGTGGAAGTTTATTTTTTATTAGTGCTGAATATCCAAAGCAGGTCAACGGGACATTTTGTTCACTGTAGCATATTGCTACATTCTTCGTGGGAAAGAGAAAGGTGGGAACCACACACCATACATCGTTAATGTGTGTTCCCCCGCTTGCTCTTTCCTGGGTAAAACTCTAGTACATGGCCACACTTCACAAAGCAGGGGCGTACACTCCTCTTTGTATCCAGAAGAAGCGCCCGTCTGAACACAGACATTAATGACATCTGCAACTCAGTTCTTTGCCAGTACACACTGAGAACTCTCCTTCAGTACCAGCCACTTGAGAATTATGTCCCCTGAGCATTGACAATTGCCATGCAGTTTGAAAGTGGCAAAAATGCGTCATAAAAATATTATCTGCAGAGTTTGAGGATAGCTCAGGCGGTAACGCGCTTGAGTGTAACCCTTGGATCGACAATTTAAAAAGCCAGGTACCTTGGTACGTGCTGTGAGAGGTAGGACAATACAATCCCTGGGCCTTGTTGGCCAGCCGGCCTACCAAATCGGTGAGCGGCAGGCTAGGGAGAGACTCTGGTTCATAAAACAGATGAGCTAGCTCCAGAGCAGTAATACCCCAAGGCTGACCTCTGGCTCCTACAGACATCCATGCACCCACACAACAGGCACCGTTAAGCACACATGCATTTATACACATGCTATTATTTGGTGCGGACACTGGCAGAGAGTTTCTGAAACAGGCTCAAGTCTGAGCTGTCCTCCCTAAGTCAGATAGAAACTCGCTCACTAAGCCTCCCCTGAAGCCGAGTGGGTTCCCCTCAGTGTGCTGTTTCTCTCCTGCCACAATGCCCTGGGTAACAAAAACGGAGAGGGGTGGGGGAACTGTAGCACCCAAGAAAGCCAACAATGGTTTTAATGAATCCTGCCCTCCTTGTACCTTCTTCCCATGAGCCTCTTCTGGACTGACCCAAATGGCAGGGAGGCTTTGGTTTTGACCCAGGTGACATGATCCTTGTTGTCTTCCAGTCCTTGGACAGACAGACTGGCTTTGTACATGCATGCCCTCAGGGAGGGAGGGGTTACAGACAGCTCATGTAGCCGGTGCAGACTATCTCCCTGGGATGTTTTCTCATATAACCAAGAGAACCCCCGCTTCCTGTGACTTTCTACACAGCGTTAATTGTGTTCCCCTCCAACAACTGCCAGGAACTCTGTCTTTGCTCATGTTTGGAGCCTGTAGACAATGCCCCCCACCACCACCTTCGCTTTCATCCATGGCCTGGCAGCAGGCAAAGAAACACAGTAAGCGGCTGGTGAAAACAGCCTCATTCAGCTACCCCAGCCGACTCTGCTTCCTTTTCTCTCCCCTCATTTGCGTGAAGATGCTTTCAAAATCACCTTGCGTTTTCCCGTGCCCCGGTATACTGCTTAAAAATAAAAAGCCATACGTGGAAATGCCCATTCATAGCCTCAGACAGGGAAAGGGGGAAATAATAAGAGCCGCCACAGCCGAAGACCCCATGTGTGCCAAGGGATTCTTATTGGTCGCCATTCGTTCCTTACAACCACTCTGTGAGTGGCATCCTCATTTCACAAATAATAAAAAGGCTTGGGGAGCACTAAGGCTAGTGACCTGCAGAACTGGGGTTCAGCTCCCGCCCCATAGCCTTCTGAAGCTTACCCCCTCTCCTCTCAGTACACGGCTACACAGAAACAACGGGTCCATCTTAGCATGATGAGGGCCGCTAAGTGTCAATCAGAGTAGAGATTATCAGCATCCCAAAGCCAGTTTGCACCTTAGCAGAACAATTGGTAGCCATGGGCCCCGTTGCATAGAGTACAGGAATCTAGTGTTCACCCAGGTCCTCCAAGGAGTGCAAAGGCCAGTTGTGTCCTTATTTAAGGGCAATTAAAAAGAAGTCTAAAAGGTGGTGCCCAGGGCTGGGGCCTTGGTGTCCGAATGGCTCTGTATTCCAAGTTACACTTATGTGAACTTGGGCAAAGAACCTAGACTCCCTCTGCCCCAGTCTCCACATAGATCCAAAATGGAGACCGTGAAACCCCCTATCTTACAGGCTTGTAGGAAGTATTTACTGAAACAACAAGGAATGTGCTCTGTGTGATGCCTGGCGCAGAGGAAAGCCTGGAAGAGTGATGGCCGGTGTTGTCCTTAAGAGTCTTCTGGGGAGAACACTTTATAAATGGCGAAGTGCTCATCCGGTGTCTGCGGTCATCAGTCTTTCCCGGGCTGTCCATCTCGGCCTGCAGCCTATTGGTCTTTGCCTCACACACGATTTCCCAGGTCCCCAAGAATCTCCCTTTGGGCTCTGGGAGCATGGTTCATCATCAAAGAGACACAGTTCTAGGTAGCCCATCTGGGCATGCCACTTAAAGGGAAGACAGAAACCAAGGAGTAAGTGCAGTTGGCAAATCAAAGAGCTAGCACCAGGCAGCCCGGGTCTGTGCAGCCAAACTGCACGGGTGCGCATGGTGCCTTTGAGCTCCAGAGCTGTGCCAGAGCTTTCTAATGGAGGGACAGGGCCACCCTCAAGACTTGAGTCACCTTAGCCAGTAGAAACTTGGGGACAAAGGACCCTACCTGGTTGGCATCCACCAAGTA
This sequence comes from Cricetomys ansorgei, assembly GCA_026225945.1. NCBI lineage: Eukaryota > Metazoa > Chordata > Mammalia > Rodentia > Nesomyidae > Cricetomys > Cricetomys ansorgei. Next base: position 3,784,830 of record JAMJFZ010002927.1, read on the forward strand.
TTCAAACACAAGTCTGGTGTAGGTTGCTGGCCCTTTCCAGTAATAATGACTCTACAGGGTAGGTAATGTCATCATCAACATTTGCGGATCAGTAAACTGAGGCATACAGTTCGAAAAGTCTTCAAGAGGGCAGGATTTCAATCCTGGGCTTCCATTTTCTCGAATCGCATTCTGCACGTACCCTTTTTAATCATGAACCTGATTTAGCTCCTGCTGTGAGGGAGGGAATGAGATTTCAGACACATTGTTTCAGGTGAGAGAGCATATTCTCGGTGACAGTCTTCTCTTGGCCAGCGAATATCTGCCTGTGTTTTTACGAACTCAGCTTGGCCATACAGCAAAACGAGCCAATTCCAGCCGTGGCTGTCTGGCTCCTTGCTGGTTTTGTTTAGACAGATTACACGTGCAGAGCAGACAAGAAAATTAGGAGGACACACGCTTCATCCCCCGTAATGGGAGAAACAGGACCACTGACATGGAACAGATAATTTCCCAGCCCAGGGCTGCACCCGCCTCCATTTCTACAGCCCTTGAACCCTGTGCAGCGGACATCTCTCTTCAGCGGAGTCCCTACAGCCCGCAAGCCCCTTCTCCACCAAGCTGTGCCCTTTCTGTTGGCAGGTAACCTGGACATCACTCCCGAGGACCCGCGCTGGATCGGAGCCTGGTGGGCCGGCTTTCTGCTCTGCGGCGCCTTGCTCTTCTTCTCGTCCCTCTTGATGTTCGGGTTCCCACAGTCCCTGCCCCCACACGCAGACCCCGCCATGGAGAGCGAGCAGGCTATGCTCCCAGAAAGAGAATACGAGAGGCCCAAGCCCAGCAATGGGGTCCTGAGACACCCTCTGGAGCCAGACAGCAGTGCCTCCTGTTTCCAGCAGCTGAAAGGTAAGAGGCCAGAACTGATGGTCAGAACAATAGGGATTCTGTGACGAGGTGAGGGAACCAGTGGCCCTCTGGCTGGATACTGGGGGATTTGGGTGTTTTACACAATCGGCCACACAAACCTTGTGCTTAACTTATGGTCAGACCCATTTAATGAATGCAGAAATAAGGTAACCACTATTTATTGATGAGACACTCTTTATTGATGAGTCTCACTTTGGGGTGCAGCAAAGCTCTATGCTTTTAAAAAGAAAAAGAAAGAAAACGAACACAGCTCTTTTTGACAAAATGACAAGGTGCAGACAGTGGTGTCCATTGAGAAAAAGTCTTTCCTGGATTGCTTCCACCTTCGGCACGGTACGTTATAGGCTCAGAATATGACAGTGGCATCGAATACAGCCCAGCAGCCTCAGGCTGCTCCCTGCCTGTCCCCCACCCACCCCGGGAGCTACTCGTGGTGTTTCCTAACTCAGGGCTCTTTGCTTGGGTCCACCTGAGAGCCTGCTGGAGTTTAGACACGAGCAGTTGCCTGGGCATGAGCCAGGCTGGCGTACCTCCTCTGAGAGACATTGAGATGGAAGGAAGGTGGACCATTCACCTCTTGTCAAGAGCCAAGTGTTCAGCCGTATTAGCCCTTAGCAGCTGCAAGGGTCACATTTCAAGGCACCAGTCAGCATCGCCCAGAAGGCGGACCAGATCGAGGTGAACACCTAGCGGAGGAGGTGTCCCAAGGCAGAGAAAGCCTTGGCCAGGCTCATGTTCCTTCGATGTCTCACTCCAGCCTGACTGTCAGTCTGCTCTACTCTTCCCACCACGTTTCTACACGTTTCAGACGGCGTCTTCCCAAGGACCAAAGCTCTGCTCGCGGAGACACTTCATCAAACCCGCGAGCCACGCGAACCTGTGCTACTTCCGAAAAGACAGTAATTTAATAACCCGATGTCATGTCCGCTCCCGTGTTCTCTGCCAGTATCCACAAGTGCTGTGAGCCAACCGATGGCCCTAAAGTTCCTCTTTCTTAAGCTCTGAATGCACTGGTAGGTGAGAAGGCCAGCTAGTGTAAGCCCGGAGAGGTTTGCCCGAGCTGGGACTACCCACTCGAGGAGTGTGTAAATTACCTCTCTACCTTCAAAACTGGCAGATTCCAGAAGTCCTCAGCAGGCTGGAAGATGATGCCTGCTGCTGTCTTAAGAGTGCACAGTGATCCACCAGACTAGCCTCACAGTGGGTCTGGCAAGAGGGAAGCCTGATTTCCCAGTAGTGGAAACCTTTCTGTCTCCCACAAATCATGCTTGTGGGCCATTCCTTTCATCTCTGGGCAGGCAAAGGTAAAACAAGAAAAACTGGCTGTCAAAGACTTTCCTATCTGGATTCCATTTCCTCATGACAGGACAGCCTTCCCTGGCATGGCTTCATCTTACTCTTGGATGGGTGACAGATCCCTCCCTTTTTCTCTCGGTGAAGGTGAAGACACTTGCATTTCTGACAACACCCTAGTACTATACTCTGCAGTGTGGTTCGGGGAGGGGCATCACCAGGCCCCCTGCCGTTTTGTTTTCCTGAAGCATCCTGACCACCTCAGCTCCAACCCACCCAGGCTCTGGCTTCCATAGGCCCCGCCCCACCCCACCCCGCCCCCGTGGAGACATGTAAGAGCTGCACATGTCTGTGTGCTGCCCCAAGCCCACAGGTGGCCCACCTGTGTCAGGAAGGGTGTGATGGAGCCCGCTCCAACCCTGGCTTCTTCCATCCCTTTTCAGCTCAGCACTCAGTTTCTGCTGCATTTTTTCCTCACTGCCTTTCATTCTAGTGAGTTTGTGAGGAGCCTGGTAGTCTGAGCATGCCTCCTCCGGCTGTGTCACAGGTTGTGACTCCTCACGGATCAGGCCCGTCAATGCGTTCTTATCGTGAAGGGCCTTCTGGGGACCAGCAGTGGGGGACACATGCCTTAATGGATTGCTCTCCCCTGGCTGTCTCAGCAAAGCCACCGAGACCAACATGAGAGGACATCCAGCATGCTGTCAGGCACATCAGGTCTATTGAGCGAACATGCAAAGGGAATAGCTAGAAGGTAGCATCTCCCAGAGAAGGGGGTCCTTGAAACAGATCAACATCAGGATGGGAAAATAGTGACTATCCAAACAGGTAGAAACCTGCCTATGACCATCTCAGATTGGAGAAGGAGGGGCGGGGGGAGTGGGGGAGGCAAGGTCATATGTGTGTGCATGCACGTATGTGTACATAAATGTAGAGGCCGGGGTTCAACCTCGTGTGTCGATCCTCAGGAACCATCTTCGATTTTGGTGGTTTGTTGTATTGATTAGTATTTTCAGAGGAGGCTCACTGGCCTGGAACTCACAGATTTATCTAGACTGGCTAGCCAGCAGGACATAGGGAGATCTCTGTTTGTCTCCGCCTTCCAGGAGCTAGGATGACAAGCATGCTGTCTTCGTTAGGGTTACCGTTGCTATGATGAAACACCACGACCGAAAGCAAGTTGGGGAGGAAAGGGTGTCTGTAGCTTATACTTGCACATCAGTGTCACTGAAGGAAGTCAGGACAGGAACTCAAGACAGGACCCCGGAGGCAGGAGCTGATGAGGAGGCCATGGCGGGGTGCTGTTTAGTGACTTGCTCCTCGTGGCTTGTTCAGCCTGCTTTCTTACGGGACCCAGAACCACCAGTCCAGGGATGGCCCCACCTACCATGGACTGAGCCATTCCCCCATTAATCACTAATTAGGAAAATGTCTTACAGCCAGACCTTATGGAGGCATTTTCTCTATTGAGGTTCTCTCCATTCAGATAACGAGCTTGTGTCAAGTTGACAGGAGACCAGCCAGCATACATGTACCACCATACCAGGCTTCTTTACATGTGTGCTAGGGATTTGAACTCGGGTTTAGCAAGTGAGCCACCTCCGCACTCCACCCTCTCTTGAGGGTCATGCTTTATATCTACACACTAAGCTCTGAAAAGGCCAGCTCCAAGGAAGGCTGGATGATTTCATTTTAATCCATATTTCTCATAGCTACATGACTATAAAATCCTATTATTCATGCTACTTCTATGACCGTTGGCAAAGGCTGCCTGAGTCCAGGGTACAAGATGGAAGGGGACCCCAAGAAGGAAGTTCAGGGTACATTAAGGACCCTTGGCATGTACTTGAAGACTCGGCGTTGAAGGCCTACCAGGAAGGATGAGAGCAGAGAACAATGACCTTGCCCTGGGAGGCAGGCAGAGTTGGAACATTCAGACAGATGTGCCCAGGTGTGGTTGGGAGAGGGACATCTGGTTTGTAATGTGTGGTTTAGGAAAGGTCACGGAAGAAGACAGGTGGGGACAGTCCCGCATGTAGCAGAGTGTCTGGTATCTGAACTGCTCAGAAGTCCAGGTTGCGTTAGGAATGCATCAAAGCCTTGGCATTGACCTTCAAAGAAAAGTGTCCGGACTTTGTTTTACAAACCCCTGCTTCCCCACCCGCAGTTTGAGTGAGCACCTCCTAGGCCTGCTGTCTTGAAATACCACTCTGTATCCAACCCACAGGAAATTCTGTCCCCACAGGGGGAGGAGGAGAGGCTGGAGCATGGTGATGTCTGAAAGCCCCAGAAGTGATTCTAAGTAAACCCCTAACTGGAAATCAATGCCAGAGACAAGGAGCACCTTGCTGGGTCCCCACAGAGGGCTGACAGGTCAGAGCTGTGCTCCCGCACCCCCACCCCAGCTCTCCTATAGTTGGACTTGCATAAACTGAAGTGCTGGGAGAACTGTCACAAACAAGCCTGGACAGGATGGACCCCCGCAGTCATCTGAGTGCTGTGAGAGTCTGAGAAGTGGCTGAGGGACTCTGCTTGGCTTTGAGGTGGACCTGGACCGTGCATCAGCTTGCTTGTTGGTCTTTGCAGGCATTCCAGGAATGAATTCTGGAATTGCTGGAGTTTTTCACTTCCAGGAGAACTCGGGACAGCAAGCCCTGTGTGGCACCAGGACCGGGTACATTTTCACAGAGGAAGTTTTTAGATAGATGTAGGCGTGAAGTAGAGGTGACCGGTTACTTACAAGACTCTTTATTACTAAGGTCATTTTTTTTTTTTTTCTGAGCTGTTTTTGCCTTTGAAAGATACGATGCTCGGGTCTGGAAAAGCAGCAGCTGCTTCTCATGTCCCTCCTGTCATCTCTGTCATCCCTGGGTGAGTCTGTGCTTCTAGGGCCAGCCAGGGAGAAAGGGGAGACACTGGGTAATACCAGTGTGGGGTTACGACCAGACTCTAGGTTCTTGCTTTAAACAGGCTTGCAAGCAGACCCGCCTCTTCTTTTAGACCTCCTGGTGGTCCCAAGAGAAACCAATGGAATCAGTTGGCTGCGCCTGCCCTGGCCGGTGTACACGGGGCTCACAGGCAGGTTTTATTCTAAGCCTTTGTTTTGGGCTGATGGTTCGGTGTCTGCTCAACCAGGCCGCGATTTTCTCCTTACAAAGAAAGCATTTGCCTGTATCTGTTTCAAACTTCTAAGGGTAGGATACCTGGGAGCTACTTCCTGCAAGCCTGCAATGAGAAAGGTCAGAGGCAGAGACCAGGGAACAGACTCAGCTGTACTGGTGAGGCCACAATGGGCTCATCGATGTAACCAGAAGCTATGTGGTGGGGTTGCTTGCTTCCAGAAGATTCCTGGTCACTGCTGCGTTCCTCTTGTGTCTGGACTTTCTTACATTCTCAGCCAAGAAAATGGCCTACACAACTCCAAAATTGTCACTGGGAGCGAGAAGAGACACGTATTCTGGATCTCTGGCCCTAGAACCAAGGCGTCATTACCGTGGCTGAGCTCATTGTCTTAACTTCCGCCACAGACAAGAGCTTGTGGAAATTCACTCATGGTTTGGTAGTAAGTTTGCCCTTTCTCTCAAAAGCCTACAACAGCTCCCCCCTCCAAGTGATTCATTCACTCATTTAGTTACTGAATTCTTTAACATGCATACATACATGCACGTGCACACGTTAGGCACCTGCTCTTCTGGGACGTGGTACCCTTGTCTGTTGGTTCCTGCTCTTGGGTGGCTCTTCACCTGGGAAGTATAGGAGGCTAGGTACTATTTACCAGTAATGGCAGCTCTAGTTTGGACACATGGAAAACCAGCCGGGAGGCTGCTCCATCTTCCCCAGGGTGTGTCCGTAATCTCGGAATCACTCTTGAGCCTCACCTGTTGTGACATGCCTCATGGCTAATTCAGCTTTTAGAACTACAAACACATTGTTTCTTGGTTCGAATCCCCATGTCAGCTTGGAGGTTCCGAACTTAGATTCTGGAGTTAAAGCTTACATGAGTTCAGATGTATCTTCTCTTGCAAGATGGAGTTTAAAGCCTCTCAAAGCAAGCCTCGGTGTCCTGTGTCTGAAATAGGGATGCTGGACCACCCTGCCAGCTGTGATGGGTGCAAAGCCCACAGCATGGTGTTGTGTCCAGCGGCAGCAGCCTGACCAGCATGGCTGCTGTATAACCACTGAACAGTCCCATACACTGGCACCCTCTTCCTTCTCTGATGGTGTGAAGGGTGGTATGAAAACAAATCTTTATAAAAGAAAAGCAAGTTAAGGCAATTTCAGTAGAGAGCTCAAACCATAACACACTGAGTATAATCTAGTGGGGTCTCTCTGGAGCCCCACGATAACCACTGTTGGGGCTCTTCCAGGTCCTGGAAGGGTAGTGGGTTAGGATACTTGACTCCTAACCTGACCTGTTGATTGGCTTTATAGAGGAGGTGCCTCTATTTGGGAAGCCCTTGGCTCCAAGGATGAGTCCCAGGAACTCAACACGCCGCCTCCGTGAGCATAGTAACCCTGCCCCAGCCTTTTCCCAGCTGTCACTCAACAGTCCACTCTCGGAGATGAATTCCTTTGGTAATTGACACACTGTACATACAACCTGTTAGGCTTGGTTCTTATTGAGCTCCTTGCCCGTGTGTCCGGGATACCGTATTGTATGCCTCTGGATCTCGGGTCTCTTTGTCTTCACAGATGGGTGGGGATGACTCACAGACCTTCTAAGTCTTGAACCCAGAATTCAAATCCACAGCACCTGCCGCTTTAGAACACGGGCCCTGATTTGACTTTATACAATGTTCCCCAGCGAGCCTTTTTCTGTGGTGCTGAGCTCCTCCTTCAGCCCTCCAACTCTTATTTCTTCCTCCCCCTGCTCCTTTCCTCAAAAAAATCTTGGACTAAGTCCTAAGTCCACACCAGACCAGATCATTTCACCCAGGGGTGTGGCGTGAATGAGCATGCCCCCATAGGCTAGAATATTATTTGAATACCTGGTCCCTGGTCGGTGGTGGAACTGTTTGGGAAGGATTAATAAGCGTGGGCTTATTGGGGGAAGTGCGTCACTAGGTGTGGGCCTTGAGGTTTTAAAAGGCCATGCCATTCCCAGTTAGCTTTCTGTCTCTGTTTCTCTGTCTCCCCACCTCTCTCTCTGATTTGTGGTTGTGATTTAAGATGCCAGCTCTCTGCTATTTCCCTATGGCCGCCATGTCATCTGCTGCCATGCTGTCCGTCATGATGGTCATGGGCTCACTCCCTACACTGAGCCCCAAATAGACTCTTCTGTTAGTTGCCTCGGTCATGGTGTCTTAACACAGCAATAGAAAAGTAGCTAGGACACCCGGATTCAATGGGAACTTTCTTTATCGTTGCTGTTCCTGGGAGTGAAGCTGTGCTTTTGATTGGCAGGTCCAGCCTGCTTGCTTAATCTTCACAGTGAAAATAGCAGCTCACAGAATGCAGGACAGAACAACACACTTGTTTCAACACCTCTCTCCTTCTCTGCCTCAGTTTCCTCATCTGTAAATGGAATATTTCAATGGTTCCAAGATCACACGTCGACTGTGAGGGCTGTGTTGGGAGCCCGTGAGTTGATGACGGACACTTAGGGTGGCCTGTGGCTCATAGACAACACTGATGACAGTCCTCAGGCTGTCCCTAAATCTGCCTTTCCCCTCCTAAGGGACCCACAAAGAAACAGCAATCCTCTGACCCACAGGGGCGTCTTCTGATGGCCCGCGGTTGGCAGCCTGCTTCCTGTGGAGTGGGTTCCACCGTTTAGAAATGGTGCTGTTTCTAACTGCGTACCATCCTGCTGCTGATACCAGTGGGCTCCCAGCAAGAGCTGAAAAGGTTTCCCCCAGTCAGTGGAACTGCATGACTCAAGCCAATCCCCCCCCCCCACTCCCAGCTCCAGCCCTAGAGGCTAAGCCAGCGAGGGAGGAGTAAATGGCTAAAGGAGGCTGCAGATGTTCGGTGGCCGGTTGTAGCCCTGGTTCACCAGTCTCTGTTTGTCTAGGCCAATTGTTAGCCACTCCGTCCTTGAATGGCTGGCTTTTATGGGTTTAGCAATCCACTTGAAGCGCTTGGACAGCCTCACAATCAAGCTAATTAAGGCCTCATTTCCGAGCTGGGATATGGAAAGGTGGGCTGAACCCACGAAAGGGGAATTGGGCTTTGATAGCTACAAGTTGTTGCGATAAAATTGTGGCTGGGAGGAAGAACAAGGGAGGAGGAGAGCCGAACTCAGGGAAGCTGTCATTTCCGGAAGCCAGTCAGCTTGGGTACAAAGAGAAAAGGGTCGTGCAGATAAAGGTTTCCCAGGCCTTTGCTCAGTCCAGCGACTCTTGAAGTTGACGATTTTCCACATCTGATCCAAGGAGAAGTTAGTCCTTAGGCATTAAGTCAGGCAGGAAGACTCTTGTCTTAACAGGGAGACCTCCCTGCAGAATGGAAAGAACGCTAGAATAATTAAAAGCGTGCAGAAGTACAGACATGTTCTATTAACTGGAGTTGCCTCCACATAGCCAGGCATTTCCTACCCCCAGACAGACAGATCATAAAGATTCTGATGAAGACTAAGGCGATACTGGGGTCCAAAGAGATGTGGTAATTGGCTCAAATCATCAATGTCATTTTGGAGCCAGATAAACTTTGCTGTCAGAGGCTGCTGGGGGTGTGATCCAGAGAGAGTGCAAAGCTTTTCGTTCTTCTGGAGTGCCACTCAGGAGACACTGCACTCCAGCTGAGGAAATGAAAACCCACAGGGCAAGCATGGTGGAGACTCATCTACCTGGATGGTCCCAAACCTGCCCCTTCGCTGTCGGCAGTGCTTCCAGAATCTAGATGTCACCATTCCAAAAGAGCACAGTGACTGAGTCACAGTGGTGTCAGCCAGGACACAGCCGGGATGACCGTGTTCCCACCCACCCGTTCCTCCAAGGAGGTGCTGAGATCACCTGGTGCGCTCTCTCCTGCTCTCTCTACGAAGTAGTTCTCAACCTTCCTAAAGCTCAGCCCTTTAACGAAGTCACCTTTGCCCAAGAAGAGCAAGACTCCCTCTGTTTATGCCCGTTGTGTTCCTTTTCTGTGTTTGTTAAGCTGCATCTGAAACACTGAAGAGTCAACAGTTCTCTGAGTATTTGTATAATACTTAAAAAACAATATGGATTTAACAAAGGAAAGTTTCTTAACGTTTAAATACAGATTTTAAAAGCAAACACTCCTGGGCATTTACTTGAAATGATACTTCTAAAAAGTCAGATTGCCATGAATGTTCAAAGGCCTGTAAAGAATATGCACAGCGTGCCCATAAAGACCAGGAAACTCTAAACACAGTGTGCAGGCATGAAGTCCAGGACTTGAAGCTGTCTGTTTGCCATCTTTGTTCATACCCTTTGTAAAGTTTTGACTTTTTTTTTTCCCCCCACACTCAGTTAACCCTAAAGCTGCCTTCCTAAAGCCTCAGAAACACATGTAGAACAGCCAAGGTCACCAATTCTGGTTATTGTCCATGTCCTTCGGATGTCTGGTCCGGGGCTCCGCCCACAGTAATCCGGAGCTTCCAGTCATGTGGTCCAGCCCAGTGCTGTAACTAAACCCTTAAATCCTCCTCCTCTCTGGAGAGCTTCACTTTGGAAACTTGATCTCTTTCCCAGAGATGATAAATTTTAAGTTCTATATATCTGCCAGTCCCCGGCCTATTGTTCTGTCATTTTGATGCATTGAGCTCGCCTGTTAACGTTATTAAAAACTTATGTGTCTCCTATTATTGTTTTATTCTAATTAGATGGGCCATTTGGAGGTTTCGTCTCCTAGGAGATGCAATTGAGCCTGTGTAATTAGCTCTCTTCTTTAGGACAGCTGGCTAATTCATCACCTTGGAGTGCAGGGTTAGGCTCTTAACCCACCTGTTTATTTTACGTGGCCACAGGCACCGATCGGGCTTCTAATACTTAGTCTAACTTCATATGAGTCT